>JAILYF010000005.1:4800000-6000000 GCA_025491095.1 Brachionus asplanchnoidis | reverse complement strand
TTATCTTCAAATACAATTATTTTAAAGGAGACGGTTGCAAACGAAAACCAGAAAATTATTTTTATAAAGCTATTCATGCTAAGGGACGACTTCTTAAGAGTCTCAAAGAAAGAGTGGTTGATTTAAGAAACGCTTGGTGTTTTAATTTAATTTGATTTTTATTTTCTTAATTGTTATTTCGATTATTTTCGATTTTGAATTTTTTTATATTACTTTATGACAAATTTTTCAAAAAATAAAATATTTTAATAAAGACTTTCTTTATGGTATTTACAAAGAAAAAAATTGAAGTACCAGATTTTATTCATATAAAAGAGGTTAAAATTAAAGTTGTTGATAATTTTAAATTATTGGGCTTTACCATTGATAGCAGATTAAATTTCATGAAATTAGTTTCGGAAACATGTTTATCGGTAAATAAGAAATTGTTTTCAATAGAAAGACTTTTCTATCTTTGTACATCTGTAAAAATTCAATTTTTTAAAACCTTTATTCTACCTTATTTTGATTGTATTTTTACACTAATTTGCTTTTTTTCAAAAGAAGCCATTCAAAGGCTAGCTAACTGTTTCTATTTATGTATTTATAAATTTTTAAAAGTTAAATTGAATTCTTGTGACTTTAATGATTTAAATAATGTTCTAGAAAAGTATGGGCTTTTTGCTTTTCAACATCGAGCTCTGGAGAGAATGCTGTCGTTTTCATACAAGATCATTAAAATGGAGAACTCACCTATTCAGCTCAAAGAACAATTAGTCACAAATGAATCGCGTAAAATTGAGTACGACTTAAGAAACAAAAGTGAATTTATGGTGCCAAAATCGAAAACAAAAAGTGGTGAAAACACATTTGGTTATGTGTACACAAAGTTGGCTAACAAATTCCTTATTAACTGAATGGTTCTCAAATTTAGCACATTTAATTTGTCAATATTCAACAACATCAACCTAATTTTTAATGATGCATTAAAGCTTTTTGATAAACTTAACTTAATTTTAAAAGTTAATTTTTTTTTTTGATAATTGATTTAAATTTTATTTTATTTTTAAAAATTTTATCTTTATTAAATAAATGGAGAGTTAATCAGTCTATTATCTAGACAAGGGCACTAGCCTGTTGATTAACCTTGTTAAATAAAAAAAAAAAAAATTTATTTTCTTAATTGTTATTTCGATTATTTTCGATTTTGAATTTTTTTATATTATTTTATGACAAATTTTTCAAAAAATAAGATATTTTAATAAAGATATTTCATTTAGTAAAAAAGGACAAACTTTAAAACCGTCAACAAGTTAATATTAAAAAAAAGAGATATTTTGAATTTTATCTTGTTTTATTTCATCAAATAAAAATTTGATTGAAAAATGCAATAAATTGCAGAGTTTTACTATTTACAGAATCATTTTTATACAATTAGGAAAAAATTATAAAAAGTTAAGAAAATAAGAAAAGTAAAGAAAATGAAAGTGAAATATTTTTAAAATTAAAAAAAAATTGATAATTTTCAATATAAAATAGTTCAGTTAAGTTCATATATTATATAAAACATCATTTATTTAATAATTATTATTATTAAATATTTTTTAAGATCGGAAACACTATCAAGTTATTTAGATTTTATTTAGTTATAAAAAAGAGATTCTTTTTAATTTTATTTATACTATATAATTATAATATTTTTAAAAATGTTCCTGATAAAATAGGACTCCAGATCGGGGTGTTAAATAACGATCTTGTTTGATTTAAGAAATTCTTGGTATTTTACCGGTGTTCAGAGAAACAAAATTCTTCAATTTAAACCACTACACCAAATTATTTTTTATTTAAATCTAACAAAAATTGAAATTAATATTTTAATGTAAAATAATAAAAAAGGATGGATGAAGCAAATTTAATTTATTGGTATTTATTAAAGATATTTTGAATTTTACTTTGTCTGATTTCTTTTTATCAATAAAGTCTTTTCTTTTTTTGGATTTTTTTTCTTTTAGGCTTAGTGAAAAATGTTAAACAGAAGAAATAATTTGACATTTATTGAATTAAAAATTTTATCATGATTTGCATTTGAAGATGATTTAAGAAAAATTATTTTTTGGCGAAATTAATTTTATATAAAATTTTTAATTCTTTAGTTTATCGGTAAATCTTTATTTTTTTCATTTTTTTATAATTTTATTGGCGCTAACCGTGTATGTGAACTGAAAAATTACGTGATCTGAAAGATCACAAGTTGTGATCTTTTTTGAGATTCAGTTCACCAATTTTTTTTTTGAAAAAAATTTGTGAACTAAATAATTCTTGAATTTTTTTTTTTTAACTAAAATTTTTGCTTTATTATATTTCACTTTTGAATTATTGACTCAAAAAAATCTGAAATATAAAATTAATCTTTTAATTAACACAAATGGTAATGAAAATTACTGGATTACACGTCTACAGTTGTTAGGTATTCTTAATAATAACAATCAATGTATATGTGGATCAAAAATGGTGATAATTGAACGTAAACGTAACAAACATGGTAAAAAAATCATATGATTCACTAGTATCTTCGAAAGAAGCTGACATTATTGTTGATTCATTGTAAAACTTGGAAAAAAGTCAAGTCAAAGAATTTATATGTCAAGATTGTAAAACAAATGGTGCTTTAAAAAGTTTTGAGACCGAATGGGGTTTGAATTGATTTATTTGAATTTTTTTTGGGATATAAATAGATCACGAAATTTGATTTAATTTTTAATTATATTATTTTATATAAATCATTAATTGGCTCTATTATTGATTATAGTTTCTTTATTCCTGTTCTAGTCTCAAAGACCAACCACTCTAGGCTACAAGTTCTCCAAAATATCTCAATTAAGTACAGTTATAATTTTCCTCATGATACTCCATCGGACCTCCTGATAAATTTCCTAGATGACATAAAGCTTGATAACATTGAAGTTCGTTTAAATAAACTATTTATAAAATATCTCAAAAATAGTGTTATTGTCAAAAATACACTTACTATTGAATTAATCAAAGAATATGCCAGTGCTTTTGTTAACAGCTCAAGATCCTGTAAGAAAAAAACACCATTATGTAATATATGGAATAAATTCAGTGAATGGTTAAATGATAAGGGTTTATCTATCTGATTCTCAATCTTTCATTATAAATTGTAAAAAAAAAAAAAAAAAAAAAAAACTTTGCTAACGCTTTTCCAGTAATTAACTAATTCATTCTTTTTTGTACTTTATTATTCAAAAAAAATTTTTATGTTTTCTTTATTCATTTTAAAATTCTATTTTTTTTGAATTATTTTTATGATCTGAAAATTTTTAGATATTTCAGTTCATAAACTTTGTGTACTTCAGTTCACATACACGGGTAGCGCCATTTTATTTTATTTTTTAATCTCAAAGGACAAACGGAGATTAATGATTTAGATTTAAATAGGTATTTTTTATCATTTTTTTAAAAATAGATGACTAAAACTTTAAAAACATTTAGTGCAAGGCAGCATGAATACAAATTCTTTTAGAAAAAATTATTTTAAGTGAAGGACAGATGTTTTTTATGTTATTTGCCCTCAGCTTTCATTTGGAAAAAAATTTAGTCCAACCTATAAGCCGCCTTATGGTTTCCAAGACCCCTCATCATAAGGGTCAATTTCGATATTTTGGGCGATGAAACTTCCAAAAGATGATTTCTAAAAATGACTTTGCCCTACAATTGTAATGACTTTGCCCACCACTGGTAACCACTTATCCGACCTTTAAAAATGACTTTGCCTAACAATTGTAATGGCTTTGCCAACCACTTTTAATTATTAATCCGACCTCTTAAAATGACTTTGCCCGACAATTGCAATGACTTTGCCAACCACTGTTAATCACTAATCAGACCTCTAAAAATTATTTTTCCAACCACTGTTAAGCACTTTTCCGACCTCTAAAAATGACTTTGCCCAACAATTGAAATGACTTTGCCCACCACTGGTATTCACTTATCCGACCTCTAAAAATGACTCTGCCTAACAATTTTAATGACTATGCCATCCACTGGTAATGACTTCGCCGACCACTGTTAATCACTAATCCGACCTCGACAAATGATTTTGCCCAACAATAGAAATGGCGTTGCCAACCACTGGTAATGACTTTGCCAACCACTTTTAATTCCTAATCCGACCTCCAAAAATGAATTTGCGAAACAATTGTAATGACTTTGCCAACCACTGGTAATGACTTTGTCAACCACTTTTAATTAATAATCAGACCTCTAAAAATGACTTTGCCCAACAATTGAAATGGCTTTGCCAACCACTTTTAATTACTAATCCGACCTCTTAAAATGACTTTGCCCAACAATTGTAATGACTTTGCCAACCACTTTTAATCACTAATCAGACCTCTAAAAATGACTTTGCTTAACAATTGTAATGACTTTGCCAACCTCTGTTAATCACTTATCCGACCTCTAAAAATGACTTTGCTTAACAATTGTAAAGTTTTTGCCAACCACTGACAATGACTTTGCCAACCTTTGTTAATCACTTATCCGACCTCTAAAAATGACTTTGCTTAACAATTGTAATGACTTTGCCAACCACTGGTAATGACTTTTCCAGCCACTGTTAATCACTTATCCGACCTCTAAAAATGACTTTGCCCAACAATTGAAATGGCTTTGCCAACCACTTTTAATTACTAATCCGACCTCTTAAAATTACTTTGCCCAACAATTGTAATGACTTTACATACCACTGTTAATCACTTATTCGACCTCTAAAATTGACTTTCCCAACCATTGGTAATGACTTTGCAAACCACTGTAAATCACTTATCCGACTTCAAGAAATGACTTTGCGCAACAATTGTAATGACTGTGCCAACCACTGGTATTGACTTTGCCAACCACTGTAAATCACTTATCCGACCTCTAAAAATGACTTTGCCCAACAATTGTAATGACTGTGCCAACCACTGTTAATCTCGAACGACCTCTAAAAATGACTTTGCCCAACAATAGTAATGACTTTGCCAACCACTGGTAATCACTTATCCGACCTCTAAAAATCACTTTGTCCTACAATTGTAATGACTTTGCCCACCACTGGTAACCACTTATCCGACCTCTAAAAATGACTTTGCCCAACAATTGTAATGACTTTGCCCACCACTGGTAATCACTTATCCGACCTCTAAAAATGACTTTGCCCAACAATTGTAATGGCTTTGCTAACCACTTTTAATTACTAATCCGACCTCTTAAAATGACTTTGCCCAACAATTGTAATGACTTTGCCAACCACTTTTAATCACTAATCAGACCTCTAAAAATTATTTTTCCAACCACTGGTAATCACTTATCCGACCTCTAGAAATGACTTTGCTTAACAATTGTAATGACTTTGCCAACCACTGGTAATGACTTTGCCAACCACTGTTAATAACTTATCCGACCTCTAAAAATGACTTTGCTTAACAATTGTAATGACTTTGCCAACCACTGGTAATGACTTTTCCAGCCACTGTTAATCACTTATCCGACCTCTAAAAATGACTTTGCCCAACAATTGTAATGGCTTTGCCAACCACTGTTAATTACTAATCCGACCTCTTAAAATTACTTTGCCCAACAATTGTAATGACTTTGCATACCACTGGTAATCACTTATTACACACGGATTAGTGATTAACATTGGTCGGCAAAGTCATAACCAGTGGATGGCAAAGTAATTACAATTGTTTGGCAGAGTCATTTTTAGAGGTCGGATAAGTGAATACCTGTGGTGGGCAAAGTCAATTTTTGAGGTCGGATAAGTGATTAACAGTGGTTGGAAAAATAATTTTTAGAGGTCTGATTGGTGATTTACAGTGGTTGGCAAAGTCATTACAATTGTTGGGCAAAGTAATTTTAAGAGGTCGGATTAGTAATTAAAAGTGGTTGGCAAAGCCATTTCAATTGATGGGCAAAGTCATTTTTAGAGGTCGGATAAGAAGTTACCAGTGGTGGGTAAAGTCATTACAATTGTAGGGCAAAGTCATTTTAAGAGGTCGGATAAGTGATTAACAGTGGCTGGAAAAGTCATTACCAGTGGTTGGCAAAGTCATTACAATTGTTAAGCAAAGTCATTTTTAGAGGTCGGAAAAGTTGTTAACAGTGGCTGGCAAAGTCATTACAATTGTTGCGCAAATTCATTTTTGGAGGTCGGATTAGGAATTAAAAGTGGTTGGCAAAGTCATTACAAATGGTTGGCAAAGCCATTTCAATTGCTGGGCAAAATCATTTTTCGAGGTCGGATTAGTGATTAACAGTGGTCGGCAAAGTCATTACCAGTGAATGGCAAAGTCATTACAATTGTTAGGCAGAGTCATTTTTAGAAGTCGGATAAGTGATTTACAGTGGTTGGCAAAGTCATTACCATTGGTTGGAACAGTCATTACAATTGTTGCGCAAAGTCATTTCTAGAGGTCGGATAAGTGATAAACAGTGGTTGGAAAAATAATTTTTAGAGGTCTGATAAGTGATTAACAGTGGTTGGCAAAGCCATTACAATTGTTGGGCAAAGTCATTTTTAGAGGTCGGATAAGTGATTAACAGTGGCTGGAAAAGTCATTACCAGTGGTTGGCAAAGTCATTACAATTGTTTAGCAAAGTCATTTTTAGAGGTCGGATAAGTTATTAACAGTGGTTGGCAAAGTCATTACCAGTGGTTGGCAAAGTCATTACAATTGTTGCGCAAATTCATTTCTAGAGGTCGGATAAGTGATTACCAGTGGTTGGAAAAATAATTTTTAGAGGTCTGATTAGTGATTAAAAGTGGTTCGCAAAGTCATTACAATTGTTGGGCAAAGTCATTTTAAGAGGTCGGATTAGTAATTAAAAGTGGTTGGCAAAGCCATTACAATTGTTGGGCAAAGTCATTTTTAGAGGTCGGATAAGTGATTACCAGTGGTGGGCAAAGTCATTACAATTGTAGGGCAAAGTCATTTTTAGAGGTCGGATAAGTGATTTACAGTGGTTTGAAAAATAAATTTTAGAGGTCTGATAAGTGATTAACAGTGGTTGGCAAAGCCATTACAATTGTTGGGCAAAGTCATTTTTAGAGGTCGGATAAGTGATTAACAGTGGCTGGAAAAGTCATTACCAGTGGTTGGCAAAGTCATTACAATTGTTAAGCAAAGTCATTTTTAGAGGTCGGATAAGTTATTAACAGTGGTTGGCAAAGTCATTACCAGTGGTTGGCAAAGTCATTACAATTGTTGCGCAAATTCATTTCTAGAGGTCGGATAAGTGATTACCAGTGGTTGGAAAAATAATTTTTAGAGGTCTGATTAGTGATTAAAAGTGGTTGGCAAAGTCATTACAATTGTTGGGCAAAGTCATTTTAAGAGGTCGGATTAGTAATTAAAAGTGGTTAGCAAAGCCATTACAATTGTTGGGCAAAGTCATTTTTAGAGGTCGGATAAGTGATTACCAGTGGTGGGCAAAGTCATTACAATTGTTGGGCAAAGTCATTTTTAGAGGTCGGAGAAGAGATTAACAGTGGTTGGCACAGTCATTACAATTGTTGGGCAAAGTCATTTTTATAGGTCGGATAAGTGATTTACAGTGGTTGGCAAAGTCATTACCAGTGGTTGGCACGGTCATTACAATTGTTGCGCAAAGTCATTTCTAGAGGTCGGATAAGTGATTACCAGTGGTTGGAAAAATAATTTTTAGAGGTCTGATTAGTGATTAAAAGTGGTTGGCAAAGTCATTACAATTGTTGGGCAAAGTCATTTTAAGAGGTCGGATTAGTAATTAAAAGTGGTTAGCAAAGCCATTACAATTGTTGGGCAAAGTCATTTTTAGAGGTCGGATAAGTGATTACCAGTGGTGGGCAAAGTCATTACAATTGTTGGGCAAAGTCATTTTTAGAGGTCGGAGAAGAGATTAACAGTGGTTGGCACAGTCATTACAATTGTTGGGCAAAGTCATTTTTATAGGTCGGATAAGTGATTTACAGTGGTTGGCAAAGTCATTACCAGTGGTTGGCACGGTCATTACAATTGTTGCGCAAAGTCATTTCTTGAAGTCGGATAAGTGATTTACAGTGGTTGGCAAAGTCATTACCAATGGTTGGGAAAGTCAATTTTAGAGGTCGGATAAGTGATTACCAGTGGTTTGCAAAGTCATTTCAATTGTTGGACAAAGTCATTTTTAGAGGTCGGATAAGTGATTAACAGTGGCTGGAAAAGTCATTACCAGTGGTTGGCAAAGTCATTACAATTGTTAAGCAAAGTCATTTTTAGAGGTCGGATAAGTGATAAACAAAGGTTGGCAAAGTCATTGCCAGTGGTTGGCAAGGTCATTACAATTGTTAAGCAAAGTCATTTTTAGAGGTCGGATAAGTGATTAACAGAGGTTGGCAAAGTCATTGCCAGTGGTTGGCAAAGTCATTACAATTGTTAAGCAAAGTCATTTTTAGAGGTCTGATTAGTGATTAAAAGTGGTTGGCAAAGTAATTACAATTGTTGGGCAAAGTCATTTTAAGAGGTCGGATTAGTAATTAAAAGTGGTTGGCAAAGCCATTTCAATTGTTGGGCAAAGTCATTTTTAGAGGTCTGATTAGTAATTAAAAGTGGTTGACAAAGTCATTACAATTGTTAAGCAAAGTCATTTTTAGAGGTCGGATAAGTGATTAACAGTGGTTGGCAAAGTCATTACAATTGTTTCGCAAATTCATTTTTGGAGGTCGGATTAGGAATTAAAAGTGGTTGGCAAAGACATTACCAGTGGTTGGCAACGCCATTTCTATTGTTGGGCAAAATCATTTGTCGAGGTCGGATTAGTGATTAACAGTGGTCGGCGAAGTCATTACCAGTGGATGGCATAGTCATTAAAATTGTTAGGCAGAGTCATTTTTAGAGGTCGGATAAGTGAATACCAGTGGTGGGCAAAGTCATTTCAATTGTTGGGCAAGTCATTTTTAGAGGTCTGATAAGTGCTTAACAGTTGTTGGAAAAGTCATTACCAGTGGTTGGCAAAGTCATTACAATTGTTAAGCAAAGTCATTTTTAGAGGTCGGATAAGTGATAAACAAAGGTTGGCAAAGTCATTGCCAGTGGTTGGCAAGGTCATTACAATTGTTAAGCAAAGTCATTTTTAGAGGTCTGATTAGTGATTAAAAGTGGTTGGCAAAGTAATTACAATTGTTGGGCAAAGTCATTTTAAGAGGTCGGATTAGTAATTAAAAGTGGTTGGCATAGCCATTTCAATTGTTGGGCAAAGTCATTTTTAGAGGTCTGATTAGTAATGAAAAGTGGTTGACAAAGTCATTACAATTGTTAAGCAAAGTCATTTTTAGAGGTCGGATAAGTGATTAACAGTGGTTGGCAAAGTCATTACAATTGTTTCGCAAATTCATTTTTGGAGGTCGGATTAGGAATTAAAAGTGGTTGGCAAAGACATTACCAGTGGTTGGCAACGCCATTTCTATTGTTGGGCAAAATCATTTGTCGAGGTCGGATTAGTGATTAACAGTGGTCGGCGAAGTCATTACCAGTGGATGGCATAGTCATTAAAATTGTAAGGCAGAGTCATTTTTAGAGGTCGGATAAGTGAATACCAGTGGTGGGCAAAGTCATTTCAATTGTTGGGCAAGTCATTTTTAGAGGTCGGATAAGTGCTTAACAGTGGTTGGAAAAATAATTTTTAGAGGTCTGATTAGTGATTAACAGTGGTTGGCAAAGTCATTACAATTGTTGGGCAAAGTCATTTTAAGAGGTCGGATTAATAATTAAAAGTGGTTGGCAAAGCCATTACAATTGTTAGGCAAAGTCATTACTATTGTTGGGCAAAGTCATTTTTAGAGGTCGGAGAAGAGATTAACAGTGGTTGGCACAGTCATTACAATTGTTGGGCAAAGTCATTTTTAGAGGTCGGATAAGTGATTTACAGTGGTTGGCAAAGTCATTACCAGTGGTTGGCACAGTCATTACAATTGTTGCGCAAAGTCATTTCTAGAAGTCGGATAAGTGATTTACAGTGGTTGGCAAAGTCATTACCAATGGTTGGCAAAGTCAATTTTAGAGGTCGGATAAGTGATTAACAGTGGTTGGAAAAATAATTTTTAGAGGTCTGATTAGTGATTAACAGTGGTTTGCAAAGTCATTACAATTGTTGGGCAAAGTAATTTTAAGAGGTCGGATTAGTAATTAAAAGTGGTTGGCAAAGCCATTACAATTGTTGGGCAAAGTCATTTTTAGAGGTCGGATAAGTGATTAACATAGCTGGAAAAGTCATTACCAGTGGTTTGCAAAGTCATTACAATTGTTAAGCAAAGTCATTTTTAGAGGTCTGATTAGTGATTAAAAGTGGTTGGCAAAGTCATTACAATTGTTGGGCAAAGTCATTTTAAGAGGTCGGATTAGTAATTAAAAGTGGTTGGCAAAGCCATTACAATTGTTGGGCAAAGTCATTTTTAGAATCCTGATTAGTAATTAAAAGTGGTTGGCAAAGTCATTACAATTGTTAAGCAAAGTCATTTTTAGAGGTCGGATAAGTGATTAACAGTGGTTGGCAAAGTCATTACCAGTGATTGGCAAAATCATTACAATTGTTGGGCAAAGTCATTTTTAGAGGTCGGATAAGTGATTTACAGTGGTCGGCAAAGTCATTACCATTGGTTGGAACAGTCATTACAATTGTTGCGCAAAGTCATTTCTAGAGGTCGGATAAGTGATTTACAGTGGTTGGCAATGTCATTACCAATGGTTGGCAAAGTCAATTTTAGAGGTCGGATAAGTGATTAACAGTGGTTTGAAAAATAATTTTTATAGGTCTGATAAGTGATTAACAGTGGTTGGCAAAGCCATTACAATTGTTGGGCAAAGTCATTTTAAGAGGTCGGATAAGTGATTAACAGTGGCTGGAAAAGTCATTACCAGTGGTTGGCAAAGTCATTTCAATTGTTAAGCAAAGTCATTTTTAGAGGTCGGATAAGTTATTAACAGTGGTTGGCAAAGTCATTACCAGTGGTTGGCAAAGTCATTACAATTGTTGCGCAAATTCATTTCTAGAGGTCGGATAAGTGATTACCAGTGGTTGGAAAAATAATTTTTAGAGGTCTGATTAGTGATTAAAAGTGGTTGGCAAAGTCATTACAATTGTTGGGCAAAGTCATTTTAAGAGGTCGGATTAGTAATTAAAAGTGGTTAGCAAATTCATTACAATTGTTAAGCAAAGTCATTTTTAGAGGTCGGATAAGTGATTAACAGTGGTTGGCAAAGTCATTACCAGTCGTTGGCAAAGTCATTACAATTGTTTCGCAAATTCATTTTTGGAGGTCGGATTAGGAATTAAAAGTGGTTGGCAAAGACATTACCAGTGGTTGGCAACGCCATTTCTATTGTTTGGCAAAATCATTTGTCGAGGTCGGATTAGTGATTAACAGTGGTTGGAAAAATAATTTTTAGAGGTCTGATTAGTGATTAACAGTGGTTGGCAAAGTCATTAAAATTGTTAGGCAGAGTCATTTTTAGAGGTCGGATAAGTGAATACCAGTGGTGGGCAAAGTCATTTCAATTGTTGGGCAAGTCATTTTTAGAGGTCGGATAAGTGCTTAACAGTGGTTGGAAAAATAATTTTTAGAGGTCTGATTAGTGATTAACAGTGGTTGGCAAAGTCATTACAATTGTTGGGCAAAGTCATTTTAAGAGGTCGGATTAATAATTAAAAGTGGTTGGCAAAGCCATTGCAATTGTTAGGCAAAGTCATTTTTAGAGGTCGGATAAGTGGTTACCAGTGGTGGGCAAAGTCATTACAATTGTAGGGCAAAGTCATTTTTAGAGGTCGGATAAGTGATTTCCAGTGGTTGGCAAAGTCATTACTATTGTTGGGCAAAGTCATTTTTAGAGGTCGGAGAAGAGATTAACAGTGGTTGGCACAGTCATTACAATTGTTGGGCAAAGTCATTTTTAGAGGTCGGATAAGTGATTTACAGTGGTTGGCAAAGTCATTACCAGTGGTTGGCACAGTCATTACAATTGTTGCGCAAAGTCATTTCTAGAAGTCGGATAAGTGATTTACAGTGGTTGGCAAAGTCATTACCAATGGTTGGCAAAGTCAATTTTAGAGTTCGGATAAGTGATTAACAGTGGTTGGAAAAATAATTTTTAGAGGTCTGATTAGTGATTAACAGTGGTTTGCAAAGTCATTACAATTGTTGGGCAAAGTAATTTTAAGAGGTCGGATTAGTAATTAAAAATGGTTGGCAAAGCCATTACAATTGTTGGGCAAAGTCATTTTTAGAGGTCGGATAAGTGATTAACATAGCTGGAAAAGTCATTACCAGTGGTTGGCAAAGTCATTACAATTGTTAAGCAAAGTCATTTTTAGAGGTCGGATAAGTGATTAACAGAGGTTGGCAAAGTCATTGCCAGTGGTTGGCAAAGTCATTACAATTGTTAAGCAAAGTCATTTTTAGAGGTCTGATTAGTGATTAAAAGTGGTTGGCAAAGTCATTACAATTGTTAGGCAAAGTCATTTTAAGAGGTCGGATTAGTAATTAAAAGTGGTTGGCAAAGCCATTACAATTGTTGGGCAAAGTCATTTTTAGAATCCTGATTAGTAATTAAAAGTGGTTGGCAAAGTCATTACAATTGTTGGGCAAAGTCATTTTTAGAGGTCGGATAAGTGATTTACAGTGGCGGCAAAGTCATTACCATTGGTTGGAACAGTCATTACAATTGTTGCGCAAAGTCATTTCTAGAGGTCGGATAAGTGATTTACAGTGGTTGGCAAAGTCATTACCAATGGTTGGCAAAGTCAATTTTAGAGGTCGGATAAGTGATTAACAGTGGTTGGAAAAATAATTTTTAGAGGTCTGATAAGTGATTAACAGTGGTTGGCACAGTCATTACAATTGTTGGGCAAAGTCATTTTTAGAGGTCGGATAAGTGATTTACAGTGGTTGGCAAAGTCATTACCAGTGGTTGGCACAGTCATTACAATTGTTGCGCAAAGTCATTTCTAGAAGTCGGATAAGTGATTTACAGTGGTTGGCAAAGTCATTACCAATGGTTGGCAAAGTCAATTTTAGAGTTCGGATAAGTGATTAACAGTGGTTGGAAAAATAATTTTTAGAGGTCTGATTAGTGATTAACAGTGGTTTGCAAAGTCATTACAATTGTTGGGCAAAGTAATTTTAAGAGGTCGGATTAGTAATTAAAAATGGTTGGCAAAGCCATTACAATTGTTGGGCAAAGTCATTTTTAGAGGTCGGATAAGTGATTAACATAGCTGGAAAAGTCATTACCAGTGGTTGGCAAAGTCATTACAATTGTTAAGCAAAGTCATTTTTAGAGGTCGGATAAGTGATTAACAGAGGTTGGCAAAGTCATTGCCAGTGGTTGGCAAAGTCATTACAATTGTTAAGCAAAGTCATTTTTAGAGGTCTGATTAGTGATTAAAAGTGGTTGGCAAAGTCATTACAATTGTTAGGCAAAGTCATTTTAAGAGGTCGGATTAGTAATTAAAAGTGGTTGGCAAAGCCATTACAATTGTTGGGCAAAGTCATTTTTAGAATCCTGATTAGTAATTAAAAGTGGTTGGCAAAGTCATTACAATTGTTGGGCAAAGTCATTTTTAGAGGTCGGATAAGTGATTTACAGTGGCGGCAAAGTCATTACCATTGGTTGGAACAGTCATTACAATTGTTGCGCAAAGTCATTTCTAGAGGTCGGATAAGTGATTTACAGTGGTTGGCAAAGTCATTACCAATGGTTGGCAAAGTCAATTTTAGAGGTCGGATAAGTGATTAACAGTGGTTGGAAAAATAATTTTTAGAGGTCTGATAAGTGATTAACAGTGGTTGGCAAAGCCATTCCAATTGTTGGGCAAAGTCATTTTTAGAGGTCGGATAAGTTATTAACAGTGGTTGGCAAAGTCATTACAATTGTTGGGCAAGTCATTTATAGAGGTCTGATAAGTGCTTAACAGTTGTTGGAAAAGTCATTACCAGTGGTTGGCAAAGTCATTACAATTGTTAAGCAAAGTCATTTTTAGAGGTCGGATAAGTGATAAACAAAGGTTGGCAAAGTCATTGCCAGTGGTTGGCAAGGTCATTACAATTGTTAAGCAAAGTCATTTTTAGAGGTCGGATAAGTGATTAACAGAGGTTGGCAAAGTCATTGCCAGTGGTTGGCAAAGTCATTACAATTGTTAAGCAAAGTCATTTTTAGAGGTCTGATTAGTGATTAAAAGTGGTTGGCAAAGTAATTACAATTGTTGGGCAAAGTCATTTTAAGAGGTCGGATTAGTAATTAAAAGTGGTTGGCAAAGCCATTTCAATTGTTGGGCAAAGTCATTTTTAGAGGTCTGATTAGTAATTAAAAGTGGTTGACAAAGTCATTACAATTGTTAAGCAAAGTCATTTTTAGAGGTCGGATAAGTGCTTAACAGTGGTTGGAAAAATAATTTTTAGAGGTCTGATTAGTGATTAACAGTGGTTGGCAAAGTCATTACAATTGTTGGGCAAAGTCATTTTAAGAGGTCGGATTAATAATTAAAAGTGGTTGGCAAAGCCATTACAATTGTTAGGCAAAGTCATTACTATTGTTGGGCAAAGTCATTTTTAGAGGTCGGAGAAGAGATTAACAGTGGTTGGCACAGTCATTACAATTGTTGGGCAAAGTCATTTTTAGAGGTCGGATAAGTGATTTACAGTGGTTGGCAAAGTCATTACCAGTGGTTGGCACAGTCATTACAATTGTTGCGCAAAGTCATTTCTAGAAGTCGGATAAGTGATTTACAGTGGTTGGCAAAGTCATTACCAATGGTTGGCAAAGTCAATTTTAGAGGTCGGATAAGTGATTAACAGTGGTTGGAAAAATAATTTTTAGAGGTCTGATTAGTGATTAACAGTGGTTTGCAAAGTCATTACAATTGTTGGGCAAAGTAATTTTAAGAGGTCGGATTAGTAATTAAAAGTGGTTGGCAAAGCCATTACAATTGTTGGGCAAAGTCATTTTTAGAGGTCGGATAAGTGATTAACATAGCTGGAAAAGTCATTACCAGTGGTTTGCAAAGTCATTACAATTGTTAAGCAAAGTCATTTTTAGAGGTCTGATTAGTGATTAAAAGTGGTTGGCAAAGTCATTACAATTGTTGGGCAAAGTCATTTTAAGAGGTCGGATTAGTAATTAAAAGTGGTTGGCAAAGCCATTACAATTGTTGGGCAAAGTCATTTTTAGAATCCTGATTAGTAATTAAAAGTGGTTGGCAAAGTCATTACAATTGTTAAGCAAAGTCATTTTTAGAGGTCGGATAAGTGATTAACAGTGGTTGGCAAAGTCATTACCAGTGATTGGCAAAATCATTACAATTGTTGGGCAAAGTCATTTTTAGAGGTCGGATAAGTGATTTACAGTGGTCGGCAAAGTCATTACCATTGGTTGGAACAGTCATTACAATTGTTGCGCAAAGTCATTTCTAGAGGTCGGATAAGTGATTTACAGTGGTTGGCAATGTCATTACCAATGGTTGGCAAAGTCAATTTTAGAGGTCGGATAAGTGATTAACAGTGGTTTGAAAAATAATTTTTAGAGGTCTGATAAGTGATTAACAGTGGTTGGCAAAGCCATTACAATTGTTGGGCAAAGTCATTTTAAGAGGTCGGATAAGTGATTAACAGTGGCTGGAAAAGTCATTACCAGTGGTTGGCAAAGTCATTACAATTGTTAAGCAAAGTCATTTTTAGAGGTCGGATAAGTTATTAACAGTGGTTGGCAAAGTCATTACAATTGTTGCGCAAATTCATTTCTAGAGGTCGGATAAGTGATTACCAGTGGTTGGAAAAATAATTTTTAGAGGTCTGATTAGTGATTAAAAGTGGTTGGCAAAGTCATTACAATTGTTGGGCAAAGTCATTTTAAGAGGTCGGATTAGTAATTAAAAGTGGTTAGCAAATTCATTACAATTGTTAAGCAAAGTCATTTTTAGAGGTCGGATAAGTGATTAACAGTGGTTGGCAAAGTCATTACCAGTCGTTGGCAAAGTCATTACAATTGTTTCGCAAATTCATTTTTGGAGGTCGGATTAGGAATTAAAAGTGGTTGGCAAAGTCATTACCAGTGGTTGGCAACGCCATTTCTATTGTTGGGCAAAATCATTTGTCGAGGTCGGATTAGTGATTAACAGTGGTCGGCGAAGTCATTACCAGTGGATGGCATAGTCATTAAAATTGTTAGGCAGAGTCATTTTTAGAGGTCGGATAAGTGGATACCAGTGGTGGGCAAAGTCATTTCAATTGTTGGGCAAAGTCATTTTTAGAGGTCGGATAAGTGCTCAACAGTGGTTGGAAAAATAATTTTTAGAGGTCTGATTAGTGATTAACAGTGGTTGGCAAAGTCATTACAATTGTTGGGCAAAGTCATTTTAAGAGGTCGGATTAATAATTAAAAGTGGTTGGCAAAGCCATTGCAATTGTTAGGCAAAGTCATTTTTAGAGGTCGGATAAGTGGTTACCAGTGGTGGGCAAAGTCATTACAATTGTAGGGCAAAGTCATTTTTAGAGGTCGGATAAGTGATTTCCAGTGGTTGGCAAAGTCATTACTATTGTTGGGCAAAGTCATTTTTAGAGGTCGGAGAAGAGATTAACAGTGGTTGGCACAGTCATTACCAATGGTTAGCAAAGTCAATTTTAGAGTTCGGATAAGTGATTAACAGTGGTTGGAAAAATAATTTTTAGAGGTCTGATTAGTGATTAACAGTGGTTTGCAAAGTCATTACAATTGTTGGGCAAAGTAATTTTAAGAGGTCGGATTAATAATTAAAAGTGGTTGGCAAAGCCATTGCAATTGTTAGGCAAAGTCATTTTTAGAGGTCGGATAAGTGGTTACCAGTGGTGGGCAAAGTCATTACAATTGTAGGGCAAAGTCATTTTTAGAGGTCGGATAAGTGATTTCCAGTGGTTGGCAAAGTCATTACTATTGTTGGGCAAAGTCATTTTTAGAGGTCGGAGAAGAGATTAACAGTGGTTGGCAAAGTCATTACCAATGGTTAGCAAAGTCAATTTTAGAGTTCGGATAAGTGATTAACAGTGGTTGGAAAAATAATTTTTAGAGGTCTGATTAGTGATTAACAGTGGTTTTCAAAGTCATTACAATTGTTGGGCAAAGTAATTTTAAGAGGTCGGATTAGTAATTAAAAATGGTTGGCAAAGCCATTACAATTGTTAAGCAAAGTCATTTTTAGAGGTCGGATAAGTGATTAACAGAGGTTGGCAAAGTCATTGCCAGTGGTTGGCAAAGTCATTACAATTGTTAAGCAAAGTCATTTTTAGAGGTCTGATTAGTGATTAAAAGTGGTTGGCAAAGTCATTTTAATTGTTGGGCAAAGTCATTTTAAGAGGTCGGATTAGTAATTAAAAGTGGTTGGCAAAGCCATTACAATTGTTGGGCAAAGTCATTTTTAGAATCCTGATTAGTAATTAAAAGTGGTTGGCAAAGTCATTACAATTGTTGGGCAAAGTCATTTTTAGAGGTCGGATAAGTGATTTACAGTGGTCGGCAAAGTCATTACCATTGGTTGGAACAGTCATTACAATTGTTGCGCAAAGTCATTTCTAGAGGTCGGATAAGTGATTTACAGTGGTTGGCAAAGTCATTACCAATGGTTGGCAAAGTCAATTTTAGAGGTCGGATAAGTGATTAACAGTGGTTGGAAAAATAATTTTTAGAGGTCTGATAAACGATTAACAGTGGTTGGCAAAGCCATTCCAATTGTTGGGCAAAGTCATTTTTAGAGGTCGGATAAGTTATTAACAGTGGTTGGCAAAGTCATTACCAGTGGTTGGCAAAGTCATTTTTAGAGGTCGGATAAGTGATTACCAGTGGTGGGCAAAGTCATTACAATTGTTGGGCAAAGTCATTTTTAGAGGTCGGATAAGTGGTGAACAGTGGTGGGCAAAGTCATTACATTTGTAGGGCAAAGTCATTTTTAGAGGTCGGATAAGTGATTACCAGTGGTTGGCAAAGTCATTACTATTGTTGGGCAAAGTCATTTTTAGAGGTCGGATAAGTGATTTACAGTGGTCGGCAAAGTCATTACCATTGGTTGGAACAGTCATTACAATTGTTGCGCAAAGTCATTTCTAGAGGTCGGATAAGTGATTTACAGTGGTTGGCAAAGTCATTACCAATGGTTGGCAAAGTCAATTTTAGAGGTCGGATAAGTGATTAACAGTGGTTGGAAAAATAATTTTTAGAGGTCTGATAAGTGATTAACAGTGGTTGGCAAAGCCATTCCAATTGTTGGGCAAAGTCATTTTAAGAGGTCGGATAAGTGATTAACAGTGGCTGGAAAAGTCATTACCAGTGGTTGGCAAAGTCATTACAATTGTTAAGCAAAGTCATTTTTAGAGGTCGGATAAGTTATTAACAGTGGTTGGCAAAGTCATTACCAGTGGTTGGCAAAGTCATTTTTAGAGGTCGGATAAGTGATTACCAGTGGTGGGCAAAGTCATTACAATTGTTGGGCAAAGTCATTTTTAGAGGTCGGATAAGTGATTAACATAGCTGGAAAAGTCATTACCAGTGGTTGGCAAAGTCATTACAATTGTTAAGCAAAGTCATTTTTAGAGGTCGGATAAGTGATTAACAGAGGTTGGCAAAGTCATTGCCAGTGGTTGGCAAAGTCATTACAATTGTTAAGCAAAGTCATTTTTAGAGGTCTGATTAGTGATTAAAAGTGGTTGGCAAAGTCATTACAATTGTTGGGCAAAGTCATTTTAAGAGGTCGGATTAGTAATTAAAAGTGGTTGGCAAAGCCATTACAATTGTTGGGCAAAGTCATTTTTAGAATCCTGATTAGTAATTAAAAGTGGTTGGCAAAGCCATTACAATTGTTGGGCAAAGTCATTTTTAGAGGTCGGATAAGTGATTTACAGTGGTCGGCAAAGTCATTACCATTGGTTGGAACAGTCATTACAATTGTTGCGCAAAGTCATTTCTAGAGGTCGGATAAGTGATTTACAGTGGTTGGCAAAGTCATTACCAATGGTTTGCAAAGTCATTTTTAGAGGTCGGATAAGTGATTACCAGTGGTGGGCAAAGTCATTACATTTGTAGGGCAAAGTCATTTTTAGAGGTCGGATAAGTGATTACCAGTGGTTGGCAAAGTCATTACTATTGTTGGGCAAAGTCATTTTTAGAGGTCGGATAAGTGATTTACAGTGGTCGGCAAAGTCATTACCATTGGTTGGAACAGTCATTACAATTGTTGCGCAAAGTCATTTCTAGAGGTCGAATAAGTGATTTACAGTGGTTGGCAAAGTCATTACCAATGGTTGGCAAAGTCAATTTTAGAGGTCGGATAAGTGATTAACAGTGGTTGGAAAAATAATTTTTAGAGGTCTGATAAGTGATTAACAGTGGTTGGCAAAGCCATTCCAATTGTTGGGCAAAGTCATTTTAAGAGGTCGGATAAGTGATTAACAGTGGCTGGAAAAGTCATTACCAGTGTTTGGCAAAGTCATTACAATTGTTAAGCAAAGTCATTTTTAGAGGTCGGATAAGTTATTAACAGTGGTTGGCAAAGTCATTACCAGTGGTTGGCAAAGTCATTTTTAGAGGTCGGATAAGTGATTACCAGTGGTGGGCAAAGTCATTACAATTGTTGGGCAAAGTCATTTTTAGAGGTCGGATAAGTGGTGAACAGTGGTGGGCAAAGTCATTACATTTGTAGGGCAAAGTCATTTTTAGAGGTCGGATAAGTGATTACCAGTGGTTGGCAAAGTCATTACTATTGTTGGGCAAAGTCATTTTTAGAGGTCGGAGAAGAGATTAACAGTGGTTGGCACAGTCATTACAATTGTTGGGCAAAGTCATTTTTAGAGGTCGGATAAGTGATTTACAGTGGTTGGCAAAGTCATTACCAGTGGTTGGCACAGTCACTACAATTGTTGCGCAAAGTCATTTCTTGAAGTCGGATATGTGATTTACAGTGGTTGGCAAAGTCATTACCAATGGTTGGCAAAGTCAATTTTAGAGGTCTGATAAGTGATTACCAGTGGTATGCAAAGTCATTACAATTGTTTGGCAAAGTAATTTTAAGAGATCGGATTAGTAATTAAAAGTGGTTGGCAAAGCCATTACAATTGTTGGACAAAGTCATTTTTAGAGGTCGGATAAGTGATTAACAGTGGCTGGAAAAGTCATTACCAGTGGTTGGCAAAGTCATTACAATTGTTAAGCAAAGTCATTTTTAGAGGTCGGATAAGTGATTTACAAAGGTTGGCAAAGTCATTGCCAGTGGTTGGCAAAGTCATTACAATTGTTAAGCAAAGTCATTTTTAGAGGTCGGATAAGTGATTAACAGAGGTTGGCAAAGTCATTGCCAGTGGTTGGCAAAGTCATTACAATTGTTAAGCAAAGTCATTTTTAGAGGTCTGATTAGTGATTAAAAGTGGTTGGCAAAGTCATTACAATTGTTGGGCAAAGTCATTTTAAGAGGTCGGATTAGTAATTAAAAGTGGTTGGCAAAGTCATTACAATTGTAGGGCAAAGTCATTTTTAGAGGTCGGATAAGTGATTACCAGTGGTGGGCAAAGTCATTACAATTGTTGGGCAAAGTCATTTTTAGAGGTCGGATAAGTGGTGAACAGTGGTGGGCAAAGTCATTACATTTGTAGGGCAAAGTCATTTTTAGAGGTCGGATAAGTGATTACCAGTGGTTGGCAAAGTCATTACTATTGTTGGGCAAAGTCATTTTTAGAGGTCGGAGAAGAGATTAACAGTGGTTGGCACAGTCATTACAATTGTTGGGCAAAGTCATTTTTAGAGGTCGGATAAGTGATTTACAGTGGTTGGCAAAGTCATTACCAGTGGTTGGCACAGTCATTACAATTGTTGCGCAAAGTCATTTCTTGAAGTCGGATAAGTAATTTACAGTGGTTGGCAAAGTCATTACCAATGGTTGGCAAAGTCAATTTTAGAGGTCGGATAAGTGATTACCAGTGGTTTGCAAAGTCATTACAATTGTTGGGCAAAGTAATTTTTAGAGGTCGGATTAGTAATTAAAAGTGGTTGGCAAAGCCATTACAATTGTTGGACAAAGTCATTTTTAGAGGTCGGATAAGTGATTAACAAAGGTTGGCAAAGTCATTGCCAGTGGTTGGCAAAGTCATTACAATTGTTAAGCAAAGTCATTTTTAGAGGTCGGATAAGTGATTAACAGAGGTTGGCAAAGTCATTGCCAGTGGTTGGCAAAGTCATTACAATTGTTAAGCAAAGTTATTTTTAGAGGTCTGATTAGTGATTAAAAGTGGTTGGCAAAGTCATTACAATTGTTGGGCAAAGTCATTTTAAGAGGTCGGATTAGTAATTAAAAGTGGTTGGCAAAGCCATTTCAATTGTTGGGCAAAGTCATTTTTAGAGGTCTGATTAGTAATTAAAAGTGGTTGACAAAGTCATTACAATTGTTAAGCAAAGTCATTTTTAGAGGTCGGATAAGTGATTAACAGTGGTTGGCAAAGTCATTACCAGTGGTTGGCAAAGTCATTACAATTGTTTCGCAAATTCATTTTTGGAGGTCGGATTAGGAATTAAAAGTGGTTGGCAAAGTCATTACCAGTGGTTGGCAACGCCATTTCTATTGTTGGGCAAAATCATTTGTCGAGGTCGGATTAGTGATTAACAGTGGTCGGCGAAGTCATTACCAGTGGATGGCAAGGTCATTACAATTGTTAGGCAGAGTCATTTTTAGAGGTCGGATAAGTGATTAACAGAGGTTGGCAAAGTCATTGCCAGTGGTTGGCAAAGTCATTACAATTGTTAGGCAGAGTCATTTTTAGAGGTCGGATGAGTGAATACCAGTGGTGGGCAAAGTCATTTCAATTGTTGGGCAAAGTCATTTTTAGAGGTCGGATAAGTGCTTAACAGTGGTTGGAAAAATAATTTTTAGAGGTCTGATTAGTGATTAACAGTGGTTGGCAAAGTCATTACAATTGTTGGGCAAAGTCATTTTAAGAGGTCGGATTAGTAATTAAAAGTGGTTGGCAAAGCCATTACAATTGTTAGGCAAAGTCATTTTTAGAGGTCGGATAAGTGGTTACCAGTGGTGGGCAAAGTCATTACAATTGTAGGGCAAGTAATTTTTAGAGGTCGGATAAGTGATTACCAGTGGTTGGCAAAGTCATTACTATTGTTGGGCAAAGTCATTTTTAGAGGTCGGAGAAGAGATTAACAGTGGTTGGCACAGTCATTACAATTGTTGGGCAAAGTCATTTTTAGAGGTCGGATAAGTGATTTACAGTGGTTGGCAAAGTCATTACCAGTGGTTGGCACAGTCATTACAATTGTTGCGCAAAGTCATTTCTAGAAGTCGGATAAGTGATTTACAGTGGTTGGCAAAGTCATTACCAATGGTTGGCAAAGTCATTACAATTGTAGGGCAAAGTCATTTTTAGAGGTCGGATAAGTGATTACCAGTGGTTGGCAAAGTCATTACTATTGTTGGGCAAAGTCATTTCTAGAGGTCGGAGAAGAGATTAACAGTGGTTGGCACAGTCATTACAATTGTTGGGCAAAGTCATTTTTAGAGGTCGGATAAGTGATTTACAGTGGTTGGCAAAGTCATTACCAGTGGTTGGCACAGTCATTACAATTGTTGGGCAAAGTCAATTTTAGAGGTCGGATAAGTGATTAACAGTGGTTGGAAAAATAATTTTTAGAGGTCTGATTAGTGATTAACAGTGGTTTGCAAAGTCATTACAATTGTTGGGCAAAGTAATTTTAAGAGGTCGGATTAGTAATTAAAAGTGGTTGGCAAAGCCATTACAATTGTTGGGCAAAGTCATTTTTAGAGGTCGGATAAGTGATTAACAGTGGCTGGAAAAGTCATTACCAGTGGTTGGCAAAGTCATTACAATTGTAAAGCAAAGTCATTTTTAGAGGTCGGATAAGTGATTAACAGAGGTTGGCAAAGTCATTGCCAGTGGTTGGCAAAGTCATTACAATTGTTAAGCAAAGTCATTTTTAGAGGTCGGATAAGTTATTAACAGTGGTTGGCAAAGTCATTACCAGTGGTTGGCAAAGTCATTACAATTGTAGGGCAAAGTCATTTTTAGAGGTCGGATAAGTGATTACCAGTGGTTGGCAAAGTCATTACTATTGTTGGGCAAAGTCATTTTTAGAGGTCTGATTAGTGATTAACAGTGGTTTGCAAAGTCATTACAATTGTTGGGCAAAGTAATTTTAAGAGGTCGGATTAGTAATTAAAAATGGTTGGCAAAGCCATTACAATTGTTAAGCAAAGTCATTTTTAGAGGTCGGATAAGTGATTAACAGAGGTTGGCAAAGTCATTGCCAGTGGTTGGCAAAGTCATTACAATTGTTAAGCAAAGTCATTTTTAGAGGTCTGATTAGTGATTAAAAGTGGTTGGCAAAGTCATTTTAATTGTTGGGCAAAGTCATTTTAAGAGGTCGGATTAGTAATTAAAAGTGGTTGGCAAAGCCATTACAATTGTTGGGCAAAGTCATTTTTAGAATCCTGATTAGTAATTAAAAGTGGTTGGCAAAGTCATTACAATTGTTGGGCAAAGTCATTTTTAGAGGTCGGATAAGTGATTTACAGTGGTCGGCAAAGTCATTACCATTGGTTGGAACAGTCATTACAATTGTTGCGCAAAGTCATTTCTAGAGGTCGGATAAGTGATTTACAGTGGTTGGCAAAGTCATTGCCAATGGTTGGCAAAGTCAATTTTAGAGGTCGGATAAGTGATTAACAGTGGTTGGAAAAATAATTTTTAGAGGTCTGATAAACGATTAACAGTGGTTGGCAAAGCCATTCCAATTGTTGGGCAAAGTCATTTTTAGAGGTCGGATAAGTTATTAACAGTGGTTGGCAAAGTCATTACCAGTGGTTGGCAAAGTCATTTTTAGAGGTCGGATAAGTGATTACCAGTGGTGGGCAAAGTCATTACAATTGTTGGGCAAAGTCATTTTTAGAGGTCGGATAAGTGGTGAACAGTGGTGGGCAAAGTCATTACATTTGTAGGGCAAAGTCATTTTTAGAGGTCGGATAAGTGATTACCAGTGGTTGGCAAAGTCATTACTATTGTTGGGCAAAGTCATTTTTAGAGGTCGGATAAGTGATTTACAGTGGTCGGCAAAGTCATTACCATTGGTTGGAACAGTCATTACAATTGTTGCGCGAAGTCATTTCTAGAGGTCGGATAAGTGATTTACAGTGGTTGGCAAAGTCATTACCAATGGTTGGCAAAGTCAATTTTAGAGGTCGGATAAGTGATTAACAGTGGTTGGAAAAATAATTTTTAGAGGTCTGATAAGTGATTAACTGTGGTTGGCAAAGCCATTCCAATTGTTGGGCAAAGTCATTTTAAGAGGTCGGATAAGTGATTAACAGTGGCTGGAAAAGTCATTACCAGTGGTTGGCAAAGTCATTACAATTGTTAAGCAAAGTCATTTTTAGAGGTCGGATAAGTTATTAACAGTGGTTGGCAAAGTCATTACCAGTGGTTGGCAAAGTCATTTTTAGAGGTCGGATAAGTGATTACCAGTGGTGGGCAAAGTCATTACAATTGTTGGGCAAAGTCATTTTTAGAGGTCGGATAAGTGATTAACATAGCTGGAAAAGTCATTACCAGTGGTTGGCAAAGTCATTACAATTGTTAAGCAAAGTCATTTTTAGAGGTCGGATAAGTGATTAACAGAGGTTGGCAAAGTCATTGCCAGTGGTTGGCAAAGTCATTACAATTGTTAAGCAAAGTCATTTTTAGAGGTCTGATTAGTGATTAAAAGTGGTTGGCAAAGTCATTACAATTGTTGGGCAAAGTCATTTTAAGAGGTCGGATTAGTAATTAAAAGTGGTTGGCAAAGCCATTACAATTGTTGGGCAAAGTCATTTTTAGAATCCTGATTAGTAATTAAAAGTGGTTGGCAAAGTCATTACAATTGTTGGGCAAAGTCATTTTTAGAGGTCGGATAAGTGATTTACAGTGGTCGGCAAAGTCATTACCATTGGTTGGAACAGTCATTACAATTGTTGCGCAAAGTCATTTCTAGAGGTCGGATAAGTGATTTACAGTGGTTGGCAAAGTCATTACCAATGGTTTGCAAAGTCATTTTTAGAGGTCGGATAAGTGATTACCAGTGGTGGGCAAAGTCATTACAATTGTTGGGCAAAGTCATTTTTAGAGGTCGGATAAGTGGTGAACAGTGGTGGGCAAAGTCATTACATTTGTAGGGCAAAGTCATTTTTAGAGGTCGGATAAGTGATTACCAGTGGTTGGCAAAGTCATTACTATTGTTGGGCAAAGTCATTTTTAGAGGTCGGATAAGTGATTTACAGTGGTCGGCAAAGTCATTACCATTGGTTGGAACAGTCATTACAATTGTTGCGCAAAGTCATTTCTAGAGGTCGAATAAGTGATTTACAGTGGTTGGCAAAGTCATTACCAATGGTTGGCAAAGTCAATTTTAGAGGTCGGATAAGTGATTAACAGTGGTTGGAAAAATAATTTTTAGAGGTCTGATAAGTGATTAACAGTGGTTGGCAAAGCCATTCCAATTGTTGGGCAAAGTCATTTTAAGAGGTCGGATAAGTGATTAACAGTGGCTGGAAAAGTCATTACCAGTGGTTGGCAAAGTCATTACAATTGTTAAGCAAAGTCATTTTTAGAGGTCGGATAAGTTATTAACAGTGGTTGGCAAAGTCATTACCAGTGGTTGGCAAAGTCATTTTTAGAGGTCGGATAAGTGATTACCAGTGGTGGGCAAAGTCATTACAATTGTTGGGCAAAGTCATTTTTAGAGGTCGGATAAGTGGTGAACAGTGGTGGGCAAAGTCATTACATTTGTAGGGCAAAGTCATTTTTAGAGGTCGGATAAGTGATTACCAGTGGTTGGCAAAGTCATTACTATTGTTGGGCAAAGTCATTTTTAGAGGTCGGAGAAGAGATTAACAGTGGTTGGCAAAGCCATTCCAATTGTTAAGCAAAGTCATTTTTAGAGGTCGGATAAGTTATTAACAGTGGTTGGCAAAGTCATTACCAGTGGTTGGCAAAGTCATTTTTAGAGGTCGGATAAGTGATTACCAGTGGTGGGCAAAGTCATTACAATTGTTGGGCAAAGTCATTTTTAGAGGTCGGATAAGTGGTGAACAGTGGTGGGCAAAGTCATTACATTTGTAGGGCAAAGTCATTTTTAGAGGTCGGATAAGTGATTACCAGTGGTTGGCAAAGTCATTACTATTGTTGGGCAAAGTCATTTTTAGAGGTCGGAGAAGAGATTAACAGTGGTTGGCACAGTCATTACAATTGTTGGGCAAAGTCATTTTTAGAGGTCGGATAAGTGATTTACAGTGGTTGGCAAAGTCATTACCAGTGGTTGGCACAGTCACTACAATTGTTGCGCAAAGTCATTTCTTGAAGTCGGATATGTGATTTACAGTGGTTGGCAAAGTCATTACCAATGGTTGGCAAAGTCAATTTTAGAGGTCTGATAAGTGATTACCAGTGGTATGCAAAGTCATTACAATTGTTTGGCAAAGTAATTTTAAGAGATCGGATTAGTAACTAAAAGTGGTTGGCAAAGCCATTACAATTGTTGGACAAAGTCATTTTTAGAGGTCGGATAAGTGATTAACAGTGGCTGGAAAAGTCATTACCAGTGGTTGGCAAAGTCATTACAATTGTTAAGCAAAGTCATTTTTAGAGGTCGGATAAGTGATTTACAAAGGTTGGCAAAGTCATTGCCAGTGGTTGGCAAAGTCATTACAATTGTTAAGCAAAGTCATTTTTAGAGGTCGGATAAGTGATTAACAGAGGTTGGCAAAGTCATTGCCAGTGGTTGGCAAAGTCATTACAATTGTTAAGCAAAGTCATTTTTAGAGGTCTGATTAGTGATTAAAAGTGGTTGGCAAAGTCATTACAATTGTTGGGCAAAGTCATTTTAAGAGGTCGGATTAGTAATTAAAAGTGGTTGGCAAAGTCATTACAATTGTAGGGCAAAGTCATTTTTAGAGGTCGGATAAGTGATTACCAGTGGTTGGCAAAGTTATTACTATTGTTGGGCAAAGTCATTTTTAGAGGTCGGAGAAGAGATTAACAGTGGTTGGCACAGTCATTACAATTGTTGGGCAAAGTCATTTTTAGAGTTCGGATAAGTGATTTACAGTGGTTGGCAAAGTCATTACCAGTGGTTGGCACAGTCATTACAATTGTTGCGCAAAGTCATTTCTTGAAGTCGGATAAGTAATTTACAGTGGTTGGCAAAGTCATTACCAATGGTTGGCAAAGTCAATTTTAGAGGTCGGATAAGTGATTACCAGTGGTTTGCAAAGTCATTACAATTGTTGGGCAAAGTAATTTTTAGAGGTCGGATTAGTAATTAAAAGTGGTTGGCAAAGCCATTACAATTGTTGGACAAAGTCATTTTTAGAGGTCGGATAAGTGATTAACACTGGCTGGAAAAGTCATTACCAGTGGTTGGCAAAGTCATTACAATTGTTAAGCAAAGTCATTTTTAGAGGTCGGATAAGTGATTAACAAAGGTTGGCAAAGTCATTGCCAGTGGTTGGCAAAGTCATTACAATTGTTAAGCAAAGTCATTTTTAGAGGTCGGATAAGTGATTAACAGAGGTTGGCAAAGTCATTGCCAGTGGTTGGCAAAGTCATTACAATTGTTAAGCAAAGTTATTTTTAGAGGTCTGATTAGTGATTAAAAGTGGTTGGCAAAGTCATTACAATTGTTGGGCAAAGTCATTTTAAGAGGTCGGATTAGTAATTAAAAGTGGTTGGCAAAGCCATTTCAATTGTTGGGCAAAGTCATTTTTAGAGGTCTGATTAGTAATTAAAAGTGGTTGACAAAGTCATTACAATTGTTAAGCAAAGTCATTTTTAGAGGTCGGATAAGTGATTAACAGTGGTTGGCAAAGTCATTACCAGTGGTTGGCAAAGTCATTACAATTGTTTCGCAAATTCATTTTTGGAGGTCGGATTAGGAATTAAAAGTGGTTGGCAAAGTCATTACCAGTGGTTGGCAACGCCATTTCTATTGTTGGGCAAAATCATTTGTCGAGGTCGGATTAGTGATTAACAGTGGTCGGCGAAGTCATTACCAGTGGATGGCAAGGTCATTACAATTGTTAGGCAGAGTCATTTTTAGAGGTCGGATAAGTGATTAACAGAGGTTGGCAAAGTCATTGCCAGTGGTTGGCAAAGTCATTACAATTGTTAGGCAAAGTCATTTTTAGAGGTCGGATAAGTGCTTAACAGTGGTTGGAAAAATAATTTTTAGAGGTCTGATTAGTGATTAACAGTGGTTGGCAAAGTCATTACAATTGTTGGGCAAAGTAATTTTAAGAGGTCGGATTAGTAATTAAAAGTGGTTGGCAAAGCCATTACAATTGTTGGGCAAAGTCATTTTTAGAGGTCGGATAAGTGATTAACAGTGGCTGGAAAAGTCATTACCAGTGGTTGGCAAAGTCATTACAATTGTTGGGCAAAGTCAATTTTAGAGGTCGGATAAGTGATTAACAGTGGTTGGAAAAATAATTTTTAGAGGTCTGATTAGTGATTAACAGTGGTTTGCAAAGTCATTACAATTGTTGGGCAAAGTAATTTTAAGAGGTCGGATTAGTAATTAAAAGTGGTTGGCAAAGCCATTACAATTGTTGGGCAAAGTCATTTTTAGAGGTCGGATAAGTGATTAACAGTGGCTGGAAAAGTCATTACCAGTGGTTGGCAAAGTCATTACAATTGTAAAGCAAAGTCATTTTTAGAGGTCGGATAAGTGATTAACAGAGGTTGGCAAAGTCATTGCCAGTGGTTGGCAAAGTCATTACAATTGTTAAGCAAAGTCATTTTTAGAGGTCGGATAAGTTATTAACAGTGGTTGGCAAAGTCATTACCAGTGGTTGGCAAAGTCATTACAATTGTAGGGCAAAGTCATTTTTAGAGGTCGGATAAGTGATTACCAGTGGTTGGCAAAGTCATTACTATTGTTGGGCAAAGTCATTTTTAGAGGTCGGAGAAGAGATTAACAGTGGTTGGCACAGTCATTACAATTGTTGGGCAAAGTCATTTTTAGAGGTCGGATAAGTGATTTACAGTGGTTGGCAAAGTCATTACCAGTGGTTGGCACAGTCATTACAATTGTTGCGCAAAGTCATTTCTAGAAGTCGGATAAGTGATTTACAGTGGTTGGCAAAGTCATTACCAATGGTTGGCAAAGTCAATTTTAGAGGTCGGATAAGTGATTAACAGTGGTTGGAAAAATAATTTTTAGAGGTCTGATTAGTGATTAACAGTGGTTTGCAAAGTCATTACAATTGTTGGGCAAAGTAATTTTAAGAGGTCGGATTAGTAATTAAAAGTGGTTGGCAAAGCCATTACAATTGTTGGGCAAAGTCATTTTTAGAGGTCGGATAAGTTATTAACAGTGGTTGGCAAAGTCATTACCAGTGGTTGGCAAAGTCATTACAATTGTAGGGCAAAGTCATTTTTAGAGGTCGGATAAGTGATTACCAGTGGTTGGCAAAGTCATTACTATTGTTGGGCAAAGTCATTTTTAGAGGTCGGAGAAGAGATTAACAGTGGTTGGCACAGTCATTACAATTGTTGGGCAAAGTCATTTTTAGAGGTCGGATAAGTGATTTACAGTGGTTGGCAAAGTCATTACCAGTGGTTGGCACAGTCATTACAATTGTTGCGCAAAGTCATTTCTAGAAGTCGGATAAGTGATTTACAGTGGTTGGCAAAGTCATTACCAATGGTTGGCAAAGTCAATTTTAGAGGTCGGATAAGTGATTAACAGTGGTTGGAAAAATAATTTTTAGAGGTCTGATTAGTGATTAACAGTGGTTTGCAAAGTCATTACAATTGTTGGGCAAAGTAATTTTAAGAGGTCGGATTAGTAATTAAAAGTGGTTGGCAAAGCCATTACAATTGTTGGGCAAAGTCATTTTTAGAGGTCGGATAAGTGATTAACAGTGGCTGGAAAAGTCATTACCAGTGGTTGGCAAAGTCATTACAATTGTAAAGCAAAGTCATTTTTAGAGGTCGGATAAGTGATTAACAGAGGTTGGCAAAGTCATTGCCAGTGGTTGGCAAAGTCATTACAATTGTTGCGCAAATTCATTTCTAGAAGTCGGATAAGTGATTACCAGTGGTTGGAAAAATAATTTTTAGAGGTCTGATTAGTGATTAAAAGTGGTTGGCAAATTCATTACAATTGTTGGGCAAAGTCATTTTAAGAGGTCGGATTAGTAATTAAAAGTGGTTAGCAAAGTCATTACAATTGTTAAGCAAAGTCATTTTTAGAGGTCGGATAAGTGGTTACCAGTGGTGGGCAAAGTCATTACAATTGTAGGGCAAAGTCATTTTTAGAGGTCGGATAAGTGATTACCAGTGGTTGGCAAAGTCATTACTATTGTTGGGCAAAGTCATTTTTAGAGGTCGGAGAAGAGATTAACAGTGGTTGGCACAGTCATTACAATTGTTGGGCAAAGTCATTTTTAGAGGTCGGATAAATGATTTACAGTGGTTGGCAAAGTCATTACCAGTGGTTGGCACAGTCATTACAATTATTGCGCAAAGTCATTTCTAGAAGTCGGATAAGTGATTTACAGTGGTTGGCAAAGTCATTACAATTGTTGGGCATAGTAATTTTAAGAGGTCGGATTAGTAATTAAAAGTGGTTGGCAAAGCCATTTCAATTGTTGGGCAAAGTCATTTTTAGAGGTCGGATAAGTGATTAACATAGCTGGAAAAGTCATTACCAGTGGTTGGCAAAGTCATTACATTTGTTAAGCAAAGTCATTTTTAGAGGTCGGATAAGTGATTAACAGAGGTTGGCAAAGTCATTGCCAGTGGTTGGCAAAGTCCTTACAATTGTTAAGCAAAGTCATTTTTAGAGGTCTGATTAGTGATTAAAAGTGGTTGGCAAAGTCATTACAATTGTTGGGCAAAGTCATTTTAAGAGGTCGGATTAGTAATTAAAAGTGGTTGGCAAAGCCATTACAATTGTTGGGCAAAGTCATTTTTAGAATCCTGATTAGTAATTAAAAGTTGTTGGCAAAGTCATTACAATTGTTTAGCAAAGTCATTTTTAGTGGTCGGATAAGTGATTAACAGTGGTTGGCAAAGTCATTACCAGTGGTTGGCAAAGTCATTACAATTGTTGGGCAAAGTCATTTTTAGAGGTCGGATAAGTGATTTACAGTGGTCGGCAAAGTCATTACCATTGGTTGGAACAGTCAATTTTAGAGGTCGGATAGGTGATTAACAGTGGTTGGAAAAATAATTTTTAGAGGTCTGATAAGTGATTAACAGTGGTTGGCAAAGCCATTACAATTGTTGGGCACTGTCATTTTAAGAGGTCGGATAAGTGATTAACAGTGGCTGGAAAAGTCATTACCAATGGTTGGCAAAGTCATTACAATTGTTAAGCAAAGTCATTTTTAGAGGTCGGATAAGTTATTAACAGTGGTTGGCAAAGTCATTACCAGTGGTTGGCAAAGTCATTACAATTGTTGCGCAAATTCATTTCTAGAGACCGGATAAGTGATAACCAGTGGTTGGAAAAATAATTTTTAGAGGTCTGATTAGTGATTAAAAGTGGTTGGCAAAGTCATTACAATTGTTGGGCAAAGTCATTTTAAGAGGTCGGATTAGTAATTAAAAGTGGTAAGCAAAGCCATTACAATTGTTGGGCAAAGTCATTTTTAGAGGTCGGATAAGTGATTACCAGTGGTGGGCAAAGTCATTACAATTGTTGGGCAAAGTCATTTTTAGAGGTCGGATAAGTGGTTACCAGTGGTGGGCAAAGTCATTACAATTGTAGGGCAAAGTCATTTTTAGAGGTCGGATAAGTGATTACCAGTGGTTGGCAAAGTCATTACTATTGTTGGGCAAAGTCATTTTTAGAGGTCGGAGAAGAGATTAACAGTGGTTGGCACAGTCATTACAATTGTTGGGCAAAGTCATTTTTAGAGGTCGGATAAGTGATTTACAGTGGTTGGCAAAGTCATTTCCAGTGGTTGGCACAGTCATTACAATTGTTAAGCAAAGTCATTTTTAAAGGTGGGATAAGTGATTAACAAAGGTTTGCAAAGTCATTGTCAGTGGTTGGCAAAGTCATTACAATTGTTAAGCAAAGTCATTTTTAGAGGTCGGATAAGTGATTAACAGTGGTTGGCAAAGTCATTACCAGTGGTTGGCAAAGTCATTACAATTGTTGGCAAAGTCAATTTTAGAGGTCTGATTAGTAATTAAAAGTGGTTGGCAAAGCCATTACAATTGTTGGACAAAGTCATTTTTAGAGGTCGGATAAGTGATTAACAGTGGCTGGAAAAGTCATTACCAGTGGTTGGCAAAGTCATTACAATTGTTAAGCAAAGTCATTTTTAAAGGTCGGATAAGTGATTAACAAAGGTTTGCAAAGTCATTGTCAGTGGTTGGCAAAGTCATTACAATTGTTAAGCAAAGTCATTTTTAGAGGTCGGATAAGTGATTAACAGTGGTTGGCAAAGTCATTACCAGTGGTTGGCAAAGTCATTACAATTGTTGGGCAAAGTCATTTTTAGAGGTCGGATATGTGATTTACAGTGGTTGGCAAAGTCATTACCAATGGTTGGCAAAGTCAATTTTAGAGGTCTGATTAGTAATTAAAAGTGGTTGGCAAAGCCATTACAATTGTTGGACAAAGTCATTTTTAGAGGTCGGATAAGTGATTAACAGTGGCTGGAAAAGTCATTACCAGTGGTTGGCAAAGTCATTACAATTGTTAAGCAAAGTCATTTTTAAAGGTCGGATAAGTGATTAACAAAGGTTTGCAAAGTCATTGTCAGTGGTTGGCAAAGTCATTACAATTGTTAAGCAAAGTCATTTTTAGAGGTCGGATAAGTTATTAACAGTGGTTGGCAAAGTCATTACCAGTGGTTGGCAAAGTCATTACAATTGTTGCGCAAATTCATTTCTAGAGACCGGATAAGTGATTACCAGTGGTTGGAAAAATAATTTTTAGAGGTCTGATTAGTGATTAAAAGTGGTTGGCAAAGTCATTACAATTGTTGGGCAAAGTCATTTTAAGAGGTCGGATTAGTAATTAAAAGTGGTAAGCAAAGCCATTACAATTGTTGGGCAAAGTCATTTTTAGAGGTCGGATAAGTGATTACCAGTGGTGGGCAAAGTCATTACAATTGTTGGGCAAAGTCATTTTTAGAGGTCGGATAAGTGGTTACCAGTGGTGGGCAAAGTCATTACAATTGTAGGGCAAAGTCATTTTTAGAGGTCGGATAAGTGATTACCAGTGGTTGGCAAAGTCATTACTATTGTTGGGCAAAGTCATTTTTAGAGGTCGGAGAAGAGATTAACAGTGGTTGGCACAGTCATTACAATTGTTGGGCAAAGTCATTTTTAGAGGTCGGATAAGTGATTTACAGTGGTTGGCAAAGTCATTACCAGTGGTTGGCACAGTCATTACAATTGTTGCGCAAAGTCATTTCTAGAAGTCGGATAAGTGATTTACAGTGGTTGGCAAAGTCATTACCAATGGTTGGCAAAGTCAATTTTAGAGGTCGGATAAGTGATTTACAGTGGTTGGCAAAGTCATTTCCAGTGGTTGGCACAGTCATTACAATTGTTAAGCAAAGTCATTTTTAAAGGTGGGATAAGTGATTAACAAAGGTTTGCAAAGTCATTGTCAGTGGTTGGCAAAGTCATTACAATTGTTAAGCAAAGTCATTTTTAGAGGTCGGATAAGTGATTAACAGTGGTTGGCAAAGTCATTACCAGTGGTTGGCAAAGTCATTACAATTGTTGGCAAAGTCAATTTTAGAGGTCTGATTAGTAATTAAAAGTGGTTGGCAAAGCCATTACAATTGTTGGACAAAGTCATTTTTAGAGGTCGGATAAGTGATTAACAGTGGCTGGAAAAGTCATTACCAGTGGTTGGCAAAGTCATTACAATTGTTAAGCAAAGTCATTTTTAAAGGTCGGATAAGTGATTAACAAAGGTTTGCAAAGTCATTGTCAGTGGTTGGCAAAGTCATTACAATTGTTAAGCAAAGTCATTTTTAGAGGTCGGATAAGTGATTAACAGTGGTTGGCAAAGTCATTACCAGTGGTTGGCAAAGTCATTACAATTGTTGGGCAAAGTCATTTTTAGAGGTCGGATATGTGATTTACAGTGGTTGGCAAAGTCATTACCAATGGTTGGCAAAGTCAATTTTAGAGGTCTGATTAGTAATTAAAAGTGGTTGGCAAAGCCATTACAATTGTTGGACAAAGTCATTTTTAGAGGTCGGATAAGTGATTAACAGTGGCTGGAAAAGTCATTACCAGTGGTTGGCAAAGTCATTACAATTGTTAAGCAAAGTCATTTTTAAAGGTCGGATAAGTGATTAACAAAGGTTTGCAAAGTCATTGTCAGTGGTTGGCAAAGTCATTACAATTGTTAAGCAAAGTCATTTTTAGAGGTCGGATAAGTGATTAACAGTGGTTGGCAAAGTCATTACCAGTGGTTGGCAAAGTCATTACAATTGTTGGGCAAAGTCATTTTTAGAGGTCGGATAAGTGATTTACAGTGGTCGGCAAAGTCATTACCAATGGTTGGCAAAGTCAATTTTAGAGGTCGGATAAGTGATTAACAGTGGTTGGAAAAATAATTTTTAGAGGTCTGATAAGTGATTAACAGTGGTTGGCAAAGCCATTACAATTGTTGGGCAAAGTCATTTTAAGAGGTCGGATAAGTGATTAACAGTGGCTGGAAAAGTCATTACCAATGGTTGGCAAAGTCATTACAATTGTTAAGCAAAGTCATTTTTAGAGGTCGGATAAGTTATTAACAGTGGTTGGCAAAGTCATTACCAGTGGTTGGCAAAGTCATTACAATTGTTGCGCAAATTCATTTCTAGAGATCGGATAAGTGATTACCAGTGGTTGGAAAAATAATTTTTAGAGGTCTGATTAGTGATTAAAAGTGGTTGGCAAAGTCATTACAATTGTTGGGCAAAGTCATTTTAAGAGGTCGGATTAGTAATTAAAAGTGGTAAGCAAAGCCATTACAATTGTTGGGCAAAGTCATTTTTAGAGGTCGGATAAGAGATTACCAGTGGTGGGCAAAGTCATTACAATTGTTGGGCAAAGTCATTTTTAGAGGTCGGATAAGTGGTTACCAGTGGTGGGCAAAGTCATTACAATTGTAGGGCAAAGTCATTTTTAGAGGTCGGATAAGTGATTACCAGTGGTTGGCAAAATCATTACTATTGTTGGGCAAAGTCATTTTTAGAGGTCGGAGAAGAGATTAACAGTGGTTGGCACAGTCATTACAATTGTTGGGCAAAGTCATTTTTAGAGGTCGGATAAGTGATTTACAGTGGTTGGCAAAGTCATTTCCAGTGGTTGGCACAGTCATTACAATTGTTGCGCAAAGTCATTTCTTGAAGTCGGATATGTGATTTACAGTGGTTGGCAAAGTCATTACCAATGGTTGGCAAAGTCAATTTTACAGGTCTGATAAGTGATTACCAGTGGTATGCAAAGTCATTACAATTGTTGGGCAAAGTAATTTTAAGAGGTCGGATTAGTAATTAAAAGTGGTTGGCAAAGCCATTACAATTGTTGGACAAAGTCATTTTTAGAGGTCGGATAAGTGATTAACAGTGGCTGGAAAAGTCATTACCAGTGGTTGGCAAAGTCATTACAATTGTTAAGCAAAGTCATTTTTAGAGGTCGGATAAGTGATTAACAAAGGTTTGCAAAGTCATTGTCAGTGGTTGGCAAAGTCATTACAATTGTTAAGCAAAGTCATTTTTAGAGGTCGGATAAGTGATAACAGTGGTTGGCAAAGTCATTACCAGTGGTTGGCAAAGTCATTACAATTGTTGGGCAAAGTCATTTTTAGAGGTCGGATAAGTGATTTACAGTGGTCGGCAAAGTCATTACCATTGGTTGGAACAGTCATTACAATTGTTGCGCAAAGTCATTTCTAGAGGTCGGATAAGTGATTTTCAGTGGTTGGCAAAGTCATTACCAATGGTTGGCAAAGTCAATTTTAGAGGTCGGATAAGTGATTAACAGTGGTTGGAAAAATAATTTTTAGAGGTCTGATAAGTGATTAACAGTGGTTGGCAAAGCCATTACAATTGTTGGGCAAAGTCATTTTAAGAGGTCGGATAAGTGATTAACAGTGGCTGGAAAAGTCATTACCAATGGTTGGCAAAGTCATTACAATTGTTAAGCAAAGTCATTTTTAGAGGTCGGATAAGTTATTAACAGTGGTTGGCAAAGTCATTACCAGTGGTTGGCAAAGTCATTACAATTGTTGCGCAAATTCATTTCTAGAGGTCGGATAAGTGATTACCAGTGGTTGGAAAAATAATTTTTAGAGGTCTGATTAGTGATTAAAAGTGGTTGGCAAAGTCATTTCAATTGTTGGGCAAAGTCATTTTAAGAGGTCGGATTAGTAATTAAAAGTGGTTAGCAAAGCCATTACAATTGTTGGGCAAAGTCATTTTTAGAGGTCGGATAAGTGATTACCAGTGGAGGGCAAAGTCATTACAATTGTTGGGCAAAGTCATTTTTAGAGGTCGGATAAGTGGTTACCAGTGGTTGGCAAAGTCATTACAATTGTAGGGCAAAGTCATTTTTAGAGGTCGGATAAGTGATTACCAGTGGTTGGCAAAGTCATTACTATTGTTGGGCAAAGTCATTTTTAGAGGTCGGAGAAGAGATTAACAGTGGTTGGCACAGTCATTACAATTGTTGGGCAAAGTCATTTTTAGAGGTCGGATTAGTGATTTACAGTGGTTGGCAAAGTCATTACCAGTGGTTGGCACAGTCATTACAATTGTTGCGCAAAGTCATTTCTTGAAGTCGGATATGTGATTTACAGTTGTTGGCAAAGTCATTACTAATGGTTGGCAAAGTCAATTTTAGAGGTCTGATAAGTGATTACCAGTGGTATGCAAAGTCATTACAATTGATGGACAAAGTCATTTTTAGAGGTCGGATAAGTGATTAACAGTGGCTGGAAAAGTCATTCCCAGTGGTTGGCAAAGTCATTACAATTGTTAAGCAAAGTCATTTTTAGAGGTCGGATAAGTGATTAACAAAGGTTTGCAAAGTCATTGCCAGTGGTTGGCAAAGTCATTACAATTGTTAAGCAAAGTCATTTTTAGAGGTCTGATTAGTGATTAAAAGTGGTTGGCAAAGTCATTACAATTGTTGGGCAAAGTCATTTTAAGAGGTCGGATTAGTAATTAAAAGTGGTTGGCAAAGCCATTACAATTGTTGGGCAAAGTCATTTTTAGAATCCTGATTAGTAATTAAAAGTGGTTGGCAAAGTCATTACAATTGTTAAGCAAAGTCATTTTTAGAGGTCGGATAAGTGATTAACAGTGGTTGGCAAAGTCATTACCAGTGGTTGGCAAAGTCATTACAATTGTTGGGCAAAGTCATTTTTAGAGGTCGGATAAGTGATTTACAGTGGTCGGCAAAGTCATTACCATTGGTTGGAACAGTCATTACAATTGTTGCGCAAAGTCATTTCTAGAGGTCGGATTAGTGATTTACAGTGGTTGGCAAAGTCATTACCAATGGTTGGCAAAGTCAATTTTAGAGGTCGGATAAGTGATTAACAGTGGTTGGAAAAATAATTTTTAGAGGTCTGATAAGTGATTAACAGTGGTTGGCAAAGCCATTACAATTGTTGGGCAAAGTCATTTTAAGAGGTCGGATAAGTGATTATCAGTGGCTGGAAAAGTCATTACCAATGGTTGGCAAAGTCATTACAATTGTTAAGCAAAGTCATTTTTAGAGGTCGGATAAGTTATTAACAGTGGTTGGCAAAGTCATTACCAGTGGTTGGCAAAGTCATTACAATTGTTGCGCAAATTCATTTCTAGAGGTCGGATAAGTGATTACCAGTGGTTGGAAAAATAATTTTTAGAGGTCTGATTAGTGATTAAAAGTGGTTGGCAAAGTCATTACAATTGTTGGGCAAAGTCATTTTAAGAGGTCGGATTAGTAATTAAAAGTGGTTAGCAAAGCCATTACAATTGTTGGGCAAAGTCATTTTTAGAGGTCGGATAAGTGATTACCAGTGGTGGGCAAAGTCATTCCAATTGTTGGGCAAAGTCATTTTTAGAGGTCGGATAAGTGGTTACCAGTGGTGGGCAAAGTCATTACAATTGTAGGGCAAAGTCATTTTTAGAGGTCGGATAAGTGATTACCAGTGGTTGGCAAAGTCATTACTATTGTTGGGCAAAGTCATTTTTAGAGGTCGGAGAAGAGATTAACAGTGGTTGGCACAGTCATTACAATTGTTGGGCAAAGTCATTTTTAGAGGTCGGATAAGTGATTTACAGTGGTTGGCAAAGTCATTACCAGTGGTTGGCACAGTCATTACAATTGTTGCGCAAAGTCATTTCTTGAAGTCGGATATGTGATTTACAGTGGTTGGCAAAGTCATTTCCAATGGTTGGCAAAGTCAATTTTAGAGGTCTGATAAGTGATTACCAGTGGTATGCAAAGTCATTACAATTGTTGGGCAAAGTAATTTTAAGAGGTCGGATTAGTAATTAAAAGTGGTTGGCAAAGCCATTACAATTGTTGGACAAAGTCATTTTTAGAGGTCGGATAAGTGATTAGCAGTGGCTGGAAAAGTCATTACCAGTGGTTGGCAAAGTCATTACAATTGTTAAGCAAAGTCATTTTTAGAGGTCGGATAAGTGATTAACAAAGGTTTGCAAAGTCATTGCCAGTGGTTGGCAAAGTCATTACAATTGTTAAGCAAAGTCATTTTTAGAGGTCGGATAAGTGATTAACAGTGGTTGGCAAAGTCATTACCAGTGGTTGGCAAAGTCATTACAATTGTTGGGCAAAGTCATTTTTAGAGGTCGGATAAGTGATTTACAGTGGTCGGCAAAGTCATTACCATTGGTTGGAACAGTCATTACAATTGTTGCGCAAAGTCATTTCTAGAGGTCGGATAAGTGATTTACAGTGGTTGGCAAAGTCATTACCAATGGTTGGCAAAGTCAATTTTAGAGGTCGGATAAGTGATTAACAGTGGTTGGAAAAATAATTTTTAGAGGTCTGATAAGTGATTAACAGTGGTTGGCAAAGCCATTACAATTGTTGGGCAAAGTCATTTTAAGTGGTCGGATAAGTGATTAACAGTGGCTGGAAAAGTCATTACCAATGGTTGGCAAAGTCATTACAGTTGTTAAGCAAAGTCATTTTTAGAGGTCGGATAAGTTATTAACAGTGGTTGGCAAAGTCATTACCAGTGGTTGGCAAAGTCATTACAATTGTTGCGCAAATTCATTTCTAGAGGTCGGATAAGTGATTACCAGTGGTTGGAAAAGTCATTACAATTGTTGGGCAAAGTCATTTTAAGAGGTCGGATTAGTAATTAAAAGTGGTTAGCAAAGCCATTACAATTGTTGGGCAAAGTCATTTTTAGAGGTCGGATAAGTGATTACCAGTGGTGGGCAAAGTCATTACAATTGTTGGGCAAAGTCATTTTTAGAGGTCGGATAAGTGGTTACCAGTGGTGGGCAAAGTCATTACAATTGTAGGGCAAAGTCATTTTTAGAGGTCGGATAAGTGATTACCAGTGGTTGGCAAAGTCATTACTATTGTTGGGCAAAGTCATTTTTAGAGGTCGGAGAAGAGATTAACAGTGGTTGGCACAGTCATTACAATTGTTGGGCAAAGTCATTTTTAGAGGTCGGATAAGTGATTTACAGTGGTTGGCAAAGTCATTACCAGTGGTTGGCACAGTCATTACAATTGTTGCGCAAAGTCATTTCTTGAAGTCGGATATGTGATTTACAGTGGTTGGCAAAGTCATTACCAATGCTTGGCAAAGTCAATTTTAGAGGTCTGATAAGTGATTACCAGTGGTATGCAAAGTCATTACAATTGTTGGGCAAAGTAATTTTAAGAGGTCGGATTAGTAATTAAAAGTGGTTGGCAAAGCCATTACAATTGTTGGACAAAGTCATTTTTAGAGGTCGGATAAGTGATTAACAGTGGCTGGAAAAGCCATTACCAGTGGTTGGCAAAGTCATTACAATTGTTAAGCAAAGTCATTTTTAGAGGTCGGATAAGTGATTAACAAAGGTTTGCAAAGTCATTGCCAGTGGTTGGCAAAGTCATTACAATTGTTAAGCAAAGTCATTTTTAGAGGTCGGATAAGTGATTAACAGAGGTTGGCAAAGTCATTGCCAGTGGTTGGCAAAGTCATTACAATTGTTAAGCAAAGTCATTTTTAGAGGTCTGATTAGTGATTAAAAGTGGTTGGCAAAGTCATTACAATTGTTGGGCAAAGTCATTTTAAGAGGTCGGATTAGTAATTAAAAGTGGTTGGCAAAGCCATTTCAATTGTTGGGCAAAGTCATTTTTAGAGGTCTGATTAGTAATTAAAAGTGGTTGACAAAATCATTACAATTGTTAAGCAAAGTCATTTTTAGAGGTCGGATAAGTGATTAACAGTGGTTGGCAAAGTCATTCCCAGTGGTTGGCAAAGTCATTACAATTGTTTCGCAAATTCATTTTTGGAGGTCGGATTAGGAATTAAAGGGGTTGGCAAAGTCATTACCAGTGGTTGGCAACGCCATTTCTATTGTTGGGCAAAATCATTTGTCGAGGTCGGATTAGTGATTAACAGTGGTCGGCAAAGTCATTACAATTGTAGGGCAAAGTCATTTTTAGAGGTCGGATAAGTGATTACCAGTGGTTGGCAAAGTCATTACTATTGTTGGGCAAAGTCATTTTTAGAGGTCGGAGAAGAGATTAACAGTGGTTGGCACAGTCATTACAATTGTTGGGCAAAGTCATTTTTAGAGGTCGGATAAGTGGTTACCAGTGGTGGGCAAAGTCATTACAATTATAGGGCAAAGTCATTTTTAGAGGTCGGATAAGTGATTACCAGTGGTTGGCAAAGTCATTACTATTGTTGGGCAAAGTCATTTTTAGAGGTCGGAGAAGAGATTAACAGTGGTTGGCACAGTCATTACAATTGTTGGGCAAAGTCATTTTTAGAGGTCGGATAAGTGATTTACAGTGGTTGGCAAAGTCATTACCAGTGGTTGGCACAGTCATTACAATTGTTGCGCAAAGTCATTTCTTGAAGTCGGATATGTGATTTACAGTGGTTGCCAAAGTCATTACCAATGGTTGGCAAAGTCAATTTTAGAGGTCTGATAAGTGATTACCAGTGGTATGCAAAGTCATTACAATTGTTGGGCAAAGTAATTTTAAGAGGTCGGATTAGTAATTAAAAGTGGTTGGCAAAGCCATTACAATTGTTGGACAAAGTCATTTTTAGAGGTCGGATAAGTGATTAACAGTGGCTGGAAAAGTCATTACCAGTGGTTGGCAAAGTCATTACAATTGTTAAGCAAAGTCATTTTTAGAGGTCGGATAAGTGATTAACAAAGGTTTGCAAAGTCATTGCCAGTGGTTGGCAAAGTCATTACAATTGTTAAGCAAAGTCATTTTTAGAGGTCGGATAAGTGATTAACAGAGGTTGGCAAAGTCATTGCCAGTGGTTGGCAAAGTCATTACAATTGTTAAGCAAAGTCATTTTTAGAGGTCTGATTAGTGATTAAAAGTGGTTGGCAAAGTCATTACAATTGTTGGGCAAAGTCATTTTAAGAGGTCGGATTAGTAATTAAAAGTGGTTGGCAAAGCCATTTCAATTGTTGGGCAAAGTCATTTTTAGAGGTCTGATTAGTAATTAAAATTGGTTGACAAAGTCATTTCAATTGTTAAGCAAAGTCATTTTTTGAGGTCGGATAAGTGATTAACAGTGGTTGGCAAAGTCATTACCAGTGGTTGGCAAAGTCATTACAATTGTTAAGCAAAGTCATTTTTAGAGGTCTGATTAGTGATTAAAAGTGGTTGGCAAAGTCATTACAATTGTTGGGCAAAGTCATTTTAAGAGGTCGGATTAGTAATTAAAAGTGGTTGGCAAAGCCATTTCAACTGTTAGGCAAAGTCATTTTTAGAGGTCTGATTAGTAATTAAAAGTTGTTTACAAAGTCATTACAATTGTTAAGCAAAGTCATTTTTAGAGGTCGGATAAGTGATTAACAGTGGTTGGCAAAGTCATTACCAGTGGTTGGCAAAGTCATTACAATTGTTGCGCAAATTCATTTCTAGAGGTCGGATAAGTGATTACCAGTGGTTGGAAAAATAATTTTTAGAGGTCTGATTAGTGATTAAAAGTGGTTGGCAAAGTCATTACTATTGTTGGGCAAAGTCATTTTTAGAGGTCGGAGAAGAGATTAACAGTGGTTGGCACAGTCATTGCAATTGTTGGGCAAAGTCATTTTTAGAGGTCGGATAAGTGGTTACCAGTGGTGGGCAAAGTCATTACAATCGTAGGGCAAAATCATTTTTAGAGGTCGGATAAGTGATTACCAGTTGTTGGCAAAGTCATTACTATTGTTGGGCAAAGTCATTTTTAGAGGTCGGATAAGTGATTAACAGTGGCTGGAAAAGTCATTACCAGTGGTTGGCAAAGTCATTACAATTGTTAAGCAAAGTCATTTTTAGAGGTCGGATAAGTGATTAACAAAGGTTTGCAAAGTCATTGCCAGTGGTTGGCAAAGTCATTACAATTGTTAAGCAAAGTCATTTTTAGAGGTCGGATAAGTGATTAACAGAGGTTGGCAAAGTCATTGCCAGTGGTTGGCAAAGTCATTACAATTGTTAAGCAAAGTCATTTTTAGAGGTCTGATTAGTGATTAAAAGTGGTTGGCAAAGTCATTACAATTGTTGGGCAAAGTCATTTTAAGAGGTCGGATTAGTAATTAAAAGTGGTTGGCAAAGCCATTTCAATTGTTGGGCAAAGTCATTTTTAGAGGTCTGATAAGTAATTAAAATTGGTTGACAAAGTCATTACAATTGTTAAGCAAAGTCATTTTTAGAGGTCGGATAAGTGATTAACAGTGGTTGGCAAAGTCATTACCAGTGGTTGGCAAAGTCATTACAATTGTTAAGCAAAGTCATTTTTAGAGGTCTGATTAGTGATTAAAAGTGGTTGGCAAAGTCATTACAATTGTTGGGCAAAGTCATTTTAAGAGGTCGGATTAGTAATTAAAAGTGGTTGGTAAAGCCATTTCAACTGTTAGGCAAAGTCATTTTTAGAGGTCGGATAAGTGATTAACAGTGGTTGGCAAAGTCATTACCAGTGGTTGGCAAAGTCATTACAATTGTTGCGCAAATTCATTTCTAGAGGTCGGATAAGTGATTACCAGTGGTTGGAAAAATAATTTTTAGAGGTCTGATTAGTGATTAAAAGTGGTTGGCAAAGTCATTACAATTGTTGGGCAAAGTCATTTTAAGAGGTCGGATTAGTAATTAAAAGTGGTTAGCAAAGCCATTACAATTGTTGGGCAAAGTCATTTTTAGAGGTCGGATAAGTGATTACCAGTGGTGGGCAAAGTCATTACAATTGTTGGGCAAAGTCATTTTTAGAGGTCGGATAAGTGGTTACCAGTGGTGGGCAAAGTCATTACAATTGTAGGGCAAAGTCATTTTTAGAGGTCGGATAAGTGATTACCAGTGGTTGGCAAAGTCATTACTATTGTTGGGCAAAGTCATTTTTAGAGGTCGGAGAAGAGATTAACAGTGGTTGGCACAGTCATTACAATTGTTGGGCAAAGTCATTTTTAGAGGTCGGATAAGTGATTTACTGTGGTTGGCAAAGTCATTACCAGTGGTTGGCACAGTCATTACAATTGTTGCGCAAAGTCATTTCTTGAAGTCGGATATGTGATTTACAGTGGTTGGCAAAGTCATTACCAATGGTTGGCAAAGTCAATTTTAGAGGTCTGATAAGTGATTACCAGTGGTATGCAAAGTCATTACAATTGTTGGGCAAAGTAATTTTAAGAGGTCGGATTAGTAATTAAAAGTGGTTGGCAAAGCCATTACAATTGTTGGACAAAGTCATTTTTAGAGGTCGGATAAGTGATTAACAGTGGCTGGAAAAGTCATTACCAGTGGTTGGCAAAGTCATTACAATTGTGAAGCAAAGTCATTTTTAGAGGTCGGATAAGTGATTTACAAAGGTTTGCAAAGTCATTGCCAGTGGTTGGCAAAGTCATTACAATTGTTAAGCAAAGTCATTTTTAGAGGTCGGATAAGTGATTAACAGAGGTTGGCAAAGTCATTGCCAGTGGTTGGCAAAGTCATTACAATTGTTAAGCAAAGTCATTTTTAGAGGTCTGATTAGTGATTAAAAGTGGTTGGCAAAGTCATTACAATTGTTGGGCAAAGTCATTTTAAGAGGTCGGATTAGTAATTAAAAGTGGTTGGCAAAGCCATTTCAATTGTTGGGCAAAGTCATTTTTAGAGGTCTGATTAGTAATTAAAAGTGGTTGACAAAGTCATTACAATTGTTAAGCAAAGTCATTTTTAGAGGTCGGATAAGTGATTAACAGTGGTTGGCAAAGTCATTCCCAGTGGTTGGCAAAGTCATTACAATTGTTTCGCAAATTCATTTTTGGAGGTCGGATTAGGAATTAAAAGTGGTTGGCAAAGTCATTACCAGTGGTTGGCAACGCCATTTCTATTGTTGGGCAAAATCATTTGTCGAGGTCGGATTAGTGATTAACAGTGGTCGGCAAAGTCATTACAATTGTAGGGCAAAGTCATTTTTAGAGGTCGGATAAGTGATTACCAGTGGTTGGCAAAGTCATTACTATTGTTGGGCAAAGTCATTTTTAGAGGTCGGAGAAGAGATTAACAGTGGTTGGCACAGTCATTACAATTGTTGGGCAAAGTCATTTTTAGAGGTCGGATAAGTGGTTACCAGTGGTGGGCAAAGTCATTACAATTATAGGGCAAAGTCATTTTTAGAGGTCGGATAAGTGATTACCAGTGGTTGGCAAAGTCATTACTATTGTTGGGCAAAGTCATTTTTAGAGGTCGGAGAAGAGATTAACAGTTGTTGGCACAGTCATTACAATTGTTGGGCAAAGTCATTTTTAGAGGTCGGATAAGTGATTTACAGTGGTTGGCAAAGTCATTGCCAGTGGTTGGCACAGTCATTACAATTGTTGCGCAAAGTCATTTCTTGAAGTCGGATATGTGATTTACAGTGGTTGGCAAAGTCAATTTTAGAGGTCTGATAAGTGATTACCAGTGGTATGCAAAGTCATTACAATTGTTGGGCAAAGTAATTTTAAGAGGTCGGATTAGTAATTAAAAGTGGTTGGCAAAGCCATTTCAATTTTTGGACAAAGTCATTTTTAGAGGTCGGATAAGTGATTAACAGTGGCTGGAAAAGTCATTACCAGTGGTTGGCAAAGTCATTACAATTGTTAAGCAAAGTCATTTTTAGAGGTCGGATAAGTGATTTACAAAGGTTTGCAAAGTCATTGCCAGTGGTTGGCAAAGTCATTACAATTGTTAAGCAAAGTCATTTTTAGAGGTCGGATAAGTGATTAACAGAGGTTGGCAAAGTCATTGCCAGTGGTTGGCAAAGTCATTACAATTGTTAAGCAAAGTCATTTTTAGAGGTCTGATTAGTGATTAAAAGTGGTTGGCAAAGTCATTTTAAGAGGTCGGATTAGTAATTAAAAGTGGTTGGCAAAGCCATTTCAATTGTTGGGCAAAGTCATTTTTAGAGGTCTGATTAGTAATTAAAAGTGGTTGACAAAGTCATTAGAATTGTTAAGCAAAGTCATTTTTAGAGGTCGGATAAGTGATTAACAGTGGTTGGCAAAGTCATTACCAGTGGTTGGCAAAGTCATTTCAATTGTTTCGCAAATTCATTTTTGGAGGTCGGATTAGGAATTAAAAGTGGTTGGCAAAGTCATTACCATCGGTTGGCAACGCCATTTCTATTGTTGGGCAAAATCATTTGTCGAGGTCGGATTAGTGATTAACAGTGGTCGGCAAAGTCATTACAATTGTAGGGCAAAGTCATTTTTAGAGGTCGGAGAAGAGATTAACAGTTGTTGGCACAGTCATTACAATTGTTGGGCAAAGTCATTTTTAGAGGTCGGATAAGTGATTTACAGTGGTTGGCAAAGTCATTGCCAGTGGTTGGCACAGTCATTACAATTGTTGCGCAAAGTCATTTCTTGAAGTCGGATATGTGATTTACAGTGGTTGGCAAAGTCAATTTTAGAGGTCTGATAAGTGATTACCAGTGGTATGCAAAGTCATTACAATTGTTGGGCAAAGTAATTTTAAGAGGTCGGATTAGTAATTAAAAGTGGTTGGCAAAGCCATTTCAATTTTTGGACAAAGTCATTTTTAGAGGTCGGATAAGTGATTAACAGTGGCTGGAAAAGTCATTACCAGTGGTTGGCAAAGTCATTACAATTGTTAAGCAAAGTCATTTTTAGAGGTCGGATAAGTGATTTACAAAGGTTTGCAAAGTCATTGCCAGTGGTTGGCAAAGTCATTACAATTGTTAAGCAAAGTCATTTTTAGAGGTCGGATAAGTGATTAACAGAGGTTGGCAAAGTCATTGCCAGTGGTTGGCAAAGTCATTACAATTGTTAAGCAAAGTCATTTTTAGAGGTCTGATTAGTGATTAAAAGTGGTTGGCAAAGTCATTTTAAGAGGTCGGATTAGTAATTAAAAGTGGTTGGCAAAGCCATTTCAATTGTTGGGCAAAGTCATTTTTAGAGGTCTGATTAGTAATTAAAAGTGGTTGACAAAGTCATTACAATTGTTAAGCAAAGTCATTTTTAGAGGTCGGATAAGTGATTAACAGTGGTTGGCAAAGTCATTACCAGTGGTTGGCAAAGTCATTTCAATTGTTTCGCAAATTCATTTTTGGAGGTCGGATTAGGAATTAAAAGTGGTTGGCAAAGTCATTACCATCGGTTGGCAACGCCATTTCTATTGTTGGGCAAAATCATTTGTCGAGGTCGGATTAGTGATTAACAGTGGTCGGCAAAGTCATTACAATTGTAGGGCAAAGTCATTTTTAGAGGTCGGATAAGTGATTACCAGTGGTTGGCAAAGTCATTACTATTGTTGGGCAAAGTCATTTTTAGAGGTCGGAGAAGAGATTAACAGTGGTTGGCACAGTCATTACAATTGTTGGGCAAAGTCATTTTTAGAGGTCGGATAAGTGGTTACCAGTGGTGGGCAAAGTCATTACAATTGTAGGGCAAAGTCATTTTTAGAGGTCGGATAAGTGATTACCAGTGGTTGGCAAAGTCATTACTATTGTTGGGCAAAGTCATTTTTAGAGGTCGGAGAAGAGATTAACAGTGGTTGGCACAGTCATTACAATTGTTGGGCAAAGTCATTTTAAGAGGTCGGATAAGTGATTTGCAGTGGTTGGCAAAGTCATTACCAGTGGTTGGCACAGTCATTACAATTGTTGCGCAAAGTCATTTCTTGAAGTCGGATAAGTGATTTACAGTGGTTGGCAAAGTCATTACCAATGGTTGGCAAAGTCAATTTTAGAGGTCGGATAAGTGATTACCAGTGGTTTGCAAAGTCATTACAATTGTTGGGCAAAGTAATTTTTAGAGGTCGGATTAGTAATTAAAAGTGGTTGGCAAAGCCATTACAATTGTTGGACAAAGTCATTTTTAGAGGTCGGATAAGTGATTACCAGTGGTTGGCAAAGTCATTACTATTGTTGGGCAAAGTCATTTTTAGAGGTCGGAGAAGAGATTAACAAAGGTTTGCAAAGTCATTGCCAGTGGTTGGCAAAGTCATTACAATTGTTAAGCAAAGTCATTTTTAGAGGTCGGATAAGTGATTAACAGAGGTTGGCAAAGTCATTGCCAGTGGTTGGCAAAGTCATTACAATTGTTAAGCAAAGTCATTTTTAGAGGTCTGATTAGTGATTAAAAGTGGTTGGCAAAGTCATTACAATTGTTGGGCAAAGTCATTTTAAGAGGTCGGATTAGTAATTAAAAGTGGTTGGCAAAGCCATTTCAATTGTTGGGCAAAGTCATTTTTAGAGGTCTGATTAGTAATTAAAATTGGTTGACAAAGTCATTTCAATTGTTAAGCAAAGTCATTTTTAGAGGTCGGATAAGTGATTAACAGTGGTTGGCAAAGTCATTACCAGTGGTTGGCAAAGTCATTACAATTGTTAAGCAAAGTCATTTTTAGAGGTCTGATTAGTGATTAAAAGTGGTTGGCAAAGTCATTACAATTGTTGGGCAAAGTCATTTTAAGAGGTCGGATTAGTAATTAAAAGTGGTTGGCAAAGCCATTTCAACTGTTAGGCAAAGTCATTTTTAGAGGTCTGATTAGTAATTAAAAGTTGTTTACAAAGTCATTACAATTGTTAAGCAAAGTCATTTTTAGAGGTCGGATAAGTGATTAACAGTGGTTGGCAAAGTCATTACCAGTGGTTGGCAAAGTCATTACAATTGTTGCGCAAATTCATTTCTAGAGGTCGTATAAGTGATTACCAGTGGTTGGAAAAATAATTTTTAGAGGTCTGATTAGTGATTAAAAGTGGTTGGCAAAGTCATTACTATTGTTGGGCAAAGTCATTTTTAGAGGTCGGAGAAGAGATTAACAGTGGTTGGCACAGTCATTGCAATTGTTGGGCAAAGTCATTTTTAGAGGTCGGATAAGTGGTTACCAGTGGTGGGCAAAGTCATTACAATCGTAGGGCAAAGTCATTTTTAGAGGTCGGATAAGTGATTACCAGTTGTTGGCAAAGTCATTACTATTGTTGGGCAAAGTCATTTTTAGAGGTCGGATAAGTGATTAACAGTGGCTGGAAAAGTCATTACCAGTGGTTGGCAAAGTCATTACAATTGTTAAGCAAAGTCATTTTTAGAGGTCGGATAAGTGATTAACAAAGGTTTGCAAAGTCATTGCCAGTGGTTGGCAAAGTCATTACAATTGTTAAGCAAAGTCATTTTTAGAGGTCGGATAAGTGATTAACAGAGGTTGGCAAAGTCATTGCCAGTGGTTGGCAAAGTCATTACAATTGTTAAGCAAAGTCATTTTTAGAGGTCTGATTAGTGATTAAAAGTGGTTGGCAAAGTCATTACAATTGTTGGGCAAAGTCATTTTAAGAGGTCGGATTAGTAATTAAAAGTGGTTGGCAAAGCCATTTCAATTGTTGGGCAAAGTCATTTTTAGAGGTCTGATAAGTAATTAAAATTGGTTGACAAAGTCATTACAATTGTTAAGCAAAGTCATTTTTAGAGGTCGGATAAGTGATTAACAGTGGTTGGCAAAGTCATTACCAGTGGTTGGCAAAGTCATTACAATTGTTAAGCAAAGTCATTTTTAGAGGTCTGATTAGTGATTAAAAGTGGTTGGCAAAGTCATTACAATTGTTGGGCAAAGTCATTTTAAGAGGTCGGATTAGTAATTAAAAGTGGTTGGTAAAGCCATTTCAACTGTTAGGCAAAGTCATTTTTAGAGGTCGGATAAGTGATTAACAGTGGTTGGCAAAGTCATTACCAGTGGTTGGCAAAGTCATTACAATTGTTGCGCAAATTCATTTCTAGAGGTCGGATAAGTGATTACCAGTGGTTGGAAAAATAATTTTTAGAGGTCTGATTAGTGATTAAAAGTGGTTGGCAAAGTCATTACAATTGTTGGGCAAAGTCATTTTAAGAGGTCGGATTAGTAATTAAAAGTGGTTAGCAAAGCCATTACAATTGTTGGGCAAAGTCATTTTTAGAGGTCGGATAAGTGATTACCAGTGGTGGGCAAAGTCATTACAATTGTTGGGCAAAGTCATTTTTAGAGGTCGGATAAGTGGTTACCAGTGGTGGGCAAAGTCATTACAATTGTAGGGCAAAGTCATTTTTAGAGGTCGGATAAGTGATTACCAGTGGTTGGCAAAGTCATTACTATTGTTGGGCAAAGTCATTTTTAGAGGTCGGAGAAGAGATTAACAGTGGTTGGCACAGTCATTACAATTGTTGGGCAAAGTCATTTTTAGAGGTCGGATAAGTGATTTACTGTGGTTGGCAAAGTCATTACCAGTGGTTGGCACAGTCATTACAATTGTTGCGCAAAGTCATTTCTTGAAGTCGGATATGTGATTTACAGTGGTTGGCAAAGTCATTACCAATGGTTGGCAAAGTCAATTTTAGAGGTCTGATAAGTGATTACCAGTGGTATGCAAAGTCATTACAATTGTTGGGCAAAGTAATTTTAAGAGGTCGGATTAGTAATTAAAAGTGGTTGGCAAAGCCATTACAATTGTTGGACAAAGTCATTTTTAGAGGTCGGATAAGTGATTAACAGTGGCTGGAAAAGTCATTACCAGTGGTTGGCAAAGTCATTACAATTGTGAAGCAAAGTCATTTTTAGAGGTCGGATAAGTGATTTACAAAGGTTTGCAAAGTCATTGCCAGTGGTTGGCAAAGTCATTACAATTGTTAAGCAAAGTCATTTTTAGAGGTCGGATAAGTGATTAACAGAGGTTGGCAAAGTCATTGCCAGTGGTTGGCAAAGTCATTACAATTGTTAAGCAAAGTCATTTTTAGAGGTCTGATTAGTGATTAAAAGTGGTTGGCAAAGTCATTACAATTGTTGGGCAAAGTCATTTTAAGAGGTCGGATTAGTAATTAAAAGTGGTTGGCAAAGCCATTTCAATTGTTGGGCAAAGTCATTTTTAGAGGTCTGATTAGTAATTAAAATTGGTTGACAAAGTCATTTCAATTGTTAAGCAAAGTCATTTTTAGAGGTCGGATAAGTGATTAACAGTGGTTGGCAAAGTCATTCCCAGTGGTTGGCAAAGTCATTACAATTGTTTCGCAAATTCATTTTTGGAGGTCGGATTAGGAATTAAAAGTGGTTGGCAAAGTCATTACCAGTGGTTGGCAACGCCATTTCTATTGTTGGGCAAAATCATTTGTCGAGGTCGGATTAGTGATTAACAGTGGTCGGCAAAGTCATTACAATTGTAGGGCAAAGTCATTTTTAGAGGTCGGATAAGTGATTACCAGTGGTTGGCAAAGTCATTACTATTGTTGGGCAAAGTCATTTTTAGAGGTCGGAGAAGAGATTAACAGTGGTTGGCACAGTCATTACAATTGTTGGGCAAAGTCATTTTTAGAGGTCGGATAAGTGGTTACCAGTGGTGGGCAAAGTCATTACAATTATAGGGCAAAGTCATTTTTAGAGGTCGGATAAGTGATTACCAGTGGTTGGCAAAGTCATTACTATTGTTGGGCAAAGTCATTTTTAGAGGTCGGAGAAGAGATTAACAGTTGTTGGCACAGTCATTACAATTGTTGGGCAAAGTCATTTTTAGAGGTCGGATAAGTGATTTACAGTGGTTGGCAAAGTCATTGCCAGTGGTTGGCACAGTCATTACAATTGTTGCGCAAAGTCATTTCTTGAAGTCGGATATGTGATTTACAGTGGTTGGCAAAGTCAATTTTAGAGGTCTGATAAGTGATTACCAGTGGTATGCAAAGTCATTACAATTGTTGGGCAAAGTAATTTTAAGAGGTCGGATTAGTAATTAAAAGTGGTTGGCAAAGCCATTTCAATTTGTGGACAAAGTCATTTTTAGAGGTCGGATAAGTGATTAACAGTGGCTGGAAAAGTCATTACCAGTGGTTGGCAAAGTCATTACAATTGTTAAGCAAAGTCATTTTTAGAGGTCGGATAAGTGATTTACAAAGGTTTGCAAAGTCATTGCCAGTGGTTGGCAAAGTCATTACAATTGTTAAGCAAAGTCATTTTTAGAGGTCGGATAAGTGATTAACAGAGGTTGGCAAAGTCATTGCCAGTGGTTGGCAAAGTCATTACAATTGTTAAGCAAAGTCATTTTTAGAGGTCTGATTAGTGATTAAAAGTGGTTGGCAAAGTCGTTACAATTGTTGGGCAAAGTCATTTTAAGAGGTCGGATTAGTAATTAAAAGTGGTTGGCAAAGCCATTTCAATTGTTGGGCAAAGTCATTTTTAGAGGTCTGATTAGTAATTAAAAGTGGTTGACAAAGTCATTACAATTGTTAAGCAAAGTCATTTTTAGAGGTCGGATAAGTGATTAACAGTGGTTGGCAAAGTCATTACCAGTGGTTGGCAAAGTCATTTCAATTGTTTCGCAAATTCATTTTTGGAGGTCGGATTAGGAATTAAAAGTGGTTGGCAAAGTCATTACCATCGGTTGGCAACGCCATTTCTATTGTTGGGCAAAATCATTTGTCGAGGTCGGATTAGTGATTAACAGTGGTCGGCAAAGTCATTACAATTGTAGGGCAAAGTCATTTTTAGAGGTCGGATAAGTGATTACCAGTGGTTGGCAAAGTCATTACTATTGTTGGGCAAAGTCATTTTTAGAGGTCGGAGAAGAGATTAACAGTGGTTGGCACAGTCATTACAATTGTTGGGCAAAGTCATTTTTAGAGGTCGGATAAGTGGTTACCAGTGGTGGGCAAAGTCATTACAATTGTAGGGCAAAGTCATTTTTAGAGGTCGGATAAGTGATTACCAGTGGTTGGCAAAGTCATTACTATTGTTGGGCAAAGTCATTTTTAGAGGTCGGAGAAGAGATTAACAGTGGTTGGCACAGTCATTACAATTGTTGGGCAAAGTCATTTTAAGAGGTCGGATAAGTGATTTGCAGTGGTTGGCAAAGTCATTACCAGTGGTTGGCACAGTCATTACAATTGTTGCGCAAAGTCATTTCTTGAAGTCGGATAAGTGATTTACAGTGGTTGGCAAAGTCATTACCAATGGTTGGCAAAGTCAATTTTAGAGGTCGGATAAGTGATTACCAGTGGTTTGCAAAGTCATTACAATTGTTGGGCAAAGTAATTTTTAGAGGTCGGATTAGTAATTAAAAGTGGTTGGCAAAGCCATTACAATTGTTGGACAAAGTCATTTTTAGAGGTCGGATAAGTGATTACCAGTGGTTGGCAAAGTCATTACTATTGTTGGGCAAAGTCATTTTTAGAGGTCGGAGAAGAGATTAACAGTGGTTGGCACAGTCATTACAATTGTTGGGAAAAGTCATTTTTAGAGGTCGGATAAGTGATTTATAGTGGTTGGCAAAGTCATTACCAGTGGTAGGCACAGTCATTACAATTGTTGCGCAAAGTCATTTCTTGAAGTCGGATAAGTGATTTACAGTGGTTGGCAAAGTCTTTCCCAATGGTTGGCAAAGTCGATTTTAGAGGTCGGATAAGTGATTACCAGTGGTTTGCAAAGTCACTTCAATTGTTGGGCAAAGTAATTTTTAGAGGTCGGATTAGTAATTAAAAGTGGTTGGCAAAGCCATTACAATTGTTGGACAAAGTCATTTTTAGAGGTCGGATAAGTGATTAACAGTGGCTGGAAAAGTCATTACCAGTGGTTGGCAAAGTCATTACAATTGTTAAGCAAAGTCATTTTTAGAGGTCGGATAAGTGATTAACAAAGGTTGGCAAAGTCATTGCCAGTGGTTGGCAAAGTCATTACAATTGTTAAGCAAAGTCATTTTTAGAGGTCGGATAAGTGATTAACAGAGGTTGGCAAAGTCATTGCCAGTGGTTGGCAAAGTCATTACAATTGTTAAGCAAAGTCATTTTTAGAGGTCTGATTAGTGATTAAAAGTGGTTGGCAAAGTCGTTACAATTGTTGGGCAAAGTCATTTTAAGAGGTCGGATTAGTAATTAAAAGTGGTTGGCAAAGCCATTTCAATTGTTGGGCAAAGTCATTTTTAGAGGTCTGATTAGTAATTAAAAGTGGTTGACAAAGTCATTACAATTGTTAAGCAAAGTCATATTTAGAGGTCGGATAAGTGATTAACAGTGGTTGGCAAAGTCATTACCAGTGGTTGGCAAAGTCATTACAATTGTTTCGCAAATTCATTTTTGGAGGTCGGATTAGGAATTAAAAGTGGTTGGCAAAGTCATTACCAGTGGTTGGCAACGCCATTTCTATTGTTGGGCAAAATCATTTGTCGAGGTCGGATTAGTGATTAACAGTGGTCGGCGAAGTCATTACCAGTGGATGGCATAGTCATTAAAATTGTTAGGCAGAGTCATTTTTAGAGGTCGGATAAGTGAATACCAGTGGTGGGCAAAGTCATTTCAATTGTTGGGCAAAGTCATTTTTAGAGGTCGGATAAGTGCTTAACAGTGGTTGGAAAAATAATTTTTAGAGGTCTGATTAGTGATTAACAGTGGTTGGCAAAGTCATTACAATTGTTAGGCAAAGTCATTTTAAGAGGTCGGATTAGTAATTAAAAGTGGTTAGCAAAGCCATTACAATTGTTAGGCAAAGTCATTTTTAGAGGTCGGATAAGTGGTTACCAGTGGTGGGCAAAGTCATTACAATTGTAGGGCAAAGTCATTTTTAGAGGTCGGATAAGTGATTACCAGTGGTTGGCAAAGTCATTACTATTGTTGGGCAAAGTCATTTTTAGAGGTCGGAGAAGAGATTAACAGTGGTTGGCACAGTCATTACAATTGTTGCGCAAAGTCATTTCTAGAAGTCGGATAAGTGATTTACAGTGGTTGGCAAAGTCATTACCAATGGTTGGCAAAGTCAATTTTAGAGGTCGGATAAGTGATTAACAGTGGTTGGAAAAATAATTTTTAGAGGTCTGATTAGTGATTAACAGTGGTTTGCAAAGTCATTACAATTGTTGGGCAAAGTAATTTTAAGAGGTCGGATTAGTAATTAAAAGTGGATGGCAAAGCCATTACAATTGTTGGGCAAAGTCATTTTTAGAGGTCGGATAAGTGATTAACAGTGGCTGGAAAAGTCATTACCAGTGGTTGGCAAAGTCATTACAATTGTAAAGCAAAGTCATTTTTAGAGGTCGGATAAGTGATTAACAGAGGTTGGCAAAGTTATTGCCAGTGGTTGGCAAAGTCATTACAATTGTTAAGCAAAGTCATTTTTAGAGGTCTGATTAGTGATTAAAAGTGGTTGGCAAAGTCATTACAATTGTTGGGCCAAGTCATTTTAAGAGGTCGGATTAGTAATTAAAAGTGGTTGGCAAAGCCATTACAATTGTTGGGCAAAGTCATTTTTAGAATCCTGATTAGTAATTAAAAGTGGTTGGCAAAGTCATTACAATTGTTAAGCAAAGTCATTTTTAGAGGTCGGATAAGTGATTAACAGTGGTTGGCAAAATCATTACCAGTGGTTGGCAAAGTCATTACAATTGTTTCGCAAATTCATTTTTAGAGGTCGGATAAGTGATTAACAGAGGTTGGCAAAGTCATTGCCAGTGGTTGGCAAAGTCATTACAATTGTAAAGCAAAGTCATTTTTCGAGGTCGGATTAGTGATTAACAGTGGTCGGCGAAATCATTACCAGTGGATGGCATAGTCATTACAATTGTTAGGCAGAGTCATTTTTAGAGGTCGGATAAGTGAATACCAGTGGTGGGCAAAGTCATTTGAATTGTTGGGCAAAGTCATTTTTAGAGGTCGGATAAGTGCTTAACAGTGGTTGGAAAAATAATTTTTAGAGGTCTGATTAGTGATTAACAGTGGTTGGCAAAGTCATTACAATTAATGGGCAAAGTCATTTTAATTGGTCGGATTAGTAATTAACGGTGGTTGGCAAAGCCATTACAATTGTAGGGCAAAGTCATTTTTAGAGGTCGGATAAGTGGTTACCAGTGGTGGGCAAAGTCATTACTATTGTAGGGCAAAGTCATTTTTAGAGGTCGGATAAGTGATTACCAGTGGTTGGCAAAGTCATTACTATTGTTGGGCAAAGTCATTTTTAGAGGTCGGAGAAGAGATTAACAGTGGTTGGCACAGTCATTACAATTGTTGGGCAAAGTCATTTTTAGAGGTCGGATAAGTGATTTACAGTGGTTGGCAAAGTCATTGCCAGTGGTTGGCACAGTCATTACAATTGTTAAGCAAAGTCATTTTTAGAGGTCGGATAAGTGATTAACAGAGGTTGGCAAAGTCATTGCCAGTGGTTGGCAAAGTCAATTTTAGAGGTCGGATAAGTGATTTACAGTGGTTAAAAAATAATTTTTAGAGGTCTGATCAGTGATTAACAGTGGTTTGCAAAGTCATTACAATTGTTGGGCAAAGTAATTTTAAGAGGTCGGATTAGTAATTAAAAGTGGTTGGCAAAGCCATTACAATTGTTGGGCAAAATCATTTTTAGAGGTCGGATAAGTGATTAACAGTGGCTGGAAAAGTCATTACCAGTGGTTGGCAAAGTCATTACAATTGTTAAGCAAAGTCATTTTTAGAGGTCGGATAAGTGATTAACAGAGGTTGGCAAAGTCATTGCCAGTGGTTGGCAAAGTCATTACAATTGTTAAGCAAAGTCATTTTTAGAGGTCGGATAAGTGATTAACAGAGGTTGGCAAAGTCATTGCCAGTGGTTGGCAAAGTCATTACAATTGTTAAGCAAAGTCATTTTTAGAGGTCGGATAAGTGGTTACCAGTGGTGGGCAAAGTCATTACTATTGTTGGGCAAAGTCATTTTTAGAGGTCGGAGAAGAGATTAACAGTGGTTGGCACAGTCATTACAATTGTTGGGCAAAGTCATTTTTAGAGGTCGGATAAGTGATTTACAGTGGTTGGCAAAGTCATTGCCAGTGGTTGGCACAGTCATTACCAATGGTTGGCAAAGTCAATTTTAGAGGTCGGATAAGTGATTAACAGTGGTTGGAAAAATAATTTTTAGAGGTCTGATTAGTGATTAACAGTGGTTTGCAAAGTTATTACAATTGTTGGGCAAAGTAATTTTAAGAGGTCGGATTAGTAATTAAAAGTGGATGGCAAAGCCATTACAATTGTTGGGCAAAGTCATTTTTAGAGGTCGGATAAGTGATTAACAGTGGCTGGAAAAGTCATTACCAGTGGTTGGCAAAGTCATTACAATTGTAAAGCAAAGTCATTTTTAGAGGTCGGATAAGTGATTAACAGAGGTTGGCAAAGTCATTGCCAGTGGTTGGCAAAGTCATTACAATTGTTAAGCAAAGTCATTTTTAGAGGTCTGATTAGTGATTAAAAGTGGTTGGCAAAGTCATTACAATTGTTGGGCAAAGTCATTTTAAGAGGTCGGATTAGTAATTAAAAGTGGTTGGCAAAGCCATTACAATTGTTGGGCAAAGTCATTTTTAGAATCCTGATTAGTAATTAAAAGTGGTTGGCTAAGTCATTACAATTGTTAAGCAAATCATTTTTAGAGGTCGGATAAGTGATTAACAGTGGTTGGCAAAATCATTACCAGTGGTTGGCAAAGTCATTACAATTGTTTCGCAAATTCATTTTTAGAGGTCGGATAAGTGATTAACAGAGGTTGGCAAAGTCATTGCCAGTGGTTGGCAAAGTCATTACAATTGTAAAGCAAAGTCATTTTTCGAGGTCGGATTAGTGATTAACAGTGGTCGGCGAAATCATTACCAGTGGATGGCATAGTCATTACAATTGTTAGGCAGAGTCATTTTTAGAGGTCGGATAAGTGAATACCAGTGGTGGGCAAAGTCATTTGAATTGTTGGGCAAAGTCATTTTTAGAGGTCGGATAAGTGCTTAACAGTGGTTGGAAAAATAATTTTTAGAGGTCTGATTAGTGATTAACAGTGGTTGGCAAAGTCATTACAATTAATGGGCAAAGTCATTTTAATTGGTCGGATTAGTAATTAACGGTGGTTGGCAAAGCCATTACAATTGTAGGGCAAAGTCATTTTTAGAGGTCGGATAAGTGGTTACCAGTGGTGGGCAAAGTCATTACAATTGTAGGGCAAAGTCATTTTTAGAGGTCGGATAAGTGATTACCAGTGGTTGGCAAAGTCATTACTATTGTTGGGCAAAGTCATTTTTAGAGGTCGGAGAAGAGATTAACAGTGGTTGGCACAGTCATTACAATTGTTGGGCAAAGTCATTTTTAGAGGTCGGATAAGTGATTTACAGTGGTTGGCAAAGTCATTGCCAGTGGTTGGCACAGTCATTACAATTGTTAAGCAAAGTCATTTTTAGAGGTCGGATAAGTGATTAACAGAGGTTGCCAAAGTCATTGCCAGTGGTTGGCAAAGTCAATTTTAGAGGTCGGATAAGTGATTTACAGTGGTTAAAAAATAATTTTTAGAGGTCTGATCAGTGATTAACAGTGGTTTGCAAAGTCATTACAATTGTTGGGCAAAGTAATTTTAAGAGGTCGGATTAGTAATTAAAAGTGGTTGGCAAAGCCATTACAATTGTTGGGCAAAATCATTTTTAGAGGTCGGATAAGTGATTAACAGTGGCTGGAAAAGTCATTACCAGTGGTTGGCAAAGTCATTACAATTGTTAAGCAAAGTCATTTTTAGAGGTCGGATAAGTGATTAACAGAGGTTGGCAAAGTCATTGCCAGTGGTTGGCAAAGTCATTACAATTGTTAAGCAAAGTCATTTTTAGAGGTCGGATAAGTGATTAACAGAGGTTGGCAAAGTCATTGCCAGTGGTTGGCAAAGTCATTACAATTGTTAAGCAAAGTCATTTTTAGAGGTCTGATTAGTGATTAAAAGTGGTTGGCAAAGTCATTACAATTGTTTGGCAAAGTCATTTTAAGAGGTCGGATTAGTAATTAAAAGTGGTTGGCAAAGCCATTACAATTGTTGGGCAAAGTCATTTTTAGAATCCTGATTAGTAATTAAAAGTGGTTGGCAAAGTCATTACAATTGTTAAGCAAAGTCATTTTTAGAGGTCGGATAAGTGAATAACAGTGGTTGGCAAAGTCATTACCAGTGGTTGGCAAAGTCATTACAATTGTTTTGCAAATTCATTTTTGGAGGTCGGATTAGGAATTAAAAGTGGTTGGCAAAGTCATTACCAGTGGTTGGCAACGCCATTTCAATTGTTGGGCAAAATCATTTTTCGAGGTCGGATTAGTGATTAACAGTGGTCGGCGAAGTCATTACCAGTGGATGGCAAAGTCATTACAATTGTTAAGCAAAGTCATTTTTAGAGGTCGGATAAGTGATTAACAGAGGTTGTTAAAGTCATTGCCAGTGGTTGGCAAAGTCATTACAATTGTTAAGCAAAGTCATTTTTAGAGGTCTGATTAGTGATTAAAAGTGGTTGGCAAAGTCATTACAATTGTTTGGCAAAGTCATTTTAAGAGGTCGGATTAGTAATTAAAAGTGGTTGGCAAAGCCATTACAATTGTTGGGCAAAGTCATTTTTAGAATCCTGATTAGTAATTAAAAGTGGTCGGCAAAGTCATTACAATTGTTAAGCAAAGTCATTTTTAGAGGTCGGATAAGTGATTAACAGTGGTTGGCAAAGTCATTACCAGTGGTTGGCAAAGTCATTACAATTGTTTCGCAAATTCATTTTTGGAGGTCGGATTAGGAATTAAAAGTGGTTGGCAAAGTCATTACCAGTGGTTGGCAACGCCATTACAATTGTTAGGCAGAGTCATTTTTAGAGGCCGGATAAGTGAATACCAGTGGTGGGCAAAGTCATTTTAATTGTTGGGCAAAGTCATTTTTAGAGGTCGGATAAGTGATTTACGGTGGTTGGCAAAGTCATTACCAGAAGTTGGCACAGTCATTACAATTGTTGCGCAAAGTCATTTCTAGAGGTCGGATAAGTGATTTACAGTGGTTGGAAAAATAATTTTTAGAGGTCTGATTAGTGATTAAAAGTGGTTGGCAAAGCCATTACAATTGTTGGGCAAAGTCATTTTTAGAGGTCGGATAAGTGATTACCAGTGGTGGGCAAAGTCATTACAATTGTTGGGCAAAGTCATTTTTAGAGGTCGGGTAAGTGATTAACAGTGGTTGGCAAAGTCATTACCAGTGGTTGGCAAAGTCATTACAATTGTTGCGCTAATTCATTTTTAGAGGTCGGATAAGTGATTAACAGTGGTTGGCACAGTCATTACAATTGTTAGGCAAAGTCATTATTGGAGGTCGGATAAGTGATTTACAGTGGTTGGCAAAGTCATTATGAGTGGTTGGCACTGTCATTACAATTGTTGCGCAAAGTCATTTCTAGAGGTCGGATAAGTGATTTACAGTGGTTGGCAAAGTCATTACCAGTGGTTGGCAAAGTCAATTTTAGAGGTCGGATAAGTGATTAACAGTGGTTGGAAAAATAATTTTTAGAGATCTGATTTGTGATTAACAGTTGTTGGCAAAGTCATTACAATTGTTGGGCAAAGTCATTTTAAGAGGTCGGATTAGTAATTAAAAGTGGTTGGCAAAGCTATTACAATTGTTGCGCAAAGTCATTTTTAGAGGTCGGATAAGTGATTACCAGTGGTGGGCAAAGTCATTCCAATTGTAGGGCAAAGTCATTTTTAGAGGTCGGATAGGTGATTAACAGTGGTTGGCAAAGTCATTACCAGTGGTTGGCAAAGTCATTACAATTGTTGCGCAAATTCATTTTTGGAGGTCGGATTAGGAATTAAAAGTGGTCGGCAAAGTCATTTTTCGAGGTAGGATAAGTCATTACCAGTGGTTGGTAAAGTCATTACAATTGTTAAGCAAAGTCATTTTTAGAGGTCGGATAAGTGATTACCAGTGGTTGGCAAAGTCATTACCAGTGGTTGGCAAAGTCATTACATTTGTTTCGCAAATTCATTTTTGGAGGTCGGATTGGGAATTAAAAGTGGTTGGCAAAGTCATTACCAGTGGTTGGCAAAGCCATTTCAATTGTTGGGCAAAATCATTTTTCGAGGTCGGATTAGTGATTAACAGTGGTCGGAAAGTCATTACCAGTGGATGGCAAAGTCATTACAATTGTAAGGCAGAGTCATTTTTAGAGGTCGGATAAGTGAATACCTGTGGTGGGCAAAATCATTTCAATTGTTGGGCAAAGTCATTTCTAGAGGTCGGATAAGTGATTTACAGTGGTTGGCAAAGTCATTACCAGTGGTTGGCAAAGTCAATTTTAGAGGTCGGATAAGTGATTAACACTAGATGGAAAAATAATTTTTAGAGGTCTGATTAGTGATTAACAGTGGTTGGCAAAGTCATTACAATTAATGGGCAAAGTCATTTTAAGAGGTCGGATTAGTAATTAACGGTGGTTGGCAAAGCCATTACAATTGTTGGGCAAAGTCATTTTTAGGGGTCGGATAAGTGATTACCAGTTGTAGGCAAAGTCATTATAATTGTTGGGCAAAGTCATTTTTAGAGGTCGGATTAGGAATTAAAAGTGGTTGGCAAAGCCATTACAATTGTTGGGCAAAGTCATTTTTAGAGGTCGGATAAGTGATTAACAGTGGCTGGAAAAGTCATTACCAGTTGTTGGCAAAGTCAATACAATTGTTAAGCAAAGTCATTTTTAGAGGTCGGATAAGTGATAAACAGTGGTAGAAGAAGTCATTAACAGTGGTTGGCGAAGTCATTGCTACTGTTGCGCAAATTCATTTTTGGAGGTCGGATTAGGAATTAAAAGTGGTTGGCAGAGTCATTACCAGTGTTTGGCAAAGCCATTTCAATTGTTGGGCGAAATCATTTTTCGAGGTCAGATTAGTGATTAACAGTGGTCGGCAAGGTCATTACCAGTTGATGGCAAAGTCATTACAATTGTTTGGCAAAGTCATTTTTAGAGGTCGGAGAAGTGATTTACATTGGTTGGCAAAGTCATTATCAGTGGTTGGAACAGTCATTACAATTGTTGCGCAAAGTCATTTCTAGAGGTTGGATAAGTGATTTACAGTGGTTAGCAAAGTCATTACCAGTGGTTGGGAAAGTCAATTTTAGAGGTCGGATAAGTGATTAACACTGGATGGAAAAATAATTTTTAGAGGTCTGATTAGTGATTAACAGTGGTTGGCAAAGTCATTACAATTAATGGGCAAAGTCATTTTAAGAGGTCGGATTAGTAATTAACGGTGGTTGGCAAAGCCATTACAATTGTAGGGCAAAGTCATTTTTATAGGTCGGATAAGTGATTAACAGTGGTTGGCAAAGTCATTACCAGTGGTTGGCAAAGTCATTACAATTGTTGCGCAGATTCATTTTTGGAGGTCGGATAAGTGATAAACAGTGGCTGGAAAAGTCATTACCAGTGGTTGGCAAAGTCATTACAATTGTTAAGCAAAGTCATTTTTAGAGGTCGGATAAGTGATTAACAGTGGTTGGCAAAGTCATTACCAGTGGTTGGCAAAGTCATTACAATTGTTGCGCAGATTCATTTTTGGAGGTCGGATAAGTGATAAACAGTGGTAGGTAAAGCCATTAACAGTGGTTGGCGAAGTCATTACAATTGTTGCGCAACTTCATTTTTGGAGATCGGATTAGGAATTAAAAGTGGTTGGCAAAGTCATTACCAGTTGATGGCAAAGTCATTACAATTGTTTGGCAAAGTCATTTCTAGAGGTCGGATAAGTGATTTTCAGTGGTTGGCAAAGTCATTACCAGTGGTTGGCAAAGTCAATTTTAGAGGTCGGATAAGTGATTAACACTGGATGGAAAAATAATTTTTAGAGGTCTGATTAGTGATTAACAGTGGTTGGCAAAGTCATTACAATTAATGGGCAAAGTCATTTTAAGAGGTCGGATTAGTAATTAACGGTGGTTGGCAAAGCCATTACAATTGTTGGGCAAAGTCATTTTGAGAGGTCGGATAAGTGATTAACAGAGGTTTGCAAAGTCATTGCCAGTGGTTGGCAAAGTCATTACAATTGTAAAGCAAAGTCATTTTTCGAGGTCGGATTAGTGATTAACAGTGGTCGGCGAAATCATTACCAGTGGATGGCATAGTCATTACAATTGTTAGGCAGAGTCATTTTTAGAGGTCGGATAAGTGAATACCAGTGGTGGGCAAAGTCATTTGAATTGTTGGGCAAAGTCATTTTTAGAGGTCGGATAAGTGCTTAACAGTGGTTGGAAAAATAATTTTTAGAGGTCTGATTAGTGATTAACAGTGGTTGGCAAAGTCATTACAATTAATGGGCAAAGTCATTTTAATTGGTCGGATTAGTAATTAACGGTGGTTGGCAAAGCCATTACAATTGTAGGGCAAAGTCATTTTTAGAGGTCGGATAAGTGGTTACCAGTGGTGGGCAAAGTCATTACAATTGTAGGGCAAAGTCATTTTTAGAGGTCGGATAAGTGATTACCAGTGGTTGGCAAAGTCATTACTATTGTTGGGCAAAGTCATTTTTAGAGGTCGGAGAAGAGATTAACAGTGGTTGGCACAGTCATTACAATTGTTGGGCAAAGTCATTTTTAGAGGTCGGATAAGTGATTTACAGTGGTTGGCAAAGTCATTGCCAGTGGTTGGCACAGTCATTACAATTGTTAAGCAAAGTCATTTTTAGAGGTCGGATAAGTGATTAACAGAGGTTGGCAAAGTCATTGCCAGTGGTTGGCAAAGTCAATTTTAGAGGTCGGATAAGTGATTTACAGTGGTTAAAAAATAATTTTTAGAGGTCTGATCAGTGATTAACAGTGGTTTGCAAAGTCATTACAATTGTTGGGCAAAGTAATTTTAAGAGGTCGGATTAGTAATTAAAAGTGGTTGGCAAAGCCATTACAATTGTTGGGCAAAATCATTTTTAGAGGTCGGATAAGTGATTAACAGTGGCTGGAAAAGTCATTACCAGTGGTTGGCAAAGTCATTACAATTGTTAAGCAAAGTCATTTTTAGAGGTCGGATAAGTGATTAACAGAGGTTGTTAAAGTCATTGCCAGTGGTTGGCAAAGTCATTACAATTGTTAAGCAAAGTCATTTTTAGAGGTCTGATTAGTGATTAAAAGTGGTTGGCAAAGTCATTACAATTGTTTGGCAAAGTCATTTTAAGAGGTCGGATTAGTAATTAAAAGTGGTTGGCAAAGCCATTACAATTGTTGGGCAAAGTCATTTTTAGAATCCTGATTAGTAATTAAAAGTGGTCGGCAAAGTCATTACAATTGTTAAGCAAAGTCATTTTTAGAGGTCGGATAAGTGATTAACAGTGGTTGGCAAAGTCATTACCAGTGGTTGGCAAAGTCATTACAATTGTTTCGCAAATTCATTTTTGGAGGTCGGATTAGGAATTAAAAGTGGTTGGCAAAGTCATTACCAGTGGTTGGCAACGCCATTACAATTGTTAGGCAGAGTCATTTTTAGAGGCCGGATAAGTGAATACCAGTGGTGGGCAAAGTCATTTCAATTGTTGGGCAAAGTCATTTTTAGAGGTCGGATAAGTGATTTACGGTGGTTGGCAAAGTCATTACCAGAAGTTGGCACAGTCATTACAATTGTTGCGCAAAGTCATTTCTAGAGGTCGGATAAGTGATTTACAGTGGTTGGAAAAATAATTTTTAGAGGTCTGATTAGTGATTAAAAGTGGTTGGCAAAGCCATTACAATTGTTGGGCAAAGTCATTTTTAGAGGTCGGATAAGTGATTACCAGTGGTGGGCAAAGTCATTACAATTGTTGGGCAAAGTCATTTTTAGAGGTCGGGTAAGTGATTAACAGTGGTTGGCAAAGTCATTACCAGTGGTTGGCAAAGTCATTACAATTGTTGCGCTAATTCATTTTTAGAGGTCGGATAAGTGATTAACAGTGGTTGGCACAGTCATTACAATTGTTAGGCAAAGTCATTATTGGAGGTCGGATAAGTGATTTACGGTGGTTGGCAAAGTCATTACGAGTGGTTGGCACTGTCATTACAATTGTTGCGCAAAGTCATTTCTAGAGGTCGGATAAGTGATTTACAGTGGTTGGCAAAGTCATTACCAGTGGTTGGCAAAGTCAATTTTAGAGGTCGGATAAGTGATTAACAGTGGTTGGAAAAATAATTTTTAGAGATCTGATTTGTGATTAACAGTTGTTGGCAAAGTCATTACAATTGTTGGGCAAAGTCATTTTAAGAGGTCGGATTAGTAATTAAAAGTGGTTGGCAAAGCTATTACAATTGTTGCGCAAAGTCATTTTTAGAGGTCGGATAAGTGATTACCAGTGGTGGGCAAAGTCATTCCAATTGTAGGGCAAAGTCATTTTTAGAGGTCGGATAAGTGATTAACAGTGGTTGGCAAAGTCATTACCAGTGGTTGGCAAAGTCATTACAATTGTTGCGCAAATTCATTTTTGGAGGTCGGATTAGGAATTAAAAGTGGTCGGCAAAGTCATTTTTCGAGGTAGGATAAGTGATTGACAGTGGTTGGCAAAGTCATTACCAGTGGTTGGTAAAGTCATTACAATTGTTAAGCAAAGTCATTTTTAGAGGTCGGATAAGTGATTACCAGTGGTTGGCAAAGTCATTACCAGTGGTTGGCAAAGTCATTACATTTGTTTCGCAAATTCATTTTTGGAGGTCGGATTGGGAATTAAAAGTGGTTGGCAAAGTCATTACCAGTGGTTGGCAAAGCCATTTCAATTGTTGGGCAAAATCATTTTTCGAGGTCGGATTAGTGATTAACAGTGGATGGCAAAGTCATTACAATTGTAAGGCAGAGTCATTTTTAGAGGTCGGATAAGTCAATACCTGTGGTGGGCAAAATCATTTCAATTGTTGGGCAAAGTCATTTCTAGAGGTCGGATAAGTGATTTACAGTGGTTGGCAAAGTCATTACCAGTGGTTGGCAAAGTCAATTTTAGAGGTCGGATAAGTGATTAACACTAGATGGAAAAATAATTTTTAGAGGTCTGATTAGTGATTAACAGTGGTTGGCAAAGTCATTACAATTAATGGGCAAAGTCATTTTAAGAGGTCGGATTAGTAATTAACGGTGGTTGGCAAAGCCATTACAATTGTTGGGCAAAGTCATTTTTAGGGGTCGGATAAGTGATTACCAGTTGTAGGCAAAGTCATTATAATTGTTGGGCAAAGTCATTTTTAGAGGTCGGATTAGGAATTAAAAGTGGTTGGCAAAGCCATTACAATTGTTGGGCAAAGTCATTTTTAGAGGTCGGATAAGTGATTAACAGTGGCTGGAAAAGTCATTACCAGTTGTTGGCAAAGTCAATACAATTGTTAAGCAAAGTCATTTTTAGAGGTCGGATAAGTGATAAACAGTGGTAGAAGAAGTCATTAACAGTGGTTGGCGAAGTCATTGCTACTGTTGCGCAAATTCATTTTTGGAGGTCGGATTAGGAATTAAAAGTGGTTGGCAGAGTCATTACCAGTGTTTGGCAAAGCCATTTCAATTGTTGGGCGAAATCATTTTTCGAGGTCAGATTAGTGATTAACAGTGGTCGGCAAGGTCATTACCAGTTGATGGCAAAGTCATTACAATTGTTTGGCAAAGTCATTTTTAGAGGTCGGAGAAGTGATTTACATTGGTTGGCAAAGTCATTATCAGTGGTTGGAACAGTCATTACAATTGTTGCGCAAAGTCATTTCTAGAGGTTGGATAAGTGATTTACAGTGGTTAGCAAAGTCATTACCAGTGGTTGGGAAAGTCAATTTTAGAGGTCGGATAAGTGATTAACACTGGATGGAAAAATAATTTTTAGAGGTCTGATTAGTGATTAACAGTGGTTGGCAAAGTCATTACAATTAATGGGCAAAGTCATTTTAAGAGGTCGGATTAGTAATTAACGGTGGTTGGCAAAGCCATTACAATTGTAGGGCAAAGTCATTTTTATAGGTCGGATAAGTGATTAACAGTGGTTGGCAAAGTCATTACCAGTGGTTGGCAAAGTCATTACAATTGTTGCGCAGATTCATTTTTGGAGGTCGGATAAGTGATAAACAGTGGCTGGAAAAGTCATTACCAGTGGTTGGCAAAGTCATTACAATTGTTAAGCAAAGTCATTTTTAGAGGTCGGATAAGTGATTAACAGTGGTTGGCAAAGTCATTACCAGTGGTTGGCAAAGTCATTACAATTGTTGCGCAGATTCATTTTTGGGGGTCGGATAAGTGATAAACAGTGGTAGGTAAAGCCATTAACAGTGGTTGGCGAAGTCATTACAATTGTTGCGCAAATTCATTTTTGGAGATCGGATTAGGAATTAAAAGTGGTTGGCAAAGTCATTACCAGTTGATGGCAAAGTCATTACAATTGTTTGGCAAAGTCATTTCTAGAGGTCGGATAAGTGATTTTCAGTGGTTGGCAAAGTCATTACCAGTGGTTGGCAAAGTCAATTTTAGAGGTCGGATAAGTGATTAACACTGGATGGAAAAATAATTTTTAGAGGTCTGATTAGTGATTAACAGTGGTTGGCAAAGTCATTACAATTAATGGGCAAAGTCATTTTAAGAGGTCGGATTAGTAATTAACGGTGGTTGGCAAAGCCATTACAATTGTTGGGCAAAGTCATTTTGAGAGGTCGGATAAGTGATTACCAGTTGTAGGCAAAGTCATTCCAATTGTTTCGCAAATTCATTTTTGGAGGTCGGATTAGGAATTAAAAGTGGTTGGCAAAGTCATTACCAGTGGTTGGCAACGCCATTACAATTGTTAGGCAGAGTCATTTTTAGAGGCCGGATAAGTGAATACCAGTGGTGGGCAAAGTCATTTCAATTGTTGGGCAAAGTCATTTTTAGAGGTCGGATAAGTGATTTACGGTGGTTGGCAAAGTCATTACCAGAAGTTGGCACAGTCATTACAATTGTTGCGCAAAGTCATTTCTAGAGGTCGGATAAGTGATTTACAGTGGTTGGAAAAATAATTTTTAGAGGTCTGATTAGTGATTAAAAGTGGTTGGCAAAGCCATTACAATTGTTGGGCAAAGTCATTTTTAGAGGTCGGATAAGTGATTAACACTGGATGGAAAAATAATTTTTAGAGGTCTGATTAGTGATTAACAGTGGTTGGCAAAGTCATTACAATTAATGGGCAAAGTCATTTTAAGAGGTCGGATTAGTAATTAACGGTGGTTGGCAAAGCCATTACAATTGTTGGGCAAAGTCATTTTGAGAGGTCGGATAAGTGATTACCAGTTGTAGGCAAAGTCATTCCAATTGTTTCGCAAATTCATTTTTGGAGGTCGGATTAGGAATTAAAAGTGGTTGGCAAAGTCATTACCAGTGGTTGGCAACGCCATTACAATTGTTAGGCAGAGTCATTTTTAGAGGCCGGATAAGTGAATACCAGTGGTGGGCAAAGTCATTTCAATTGTTGGGCAAAGTCATTTTTAGAGGTCGGATAAGTGATTTACGGTGGTTGGCAAAGTCATTACCAGAAGTTGGCACAGTCATTACAATTGTTGCGCAAAGTCATTTCTAGAGGTCGGATAAGTGATTTACAGTGGTTGGAAAAATAATTTTTAGAGGTCTGATTAGTGATTAAAAGTGGTTGGCAAAGCCATTACAATTGTTGGGCAAAGTCATTTTTAGAGGTCGGATAAGTGATTACCAGTGGTGGGCAAAGTCATTACCAGTGGTTGGCAAAGTCATTACAATTGTTGCGCTAATTCATTTTTAGAGGTCGGATAAGTGATTAACAGTGGTTGGCACAGTCATTACAATTGTTAGGCAAAGTCATTATTGGAGGTCGGATAAGTGATTTACAGTGGTTGGCAAAGTCATTACGAGTGGTTGGCACTGTCATTACAATTGTTGCGCAAAGTCATTTCTAGAGGTCGGATAAGTGATTTACAGTGGTTGGCAAAGTCATTACCAGTGGTTGGCAAAGTCAATTTTAGAGGTCGGATAAGTGATTAACAGTGGTTGGAAAAATAATTTTTAGAGATCTGATTTGTGATTAACAGTTGTTGGCAAAGTCATTTCAATTGTTGGGCAAAGTCATTTTAAGAGGTCGGATTAGTAATTAAAAGTGGTTGGCAAAGCTATTACAATTGTTGCGCAAAGTCATTTTTAGAGGTCGGATAAGTGATTACCAGTGGTGGGCAAAGTCATTCCAATTGTAGGGCAAAGTCATTTTTAGAGGTCGGATAAGTGATTAACAGTGGTTGGCAAAGTCATTACCAGTGGTTGGCAAAGTCATTACAATTGTTGCGCAAATTCATTTTTGGAGGTCGGATAAGTGATTACCAGTTGTAGGCAAAGTCATTCCAATTGTTTCGCAAATTCATTTTTGGAGGTCGGATTAGGAATTAAAAGTGGTTGGCAAAGTCATTACCAGTGGTTGGCAACGCCATTACAATTGTTAGGCAGAGTCATTTTTAGAGGCCGGATAAGTGAATACCAGTGGTGGGCAAAGTCATTTCAATTGTTGGGCAAAGTCATTTTTAGAGGTCGGATAAGTGATTTACGGTGGTTGGCAAAGTCATTACCAGAAGTTGGCACAGTCATTACAATTGTTGCGCAAAGTCATTTCTAGAGGTCGGATAAGTGATTTACAGTGGTTGGAAAAATAATTTTTAGAGGTCTGATTAGTGATTAAAAGTGGTTGGCAAAGCCATTACAATTGTTGGGCAAAGTCATTTTTAGAGGTCGGATAAGTGATTACCAGTGGTGGGCAAAGTCATTACAATTGTTGGGCAAAGTCATTTTTAGAGGTCGGGTAAGTGATTAACAGTGGTTGGCAAAGTCATTACCAGTGGTTGGCAAAGTCATTACAATTGTTGCGCTAATTCATTTTTAGAGGTCGGATAAGTGATTAACAGTGGTTGGCACAGTCATTACAATTGTTAGGCAAAGTCATTATTGGAGGTCGGATAAGTGATTTACAGTGGTTGGCAAAGTCATTACGAGTGGTTGGCACTGTCATTACAATTGTTGCGCAAAGTCATTTCTAGAGGTCGGATAAGTGATTTACAGTGGTTGGCAAAGTCATTACCAGTGGTTGGCAAAGTCAATTTTAGAGGTCGGATAAGTGATTAACAGTGGTTGGAAAAATAATTTTTAGAGATCTGATTTGTGATTAACAGTTGTTGGCAAAGTCATTTCAATTGTTGGGCAAAGTCATTTTAAGAGGTCGGATTAGTAATTAAAAGTGGTTGGCAAAGCTATTACAATTGTTGCGCAAAGTCATTTTTAGAGGTCGGATAAGTGATTACCAGTGGTGGGCAAAGTCATTCCAATTGTAGGGCAAAGTCATTTTTAGAGGTCGGATAAGTGATTAACAGTGGTTAGCAAAGTCATTACCAGTGGTTGGCAAAGTCATTACAATTGTTGCGCAAATTCATTTTTGGAGGTCGGATTAGGAATTAAAAGTGGTCGGCAAAGTCATTTTTCGAGGTAGGATAAGTGATTGACAGTGGTTGGCAAAGTCATTACCAGTGGTTGGTAAAGTCATTACAATTGTTAAGCAAAGTCATTTTTAGAGGTCGGATAAGTGATTACCAGTGGTTGGCAAAGTCATTACCAGTGGTTGGCAAAGTCATTACATTTGTTTCGCAAATTCATTTTTGGAGGTCGGATTGGGAATTAAAAGTGGTTGGCAAAGTCATTACCAGTGGTTGGCAAAGCCATTTCAATTGTTGGGCAAAATCATTTTTCGAGGTCGGATTAGTGATTAACAGTGGTCGGAAAGTCATTACCAGTGGATGGCAAAGTCATTACAATTGTAAGGCAGAGTCATTTTTAGAGGTCGGATAAGTGAATACCTGTGGTGGGCAAAATCATTTCAATTGTTGGGCAAAGTCATTTCTAGAGGTCGGATAAGTGATTTACAGTGGTTGGCAAAGTCATTACCAGTGGTTGGCAAAGTCAATTTTAGAGGTCGGATAAGTGATAAACACTAGATGGAAAAATAATTTTTAGAGGTCTGATTAGTGATTAACAGTGGTTGGCAAAGTCATTACAATTAATGGGCAAAGTCATTTTAAGAGGTCGGATTAGTAATTAACGGTGGTTGGCAAAGCCATTACAATTGTTGGGCAAAGTCATTTTAAGAGGTCGGATTAGTAATTAAAAGTGGTTGGCAAAGCTATTACAATTGTTGCGCAAAGTCATTTTTAGAGGTCGGATAAGTGATTACCAGTGGTGGGCAAAGTCATTCCAATTGTAGGGCAAAGTCATTTTTAGAGGTCGGATAAGTGATTAACAGTGGTTGGCAAAGTCATTACCAGTGGTTGGCAAAGTCATTACAATTGTTGCGCAAATTCATTTTTGGAGGTCGGATTAGGAATTAAAAGTGGTCGGCAAAGTCATTTTTCGAGGTAGGATAAGTGATTGACAGTGGTTGGCAAAGTCATTACCAGTGGTTGGTAAAGTCATTACAATTGTTAAGCAAAGTCATTTTTAGAGGTCGGATAAGTGATTACCAGTGGTTGGCAAAGTCATTACCAGTGGTTGGCAAAGTCATTACATTTGTTTCGCAAATTCATTTTTGGAGGTCGGATTGGGAATTAAAAGTGGTTGGCAAAGTCATTACCAGTGGTTGGCAAAGCCATTTCAATTGTTGGGCAAAATCATTTTTCGAGGTCGGATTAGTGATTAACAGTGGTCGGAAAGTCATTACCAGTGGATGGCAAAGTCATTACAATTGTAAGGCAGAGTCATTTTTAGAGGTCGGATAAGTGAATACCTGTGGTGGGCAAAATCATTTCAATTGTTGGGCAAAGTCATTTCTAGAGGTCGGATAAGTGATTTACAGTGGTTGGCAAAGTCATTACCAGTGGTTGGCAAAGTCAATTTTAGAGGTCGGATAAGTGATAAACACTAGATGGAAAAATAATTTTTAGAGGTCTGATTAGTGATTAACAGTGGTTGGCAAAGTCATTACAATTAATGGGCAAAGTCATTTTTAGGGGTCGGATAAGTGATTACCAGTTGTAGGCAAAGTCATTATAATTGTTGGGCAAAGTCATTTTTAGAGGTCGGATTAGGAATTAAAAGTGGTTGGCAAAGCCATTACAATTGTTGGGCAAAGTCATTTTTAGAGGTCGGATAAGTGATTAACAGTGGCTGGAAAAGTCATTACCAGTTGTTGGCAAAGTCAATACAATTGTTAAGCAAAGTCATTTTTAGAGGTCGGATAAGTGATAAACAGTGGTAGAAGAAGTCATTAACAGTGGTTGGCGAAGTCATTGCTACTGTTGCGCAAATTCATTTTTGGAGGTCGGATTAGGAATTAAAAGTGGTTGGCAAAGCCATTACAATTGTTGGGCAAAGTCATTTTTAGAGGTCGGATAAGTGATTAACAGTGGCTGGAAAAGTCATTACCAGTTGTTGGCAAAGTCAATACAATTGTTAAGCAAAGTCATTTTTAGAGGTCGGATAAGTGATAAACAGTGGTAGAAGAAGTCATTAACAGTGGTTGGCGAAGTCATTGCTACTGTTGCGCAAATTCATTTTTGGAGGTCGGATTAGGAATTAAAAGTGGTTGGCAGAGTCATTACCAGTGTTTGGCAAAGCCATTTCAATTGTTGGGCGAAATCATTTTTCGAGGTCAGATTAGTGATTAACAGTGGTCGGCAAGGTCATTACCAGTTGATGGCAAAGTCATTACAATTGTTTGGCAAAGTCATTTTTAGAGGTCGGAGAAGTGATTTACATTGGTTGGCAAAGTCATTATCAGTGGTTGGAACAGTCATTACAATTGTTGCGCAAAGTCATTTCTAGAGGGAGGATAAGTGATTTACAGTGGTTAGCAAAGTCATTACCAGTGGTTGGGAAAGTCAATTTTAGAGGTCGGATAAGTGATTAACACTGGATGGAAAAATAATTTTTAGAGGTCTGATTAGTGATTAACAGTGGTTGGCAAAGTCATTACAATTAATGGGCAAAGTCATTTTAAGAGGTCGGATTAGTAATTAACGGTGGTTGGCAAAGCCATTACAATTGTAGGGCAAAGTCATTTTTAGAGGTCGGATAAGTGATTAACAGTGGTTGGCAAAGTCATTACCAGTGGTTGGCAAAGTCATTACAATTGTTGCGCAGATTCATTTTTGGAGGTCGGATAAGTGATAAACAGTGGCTGGAAAAGTCATTACCAGTGGTTGGCAAAGTCATTACAATTGTTAAGCAAAGTCATTTTTAGAGGTCGGATAAGTGATTAACAGTGGTTGGCAAAGTCATCACCAGTGGTTGGCAAAGTCATTACAATTGTTGCGCAGATTCATTTTTGGGGGTCGGATAAGTGATAAACAGTGGTAGGTAAAGCCATTAACAGTGGTTGGCGAAGTCATTACAATTGTTGCGCAAATTCATTTTTGGAGATCGGATTAGGAATTAAAAGTGGTTGACAAAGTCATTACCAGTTGATGGCAAAGTCATTACAATTGTTTGGCAAAGTCATTTCTAGAGGTCGGATAAGTGATTTTCAGTGGTTGGCAAAGTCATTACCAGTGGTTGGCAAAGTCAATTTTAGAGGTCGGATAAGTGATTAACACTGGATGGAAAAATAATTTTTAGAGGTCTGATTAGTGATTAACAGTGGTTGGCAGAGTCATTACAATTAATGGGCAAAGTCATTTTAAGAGGTCGGATTAGTAATTAACGGTGGTTGGCAAAGCCATTACAATTGTTGGGCAAAGTCATTTTGAGAGGTCGGATAAGTGATTACCAGTTGTAGGCAAAGTCATTCCAATTGTTGGGCAAAGTCATTTTTAGAGGTCGGATTTGTAATTAAAAGTGGTTGGCAAAGCCATTACAATTGTTGGGCAAAGTCATTTTTAGAGGTTTGATAAGTGATTAACAGTGGCTGGAAAAGTCATTACCAGTGGTTGGCAAAGTCATTACAATTGTTAAGCAAAGTCATTTTTAGAGGTCGGATAAGTGATAAACAGTGGTAGGTAAAGTCATTAACAGTGGTCGGCGAAGTCATTACAATTGTTGCGCATATTCATTTTTGGAGGTCGGATTAGGAGTTAAAAGTGGTCGGCAAAGTCATTACCAGTGTTTGGCAAAGCCATTTCAATTGTTGGGCGAAATCATTTTTCGAGGTCAGATTAGTGATTAACAGTGGACGGCAAGGTTATTACCAGTGGTTGGCACAGTCATTACAATTGTTAGGCAAAGTCATTTTTAGAGGTCGGATAAGTGCTTAACAGTGGTTGGAAAAATAATTTTTAGAGGTCTGATTAGTGATTAACAGTGGTTGGCAAAGTCATTACAATTAATGGGCAAAGTCATTTTTAGAGGTCGGATAAGTGAATACCAGTGGTGGGCAAAGTCATTTCAATTGTTGGGCTAAGTCATTTTTAGAGGTCGGATAAGTGCTTAACAGTGGTTGGAAAAATAATTTTTAGAGGTCTGATTAGTGATTAACAGTGGTTGGCAAAGTCATTACAATTAATGGGCAAAGTCATTTCAAGAGGTCGGATTAGTAATTAACGGTGGTTGGCAAAGCCATTACAATTGTAGGGCAAAGTCATTTTTAGAGTTCGGATAAGTGATTACCAGTGGTTGGCAAAGTCATTACTATTGTTAGGCAAAGTCATTTTTAGAGGTCGGAGAAGAGATTAACAGTGGTTGGCAAAGTCATTACTATTGTTGGGCAAAGTCATTTTTAGAGGTCGGAGATGAGATTAACAGTGGTTGGCACAGTCATTACAATTGTTGGGCAAAGTCATTTTTAGAGGTCGGATAAGTGATTTACAGTGGTTGGCAAAGTCATTGCCAGTGGTTGGCACAGTCATTACAATTGTTAAGCAAAGTCATTTTTAGAGGTCGGATAAGTGATTAACAGAGGTTGGCAAAGTCATTGCCAGTGGTTGGCAAAGTCAATTTTAGAGGTCGGATAAGTGATTTACAGTGGTTAAAAAATAATTTTTAGAGGTCTGATCAGTGATTAACAGTGGTTTGCAAAGTCATTACAATTGTTGGGCAAAGTAATTTTAAGAGGTCGGATTAGTAATTAAAAGTGGTTGGCAAAGCCATTACAATTGTCGGGCAAAATCATTTTTAGAGGTCGGATAAGTGATTAACAGTGGCTGGAAAAGTCATTACCAGTGGTTGGCAAAGTCATTACAATTGTTAAGCAAAGTCATTTTTAGAGGTCGGATAAGTGTTTTACAGAGGTTGGCAAAGTCATTGCCAGTGGTTGGCAAAGTCATTACAATTGTTAAGCAAAGTCATTTTTAGAGGTCGGATAAGTGATTAACAGAGGTTGGCAAAGTCATTGCCAGTGGTTTGCAAAGTCATTACAATTGTTAAGCAAAGTCATTTTTAGTGGTCGGATAAGTGATTAACAGTGGTTGGCAAAATCATTACCAGTGGTTGGCAAAGTCATTACAATTGTTTCGCAAATTCATTTTTAGAGGTCGGATAAGTGATTAACAGAGGTTGGCAAAGTCATTGCCAGTGGTCGGCAAAGTCATTACAATTATTAGGCAGAGTCATTTTTAGAGGTCGGATAAGTGAATACCAGTGGTGGGCAACGTCATTACAATTAATGGGCAAAGTCATTTAAAGAGGTCGGATTAGTAATTAACGGTGGTTGGCAAAGCCATTACAATTGTAGGGCAAAGTCATTTTTAGAGGTCGGATAAGTGGTTACCAGTGGTGGGCAAAGTCATTACAATTGTAGGGCAAAGTCATTTTTAGAGGTCGGATAAGTGATTACCAGTGGTTGGCAAAGTCATTACTATTGTTGGGCAAAGTCATTTTTAGAGGTCGGAGATGAGATTAACAGTGGTTGGCACAGTCATTACAATTGTTGGGCAAAGTCATTTTTAGAGGTCGGATAAGTGATTTACAGTGGTTGGCAAAGTCATTGCCAGTGGTTGGCACAGTCATTACAATTGTTAAGCAAAGTCATTTTTAGAGGTCGGATAAGTGATTAACAGAGGTTGGCAAAGTCATTGCCAGTGGTTGGCAAAGTCAATTTTAGAGGTCGGATAAGTGATTTACAGTGGTTAAAAAATAATTTTTAGAGGTCTGATCAGTGATTAACAGTTATTACAATTGTGGTTTGCAAAGTCATTACAATTGTTGGGGAAAGTAATTTTAAGAGGTCGGATTAGTAATTAAAAGTGGTTGGCAAAGCCATTACAATTGTTGGGCAAAATCATTTTTAGAGGTCGGATAAGTGATTAACAGTGGCTGGAAAAGTCATTACCAGTGGTTGGCAAAGTCATTACAATTGTTAAGCAAAGTCATTTTTAGAGGTCGGATAAGTGTTTTACAGAGGTTGGCAAAGTCATTGCCAGTGGTTGGCAAAGTCATTACAATTGTTAAGCAAAGTCATTTTTAGAGGTCGGATAAGTGATTAACAGAGGTTGGCAAAGTCATTGCCAGTGGTTTGCAAAGTCATTACAATTGTTAAGCAAAGTCATTTTTAGAGGTCGGATAAGTGATTAACAGTGGTTGGCAAAGTCATTGCCAGTGGTTGGCAAAGTCAATTTTAGAGGTCAGATAAGTGATTTACAGTGGTTAAAAAATAATTTTTAGAGGTCTGATCAGTGATTAACAGTGGTTTGCAAAGTCATTACAATTGTTGGGCAAAGTAATTTTAAGAGGTCGGATTAGTAATTAAAAGTGGTTGGCAAAGCCATTACAATTGTTGGGCAAAATCATTTTTAGAGGTCGGATAAGTGATTAACAGTGGCTGGAAAAGTCATTACCAGTGGTTTGCAAAGTCATTACAATTGTTAAGCAAAGTCATTTTTAGAGGTCGGATAAGTGTTTTACAGAGGTTGGCAAAGTCATTGCCAGTGGTTGGCAAAGTCATTACAATTGTTAAGCAAAGTCATTTTTAGAGGTCGGATAAGTGATTAACAGAGGTTGGCAAAGTCATTGCAAGTGGTTTGCAAAGTCATTACAATTGTTAAGCAAAGTCATTTTTAGAGGTCTGATTAGTGATTAAAAGTGGTTGGCAAAGTCATTACAATTGTTGGGCAAAGTCATTTTAAGAGGTCGGATTAGTAATTAAAAGTGGTTGGCAAAGCCATTTCAATTGTTGGGCAAAGTCATTTTTAGAATCCTGATTAGTAATTAAAAGTGGTTGGCAAAGTCATTACAATTGTTAAGCAAAGTCATTTTTAGAGGTCGGATAAGTGATTAACAGTGGTTGGCAAAGTCATTACCAGTGGTTGGCAAAGTCATTACAATTGTTTCGCAAATTCATTTTTGGAGGTCGGATTAGGAATTAAAAGTGGTTGGCAAAGTCATTACCAGTGGTTGGCAACGCCATTTCAATTGTTGGGCAAAATCATTTTTCGAGGTCGGATTAGTGATTAACAGTGGTCGGCGAAGTCATTACCAGTGGATGGCATAGTCATTACAATTGTAAGGCAGAGTCATTTTTAGAGGCCGGATAAGTGAATACCAGTGGTGGGCAAAGTCATTTCAATTGTTGGGCAAAGTCATTTTTAGAGGTCGGATAAGTGATTTACGGTGGTTGGCAAAGTCATTACCAGAAGTTGGCACAGTCATTACAATTGTTGCGCAAAGTCATTTCTAGAGGTCGGATAAGTGATTTACAGTGGTTGGAAAAATAATTTTTAGAGGTCTGATTAGTGATTAAAAGTGGTTGGCAAAGCCATTACAATTGTTGGGCAAAGTCATTTTTAGAGGTCGGATAAGTGATTACCAGTGGTGGGCAAAGTCATTACAATTGTTGGGCAAAGTCATTTTTAGAGGTCGGGTAAGTGATTAACAGTGGTTGGCAAAGTCATTACCAGTGGTTGGCAAAGTCATTACAATTGTTGCGCTAATTCATTTTTAGAGGTCGGATAAGTGATTAACAGTGGTTGGCACAGTCATTACAACTGTAAGGCAAAGTCATTTTTAGAGGTCGGATAAGTGATTTACAGTGGTTGGCAAAGTCATTACGAGTGGTTGGCACTGTCATTACAATTGTTGCGCAAAGTCATTTCTAGAGGTCGGATAAGTGATTTACAGTGGTTGGCAAAGTCATTACCCGTGGTTGGCAAAGTAAATTTTAGAGGTCGGATAAGTGATTAACAGTGGTTAGAAAAATAATTTTTAGAGATCTGATTTGTGATTAACAGTTGTTGGCAAAGTCATTACAATTGTTGGGCAAAGTCATTTTAAGAGGTCGGATTAGTAATTAAAAGTGGTTGGCAAAGTCATTACAATTGTTGCGCAAAGTCATTTTTAGAGGTCGGATAAGTGAATACCAGTGGTGGGCAAAGTCATTTCAATTGTTGGGCAAAGTCATTTTTAGAGGTCGGATAAGTGCTTAACAGTGGTTGGAAAAATAATTTTTAGAGGTCTGATTAGTGATTAACAGTGGTTGGCAAAGTCATTACAATTAATGGGCAAAGTCATTTTAAGAGGTCGGATTAGTAATTAACGGTGGTTGGCAAAGCCATTACAATTGTAGGGCAAAGTCATTTTTAGAGGTCGGATAAGTGGTTACCAGTGGTGGGCAAAGTCATTACAATTGTAGGGCAAAGTCATTTTTAGAGGTCGGATAAGTGATTACCAGTGGTTGGCAAAGTCATTACTATTGTTGGGCAAAGTCATTTTTAGAGGTCGGAGAAGAGATTAACAGTGGTTGGCACAGTCATTACAATTGTTGGGCAAAGTCATTTTAAGAGGTCGGATTAGTAATTAAAAGTGGTTGGCAAAGTCATTACAATTGTTGCGCAAAGTCATTTCTAGAGGTCGGATAAGTGATTTACAGTGGTTGGAAAAATAATTTTTAGAGGTCTGATTAGTGATTAAAAGTGGTTGGCAAAGCCATTACAATTGTTGGGCAAAGTCATTTTTAGAGGTCGGATAAGTGATTACCAGTGGTGGGCAAAGTCATTACAATTGTTGGGCAAAGTCATTTTTAGAGGTCGGGTAAGTGATTAACAGTGGTTGGCAAAGTCATTACCAGTGGTTGGCAAAGTCATTACAATTGTTGCGCTAATTCATTTTTAGAGGTCGGATAAGTGATTAACAGTGGTTGGCACAGTCATTACAACTGTAAGGCAAAGTCATTTTTAGAGGTCGGATAAGTGATTTACAGTGGTTGGCAAAGTCATTACGAGTGGTTGGCACTGTCATTACAATTGTTGCGCAAAGTCATTTCTAGAGGTCGGATAAGTGATTTACAGTGGTTGGCAAAGTCATTACCCGTGGTTGGCAAAGTCAATTTTAGAGGTCGGATAAGTGATTAACAGTGGTTAGAAAAATAATTTTTAGAGATCTGATTTGTGATTAACAGTTGTTGGCAAAGTCATTACAATTGTTGGGCAAAGTCATTTTAAGAGGTCGGATTAGTAATTAAAAGTGGTTGGCAAAGTCATTACAATTGTTGCGCAAAGTCATTTTTAGAGGTCGGATAAGTGAATACCAGTGGTGGGCAAAGTCATTTCAATTGTTGGGCAAAGTCATTTTTAGAGGTCGGATAAGTGCTTAACAGTGGTTGGAAAAATAATTTTTAGAGGTCTGATTAGTGATTAACAGTGGTTGGCAAAGTCATTACAATTAATGGGCAAAGTCATTTTAAGAGGTCGGATTAGTAATTAACGGTGGTTGGCAAAGCCATTACAATTGTAGGGCAAAGTCATTTTTAGAGGTCGGATAAGTGGTTACCAGTGGTGGGCAAAGTCATTACAATTGTAGGGCAAAGTCATTTTTAGAGGTCGGATAAGTGATTACCAGTGGTTGGCAAAGTCATTACTATTGTTGGGCAAAGTCATTTTTAGAGGTCGGAGAAGAGATTAACAGTGGTTGGCACAGTCATTACAATTGTTGGGCAAAGTCATTTTAAGAGGTCGGATTAGTAATTAAAAGTGGTTGGCAAAGCCATTACAATTGTTGGGCAAAGTCATTTTTAGAATCCTGATTAGTAATTAAAAGTGGTTGGCAAAGTCATTACAATTGTTAAGCAAAGTCATTTTTAGAGGTCGGATTAGTAATTAAAAGTGGTTGGCAAAGTCATTACAATTGTTGCGCAAAGTCATTTTTAGAGGTCGGATAAGTGAATACCAGTGGTGGGCAAAGTCATTTCAATTGTTGGGCAAAGTCATTTTTAGAGGTCGGATAAGTGCTTAACAGTGGTTGGAAAAATAATTTTTAGAGGTCTGATTAGTGATTAACAGTGGTTGGCAAAGTCATTACAATTAATGGGCAAAGTCATTTTAAGAGGTCGGATTAGTAATTAACGGTGGTTGGCAAAGCCATTACAATTGTAGGGCAAAGTCATTTTTAGAGGTCGGATAAGTGGTTACCAGTGGTGGGCAAAGTCATTACAATTGTAGGGCAAAGTCATTTTTAGAGGTCGGATAAGTGATTACCAGTGGTTGGCAAAGTCATTACTATTGTTGGGCAAAGTCATTTTTAGAGGTCGGAGAAGAGATTAACAGTGGTTGGCACAGTCATTACAATTGTTGGGCAAAGTCATTTTAAGAGGTCGGATTAGTAATTAAAAGTGGTTGGCAAAGCCATTACAATTGTTGGGCAAAGTCATTTTTAGAATCCTGATTAGTAATTAAAAGTGGTTGGCAAAGTCATTACAATTGTTAAGCAAAGTCATTTTTAGAGGTCGGATAAGTGATTAACAGTGGTTGGCAAAATCATTACCAGTGGTTGGCAAAGTCATTACAATTGTTTCGCAAATTCATTTTTAGAGGTCGGATAAGTGATTAACAGAGGTTGTCAAAGTCATTACAATTGTTAAGCAAAGTCATTTTTAGAGGTCGGAGAAGTGATTTACATTGGTTGGCAAAGTCATTATCAGTGGTTGGAACAGTCATTACAATTGTTGCGCAAAGTCATTTCTAGAGGTCGGATAAGTGATTTACAGTGGTTAGCAAAGTCATTACCAGTGGTTGGGAAAGTCAATTTTAGAGGTCGGATAAGTGATTAACACTGGATGGAAAAATAATTTTTAGAGGTCTGATTAGTGATTAACAGTGGTTGGCAAAGTCATTACAATTAATGGGCAAAGTCATTTTAAGAGGTCGGATTAGTAATTAACGGTGGTTGGCAAAGCCATTACAATTGTAGGGCAAAGTCATTTTTAGAGGTCGGATAAGTGATTAACAGTGGTTGGCAAAGTCATTACCAGTGGTTGGCAAAGTCATTACAATTGTTGCGCAGATTCATTTTTGGAGGTCGGATAAGTGATAAACAGTGGCTGGAAAAGTCATTACCAGTGGTTGGCAAAGTCATTACAATTGTTAAGCAAAGTCATTTTTAGAGGTCGGATAAGTGATTAACAGTGGTTGGCAAAGTCATTACCAGTGGTTGGCAAAGTCATTAAAATTGTTGCGCAGATTCATTTTTGGAGGTCGGATAAGTGATAAACAGTGGTAGGTAAAGCCATTAACAGTGGTTGGCGAAGTCATTACAACTGTTGCGCAAATTCATTTTTGGAGATCGGATTAGGAATTAAAAGTGGTTGGCAATGTCATTACCAGTTGATGGCAAAGTCATTACAATTGTTTGGCAAAGTCATTTCTAGAGGTCGGATAAGTGATTTTCAGTGGTTGGCAAAGTCATTACCAGTGGTTGGCAAAGTCAATTTTAGAGGTCGGATAAGTGATTAACACTGGATGGAAAAATAATTTTTAGAGGTCTGATTAGTGATTAACAGTGGTTGGCAAAGTCATTACAATTAATGGGCAAAGTCATTTTAAGAGGTCGGATTAGTAATTAACGGTGGTTGGCAAAGCCATTACAATTGTTGGGCAAAGTCATTTTGAGAGGTCGGATAAGTGATTACCAGTTGTAGGCAAAGTCATTCCAATTGTTGGGCAAAGTCATTTTTAGAGGTCGGATTTGTAATTAAAAGTGGTTGGCAAAGCCATTACAATTGTTGGGCAAAGTCATTTTTAGAGGTTTGATAAGTGATTAACAGTGGCTGGAAAAGTCATTACCAGTGGTTGGCAAAGTCATTACAATTGTTAAGCAAAGTCATTTTTAGAGGTCGGATAAGTGATAAACAGTGGTAGGTAAAGTCATTAACAGTGGTCGGCGAAGTCATTACAATTGTTGCGCAAATTCATTTTTGGAGGTCGGATTAGGAGTTAAAAGTGGTCGGCAAAGTCATTACCAGTGTTTGGCAAAGCCATTTCAATTGTTGGGCGAAATCATTTTTAGAGGTCGGATAAGTGCTTAACAGTGGTTGGAAAAATAATTTTTAGAGGTCTGATTAGTGATTAACAGTGGTTGGCAAAGTCATTACAATTAATGGGCAAAGTCATTTTAAGAGGTCGGATTAGTAATTAACGGTGGTTGGCAAAGCCATTACAATTGTAGGGCAAAGTCATTTTTAGAGTTCGGATAAGTGATTACCAGTGGTTGGCAAAGTCATTACTATTGTTGGGCAAAGTCATTTTTAGAGGTCGGAGAAGAGATTAACAGTGGTTGGCACAGTCATTACAATTGTTGGGCGAAGTCATTTTAAGAGGTCGGATTAGTAATTAAAAGTGGTTGGCAAAGCCATTACAATTGTTGGGCAAAGTCATTTTTAGAATCCTGATTAGTAATTAAAAGTGGTTGGCAAAGTCATTACAATTGTTAAGCAAAGTCATTTTTAGAGGTCGGATAAGTGATTAACAGTGGTTGGCAAAATCATTACCAGTGGTTGGCAAAGTCATTACAATTGTTTCGCAAATTCATTTTTAGAGGTCGGATAAGTGATTAACAGAGGTTGGCAAAGTCATTGCCAGTGGTTGGCAAAGTCATTACAATTGTTAAGCAAAGTCATTTTTAGAGGTCGGAGAAGTGATTTACATTGGTTGGTAAAGTCATTATCAGTGGTTGGAACAGTCATTACAATTGTTGCGCAAAGTCATTTCTAGAGGTCGGATAAGTGATTTACAGTGGTTAGCAAAGTCATTACCAGTGGTTGGGAAAGTCAATTTTAGAGGTCGGATAAGTGATTAACACTGGATGGAAAAATAATTTTTGGAGGTCTGATTAGTGATTAACAGTGGTTGGCAAAGTCATTACAATTAATGGGCAAAGTCATTTTAAGAGGTCGGATTAGTAATTAACGGTGGTTGGCAAAGCCATTACAATTGTAGGGCAAAGTCATTTTTAGAGGTCGGATAAGTGATTAACAGTGGTTGGCAAAGTCATTACCAGTGGTTGGCAAAGTCATTACAATTGTTGCGCAGATTCATTTTTGGAGGTCGGATAAGTGGTAAACAGTGGCTGGAAAAGTCATTACCAGTGGTTGGCAAAGTCATTACAATTGTTAAGCAAAGTCATTTTTAGAGGTCGGATAAGTGATTAACAGTGGTTGGCAAAGTCATTACCAGTGGTTGGCAAAGTCATTACAATTGTTGCGCAGATTCATTTTTGGAGGTCGGATAAGTGATAAACAGTGGTAGGTAAAGCCATTAACAGTGGTTGGCGAAGTCATTACAATTGTTGCGCAAATTCATTTTTGGAGATCGGATTAGGAATTAAAAGTGGTTGGCAATGTCATTACCAGTTGATGGCAAAGTCATTACAATTGTTTGGCAAAGTCATTTCTAGAGGTCGGATAAGTGATTAACACTGGATGGAAAAATAATTTTTAGAGGTCTGATTAGTGATTAACAGTGGTTGGCAAAGTCATTACAATTAATGGGCAAAGTCATTTTAAGAGGTCGGATTAGTAATTAACGGTGGTTGGCAAAGCCATTACAATTGTTGGGCAAAGTCATTTTGAGAGGTCGGATAAGTGATTACCAGTTGTAGGCAAAGTCATTCCAATTGTTGGGCAAAGTCATTTTTAGAGGTCGGATTTGTAATTAAAAGTGGTTGGCAAAGCCATTACAATTGTTGGGCAAAGTCATTTTTAGAGGTTTGATAAGTGATTAACAGTGGCTGGAAAAGTCATTACCAGTGGTTGGCAAAGTCATTACAATTGTTAAGCAAAGTCATTTTTAGAGGTCGGATAAGTGATAAACAGTGGTAGGTAAAGTCATTAACAGTGGTCGGCGAAGTCATTACAATTGTTGCGCAAATTCATTTTTGGAGGTCGGATTAGGAGTTAAAAGTGGTCGGCAAAGTCATTACCAGTGTTTGGCAAAGCCATTTCAATTGTTGGGCGAAATCATTTTTCGAGGTCAGATAAGTGCTTAACAGTGGTTGGAAAAATAATTTTTAGAGGTCTGATTAGTGATTAACAGTGGTTGGCAAAGTCATTACAATTAATGGGCAAAGTCATTTTAAGAGGTCGGATTAGTAATTAACGGTGGTTGGCAAAGCCATTACAATTGTAGGGCAAAGTCATTTTTAGAGTTCGGATAAGTGATTACCAGTGGTTGGCAAAGTCATTACTATTGTTGGGCAAAGTCATTTTTAGAGGTCGGAGAAGAGATTAACAGTGGTTGGCACAGTCATTACAATTGTTGGGCGAAGTCATTTTAAGAGGTCGGATTAGTAATTAAAAGTGGTTGGCAAAGCCATTACAATTGTTGGGCAAAGTCATTTTTAGAATCCTGATTAGTAATTAAAAGTGGTTGGCAAAGTCATTACAATTGTTAAGCAAAGTCATTTTTAGAGGTCGGATAAGTGATTAACAGTGGTTGGCAAAATCATTACCAGTGGTTGGCAAAGTCATTACAATTGTTTCGCAAATTCATTTTTAGAGGTCGGATAAGTGATTAACAGAGGTTGGCAAAGTCATTGCCAGTGGTTGGCAAAGTCATTACAATTGTTAAGCAAAGTCATTTTTAGAGGTCGGAGAAGTGATTTACATTGGTTGGTAAAGTCATTATCAGTGGTTGGAACAGTCATTACAATTGTTGCGCAAAGTCATTTCTAGAGGTCGGATAAGTGATTTACAGTGGTTAGCAAAGTCATTACCAGTGGTTGGGAAAGTCAATTTTAGAGGTCGGATAAGTGATTAACACTGGATGGAAAAATAATTTTTAGAGGTCTGATTAGTGATTAACAGTGGTTGGCAAAGTCATTACAATTAATGGGCAAAGTCATTTTAAGAGGTCGGATTAGTAATTAACGGTGGTTGGCAAAGCCATTACAATTGTAGGGCAAAGTCATTTTTAGAGGTCGGATAAGTGATTAACAGTGGTTGGCAAAGTCATTACCAGTGGTTGGCAAAGTCATTACAATTGTTGCGCAGATTCATTTTTGGAGGTCGGATAAGTGGTAAACAGTGGCTGGAAAAGTCATTACCAGTGGTTGGCAAAGTCATTACAATTGTTAAGCAAAGTCATTTTTAGAGGTCGGATAAGTGATTAACAGTGGTTGGCAAAGTCATTACCAGTGGTTGGCAAAGTCATTACAATTGTTGCGCAGATTCATTTTTGGAGGTCGGATAAGTGATAAACAGTGGTAGGTAAAGCCATTAACAGTGGTTGGCGAAGTCATTACAATTGTTGCGCAAATTCATTTTTGGAGATCGGATTAGGAATTAAAAGTGGTTGGCAATGTCATTACCAGTTGATGGCAAAGTCATTACAATTGTTTGGCAAAGTCATTTCTAGAGGTCGGATAAGTGATTAACACTGGATGGAAAAATAATTTTTAGAGGTCTGATTAGTGATTAACAGTGGTTGGCAAAGTCATTACAATTAATGGGCAAAGTCATTTTAAGAGGTCGGATTAGTAATTAACGGTGGTTGGCAAAGCCATTACAATTGTTGGGCAAAGTCATTTTGAGAGGTCGGATAAGTGATTACCAGTTGTAGGCAAAGTCATTCCAATTGTTGGGCAAAGTCATTTTTAGAGGTCGGATTTGTAATTAAAAGTGGTTGGCAAAGCCATTACAATTGTTGGGCAAAGTCATTTTTAGAGGTTTGATAAGTGATTAACAGTGGCTGGAAAAGTCATTACCAGTGGTTGGCAAAGTCATTACAATTGTTAAGCAAAGTCATTTTTAGAGGTCGGATAAGTGATAAACAGTGGTAGGTAAAGTCATTAACAGTGGTCGGCGAAGTCATTACAATTGTTGCGCAAATTCATTTTTGGAGGTCGGATTAGGAGTTAAAAGTGGTCGGCAAAGTCATTACCAGTGTTTGGCAAAGCCATTTCAATTGTTGGGCGAAATCATTTTTCGAGGTCAGATTAGTGATTAACAGTGGACGGCAAGGTTATTACCAGTGGTTGGCACAGTCATTACAATTGTTAGGCAAAGTCATTTTTAGAGGTCGGATAAGTGCTTAACAGTGGTTGGAAAAATAATTTTTAGAGGTCTGATTAGTGATTAACAGTGGTTGGCAAAGTCATTACAATTAATGGGCAAAGTCATTTTTAGAGGTCGGATAAGTGAATACCAGTGGTTGGCAAGGTCATTTCAATTGTTGGGCAAAATCATTTTTAGAGGTCGGATAAGTGCTTAACAGTGGTTGGAAAAATAATTTTTAGAGGTCTGATTAGTGATTAACAGTGGTTGGCAAAGTCATTACAATTAATGGGCAAAGTCATTTTAAGAGGTCGGATTAGTAATTAACGGTGGTTGGCAAAGCCATTACAATTGTAGGGCAAAGTCATTTTTAGAGTTCGGATAAGTGATTACCAGTGGTTGGCAAAGTCATTACTATTGTTGGGCAAAGTCATTTTTAGAGGTCGGAGAAGAGATTAACAGTGGTTGGCACAGTCATTACAATTGTTGGGCAAAGTCATTTTAAGAGGTCGGATTAGTAATTAAAAGTGGTTGGCAAAGTCATTACAATTGTTAAGCAAAGTCATTTTTAGAGGTCGGATAAGTGATTAACAGTGGTTGGCAAAATCATTACCAGTGGTTGGCAAAGTCATTACAATTGTTTCGCAAATTCATTTTTAGAGGTCGGATAAGTGATTAACAGAGGTTGGCAAAGTCATTGCCAGTGGTTGGCAAAGTCATTACAATTGTTAAGCAAAGTCATTTTTCGAGTTCGGATTAGTGATTAACAGTGGTCGGCGAAATCATTACCAGTGGATGGCATAGTCATTACAATTGTTAGGCAGAGTCATTTTTAGAGGTCGGATAAGTGAATACCAGTGGTGGGCAAAGTCATTTCAATTGTTGGGCAAAGTCATTTTTAGAGGTCGGATAAGTGCTTAACAGTGGTTGGAAAAATAATTTTTAGAGGTCTGATTAGTGATTAACCGTGGTTCGCAAAGTCATTACAATTAATGGGCAAAGTCATTTTAAGAGGTCGGATTAGTAATTAACGGTGGTTGGCAAAGCCATTACAATTGTAGGGCAAAGTCATTTTTAGAGGTCGGATAAGTGGTTACCAGTGGTGGGCAAAGTCATTACTATTGTTGGGCAAAGTCATTTTTAGAGGTCGGAGAAGAGATTAACAGTGGTTGGCACAGTCATTACAATTGTTGGGCAAAGTCATTTTTAGAGGTCGGATAAGTGATTTACAGTGGTTGGCAAAGTCATTGCCAGTGGTTGGCACAGTCATTACAATTGTTAAGCAAAGTCATTTTTAGAGGTCGGATAAGTGATTTTCAGTGGTTGGCAAAGTCATTGCCAGTGGTTGGCAAAGTCAATTTTAGAGGTCGGATAAGTGATTTACAGTGGTTAAAAAATAATTTTTAGAGGTCTGATCAGTGATTAACAGTGGTTTGCAAAGTCATTACAATTGTTGGGCAAAGTAATTTTAAGAGGTCGGATTAGTAATTAAAAGTGGTTGGCAAAGCCATTACAATTGTTGGGCAAAATCATTTTTAGAGGTCGGATAAGTGATTAACAGTGGCTGGAAAAGTCATTACCAGTGGTTGGCAAAGTCATTACAATTGTTAAGCAAAGTCATTTTTAGAGGTCGGATAAGTGTTTTACAGAGGTTGGCAAAGTCATTGCCAGTGGTTGGCAAAGTCATTACAATTGTTAAGCAAAGTCATTTTTAGAGGTCGGATAAGTGATTAACAGAGGTTGGCAAAGTCATTGCCAGTGGTTGGCAAAGTCATTACAATTGTTAAGCAAAGTCATTTTTAGAGTTCTGATTAGTGATTAAAAGTGGTTGGCAAAGTCATTACAATTGTTGGGCAAAGTCATTTTAAGAGGTCGGATTAGTAATTAAAAGTGGTTGGCAAAGTCATTACAATTGTTTGGCAAAGTCATTTCTAGAGGTCGGATAAGTGATTAACACTGGATGGAAAAATAATTTTTAGAGGTCTGATTAGTGATTAACAGTGGTTGGCAAAGTCATTACAATTAATGGGCAAAGTCATTTTAAGAGGTCGGATTAGTAATTAACGGTGGTTGGCAAAGCCATTACAATTGTTGGGCAAAGTCATTTTGAGAGGTCGGATAAGTGATTACCAGTTGTAGGCAAAGTCATTCCAATTGTTGGGCAAAGTCATTTTTAGAGGTCGGATTTGTAATTAAAAGTGGTTGGCAAAGCCATTACAATTGTTGGGCAAAGTCATTTTTAGAGGTTTGATAAGTGATTAACAGTGGCTGGAAAAGTCATTACCAGTGGTTGGCAAAGTCATTACAATTGTTAAGCAAAGTCATTTTTAGAGGTCGGATAAGTGATAAACAGTGGTAGGTAAAGTCATTAACAGTGGTCGGCGAAGTCATTACAATTGTTGCGCAAATTCATTTTTGGAGGTCGGATTAGGAGTTAAAAGTGGTCGGCAAAGTCATTACCAGTGTTTGGCAAAGCCATTTCAATTGTTGGGCGAAATCATTTTTCGAGGTCAGATTAGTGATTAACAGTGGACGGCAAGGTTATTACCAGTGGTTGGCACAGTCATTACAATTGTTAGGCAAAGTCATTTTTAGAGGTCGGATAAGTGCTTAACAGTGGTTGGAAAAATAATTTTTAGAGGTCTGATTAGTGATTAACAGTGGTTGGCAAAGTCATTACAATTAATGGGCAAAGTCATTTTTAGAGGTCGGATAAGTGAATACCAGTGGTTGGCAAGGTCATTTCAATTGTTGGGCAAAGTCATTTTTAGAGGTCGGATAAGTGCTTAACAGTGGTTGGAAAAATAATTTTTAGAGGTCTGATTAGTGATTAACAGTGGTTGGCAAAGTCATTACAATTAATGGGCAAAGTCATTTTAAGAGGTCGGATTAGTAATTAACGGTGGTTGGCAAAGCCATTACAATTGTAGGGCAAAGTCATTTTTAGAGTTCGGATAAGTGATTACCAGTGGTTGGCAAAGTCATTACTATTGTTGGGCAAAGTCATTTTTAGAGGTCGGAGAAGAGATTAACAGTGGTTGGCACAGTCATTACAATTGTTGGGCAAAGTCATTTTAAGAGGTCGGATTAGTAATTAAAAGCGGTTGGCAAAGCCATTACAATTGTTGGGCAAAGTCATTTTTAGAATCCTGATTAGTAATTAAAAGTGGTTGGCAAAGTCATTACAATTGTTAAGCAAAGTCATTTTTAGAGGTCGGATAAGTGATTAACAGTGGTTGGCAAAATCATTACCAGTGGTTGGCAAAGTCATTACAATTGTTTCGCAAATTCATTTTTAGAGGTCGGATAAGTGATTAACAGAGGTTGGCAAAGTCATTGCCAGTGGTTGGCAAAGTCATTACAATTGTTAAGCAAAGTCATTTTTCGAGTTCGGATTAGTGATTAACAGTGGTCGGCGAAGTCATTACCAGTGGATGGCATAGTCATTACAATTGTTAGGCAGAGTCATTTTTAGAGGTCGGATAAGTGAATACCAGTGGTGGGCAAAGTCATTTCAATTGTTGGGCAAAGTCATTTTTAGAGGTCGGATAAGTGCTTAACAGTGGTTGGAAAAATAATTTTTAGAGGTCTGATTAGTGATTAACCGTGGTTCGCAAAGTCATTACAATTAATGGGCAAAGTCATTTTAAGAGGTCGGATTAGTAATTAACGGTGGTTGGCAAAGCCATTACAATTGTAGGGCAAAGTCATTTTTAGAGGTCGGATAAGTGGTTACCAGTGGTGGGCAAAGTCATTACTATTGTTGGGCAAAGTCATTTTTAGAGGTCGGAGAAGAGATTAACAGTGGTTGGCACAGTCATTACAATTGTTGGGCAAAGTCATTTTTAGAGGTCGGATAAGTGATTTACAGTGGTTGGCAAAGTCATTGCCAGTGGTTGGCACAGTCATTACAATTGTTAAGCAAAGTCATTTTTAGAGGTCGGATAAGTGATTTTCAGTGGTTGGCAAAGTCATTGCCAGTGGTTGGCAAAGTCAATTTTAGAGGTCGGATAAGTGATTTACAGTGGTTAAAAAATAATTTTTAGAGGTCTGATCAGTGATTAACAGTGGTTTGCAAAGTCATTACAATTGTTGGGCAAAGTAATTTTAAGAGGTCGGATTAGTAATTAAAAGTGGTTGGCAAAGCCATTACAATTGTTGGGCAAAATCATTTTTAGAGGTCGGATAAGTGATTAACAGTGGCTGGAAAAGTCATTACCAGTGGTTGGCAAAGTCATTACAATTGTTAAGCAAAGTCATTTTTAGAGGTCGGATAAGTGTTTTACAGAGGTTGGCAAAGTCATTGCCAGTGGTTGGCAAAGTCATTACAATTGTTAAGCAAAGTCATTTTTAGAGGTCGGATAAGTGATTAACAGAGGTTGGCAAAGTCATTGCCAGTGGTTGGCAAAGTCATTACAATTGTTAAGCAAAGTCATTTTTAGAGTTCTGATTAGTGATTAAAAGTGGTTGGCAAAGTCATTACAATTGTTGGGCAAAGTCATTTTAAGAGGTCGGATTAGTAATTAAAAGTGGTTGGCAAAGCCATTTCAATTGTTGGGCAAAGTCATTTTTAGAATCCTGATTAGTAATTAAAAGTGGTTGGCAAAGTCATTACAATTGTTAAGCAAAGTCATTTTTAGAGGTCGGATAAGTGATTAACAGTGGTTGGCAAAGTCATTACCAGTGGTTGGCAAAGTCATTACAATTGTTTCGCAAATTCATTTTTGGAGGTCGGATTAGGAATTAAAAGTGGTTGGCAAAGTCATTACCAGTGGTTGGCAACGCCATTTCAATTGTTGGGCAAAATCATTTTTCGAGGTCGGATTAGTGATTAACAGTGGTCGGCGAAGTCATTACCAGTGGATGGCATAGTCATTACAATTGTAAGGCAGAGTCATTTTTAGAGGCCGGATAAGTGAATACCAGTGGTGGGCAAAGTCATTTCAATTGTTGGGCAAAGTCATTTTTAGAGGTCGGATAAGTGATTTACGGTGGTTGGCAAAGTCATTACCAGAAGTTGGCACAGTCATTACAATTGTTGCGCAAAGTCATTTCTAGAGGTCGGATAAGTGATTTACAGTGGTTGGCAAAGTCATTACAATTGTTGCGCTAATTCATTTTTAGAGGTCGGATAAGTGATTAACAGTGGTTGGCACAGTCATTACAACTGTAAGGCAAAGTCATTTTTAGAGGTCGGATAAGTGATTTACAGTGGTTGGCAAAATCATTACGAGTGGTTGGCACTGTCATTACAATTGTTGCGCAAAGTCATTTCTAGAGGTCGGATAAGTGATTTACAGTGGTTGGCAAAGTCATTACCCGTGGTTGGAAAAGTCAATTTTAGAGGTCGGATAAGTGATTAACAGTGGTTAGAAAAATAATTTTTAGAGATCTGATTTGTGATTAACAGTTGTTGGCAAAGTCATTTCAATTGTTGGGCAAAGTCATTTTAAGAGGTCGGATTAGTAATTAAAAGTGGTTGGCAAAGTCATTACAATTGTTGCGCAAAGTCATTTTTAGAGGTCGGATAAGTGAATACCAGTGGTGGGCAAAGTCATTTCAATTAATGGGCAAAGTCATTTTTAGAGGTCGGATAAGTGCTTAACAGTGGTTGGAAAAATAATTTTTAGAGGTCTGATTAGTGATTAACAGTGGTTGGCAAAGTCATCACAATTAATGGGCAAAGTCATTTTAAGAGGTCGGATTAGTAATTAACGGTGGTTGGCAAAGCCATTACAATTGTAGGGCAAAGTCATTTTTAGAGGTCGGATAAGTGGTTACCAGTGGTGGGCAAAGTCATTACAATTGTAGGGCAAAGTCATTTTTAGAGGTCGGATAAGTGATTACCAGTGGTTGGCAAAGTCATTACTATTGTTGGGCAAAGTCATTTTTAGAGGTCGGAGAAGAGATTAACAGTGGTTGGCACAGTCATTACAATTGTTGGGCAAAGTCATTTTAAGAGGTCGGATTAGTAATTAAAAGTGGTTGGCAAAGTCATTACAATTGTTAAGCAAAGTCATTTTTAGAGGTCGGATAAGTGATTAACGGTGGTTGGCAAAATCATTACCAGTGGTTGGCAAAGTCATTACAATTGTTTCGCAAATTCATTTTTAGAGGTCGGATAAGTGATTAACAGAGGTTGGCAAAGTCATTGCCAGTGGTTGGCAAAGTCATTACAATTGTTAAGCAAAGTCATTTTTCGAGGTCGGATTAGTGATTAACAGTGGTCGGCGAAATCATTACCAGTGGATGGCATAGTCATTACAATTGTTAGGCAGAGTCATTTTTAGAGGTCGGATAAGTGAATACCAGTGGTGGGCAAAGTCATTTCAATTGTTGGGCAAAGTCATTTTTATAGGTCGGATAAGTGCTTAACAGTGGTTGGAAAAATAATTTTTAGAGGTCTGATTAGTGATTAACAGTGGTTGGCAAAGTCATTACAATTAATGGGCAAAGTCATTTTAAGAGGTCGGATTAGTAATTAACGGTGGTTGGCAAAGCCATTACAATTGTAGGGCAAAGTCATTTTTAGAGGTCGGATAAGTGGTTACCAGTGGTGGGCAAAGTCATTATAATTGTAGGGCAAAGTCATTTTTAGAGGTCGGATAAGTGATTACCAGTGGTTGGCAAAGTCATTACTTTTGTTGGGCAAAGTCATTTTTAGAGGTCGGAGAAGAGATTAACAGTGGTTGGCACAGTCATTACAATTGTTGGGCAAAGTCATTTTTAGAGGTCGGATAAGTGATTTACAGTGGTTGGCAAAGTCATTGCCAGTGGTTGGCACAGTCATTACAATTGTTAAGCAAAGTCATTTTTAGAGGTCGGATAAGTGATTAACAGAGGTTGGCAAAGTCATTGCCAGTGGTTGGCAAAGTCAATTTTAGAGGTCGGATAAGTGATTTACAGTGGTTAAAAAATAATTTTTAGAGGTCTGATCAGTGATTAACAGTGGTTTGCAAAGTCATTACAATTGTTGGGCAAAGTAATTTTAAGAGGTCGGATTAGTAATTAAAAGTGGTTGGCAAAGCCATTACAATTGTTGGGCAAAATCATTTTTAGAGGTCGGATAAGTGATTAACAGTGGCTGGTAAAGTCATTACCAGTGGTTGGCAAAGTCATTACAATTGTTAAGCAAAGTCATTTTTAGAGGTCGGATAAGTGATTAACAGAGGTTGGCAAAGTCATTGCCAGTGGTTGGCAAAGTCATTACTATTGTTAAGCAAAGTCATTTTTAGAGGTCGGATAAGTGATTAACAGAGGTTGGCAAAGTCATTGCCAGTGGTTGGCAAAGTCATTACAATTGTTAAGCAAAGTCATTTTTAGAGGTCTGATTAGTGATTAAAAGTGGTTGGCAAAGTCATTACAATTGTTGGGCAAAGTCATTTTTAGAATCCTGATTAGTAATTAAAAGTGGTTGGCAAAGTCATTACAATTGTTAAGCAAAGTCATTTTTAGAGGTCGGATAAGTGATTAACAGTGGTTGGCAAAGTCATTACCAGTGGTTGGCAAAGTCATTACAATTGTTTCGCAAATTCATTTTTGGAGGTCGGATTAGGAATTAAAAGTGGTTGGCAAAGTCATTACCAGTGGATGGCATAGTCATCACAATTGTAAGGCAGAGTCATTTTTAGAGGCCGGATAAGTGAATACCAGTGGTGGGCAAAGTCATTTCAATTGTTGGGCAAAGTCATTTTTAGAGGTCGGATAAGTGATTTACGGTGGTTGGCAAAGTCATTACCAGAAGTTGGCACAGTCATTACAATTGTTAAGCAAAGTCATTTTTAGAGGTCGGATAAGTGATTAACAGAGGTTGGCAAAGTCATTGCCAGTGGTTGGCAAAGTCAATTTTAGAGGTCGGATAAGTGATTTACAGTGGTTAAAAAATAATTTTTAGAGGTCTGATCAGTGATTAACAGTGGTTTGCAAAGTCATTACAATTGTTGGGCAAAGTAATTTTAAGAGGTCGGATTAGTAATTAAAAGTGGTTGGCAAAGCCATTACAATTGTTGGGCAAAATCATTTTTAGAGGTCGGATAAGTGATTAACAGTGGCTGGTAAAGTCATTACCAGTGGTTGGCAAAGTCATTACAATTGTTAAGCAAAGTCATTTTTAGAGGTCGGATAAGTGATTAACAGAGGTTGGCAAAGTCATTGCCAGTGGTTGGCAAAGTCATTACTATTGTTAAGCAAAGTCATTTTTAGAGGTCGGATAAGTGATTAACAGAGGTTGGCAAAGTCATTGCCAGTGGTTGGCAAAGTCATTACAATTGTTGGGCAAAGTCATTTTTAGAATCCTGATTAGTAATTAAAAGTGGTTGGCAAAGTCATTACAATTGTTAAGCAAAGTCATTTTTAGAGGTCGGATAAGTGATTAACAGTGGTTGGCAAAGTCATTACCAGTGGTTGGCAAAGTCATTACAATTGTTTCGCAAATTCATTTTTGGAGGTCGGATTAGGAATTAAAAGTGGTTGGCAAAGTCATTACCAATGGTTGGCAACGCCATTTCAATTGTTGGGCAAAATCATTTTTCGAGGTCGGATTAGTGATTAACAGTGGTCGGCGAAGTCATTACCAGTGGATGGCATAGTCATCACAATTGTAAGGCAGAGTCATTTTTAGAGGCCGGATAAGTGAATACCAGTGGTGGGCAAAGTCATTTCAATTGTTGGGCAAAGTCATTTTTAGAGGTCGGATAAGTGATTTACGGTGGTTGGCAAAGTCATTACCAGAAGTTGGCACAGTCATTACAATTGTTGCGCAAAGTCATTTCTAGAGGTCGGATAAGTGATTTACAGTGGTTGGAAAAATAATTTTTAGAGGTCTGATTAGTGATTAAAAGTGGTTGGCAAAGCCATTACAATTGTTGGGCAAAGTCATTTTTAGAGGTCGGATAAGTGATTACCAGTGGTGGGCAAAGTCATTACAATTGTTGGGCAAAGTCATTTTTAGAGGTCGGGTAAGTGATTAACAGTGGTTGGCAAAGTCATTACCAGTGGTTGGCAAAGTCATTACAATTGTTACGCTAATTCATTTTTAGAGGTCGGATAAGTGATTAACAGTGGTTGGCACAGTCATTACAATTGTTAGGCAAAGTCATTTTTAGAGGTCGGATAAGTGATTTACAGTGGTTGGCAAAGTCAATACGAGTGGTTGGCACTGTCATTACAATTGTTGCGCAAAGTCATTTCTAGAGGTCGGATAAGTGATTTACAGTGGTTGGCAAAGTCATTACCCGTGGTTGGCAAAGTCAATTTTAGAGGTCGGATAAGTGATTAACAGTGGTTGGAAAAATAATTTTTAGAGATCTGATTTGTGATTAACAGTTGTTGGCAAAGTCATTACAATTGTTGGGCAAAGTCATTTTAAGAGGTCGGATTAGTAATTAAAAGTGGTTGGCAAAGCTATTACAATTGTTGCGCAAAGTCATTTTTAGAGGTCGGATAAGTGATTACCAGTGGTTGGCAAAGTCATTCCAATTGTAGGGCAAAGTCATTTTTAGAGGTCGGATAAGTGATTAACAGTGGTTGGCAAAGTCATTACCAGTGGTTGGCAAAGTCATTACAATTGTTGCGCAAATTCATTTTTGGAGGTCGGATTAGGAATTAAAAGTGGTTGGCAAAGTCATTTTTCGAGGTAGGATAAGTGATTGACAGTGGTTGGCAAAGTCATTACCAGTGGTTGGTAAAGTCATTACAATTGTTAAGCAAAGTCATTTTTAGAGGTCGGATAAGTGATTACCAGTGGTTGGCAAAGTCATTACCAGTGGTTGGCAAAGTCATTACATTTGTTTCGCAAATTCATTTTTGGAGGTCGGATTAGGAATTAAAAGTGGTTGGCAAAGTCATTACGAGTGGTTGGCAAAGCCATTTCAATTGTTGGGCTAAATCATTTTTCGAGGTCGGATTAGTGATTAACAGTGGTCGGAAAGTCATTACCAGTGGATGGCAAAGTCATTACAATTGTCAGGCAGAGTCATTTTTAGAGGTCGGATAAGTGAATACCTGTGGTGGGCAAAATCATTTCAATTGTTGGGCAAAGTCATTTCTAGAGGTCGGATAAGTGATTTACAGTGGTTGGCAAAGTCAATTTTAAAGGTCGGATAAGTGATTAACACTAGATGGAAAAATAATTTTTAGAGGTCTGATTAGTGATTAACAGTGGTTGGCAAAGTCATTACAATTAATGGGCAAAGTCATTTTAAGAGGTCGGATTAGTAATAAACGGTGGTTGGCAAAGCCATTACAATTGTTGGGCAAAGTCATTTTTAGAGGTCGGATAAGTGATTAACAGTGGCTGGAAAAGTCATTACCAGTGGTTGGCAAAGTCATTACAATTGTTAAGCAAAGTCATTTTTAAAGGTCGGATAAGTGATAAACAGTGGTAGGCAAAGTCATTAACAGTGGTTGGCGAAGTCATTACTACTGTTGCGCAAATTCATTTTTGGAGGTCGGATTAGGAATTAAAAGTGGTTGGCAGAGTCATTACCAGTGTTTGGCAAAGCCATTTCAATTGTTGGGCGAAATCATTTTTCGAGGTCGGATTAGTGATTAACAGTGGTCGGAAAGTCATTACCAGTGGATAGCAAAGTCATTACAATTGTCAGGCAGAGTCATTTTTAGAGGTCGGATAAGTGAATACCTGTGGTGGGCAAAATCATTTCAATTGTTGGGCAAAGTCATTTCTAGAGGTCGGATAAGTGATTTACAGTGGTTGGCAAAGTCATTACCAGTGGTTGGCAAAGTCAATTTTAGAGGTCGGATAAGTGATTAACACTAGATGGAAAAATAATTTTTAGAGGTCTGATTAGTGATTAACAGTGGTTGGCAAAGTCATTACAATTAATGGGCAAAGTCATTTTTAGAGGTCGGATAAGTGATTAACAGTGGTTGGCAAAGTCATTACAATTGTTAAGCAAAGTCATTTTTAGAGGTCGGATAAGTGATAAACAGTGGTAGGCAAAGTCATTAACAGTGGTTGGCGAAGTCATTACTACTGTTGCGCAAATTCATTTTTGGAGGTCGGATTAGGAATTAAAAGTGGTTGGCAGAGTCATTACCAGTGTTTGGCAAAGCCATTTCAATTGTTGGGCGAAATCATTTTTCGAGGTCAGATTAGTGATTAACAGTGGTCGGCAAGGTCATTACCAGTTGATGGCAAAGTCATTACAATTGTTTGGCAAAGTCATTTTTAGAGGTCGGAGAAGTGATTTACATTGGTTGGCAAAGTCATTATCAGTGGTTGGAACAGTCATTACAATTGTTGCGCAAAGTCATTTCTAGAGGTCGGATAAGTGATTTACAGTGGTTGGCAAAGTTTGCCATCCACTCTTAATCAATTATCCGACCTCGAAAAATGATTTTGCCTAACAATTGAAATGGCTTTGCCAACCACTGGTAATGACTTTGCCAACCACTTTTAATTCCAAATCTGACCTCCAAAAATAAATTTGCGCGACAATTGAAATGACTTTTCCAGCCACTGGTAATGACTTTAGCCACCACTGATTATCACTTATCCGAAATCTAAATATGCCTTTGCCAAACAATTGTAATGACTTTTCTAAACAAATGTAATGACTTTGCCCTACAATTGTAATGACTTTGCCAACCACTGGTAATCACTTATCAGACCTCTAAATATGACTTTGCCCAACAATTGAAATGGCTTCGCCAAACACTTTTAATTACTAATCCGACCTCTTAAAATTCCTTTGCCCAACAATTGTAATAACTTTGCCAACCCATTTAAATCATTTATCCGACCTCTAAAAATGTCTTCGCCAAACAATTGTAATGACTTTGCCAACCACTGGTAATGACGTTCCCAACCACTGTTTATCACTTATCCAACCTCTAAAAATGACTTTGCCCAACAATTGAAATGACTTTGCCAACCACTGTAAATCACTTATCCGACCTCGAGAAATGACTTTGCGCAACAATTGTAATGACGGTGCCAACCACTTTTAATCACTAATCCGACCTCTAAAAATGACTTTGCCCTACAATTGTAATGACTTTGCCAACCACTGGTAATCACTTATCGGACCTCTAAATATGACTTTGCCCAACAATTGTAATGGCTTCGCCAACCACTTTTAATTACTAATCCGACCTCTAAAAATGACTTTGCCCTACAATTGTAATGACTTTGCCAACCACTGCTAATCACTTATCGGACCTCTAAATATGACTTTGCCCAACAATTGTAATGGCTTCGCCAACCACTTTTAATTACTAATCCGGCCTCTTAAAATGACTTTGCCAAACAATTGAAATGACTTTGCCAACCACTGTAAATCACTTATCCGACCTCTAAAAATGACTTTGCCAAACAATTGAAATGACTTTGCCAACCACTGTAAATCACTTATCCGACCTCTAAAAATGACTTTGCCGAACAATTGAAATGACTTTGCCAACCACTGTTAATCACTTGTCCGACCTCTAAAAATGACTTTGCCGAACAATTGAAATGACTTTGCCAACCACTGTTAATCACTTGTCCGACCTCTAAAAATGACTTTGCCCAACAATTGGAATGACTTTGCCAACCACTGGTAATCACTTATCGGACCTCTAAAAATGACTTGGCCCAACAATTGTAATGGCTTTGCCAACCACTGTTAATTACTAATCCGACCTCTTAAAATGACTTTGCCCAACAATTGTAATAACTTTGCCAACCCATGTAAATCATTTATCCGACCTCCAAAAATGTCTTTGCCAAACTATTGTAATGACTTTGCCAACCACTGGTATTGACGTTCCCAACCACTGTTTATCACTTATTCGACCTCTAAAAATGACTTTGCCCAACAATTAAAATGACTTTGCCAACCACTGTTAATCACTAATCAGACCTCTAAAAAAAATTTTTCCAACCACTGTTAATCACTTATCCGACCTCTTAAATAGTTTTTGCCAACCACTGTAAATCACTTATCCGACCTCTAGAAATGACTTTGCCCAACAATTGTTATGACTTTGCCAAACTATTGTAATGACTTTGCCAACCACTGGTATTGACGTTCCCAACCACTGTTTATCACTTATTCGACCTCTAAAAATGACTTTGCCGAACAATTGAAATGACTTTGCCAACCACTGTTAATCACTTGTCCGACCTCTAAAAATGACTTTGCCCAACAATTGTTATGACTTTGCCAACCACTGTTAATCACTTGTCCGACCTCTGAAAATTACTTAGCCAAACAAAAGTAATGACTTTGCCAACCACTGGTAATGACTTTGCCATCCACTGGTAATGACTTTGCCATCCACTGTTAATCAATTATCCGACCTCGAAAAATGATTTTGCCCAACAATTGAAATGGCTTTGCCAACCACTGGTAATGACTTTGCCAACCACTTTTAATTCCAAATCCGACCTCCAAAAATGAATTTGCGCGACAATTGAAATGACTTTGCCAACCACTGTTAATCACTTGTCCGACCTCTAAAAATGACTTTGCCCAACAATTGGAATGACTTTGCCAACCACTGGTAATCACTTATCGGACCTCTAAAAATGACTTTGCCCAACAATTGTAATGGCTTTGCCAACCACTGTTAATTACTAATCCGACCTCTTAAAATGACTTTGCCCAACAATTGTAATAACTTTGCCAACCACTGTTAATCACTTGTCCGACCTCTAAAAATGACTTTGCCCAACAATTGTAATGGCTTTGCCAACCACTGTTAATTACTAATCCGACCTCTTAAAATGACTTTGCCCAACAATTGTAATAACTTTGCCAACCACTGTTAATCACTTGTCCGACCTCTAAAAATGACTTTGCCCAACAATTGGAATGACTTTGCCAACCACTGGTAATCACTTATCGGACCTCTAAAAATGACTTTGCCCAACAATTGTAATGGCTTTGCCAACCACTGTTAATTACTAATCCGACCTCTTAAAATGACTTTGCCCAACAATTGTAATAACTTTGCCAACCCATGTAAATCATTTATCCGACCTCCAAAAATGTCTTTGCCAAACTATTGTAATGACTTTGCCAACCACTGGTATTGACGTTCCCAACCACTGTTTATCACTTATTCGACCTCTAAAAAAAATTTTTCCAACCACTGTTAATCACTTATCCGACCTCTTAAATAGTTTTTGCCAACCACTGTAAATCACTTATCCGACCTCTAGAAATGACTTTGCCCAACAATTGTTATGACTTTGCCAACCACTGTTAATCACTTGTCCGACCTCTGAAAATTACTTAGCCAAACAAAAGTAATGACTTTGCCAACCACTGGTAATGACTTTGCCATCCACTGGTAATGACTTTGCCATCCACTGTTAATCAATTATCCGACCTCGAAAAATGATTTTGCCCAACAATTGAAATGGCTTTGCCAACCACTGGTAATGACTTTGCCAACCACTTTTAATTCCAAATCCGACCTCCAAAAATGAATTTGCGCGACAATTGAAATGACTTTTCCAGCCACTGGTAATGACTTTAGCCACCACTGATTATCACTTATCCGAAATCTAAATATGCCTTTGCCAAACAATTGTAATGACTTTTCTAAACAAATGTAATGACTTTGCCCTACAATTGTAATGACTTTGCCAACCACTGGTAATCACTTATCGGACCTCTAAATATGACTTTGCCCAACAATTGTAATGGCTTCGCCAACCACTTTTAATTACTAATCCGACCTCTTAAAATTCCTTTGCCCAACAATTGTAATAACTTTGCCAACCCATTTAAATCATTTATCCGACCTCTAAAAATGACTTTGCCCAACAATTGTTATGACTTTGCCAAACTATTGTAATGACTTTGCCAACCACTGGTATTGACGTTCCCAACCACTGTTTATCACTTATTCGACCTCTAAAAATGACTTTGCCGAACAATTGAAATGACTTTGCCAACCACTGTTAATCACTTGTCCGACCTCTAAAAATGACTTTGCCCAACAATTGGAATGACTTTGCCAACCACTGGTAATCACTTATCGGACCTCTAAAAATGACTTTGCCCAACAATTGTAATGGCTTTGCCAACCACTGTTAATTACTAATCCGACCTCTTAAAATGACTTTGCCCAACAATTGTAATAACTTTGCCAACCCATGTAAATCATTTATCCGACCTCCAAAAATGTCTTTGCCAAACTATTGTAATGACTTTGCCAACCACTGGTATTGACGTTCCCAACCACTGTTTATCACTTATTCGACCTCTAAAAATGACTTTGCCCAACAATTAAAATGACTTTGCCAACCACTGTTAATCACTAATCAGACCTCTAAAAAAAATTTTTCCAACCACTGTTAATCACTTATCCGACCTCTTAAATAGTTTTTGCCAACCACTGTAAATCACTTATCCGACCTCTAGAAATGACTTTGCCCAACAATTGTTATGACTTTGCCAACCACTGTTAATCACTTGTCCGACCTCTGAAAATTACTTAGCCAAACAAAAGTAATGACTTTGCCAACCACTGGTAATGACTTTGCCATCCACTGGTAATGACTTTGCCATCCACTGTTAATCAATTATCCGACCTCGAAAAATGATTTTGCCCAACAATTGAAATGGCTTTGCCAACCACTGGTAATGACTTTGCCAACCACTTTTAATTCCAAATCCGACCTCCAAAAATGAATTTGCGCGACAATTGAAATGACTTTTCCAGCCACTGGTAATGACTTTAGCCACCACTGATTATCACTTATCCGAAATCTAAATATGCCTTTGCCAAACAATTGTAATGACTTTTCTAAACAAATGTAATGACTTTGCCCTACAATTGTAATGACTTTGCCAACCACTGGTAATCACTTATCGGACCTCTAAATATGACTTTGCCCAACAATTGTAATGGCTTCGCCAACCACTTTTAATTACTAATCCGACCTCTTAAAATTCCTTTGCCCAACAATTGTAATAACTTTGCCAACCCATTTAAATCATTTATCCGACCTCTAAAAATGACTTTGCCGAACAATTGAAATGACTTTGCCAACCACTGGTAATGACGTTCCCAACCACTGTTTATCACTTATTCGACCTCTAAAAATGACTTTACCCAACAATTAAAATGACTTTGCCAACCACTGTTAATCACTGATCAGACCTCTAAAAAATATTTTTCCAACCACTGTTAATCACTTATCCGACCTCTAAAATTGACTTTGCCAACCACTGGTAATCACTTATCGGACCTCTAAAAATGACTTTGCCCAACAATTGTAATGGCTTTGCCAACCACTGTTAATTACTAATCCGACCTCTTAAAATGACTTTGCCCAACAATTGTAATAACTTTGCCAACCACTGTTAATCACTTGTCCGACCTCTAAAAATGACTTTGCCCAACAATTGGAATGACTTTGCCAACCACTGGTAATCACTTATCGGACCTCAAAAAATGACTTTGCCCAACAATTGTAATGGCTTTGCCAACCACTGTTAATTACTAATCCGACCTCTAAAAATGACTTTGCCCAACAATTGTAATAACTTTGCCAACCCATGTAAATCATTTATCCGACCTCCAAAAATGTCTTTGCCAAACTATTGTAATGACTTTGCCAACCACTGGTATTGACGTTCCCAACCACTGTTTATCACTTATTCGACCTCTAAAAAAAATTTTTCCAACCACTGTTAATCACTTATCCGACCTCTTAAATAGTTTTTGCCAACCACTGTAAATCACTTATCCGACCTCTAGAAATGACTTTGCCCAACAATTGTTATGACTTTGCCAACCACTGTTAATCACTTGTCCGACCTCTGAAAATTACTTAGCCAAACAAAAGAAATGACTTTGCCAACCACTGGTAATGACTTTGCCATCCACTGGTAATGACTTTGCCATCCACTGTTAATCAATTATCCGACCTCGAAAAATGATTTTGCCCAACAATTGAAATGGCTTTGCCAACCACTGGTAATGACTTTGCCAACCACTTTTAATTCCAAATCCGACCTCCAAAAATGAATTTGCGCGACAATTGAAATGACTTTTCCAGCCACTGGTAATGACTTTAGCCACCACTGATTATCACTTATCCGAAATCTAAATATGCCTTTGCCAAACAATTGTAATGACTTTTCTAAACAAATGTAATGACTTTGCCCTACAATTGTAATGACTTTGCCAACCACTGGTAATCACTTATCGGACCTCTAAATATGACTTTGCCCAACAATTGTAATGGCTTCGCCAACCACTTTTAATTACTAATCCGACCTCTTAAAATTCCTTTGCCCAACAATTGTAATAACTTTGCCAACCCATTTAAATCATTTATCCGACCTCTAAAAATGACTTTGCCCAACAATTGTTATGACTTTGCCAAACTATTGTAATGACTTTGCCAACCACTGGTATTGACGTTCCCAACCACTGTTTATCACTTATTCGACCTCTAAAAATGACTTTGCCCAACAATTAAAATGACTTTGCCAACCACTGTTAATCACTAATCAGACCTCTAAAAAAAATTTTTCCAACCACTGTTAATCACTTATCCGACCTCTTAAATAGTTTTTGCCAACCACTGTAAATCACTTATCCGACCTCTAGAAATGACTTTGCCCAACAATTGTTATGACTTTGCCAACCACTGTTAATCACTTGTCCGACCTCTGAAAATTACTTAGCCAAACAAAAGTAATGACTTTGCCAACCACTGGTAATGACTTTGCCATCCACTGGTAATGACTTTGCCATCCACTGTTAATCAATTATCCGACCTCGAAAAATGATTTTGCCCAACAATTGAAATGGCTTTGCCAACCACTGGTAATGACTTTGCCAACCACTTTTAATTCCAAATCCGACCTCCAAAAATGAATTTGCGCGACAATTGAAATGACTTTTCCAGCCACTGTTAATCACTTGTCCGACCTCTAAAAATGACTTTGCCCAACAATTGGAATGACTTTGCCAACCACTGGTAATCACTTATCGGACCTCTAAAAATGACTTTGCCCAACAATTGTAATGGCTTTGCCAACCACTGTTAATTACTAATCCGACCTCTTAAAATGACTTTGCCCAACAATTGTAATAACTTTGCCAACCACTGTTAATCACTTGTCCGACCTCTAAAAATGACTTTGCCCAACAATTGGAATGACTTTGCCAACCACTGGTAATCACTTATCGGACCTCTAAAAATGACTTTGCCCAACAATTGTAATGGCTTTGCCAACCACTGTTAATTACTAATCCGACCTCTTAAAATGACATTGCCCAACAATTGTAATAACTTTGCCAACCCATGTAAATCATTTATCCGACCTCCAAAAATGTCTTTGCCAAACTATTGTAATGACTTTGCCAACCACTGGTATTGACGTTCCCAACCACTGTTTATCACTTATTCGACCTCTAAAAATGACTTTGCCCAACAATTAAAATGACTTTGCCAACCACTGTTAATCACTAATCAGACCTCTAAAAAAAATTTTTCCAACCACTGTTAATCACTTATCCGACCTCTTAAATAGTTTTTGCCAACCACTGTAAATCACTTATCCGACCTCTAGAAATGACTTTGCCCAACAATTGTTATGACTTTGCCAAACTATTGTAATGACTTTGCCAACCACTGGTATTGACGTTCCCAACCACTGTTTATCACTTATTCGACCTCTAAAAATGACTTTGCCCAACAATTAAAATGACTTTGCCAACCACTGTTAATCACTAATCAGACCTCTAAAAAAAATTTTTCCAACCACTGTTAATCACTTATCCGACCTCTTAAATAGTTTTTGCCAACCACTGTAAATCACTTATCCGACCTCTAGAAATGACTTTGCCCAACAATTGTTATGACTTTGCCAACCACTGTTAATCACTTGTCCGACCTCTGAAAATTACTTAGCCAAACAAAAGTAATGACTTTGCCAACCACTGGTAATGACTTTGCCATCCACTGGTAATGACTTTGCCATCCACTGTTAATCAATTATCCGACCTCGAAAAATGATTTTGCCCAACAATTGAAATGGCTTTGCCAACCACTGGTAATGACTTTGCCAACCACTTTTAATTCCAAATCCGACCTCCAAAAATGAATTTGCGCGACAATTGAAATGACTTTGCCAACCACTGTTAATCACTTGTCCGACCTCTAAAAATGACTTTGCCCAACAATTGGAATGACTTTGCCAACCACTGGTAATCACTTATCGGACCTCTAAAAATGACTTTGCCCAACAATTGTAATGGCTTTGCCAACCACTGTTAATTACTAATCCGACCTCTTAAAATGACTTTGCCCAACAATTGTAATAACTTTGCCAACCACTGTTAATCACTTGTCCGACCTCTAAAAATGACTTTGCCCAACAATTGGAATGACTTTGCCAACCACTGGTAATCACTTATCGGACCTCTAAAAATGACTTTGCCCAACAATTGTAATGGCTTTGCCAACCACTGTTAATTACTAATCCGACCTCTTAAAATGACTTTGCCCAACAATTGTAATAACTTTGCCAACCCATGTAAATCATTTATCCGACCTCCAAAAATGTCTTTGCCAAACTATTGTAATGACTTTGCCAACCACTGGTATTGACGTTCCCAACCACTGTTTATCACTTATTCGACCTCTAAAAATGACTTTGCCCAACAATTAAAATGACTTTGCCAACCACTGTTAATCACTAATCAGACCTCTAAAAAAAATTTTTCCAACCACTGTTAATCACTTATCCGACCTCTTAAATAGTTTTTGCCAACCACTGTAAATCACTTATCCGACCTCTAGAAATGACTTTGCCCAACAATTGTTATGACTTTGCCAACCACTGTTAATCACTTGTCCGACCTCTGAAAATTACTTAGCCAAACAAAAGTAATGACTTTGCCAACCACTGGTAATGACTTTGCCATCCACTGGTAATGACTTTGCCATCCACTGTTAATCAATTATCCGACCTCGAAAAATGATTTTGCCCAACAATTGAAATGGCTTTGCCAACCACTGGTAATGACTTTGCCAACCACTTTTAATTCCAAATCCGACCTCCAAAAATGAATTTGCGCGACAATTGAAATGACTTTTCCACTCACTGGTAATGACTTTAGCCACCACTGATTATCACTTATCCGAAATCTAAATATGCCTTTGCCAAACAATTGTAATGACTTTTCTAAACAAATGTAATGACTTTGCCCTACAATTGTAATGACTTTGCCAACACCTGTTATTCACTTATCCGACCACTAAATATGACTTTGCCCAACAATTGTAATGGCTTCGCAAACCACTTTTAATTACTAATCCGACCTCTTAAAATTCCTTTGCCCAACAATTGTAATAACTTTGCCAACCCATTTAAATCATTTATCCGACCTCTAAAAATGACTTTGCCGAACAATTGAAATGACTTTGCCAACCACTGGTAATGACGTTCCCAACCACTGTTTATCACTTATTCGACCTCTAAAAATGACTTTGCCAACCACTGGAAATCACTTATCCGACCCAAAGAAATGACTTTGCCCAACAATTGTTATGACTTTGCCAACCACTGTTAATCACTTGTCCGACCTCTGAAAATTACTTAGCCAAACAAAAGAAATGACTTTGCCATCCACTGGTAATGACTTTGCCATCCACTGTTAATCAATTATCCGACCTCGAAAAATGATTTTGCCCAACAATTGAAATGGCTTTGCCAACCACTGGTAATGACTTTGCCAACCACTTTTAATTCCAAATCCGACCTCCAAAAATGAATTTGCGCGACAATTGTAATGGTTTTTCTAGCCACTGGTAATGACTTTAGCCACCACTGATTATCACTTATCCGAAATCTAAATATGCCTTTGCCAAACAATTGTAATGACTTTTCCAAACAAATGTAATGACTTTGCCCAAGAATTGTAATGACTTTGCCAACACCTGTTATTCACTTATCCGACCACTAAAAATGACTTTGCCCAACAATTGTAGTGACTTTGCAAACCACTGTTAATCACTTATCAAATTTCTAAATATGCCTTTGCCAAACAATTGTAATGACTTTTCCAAACAAATGTAATGACTTTGCCCAAGAATTGTAATGACTTTGCCAACACCTGTTATTCACTTATCCGACCACTAAAAATGACTTTGCCCAACAATTGTAGTGACTTTGCAAACCACTGTTAATCACTTATCAAATTTCTAAAAATGACTTTGCCCAAAAATTGAAATGACTTTTCCAACCACTGTAAATCACTTATCCGACCTCTAAAAATGACTTGGCCCAACAATTGTAATGACTTTGCAAACCACTGTTAATCACTTATCCAACCTCTAAAAATGACTTTGCCGAACAATTGAAATGACTTTGCCAACCACTGTTAATCACTTATCCGACCTATAGAAATGACTTTGTGCAACAATTGTAATAACTGTGCAAACCACTGTTAATCACTTGTCCGACCTCTGAAAATTACTTAGCCAAACAAAAGAAATGACTTTGCCATCCACTGGTAATGACTTTGCCATCCACTGTTAATCAATTATCCGACCTCGAAAAATGATTTTGCCCAACAATTGAAATGGCTTTGCCAACCACTGGTAATGACTTTGCCAACCACTTTTAATTCCAAATCCGACCTCCAAAAATGAATTTGCGCGACAATTGTAATGGTTTTTCTAGCCACTGGTAATGACTTTAGCCACCACTGATTATCACTTATCCGAAATCTAAATATGCCTTTGCCAAACAATTGTAAAGACTTTTCCAAACAAATGTAATGACTTTGCCCAAGAATTGTAATGACTTTGCCAACACCTGTTATTCACTTATCCGATCACTAAAAATGACTTTGCCCAACAATTGTAGTGACTTTGCCAACCACTGTTAATCACTTATCCGACCTATAGAAATGACTTTGTGCAACAATTGTAATGACTGTGCCAACCACTGTTAATCACTTGTCCGACCTCTAAAAATGACTTTGCCAAGCAATTGTAATGACTTTGCCAACCACTGGTAATCACTTATCGGACCTCTAAATATGACTTTGCCCAACAATTGTAATGGCTTCGCCAACCACTTTTAATTACTAATCCGACCTCTTAAAATGACTTTGCCCAACAATTGTAATTACTTTGCCAACCCATTTAAATCATTTATCCGACCTCTAAAAATGTCTTTGCCAAACAATTGTAATGACTTTGCCAACCACTGGTAATGACGTTCCCAACCACTGTTTATCACTTATCTAACCTCTAAAAATGACTTTGCCCAACAATTGAAATGACTTTGCCAACCACTGTAAATCACTTATCCGACCTCGAGAAATGACTTTGCGCAACAATTGTAATGACGGTGCCAACCACTTTTAATCACTAATCCGACCTCTAAATATGACTTTGCCCAACAATTGTTATGACTTTGCCAACCAATGTAAATCACTTATCCGACCTCTAAAAATGACTTTGCCCAACAATTGTAATGACTGTGCCAACCACTGGTAATGACTTTGCCAACCACTATAAATCACTTATCCGACCTATAAAAATGACTTTGCCCAACAATTGTAATGAATTGGCCAACCACTGGTAATCACTTATTGGACCTCTAAAAATGACTTTGCGCAACAATTGTAATGGCTTTGCCAACCACTGGTAATGACTTTCCCAACCACTGTTAATCACTTGTCCGACCTCTAAAAATGACTTTGCCCAACAATTGTAAGGGCTTTGCCAACCACTGGTAATGACTTTGCCATCCACTGTTAATCAATTATCCGACCTCGAAAAATGATTTTGCCCAACAATTGAAATGGCTTTGCCAACCACTGGTAATTCCAAATCCGACCTCCAAAAACGAATTTGCTCGACAATTGTAATGACTTTTCTAGCCACTGGTAATGACTTTAGCCACCACTGATTATCACTTATCCGAAATCTAAATATGCCTTTGCCAAACAATTGTAATGACTTTTCCAAACAAATGTAATGACTTTGCCCAAGAATTGTAATGACTTTGCCAACACCTGTTATTCACTTATCCGACCACTAAAAATGACTTTGCCCAACAATTGTAGTGACTTTGCAAACCACTTTTAATCACTTGTCCGACCTCTAAAAATGACTTTGCCCAGCAATTGTAATGACTTTGCCAACCACTGTTAATCACTTATCGGACCTCTAAAAATGACTTTGCCCAACAATTGTAATGGCTTCGCCAACCACTTTTAATAACTAATCCGACCTCTTAAAATGACTTTGCCCAACAATTGTAATAACTTTGCCAACCCATGTAAATCATTTATTCGACCTCCAAAAATGTCTTTGCCAAACAATTGAAATTACTTTGCCAACCACTGGTAATAACGTTCCCAACCACTGTTTATCACTTATTCGACCTCTAAAAATGACTTTACCCAACAATTAAAATGACTTCGCCAACCACTGTTAATCACTAATCAGACCTCCAAAAAAAATTTTTCCAACCACTGTTAATCACTTATCCGACCTCTAAAATTGACTTTGCCAACCACTGTAAATCACTTATCCGACCTAAAGAAATGACTTTGCCCAACAATTGTTAGGACTTTGCCAACCACTGTTAATCACTTGTCCGACCTCTGAAAATTACTTAGCCAAACAAAAGTAATGACTTTGCCATCCACTGGTAATGACTTTGCCATCCACTGTTAATCAATTATCCGACCTCGAAAAATGATTTTGCCCAGCAATTGTAATGACTTTGCCAACCACTGGTAATGACGTTCCCAACCACTGTTTATCACTTATCTAACCTCTAAAAATGACTTTGCCCAACAATTGAAATGACTTTGCCAACCACTGTAAATCACTTATCCGACCTCGAGAAATGACTTTGCGCAACAATTGTAATGACGGTGCCAACCACTTTTAATCACTAATCCGACCTCTAAATATGACTTTGGCCAACAATTGTTATGACTTTGCCAACCAATGTAAATCACTTATCCGACCTCTAAAAATGACTTTGCCCAACAATTGTAATGACTGTGCCAACCACTGGTAATGACTTTGCCAACCACTATAAATCACTTATCCGACCTATAAAAATGACTTTGCCCAACAATTGTAATGAATTGGCCAACCACTGGTAATCACTTATTGGACCTCTAAAAATGACTTTGCGCAACAATTGTAATGGCTTTGCCAACCACTGGTAATGACTTTCCCAACCACTGTTAATCACTTGTCCGACCTCTAAAAATGACTTTGCCCAACAATTGTAAGGGCTTTGCCAACCACTGGTAATGACTTTGCCATCCACTGTTAATCAATTATCCGACCTCGAAAAATGATTTTGCCCAACAATTGAAATGGCTTTGCCAACCACTGGTAATTCCAAATCCGACCTCCAAAAACGAATTTGCGCGACAATTGTAATGACTTTTTAAGCCACTGGTAATGACTTTAGCCACCACTGATTATCACTTATCCGAAATCTAAATATGCCTTTGCCAAACAATTGTAATGACTTTTCCAAACAAATGTAATGACTTTGCCAACACCTGTTATTCACTTATCCGACCACTAAAAATGACTTTGCCCAACAATTGTAGTGACTTTGCAAACCACTGTTAATCAATTATCCGACCTCGAAAAATGATTTTGCCCAGCAATTGTAATGACGGTGCCAACCACTTTTAATCACTAATCCGACCTCTAAATATGACTTTGCCCAACAATTGTTATGACTTTGCCAACCAATGTAAATCACTTATCCGACCTCTAAAAATGACTTTGCCCAACAATTGTAATGACTGTGCCAACCACTGGTAATGACTTTGCCAACCACTATAAATCACTTATCCGACCTATAAAAATGACTTTGCCCAACAATTGTAGTGACTTTGCAAACCACTGTTAATCACTTATCAAATTTCTAAAAATGACTTTGCCCAACAATTGAAATGACTTTTCCAACCACTGTTAATCACTTATCCGACCTCAAAAAATGACTTGGCCCAACAATTGTAATGACTTTGCAAACCACTGTTAATCACTTATCCAACCTCTAAAAATGACTTTGTGCAACAATTGTAATGACTGTGCCAACCACTGTTAATCACTTGTCCGACCTCTAAAAATGACGTTCCCAACCACTGTTTATCACTTATCCGACCTCTAAAATTGACTTTGCCAACCACTGTAAATCACTTATCCGACCTCTAGAAATGACTTTGCCCTACAATTGTAATGACTTTGCCAACCACTGGTAATCACTTATCGGACCTCTAAATATGACTTTGCCCAACAATTGTAATGGCTTCGCCAACCACTTTTAATTACTAATCCGACCTCTTAAAATGACTTTGCCCAACAATTGTAATAACTTTGTCAACCCATTTAAATCATTTATCCGACCTCTAAAAATGCCTTTGCCAAACAATTGTAATGACTTTTCCAAACAAATGTAATGACTTTGCCCAAGAATTGTAATGACTTTGCCAACACCTGTTATTCACTTATCCGACCACTAAAAATGACTTTGCCCAACAATTGTAGTGACTTTGCAAACTACTGTTAATCACTTATCAAATTTCTAAAAATGACTTTGCCCAACAATTGAAATGACTATTCCAACCACTGTTAATCACTTATCCGACCTCAAAAAATGACTTGGCCTAACAATTGTAATGACTTTGCAAACCACTGTTAATCACTTATCCAACCTCTAAAAATGACTTGGCCCAACAATTGTAATGACTTTGCAAACCACTGTTAATCACTTATCCAACCTCTAAAAATGACTTTGTGCAGCAATTGTAATGACTTTGCCAACCACTGGTAATCACTTATCGGACCTCTAAAAATGACTTTGCCCAACAATTGTAATGGCTTCGCCAACCACTTTTAATAACTAATCCGACCTCTTAAAATGACTTTGCCAAACAATTGTAATGACTTTGCCAACCACTGGTAATGACGTTCCCAACCACTGTTTATCACTTATTCGACCTCTAAAAATGACTTTACCCAACAATTAAAATGACTTTGCCAACCACTGTTAATCACTTATCCGACCTCTAAAATTGACTTTGCCAACCACTGTTAATCACTTATCCGACCTCTAGAAATGACTTTGTGCAACAATTGTAATGACTGTGCCAACCACTGTTAATCACTTGTCCGACCTCTAAAAATGACTTTGCCCAGCAATTGTAATGACTTTGCCAACCACTGGTAATCACTTATCGGACCTCTAAAAAAGAGTTTGCCTAACAATTGTAATAACTTTGCCAACCCATTTAAATCATTTATCCGACCTCTAAAAATTTCTTTGCCAAACAATTGTAATGACTGTGCCAACCACTGGTAATGACGTTCCCAACCACTGTTTATCACTTATCCGACCTCTAAAATTGACTTTGCCAACCACTGTAAATCACTTATCCGACCTCTAGAAATGACTTTGCCCTACAATTGTAATGACTTTGCCAACCACTGGTAATCACTTATCGGACCTCTAAATATGACTTTGCCCAACAATTGTAATGGCTTCGCCAACCACTTTTAATTACTAATCCGACCTCTTAAAATGACTTTGCCCAACAATTGTAATAACTTTGTCAACCCATTTAAATCATTTATCCGACCTCTAAAAATGCCTTTGCCAAACAATTGTAATGACTTTTCCAAACAAATGTAATGACTTTGCCCAAGAATTGTAATGACTTTGCCAACACCTGTTATTCACTTATCCGACCACTAAAAATGACTTTGCCCAACAATTGTAGTGACTTTGCAAACCACTGTTAATCACTTATCAAATTTCTAAAAGTGACTTTGCCCAACAATTGAAATGACTATTCCAACCACTGTTAATCACTTATCCGACCTCAAAAAATGACTTGGCCTAACAATTGTAATGACTTTGCAAACCACTGTTAATCACTTATCCAACCTCTAAAAATGACTTTGTGCAACAATTGTAATGACTGTGCCAACCACTGTTAATCACTTGTCCGACCTCTAAAAATGACTTTGCCCAGCAATTGTAATGACTTTGCCAACCACTGGTAATCACTTATCGGACCTCTAAAAATGACTTTGCCCAACAATTGTAATGGCTTCGCCAACCACTTTTAATAACTAATCCGACCTCTCAAAATGACTTTGCCCAACAATTGTAATAACTTTGCCAACCAATGTAAATCATTTATCCGACCTCCAAAAATGTCTTTGCCAAACAATTGTAATGACTTTGCCAACCACTGGTAATGACGTTCCCAACCACTGTTTATCACTTATTCGACCTCTAAAAATGACTTTACCCAACAATTAAAATGACTTTGCCAACCACTGTTAATCACTAATCAGACCTCTAAAAAAAATTTTTCCAACCACTGTTAATCACTTATCCGACCTCTAAAATTGACTTTACCAACCACTGTAAATCACTTATCCGACCTAAAGAAATGACTTTGCCCAACAATTGTTATGACTTTGCCAACCACTGTTAATCACTTATCCGACCTCTGAAAATTACTTAGCCAAACAAAAGTAATGACTTTGCCATCCACTGGTAATGACTTTGCCATCCACTGTTAATCAATTATCCGACCTCGAAAAATGATTTTGCCCAACAATTGAAATGGCTTTGCCAACCACTGGTAATGACTTTGCCAACCACTTTTAATTCCAAATCCGACCTCCAAAAATGAATTTGCGCGACAATTGTAATGACTTTTCTAGCAACTGGTAATGACTTTAGCCACCACTGATTATCACTTATCCGAAATCTAAATATGCCTTTGCCAAACAATTGTAATGACTTTTCCAAACAAATGTAATGACTTTGCCCAAGAATTGTAATGACTTTGCCAACACCTGTTATTCACTTATCCGACCACTAAAAATAACTTTGCCCAACAATTGTAGTGACTTTGTAAACCACTGTTAATCACTTATCAAATTTCTAAAAATGACTTTGCCCAACAATTGAAATGACTTTTCCAACCACTGTTAATCACTTATCCGACCTCTAAAAATGACTTGGCCGAAAATTGTAATGACTTTGCAAACCACTGTTAATCACTTATCCAACCTCTAAAAATGACTTTGCCGAACAATTGAAATGACTTTGCCAACCACTGTTAATCACTTATCCGACCTCTAGAAATGACTTTGTGCAACAATTGTAATGACTGTGCCAACCACTGTTAATCACTTGTCCGACCTCTAAAAATGACTTTGCCCAGCAATTGTAATGACTTTGCCAACCACTGGTAATCACTTATCGGACCTCTAAAAATGACTTTGCCCAACAATTGTAATGGCTTCGCCAACCACTTTTAATTACTAATCCGACCTCTTAAAAAGAGTTTGCCTAACAATTGTAATGACTTTGCCAACCACTGGTAATGACGTTCCCAACCACTGTTTATCACTTATCCGACCTCTAAAATTGACTTTGCCAACCACTGTAAATCACTTATCCGACCTCTACATATGACTTTGCCCAACAATTGTAATGGCTTCGCCAACCACTTTTAATTACTAATCCGACCTCTAGAAATGACTTTGCCCTACAATTGTAATGACTTTGCCAACCACTGGTAATCACTTATCGGACCTCTACATATGACTTTGCCCAACAATTGTAATGGCTTCGCCAACCACTTTTAATTACTAATCCGACCTCTTAAAATGACTTTGCCCAACAATTGTAATAACTTTGCCAACCCATTTAAATCATTTATCCGACCTCTAAAAATGTCTTTGCCAAACAATTGTAATGACTTTGCCAACCACTGGTAATGACGTTCCCAACCACTGTTTATCACTAATCCAACCTCTAAAAATGACTTTGCCCAACAATTGAATGATTTTGCCAACCACTGTAAATCACTTATCCGACCTCGAGAAATTACTTTGCGCAACAATTGTAATGACGGTGCCAACCACTTTTAATCACTAATCCGACCTCTGAATATGACTTTGCCCAACAATTGTTATGACTTTGCCAACCAATGTTAATCACTTATCCGACCTCTAAAAATGACTTTGCCCAACAATTGTAATGACTGTGCCAACCACTGGTAATGACTTTCCCAACCACTGTTAATCACTTGTCCGACCTCTAAAAATGACTTTGCCCAACAATTGTAAAGGCATTGCCAACCACTGGTAATGACTTTGCCATCCACTGTTAATCAATTATCCGACCTCGAAAAATGATTTTGCCCAACAATTGAAATGGCTTTGCCAACCACTGGTAATTCCAAATCCGACCTCCAAAAATGAATTTGCGCGACAATCGTAATGACTTTTCTAGCCACTGGTAATGACTTTAGCCACCACTGATTATCACTTATCCGAAATCTAAATATGCCTTTGCCAAACAATTGTAATGACTTTTCCAAACAAATGTAATGACTTTGCCCAAGAATTGTAATGACTTTGCCAACACCTGTTATTCACTTATCCGACCACTAAAAATGACTTTGCCCAACAATTGTAGTGACTTTGCAAACCACTGTTAATCACTTATCAAATTTCTAAAAGTGACTTTGCCCAACAATTGAAATGACTTTTCCAACCACTGTTAATCACTTATCCGACCTCTAGAAATGACTTTGTGCAATAATTGTAATGACTGTGCCAACCACTGTTAATCACTTGTCCGACCTCTAGAAATGACTTTGTGCAATAATTGTAATGACTTTGCCAACCACTGGTAATCACTTATCGGACCTCTAAAAATGACTTTGCCCAACAATTGTAATGGCTTCGCAAACCACTTTTAATTACTAATCCGACCTCTTAAAATGAGTTTGCCTAACAATTGTAATAACTTTGCCAACCCATTTAAATCATTTATCCGACCTCTAAAAATGTGTTTGCCAAACAATTGTAATGACTTTGCCAACCACTGGTAATGACGTTCCCAACCACTGTTTATCACTTATCCGACCTCTAAAATTGACTTTGCCAACCACTGTAAATCACTTATCCGACCTCTAGAAATGACTTTGCCCTACAATTGTAATGACTTTGCCAACCACTGGTAATCACTTATCGGACCTCTAATAATGACTTTGCCCAACAATTGTAATGGCTTCGCCAACCACTTTTAATTACTAATCCGACCTCTTAAAATGAGTTTGCCTAACAATTGTAATAACTTTGCCAACCCATTTAAATCATTTATCCGACCTCTAAAAATCTCTTTGCCAAACAATTGTAATGACTTTGCCAAACACTGGTAATGACGTTCCCAACCACTGTTTATCACTTATCCAACCTCTAAAAATGACTTTGCCCAACAATTGAAATGACTTTGCCAACCACTGTAAATCACTTATCCGGCCTCGAGAAATGACTTGGCCCAACAATTGTAATAACTTTGCCAACCAATGTGAATTATTTATCCGACCTTTAAAAATGTCTTTGCCAAACAATTGTAATGACTTTGCCAACCACTGGTAATGACGTTCCCAACCACTGTTTATCACTTATTCGACCTCTAAAAATGACTTTACCCAACAATTAAAATGACTTTGCCAACCACTGTTAATCACTAATCAGACCTCTAAAAAAAATTTTTCCAACCACTGTTAATCACTTATCCGGCCTCTAAAATTGACTTTGCCAACCACTGTAAATCACTTATCCGACCTCTAGAAATGATTTTGCCCAACAATTGAAATGGCTTTGCCAACCACTGGTAATGACTTTGCCAACCACTTTTAATTCCAAATCCGACCTCCAAAAATGAATTTGCGCGACAATTGTAATGACTTTTCTAGCCACTGGTAATGACTTTAGCCACCACTGATTATCACTTATCCGAAATCTAAATATGCCTTTGCCAAACAATTGTAATGGCTTTTCCAAACAAATGTAATGACTTTGCCCAAGAATTGTAATGACTTTGCCAACACCTGTTATTCACTTATCCGACCACTAAAAATGACTTTGCCCAACAATTGGAGTGACTTTGCAAACCACTGTTAATCACTTGTCCGACCTCTGAAAATTACTTAGCCAAACAAAAGTAATGACTTTGCCATCCACTGTTAATCAATTATCCGACCTCGAAAAATGATTTTGCCCAACAATTGAAATGGCTTTGCCAACCATTGGTAATGACTTTGCCAACCACTTTTAATTCCAAATCCGACCTCCAAAAATGAATTTGCGCGACAATTGTAATGACTTTTCTAGCCACTGGTAATGACTTTAGCCACCACTGATTATCACTTATCCGAAATCTAAACATGCCTTTGCCAAACAATTGTAATGACTTTTCCAAACAAATGTAATGACTTTGCCCAAGAATTGTAATGACTTTGCCAACACCTGTTATTCACTTATCCGACCACTAAAAATGACTTTGCCCAACAATTGTAGTGACTTTGCAAACCACTGTTAATCACTTATCCGACCTCTAGAAATGACTTTGTGCAATAATTGTAATGACTGTGCCAACCACTGTTAATCACTTGTCCGACCTCTAGAAATGACTTTGTGCAATAATTGTAATGACTTTGCCAACCACTGGTAATCACTTATCGGACCTCTAAAAATGACTTTGCCCAACAATTGTAAAGGCTTCGCCAACCACTTTTAATTACTAATCCGACCTCTTAAAATGAGTTTGCCTAACAATTGTAATAACTTTGCCAACCCATTTAAATCATTTATCCGACCTCTAAAAATGTGTTTGCCAAACAATTGTAATGACTTTGCCAACCACTGGTAATGACGTTCCCAACCACTGTTTATCACTTATCCGACCTCTAAAATTGACTTTGCCAACCACTTTAAATCACTTATCCGACCTCTAGAAATGACTTTGCCCTACAATTGTAATGACTTTGCCAACCACTGGTAATCACTTATCGGACCTCTAAATATGACTTTGCCCAACAATTGTAATGGCTTCGCCAACCACTTTTAATTACTAATCCGACCTCTTAAAATGACTCTGCCCAACAATTGTAATAACTTTGCAAACCCATTTAAATCATTTATCCGACCTCTAAAAATGTCTTTGCCAAACAATTGTAATGACTTTGCCAACCACTGGTAATGACGTTCCCAACCACTGTTTATCACTTATCCAACCTCTAAAAATGACTTTGCCCAACAATTGAAATGACTTTGCCAACCACTGTAAATCACTTATCCGGCCTCGAGAAATGACTTTGCCCAACAATTGTAATAACTTTGCCAACCCATGTGAATTATTTATCCGACCTTTAAAAATGTCTTTGCCAAACAATTGTAATGACTTTGCCAACCACTGGTAATGACGTTCCCAACCACTGTTTATCACTTATTCGACCTCTAAAAATGACTTTACCCAACAATTAAAATGACTTTGCCAACCACTGTTAATCACTAATCAGACCTCTAAAAAAAATTTTTCCAACCACTGTTAATCACTTATCCGGCCTCTAAAATTGACTTTGCCAACCACTGTAAATCACTTATCCTTCCTCTAGAAATGATTTTGCCCAACAATTGAAATGGCTTTGCCAACCACTGGTAATGACTTTGCCAACCACTTTTAATTCCAAATCCGACCTCCAAAAATGAATTTGCGCGACAATTGTAATGACTTTTCTAGCCACTGGTAATGACTTTAGCCACCACTGATTATCACTTATCCGAAATCTAAATATGCCTTTGCCAAACAATTGTAATGGCTTTTCCAAACAAATGTAATGACTTTGCCCAAGAATTGTAATGACTTTGCCAACACCTGTTATTCACTTATCCGACCACTAAAAATGACTTTGCCCAACAATTGGAGTGACTTTGCAAACCACTGTTAATCACTTATCAAATTTCTAAAAATGACTTTACCCAACAATTAAAATGACTTTGCCAACCACTGTTAATCACTAATCAGACCTCTAAAAAAAATTTTTCCAACCGCTGTTAATCACTTATCCGACCTCTAAAATTGACTTTGCCAACCACTGTAAATCACTTATCCGACCTAAAGAAATGACTTTGCCCAACAATTGTTATGACTTTGCCAACCACTGTTAATCACTTGTCCGACCTCTGAAAATTACTTAGCCAAACAAAAGTAATGACTTTGCCATCCACTGTTAATCAATTATCCGACCTCGAAAAATGATTTTGCCCAACAATTGAAATGGCTTTGCCAACCACTGGTAATGACTTTGCCAACCACTTTTAATTCCAAATCCGACCTCCAAAAATGAATTTGCGCGACAATTGTAATGACTTTTCTAGCCACTGGTAATGACTTTAGCCACCACTGATTATCACTTATCCGAAATCTAAATATGCCTTTGCCAAACAATTGTAATGACTTTTCCAAACAAATGTAATGACTTTGCCCAAGAATTGTAATGACTTTACCAACACCTGTTATTCACTTATCCGACCAATAAAAATAACTTTGCCCAACAATTGTAGTGACTTTGCAAACCACTTTTAATCACTTATCAAATTTCTAAAAATGACTTTGCCCAACAATTGAAATGACTTTTCCAACCACTGTTAATCACTTATCCGACCTCTAAAAATGACTTGGCCCAACAATTGTAATGACTTTGCAAACCACTGTTAATCACTTATCCAACCTCTAAAAATGACTTTGCCGAACAATTGAAATAACTTTGCCAACCACTGTTAATCACTTATCCGACCTCTAGAAATGACTTTGTGCAACAATTGTAATGACTGTGCCAACCACTGTTAATCACTTGTCCGACCTCTAAAAATGACTTTGCCCAGCAATTGTAATGACTTTGCCAACCACTGGTAATCACTTATCGGACCTCTAAAAATGACTTTGCCCAACAATTGTAATGGCTTCGCCAACCACTTTTAATTACTAATCCGACCTCTTAAAAAGAGTTTGCCTAACAATTGTAATGACTTTGCCAACCACTGGTAATGACGTTCCCAACCACTGTTTATCACTTATCCGACCTCTAAAATTGACTTTGCCAACCACTGTAAATCACTTATCCGACCTCTAGAAATGACTTTGCCCTACAATTGTAATGACTTTGCCAACCACTGGTAATCACTTATCGAACCTCTAAATATGACTTTGCCCAACAATTGTAATGGCTTCGCCAACCACTTTTAATTACTAATCAGACGTCTTAAAATGAGTTTGCCTAACAATTGTAATAACTTTGCCAACCCATTTAAATCATTTATCCGACCTCTAAAAATGAGTTTGCCAAACAATTGTAATGACTTTGCCAACCACTGGTAATGACGTTCCCAACCACTGTTTATCACTTATCCGACCTCTAAAATTGACTTTTCCAACCACTGTAAATCACTTATCCGACCTCTAGAAATGACTTTGCCCTACAATTGTAATGACTTTGCCAACCACTGGTAATCACTTATCGGACCTCTAAATATGACTTTTCCCAACAATTGTAATGGCTTCGCCAACCACTTTTAATTACTAATCCGACCTCTTAAAATGACTCTGCCCAACAATTGTAATAACTTTGAAAACCCATTTAAATCATTTATCCAACCTCTAAAAATGACTTTGCCCAACAATTGAAATGACTTTGCCAACCACTGGTAATGACGTTCCCAACCACTGTTTATCACTTATTCGACCTCTAAAAATGACTTTACCCAACAATTATAATGACTTTGCCAACCACTGTTAATCACTAATCAGACCTCTAAAAAAATTTTCCAACCACTGTTAATCACTTATCCGACCTCTAAAATTGACTTTGCCAACCACTGTAAATCACTTATCCGACCTCTAGAAATGACTTAGCCAAACAAAAGTAATGACTTTGCCATCCACTGGTAATGACTTTGCCATCCACTGTTAATCAATTATCCGACCTCGAAAAATGATTTTGCCCAACAATTGAAATGGCTTTGCCAACCACTGGTAATGACTTTGCCAACCACTTTTAATTCCAAATCCGACCTCCAAAAATGAATTTGCGCGACAATTGTAATGACTTTTCTAGCCACTGGTAATGACTTTAGCCACCACTGATTATCACTTATCCGAAATCTAAATATGCCTTTGCCAAACAATTGTAATGGCTTTTCCAAACAAATGTAATGACTTTGCCCAAGAATTGTAATGACTTTGCCAACACCTGTTATTCACTAATCCGACCACTAAAAATGACTTTGCCCAACAATTGTAGTGACTTTGCAAACCACTGTTAATCACTTATCAAATTTCTAAAAATGACTTTGCCCAACAATTGAAATGACTTTTCCAACCACTGTTAATCACTTATCCGACCTCTAAAAATGACTTGGCCCAACAATTGTAATGACTTTGCAAACCACTGTTAATCACTTATCCAACCTCTAAAAATGACTTTGCCGAACAATTGAAATGACTTTGCCAACCACTGTTAATCACTTATCCGACCTCTAGAAATGACTTTGTGCAATAATTGTAATGACTGTGCCAACCACTGTTAATCACTTGTCCGACCTCTAAAAATGACTTTTCCCAGCAATTGTAATGACTTTGCCAACCACTGGTAATCACTTATCGGACCTCTAAAAATGACTTTGCCCAATAATTGTAATGGCTTCGCCAACCACTTTTAATTACTAATCCGACCTCTTAAAATGACTTTGCCCAATAATTGTAATAATTTTGCCAACCCATTTAAATCATTTATCCGACCTCTAAAAATGACTTTGCCAAAAAATTGTAATGACTTTGCCAACCACTGGTAATGACGTTCCCAACCACTGTTTATCACTTATCCAACCTCTAAAAATGACTTTTCCCAACAATTGAAATGACGGTGCCAACCACTTTTAATCACTAATCCGACCTCTAAATATGACTTTGCCCAACAATTGTTATGACTTTGCCAACCAAAATTAATCACTTATCCGACCTCTAAAAATGACTTTGTCCAACAATTGTAATGACTGTGCCAACCACTGGTAATGACTTTGCCAACCCATTTAAATCACTTATCCGACCTCTAAAAATGACTTTGCCAAACAATTGTAATGACTTTTCTAAACAAATGTAATGATTTTGCCCAAGAATTGTAATGACTTTGCCAACACCTGTTATTCACTTATCCGACCTCTAAAAATGACTTTGCCCAACAATTGTAGTGACTTTGCCAACCACTGTTAATCACTTGTCCGACCTCTAAAAATGACTTTGCCCAACAATTGTAATGGCTTTGTCAAACACTGGTAATGACTTTCCCCACCACTGTTAATCGCTTGTCCGACCTCTAAAAATGACTTTGCCCAACAATTGTAATGACTTTGCCAACCACTGGTAATCACTTATCTGACCTCTAAAAATGACTTTGCCCAACAATTGTAATGGCTTTGCCAACCACTTTTAATTACTAATCCGACCTCTTAAAATGACTTTGCCCAACAATTGTAATAACTTTGACAACCCATGTAAATCATTTATCCGACCTCCAAAAATGTCTTTGCCAAACAATTGTAATGACTTTGCCAACCACTGGGAATGACGTTCCCAACCACTGTTTATCACTTATTCGACCTCTAAAAATGACTTTACCCAACAATTAAAATGACTTTGCCAAATACTGTTAATCACCAATCAGACCTCTAAAAAAAATTTTTCCAACCACTGGTAATGACTTTTCCAACCCATTTAAATCACTTATCCGACCTCTAAAAATGACTTTACCCAACAATTGTAATGACTTTTCTAAACAAATGTAATGACTTTGCCCAAGAATTGTAATGACTTTCCCCACCACTGTTAATCGCTTGTCCGAACTCTAAAAATGACTTTGCCCTACAATTGTAATGACTTTGCCAACCACTGGTAATCACTTATCGGACCTCTAAATATGACTTTGCCCAACAATTGTAATGGCTTCGCCAACCACTTTTAATTACTAATCCGACCTCTTAAAATGACTCTGCCCAACAATTGTAATAACTTTGCAAACCCATTTAAATCATTTATCCGACCTCTAAAAATGTCTTTGCCAAACAATTGTAATGACTTTGCCAACCACTGGTAATGACGTTCCCAACCACTGTTTATCACTTATCCAACCTCTAAAAATGACTTTGCCCAACAATTGAAATGACTTTGCCAACCACTGTAAATCACTTATCCGGCCTCGAGAAATGACTTTGCCCAACAATTGTAATAACTTTGCCAACCCATGTGAATTATTTATCCGACCTTTAAAAATGTCTTTGCCAAACAATTGTAATGACTTTGCCAACCACTGGTAATGACGTTCCCAACCACTGTTTATCACTTATTCGACCTCTAAAAATGACTTTACCCAACAATTAAAATGACTTTGCCAACCACTGTTAATCACTAATCAGACCTCTAAAAAAAATTTTTCCAACCACTGTTAATCACTTATCCGGCCTCTAAAATTGACTTTGCCAACCACTGTAAATCACTTATCCTTCCTCTAGAAATGATTTTGCCCAACAATTGAAATGGCTTTGCCAACCACTGGTAATGACTTTGCCAACCACTTTTAATTCCAAATCCGACCTCCAAAAATGAATTTGCGCGACAATTGTAATGACTTTTCTAGCCACTGGTAATGACTTTAGCCACCACTGATTATCACTTATCCGAAATCTAAATATGCCTTTGCCAAACAATTGTAATGGCTTTTCCAAACAAATGTAATGACTTTGCCCAAGAATTGTAATGACTTTGCCAACACCTGTTATTCACTTATCCGACCACTAAAAATGACTTTGCCCAACAATTGGAGTGACTTTGCAAACCACTGTTAATCACTTATCAAATTTCTAAAAATGACTTTACCCAACAATTAAAATGACTTTGCCAACCACTGTTAATCACTAATCAGACCTCTAAAAAAAATTTTTCCAACCGCTGTTAATCACTTATCCGACCTCTAAAATTGACTTTGCCAACCACTGTAAATCACTTATCCGACCTAAAGAAATGACTTTGCCCAACAATTGTTATGACTTTGCCAACCACTGTTAATCACTTGTCCGACCTCTGAAAATTACTTAGCCAAACAAAAGTAATGACTTTGCCATCCACTGTTAATCAATTATCCGACCTCGAAAAATGATTTTGCCCAACAATTGAAATGGCTTTGCCAACCACTGGTAATGACTTTGCCAACCACTTTTAATTCCAAATCCGACCTCCAAAAATGAATTTGCGCGACAATTGTAATGACTTTTCTAGCCACTGGTAATGACTTTAGCCACCACTGATTATCACTTATCCGAAATCTAAATATGCCTTTGCCAAACAATTGTAATGACTTTTCCAAACAAATGTAATGACTTTGCCCAAGAATTGTAATGACTTTACCAACACCTGTTATTCACTTATCCGACCAATAAAAATAACTTTGCCCAACAATTGTAGTGACTTTGCAAACCACTGTTAATCACTTATCCGACCTCTAGAAATGACTTTGTGCAACAATTGTAATGACTGTGCCAACCACTGTTAATCACTTGTCCGACCTCTAAAAATGACTTTGCCCAGCAATTGTAATGACTTTGCCAACCACTGGTAATCACTTATCGGACCTCTAAAAATGACTTTGCCCAACAATTGTAATGGCTTCGCCAACCACTTTTAATTACTAATCCGACCTCTTAAAAAGAGTTTGCCTAACAATTGTAATGACTTTGCCAACCACTGGTAATGACGTTCCCAACCACTGTTTATCACTTATCCGACCTCTAAAATTGACTTTGCCAACCACTGTAAATCACTTATCCGACCTCTAGAAATGACTTTGCCCTACAATTGTAATGACTTTGCCAACCACTGGTAATCACTTATCGAACCTCTAAATATGACTTTGCCCAACAATTGTAATGGCTTCGCCAACCACTTTTAATTACTAATCAGATGTCTTAAAATGAGTTTGCCTAACAATTGTAATAACTTTGCCAACCCATTTAAATCATTTATCCGACCTCTAAAAATGAGTTTGCCAAACAATTGTAATGACTTTGCCAACCACTGGTAATGACGTTCCCAACCACTGTTTATCACTTATCCGACCTCTAAAATTGACTTTGCCAACCACTGTAAATCACTTATCCGACCTCTAGAAATGACTTTGCCCTACAATTGTAATGACTTTGCCAACCACTGGTAATCACTTATCGGACCTCTAAATATGACTTTTCCCAACAATTGTAATGGCTTCGCCAACCACTTTTAATTACTAATCCGACCTCTTAAAATGACTCTGCCCAACAATTGTAATAACTTTGAAAACCCATTTAAATCATTTATCCAACCTCTAAAAATGACTTTGCCCAACAATTGAAATGACTTTGCCAACCACTGGTAATGACGTTCCCAACCACTGTTTATCACTTATTCGACCTCTAAAAATGACTTTACCCAACAATTATAATGACTTTGCCAACCACTGTTAATCACTAATCAGACCTCTAAAAAAATTTTCCAACCACTGTTAATCACTTATCCGACCTCTAAAATTGACTTTGCCAACCACTGTAAATCACTTATCCGACCTCTAGAAATGACTTAGCCAAACAAAAGTAATGACTTTGCCATCCACTGGTAATGACTTTGCCATCCACTGTTAATCAATTATCCGACCTCGAAAAATGATTTTGCCCAACAATTGAAATGGCTTTGCCAACCACTGGTAATGACTTTGCCAACCACTTTTAATTCCAAATCCGACCTCCAAAAATGAATTTGCGCGACAATTGTAATGACTTTTCTAGCCACTGGTAATGACTTTAGCCACCACTGATTATCACTTATCCGAAATCTAAATATGCCTTTGCCAAACAATTGTAATGGCTTTTCCAAACAAATGTAATGACTTTGCCCAAGAATTGTAATGACTTTGCCAACACCTGTTATTCACTAATCCGACCACTAAAAATGACTTTGCCCAACAATTGTAGTGACTTTGCAAACCACTGTTAATCACTTATCAAATTTCTAAAAATGACTTTGCCCAACAATTGAAATGACTTTTCCAACCACTGTTAATCACTTATCCGACCTCTAAAAATGACTTGGCCCAACAATTGTAATGACTTTGCAAACCACTGTTAATCACTTATCCAACCTCTAAAAATGACTTTGCCGAACAATTGAAATGACTTTGCCAACCACTGTTAATCACTTATCCGACCTCTAGAAATGACTTTGTGCAATAATTGTAATGACTGTGCCAACCACTGTTAATCACTTGTCCGACCTCTAAAAATGACTTTTCCCAGCAATTGTAATGACTTTGCCAACCACTGGTAATCACTTATCGGACCTCTAAAAATGACTTTGCCCAATAATTGTAATGGCTTCGCCAACCACTTTTAATTACTAATCCGACCTCTTAAAATGACTTTGCCCAATAATTGTAATAATTTTGCCAACCCATTTAAATCATTTATCCGACCTCTAAAAATGACTTTGCCAAAAAATTGTAATGACTTTGCCAACCACTGGTAATGACGTTCCCAACCACTGTTTATCACTTATCCAACCTCTAAAAATGACTTTTCCCAACAATTGAAATGACGGTGCCAACCACTTTTAATCACTAATCCGACCTCTAAATATGACTTTGCCCAACAATTGTTATGACTTTGCCAACCAAAATTAATCACTTATCCGACCTCTAAAAATGACTTTGTCCAACAATTGTAATGACTGTGCCAACCACTGGTAATGACTTTGCCAACCCATTTAAATCACTTATCCGACCTCTAAAAATGACTTTGCCAAACAATTGTAATGACTTTTCTAAACAAATGTAATGATTTTGCCCAAGAATTGTAATGACTTTGCCAACACCTGTTATTCACTTATCCGACCTCTAAAAATGACTTTGCCCAACAATTGTAGTGACTTTGCCAACCACTGTTTATCACTTGTCCGACCTCTAAAAATGACTTTGCCCAACAATTGTAATGGCTTTGTCAACCACTGGTAATGACTTTCCCCACCACTGTTAATCGCTTGTCCGACCTCTAAAAATGACTTTGCCCAACAATTGTAATGACTTTGCCAACCACTGGTAATCACTTATCTGACCTCTAAAAATGACTTTGCCCAACAATTGTAATGGCTTTGCCAACCACTTTTAATTACTAATCCGACCTCTTAAAATGACTTTGCCCAACAATTGTAATAACTTTGACAACCCATGTAAATCATTTATCCGACCTCCAAAAATGTCTTTGCCAAACAATTGTAATGACTTTGCCAACCACTGGGAATGACGTTCCCAACCACTGTTTATCACTTATTCGACCTCTAAAAATGACTTTACCCAACAATTAAAATGACTTTGCCAAATACTGTTAATCACTAATCAGACCTCTAAAAAAAATTTTTCCAACCACTGGTAATGACTTTTCCAACCCATTTAAATCACTTATCCGACCTCTAAAAATGACTTTACCCAACAATTGTAATGACTTTTCTAAACAAATGTAATGACTTTGCCCAAGAATTGTAATGACTTTCCCCACCACTGTTAATCGCTTGTCCGAACTCTAAAAATGACTTTGCCCAACAATTGTAATGACTTTGCCAACCACTGGTAATCACTTATATGACCTCTAAAAATGACTTTGCCCAACAATTGTAATGGCTTTGCCAACCACTTTTAATTACTAATCCGACCTCTTAAAATGACTTTGCCCAACAATTGTAATAACTTTGACAACCCATGTAAATCATTTATCCGACCTCCAAAAATGTCTTTGCCAAACAATTGTAATGACTTTGCCAACCACTGGGAATGACGTTCCCAACCACTGTTTATCACTTATTCGACCTCTAAAAATGACTTTACCCAAAAATTAAAATGACTTTGCCAAATACTGTTAATCACTAATCAGACCTCTAAAAAAAATTTTTCCAACCACTGGTAATGACTTTTCCAACCCATTTAAATCACTTATCCGACCTCTAAAAATGACTTTACCCAACAATTGTAATGACTTTTCTAAACAAATGTAATGACTTTGCCCAAGAATTGTAATGACTTTCCCCACCACTGTTAATCGCTTGTCCGAACTCTAAAAATGACTTTGCCCAACAATTGTAATGACTTTGCCAACCACTGGTAATCACTTATATGACCTCTAAAAATGACTTTGCCCAACAATTGTAATGGCTTTGCCAACCACTTTTAATTACTAATCCGACCTCTTAAAATGACTTTGCCCAACAATTGTAATAACTTTGACAACCCATGTAAATCATTTATCCGACCTCCAAAAATGTCTTTGCCAGAGTTGTTTTTAAGTCACAAGTCTTAAGTCAAGTCAAGTCATTGACTTGACTTAAAATTTTTTTTTTTTTTAAGTCAAGTCATTGGCTTAAAATTTTTTTTTTTTTTTTTTTAAGTCAAGTCAATGACTTAAAATTTTTTTTTTTTTTTTTAAGTCAAGTCAATGACTTAAAAATTTTTTTTTTTTTTTTTAATTCAAGTCAATGACTTAAAATTTTTTTTTTTTTTTTTAAGTCAAGTCAATGACTTAAAAATTTTTTTTTTATTTTTTAAGTCAAGTTAATGACTTAAAATTTTTTTTTTTTTTTTTAAGTCAAGTCAATGACTTAAAATTTTTTTTTTTTTTTTTTAAGTCAAGTAAATGACTTAAAATTTTTTTTTTTTTTTTTAAGTCAAGTCAATGACTTAAAAATTTTTTTTTTTTTTTTTAAGTCAAGTCAATGACTTAAAATTTTTTTTTTTTTTTTTAAGTCAAGTCAATGACTTAAAAATTTTTTTTTATTTTTTAAGTCAAGTTAATGACTTAAAATTTTTTTTTTTTTTTTTAAGTCAAGTCAATGACTTAAAATTTTTTTTTTTTTTTTTAAGTCAAGTCAATGACTTAAAAATTTTTTTTTTTTTTTTTAAGTCAAGTCAATGACTTAAAATTTTTTTTTTTTTTTTTTAAGTCAAGTCAATGACTTAAAAATTTTTTTTTTATTTTTTAAGTCAAGTTAATGACTTAAAATTTTTTTTTTTTTTTTTAAGTCAAGTCAATGACTTAAATTTTTTTTTTTTTAAGTCAAGTCAATGACTTAAAAATTTTTTATTTTTTTTTTAAGTCAAGTCAATGACTTAAAAATTTTTTTTTTTTTTTTTAAGTCAAGTCAAGTGGTTGGCGAAGCCATTACAATTGTTGGGCAAAGTCATATTTAGAGGTCCGATAAGTGATTACCAGTGGTTGGCAAAGTCATTACAATTGTAGGGCAAAGTCATGTTTAGAGGTCGGACAAGTGATTAACAGTGGTTGGCAAAGTCACTACAATTGTTGGGCAAAGTCATTTTTAGAGGTCGGATAAGTGAATAACAGGTGTTGGCAAAGTCATTACAATTCTTGGGCAAAGTCATTACATTTGTTTAGAAAAGTCATTACAATTGTTGGGTAAAGTCATTTTTAGAGGTCGGATAAGTGATTTAAATGGGTTGGAAAAGTCATTACCAGTGGTTGGAAAAATTTTTTTTAGAGGTCTGATTAGTGATTAACAGTATTTGGCAAAGTCATTTTAATTTTTGGGTAAAGTCATTTTTAGAGGTCGAATAAGTGATAAACAGTGGTTGGGAACGTCATTCCCAGTGGTTGGCAAAGTCATTACAATTGTTTGGCAAAGACATTTTTGGAGGTCGGATAAATGATTTACATGGGTTGTCAAAGTTATTACAATTGTTGGGCAAAGTCATTTTAAGAGGTCGGATTAGTAATTAAAAGTGGTTGGCAAAGCCATTACAATTGTTGGGCAAAGTCATTTTTAGAGGTCATATAAGTGATTACCAGTGGTTGGCAAAGTCATTACAATTGTTGGGCAAAGTCATTTTTAGAGTTCGGACAAGCGATTAACAGTGGTGGGGAAAGTCATTACAATTCTTGGGCAAAGTCATTACATTTGTTTAGAAAAGTCATTACAATTGTTGGGTAAAGACATTTTTGGAGGTCGGATAAATGATTACCAGTGGTTGGCAAAGTCATTACAATTGCTGGGCAAAGTCATTTTTAGAGGTCGGACAAGTGATTAACAGTGGTTGGGAAAGTCATTAACAGTGGTTGGCAAAGCCATTACAATTGTTGCAAAAAGTCATTTTTAGAGGTCCGATATGTGATTACCAGTGGTTGGCCAAGTCATTACAATTGTTGGGCAAAGTCATTTTTATAGGTCGGATAAGTGATTTATAGTGGTTGGCAAAGTCATTACCAGTGGTTGGCACAGTCATTACAATTGTTGGGCAAAGTCATTTTTAGAGGTCGGATAAGTGATTTACATTGGTTGGCAAAGTCATAACAATTGTTGGGCAAAGTCATATTTAGAGGTCGGATTAGTGATTAAAAGTGGTTGGCACCGTCATTACAATTGTTGCGCAAAGTCATTTCTCGAGGTCGGATAAGTGATTTACAGTGGTTGGCAAAGTCATTTCAATTGTTGGGCAAAGTCATTTTTAGAGGTTGGATAAGTGATAAACAGTGGTTTGGAACGTCATTACCAGTGGTTGGCAAAGTCATTACAATTGTTTGGCAAAGACATTTTTATAGGTCGGATAAATGATTTAAATGGGTTGGCAAAGTTATTACAATTGTTGGGCAAAGTCATTTCTAGAGGTCGGATAAGTGATTTACAGTGGTTGGCAAAGTCATTTTAAGAGGTCGGAATAGTAATTAAAAGTGGTTGGCGAAGCCATTACAATTGTTGGGCAAAGTCATATTTAGAGGTCCGATAAGTGATTACCAGTGGTTGGCAAAGTCATTACAATTGTAGGGCAAAGTCATGTTTAGAGGTCGGACAAGTGATTAACAGTGGTTGGCAAAGTCACTACAATTGTTGGGCAAAGTCATTTTTAGAGGTCGGATAAGTGAATAACAGGTGTTGGCAAAGTCATTACAATTCTTGGGCAAAGTCATTACATTTGTTTAGAAAAGTCATTACAATTGTTGGGTAAAGTCATTTTTAGAGGTCGGATAAGTGATTTAAATGGGTTGGAAAAGTCATTACCAGTGGTTGGAAAAATTTTTTTTAGAGGTCTGATTAGTGATTAACAGTATTTGGCAAAGTCATTTTAATTTTTGGGTAAAGTCATTTTTAGAGGTCGAATAAGTGATAAACAGTGGTTGGGAACGTCATTCCCAGTGGTTGGCAAAGTCATTACAATTGTTTGGCAAAGACCAGACTTGTTTTTAAGTCACAGTTTTAAGTCTAAGTCACAAAAATTTAAGTCAAAGTTATGACTTGACTTAAATTTTTTTTTTTTTTAAGTCAAAGTCATGACTTGACTTTAAATTTTTTTTTTTTTAAGTCAAAGTCATGACTTGACTTTAAATTTTTTTTTTTTTAAGTCAAAGTCATGACTTGACTTTAAATTTTTTTTTTTTTAAGTCAAAGTTATGACTTGACTTAAATTTTTTTTTTTTTTAAGTCAAAGTCATGACTTGACTTTAAATTTTTTTTTTTTTAAGTCAAAGTCATGACTTGACTTTAAATTTTTTTTTTTTTAAGTCAAAGTCATGACTTGACTTTAAATTTTTTTTTTTTTAAGTCAAAGTCATGACTTAAAATTTTTTTTTTTTTTTTTTAAGTCAAAGTCATGACTTAAAATTTTTTTTTTTTTTTTTTAAGTCAAACTCATGAATTAAAATTTTTTTTTTTATTTTTTAAGTCAAAGTCATGACTTAAAATTTTTTTTTTTATTTTTTAAGTCACAGTCATGACTTAAAATTTTTTTTTTTCTTTTTTTAAGTCAAGTCAATGACTTAAAAATTTTTTATTTTTTTTTTAAGTCAAGTCAATGACTTAAAATTTTTTTTTTTATTTTTTAAGTCACAGTCATGACTTAAAATTTTTTTTTTTATTTTTTAAGTCACAGTCATGACTTAAATTTTTTTTTTTTTATTTTTTAAGTCACAGTCATGACTTAAATTTTTTTTTTTTATTTTTTAAGTCACAGTCATGACTTAAATTTTTTTTTTTTATTTTTTAAGTCACAGTCATGACTTAAAATTTTTTTTTTTAGAAACAGGCTAAATAAAGCCGGTCAGCTTGACGGTCAAAATTTTGGACAGTTTAAAAATCGGGTAAAAAAAAGCGGGCAGTCAAAGATACGGTTACGTTAAGGCGGGCGGCCATTTTGCCGGCTAAAAAACCGGGAATAAAATAAAAAATTAATATAATTTGAAATATGTTTATTATTTAAAAAAGTTGTTTTTTAATTAAAAAAAAAATAAATTAAACAATAAAAAAGAAAAAAAAATTTATTTAAAAATTAAAAAGAAAAACAAAATTTATTTAAAATTAAAAAAAAACAAAAAAAAAATTTTATTTAAAAAATTAAAAAAAAACAAAAGAAAAAAACTTTATTTTAAAAATTAAAAATAAACAAAAGAAAAAAAAATTATTTTGAGAACTAAAAAAAAAGAAAGAAAAAATTTTATTTTTAAAATTAAAAAAATTTTTATTTGAAAATTTAAAAAAATTTATTTAAAAAATAAAAAAAAAATAAATAGAAATTATTTGTTTGTAGCTGGTATTTATAGTCGTTGGTAATTTTTGGCCGTTGGTACTTTTTGAACGTTGGATGTTGTTGGTAGTTGAGGTTGGGGCAGTTGGGAGTTTGTGATTGGACGTTTACGAACAACCAATAACCAACAACTTCAAACGTTCAAAAAGTACCAACGGCCAAAAATTACCAACGACTATCAAATATCAGCGGTCAACGGCCAACAACCATCAACGTTTAACGGCCCACAACCATCAACGGTCATCAGCCAACAGTAACAACCACTAACAACAATACTACCTTACCACCGTTATAACTACTACTACTACTACTATAACTACTATTACTAAAACTACTATTACTAAAACTACCACTACTATAACTACTACTACTAAAACTACTACTATTATTATAACAACTATTACTAAAACTACTACAACTATAACTACTACTACTAAAACTACTCCTATTATTATAACAACTATTACTAAAACTACTATTACTAAAACTACTATTACTAAAACTACTATTACTAAAACTACTACTACTAAAACTACTACTACTAAAACTACTACTATTATTATAACAACTATTACTAAAACTACTACTACTATAACAGCTACTTTTATTATAAAAACTACTACTACTAAAACTACTACTATTATTATAACAACTATTACTAAAACTACTACTACTTTAACTACTACTACTTTAACAACTACTATTATTATAACAACTACTATTATTATAACAACTACTATTATTTTAACAACTACAACTACTATAACTACTACTACTATTTTAACTACTACTACTATAACAACTACTATTATTAAACAACTATTACTAAAACTAATACTACTTTAACTACTACTACTTTAACAACTACTATTATTATAACAACTACTATTATTATAACAACTACTATTATTATAACAACTACTACTACTATAACTACTACTACTAAAACTACTACTATTATTATAACAACTACTACTACTATAACTACTACTACTAAAACTACTACTATTATTATAACAACTATTACTAAAACTACTACTACTTTAACAACTACTATTATTATAACAACTACTATTATTATAACAACTACTATTATTATAACAACTACTATTATTATAACAACTACTATTATTATTTTTTCCAGGCCGACAAGTAATTTTGATTTATTATTTTTAATTAAAAAAACTAATTGAGATTTTTGTGTCAAAATTTGTCTTTATTATTTTTTTTTATAAAGTTTTCTAAAGTTATGTTTGATGCAACTTATTAAAATTTAGATTAAATTAAATTTTAAAAGATTAATTTTTTATTTAACTTTTTCAAAATTTTTGTTCATCTTTTGTTACTTTATGGACCTAATTGTAATAAACAAAGAATAATTGAGATCTAAATTAGAGACCAAATTACAGAACTCAAATTTTTCATCAAAATTCGTACCAGTTTTTAACTTTTATTATTAATGCATGACTTTGACTTAAAAGAAAAAAAAAAAAATTTAAGTCATGACTGTGACTTAAAAAATAAAAAAAAAAATTTTAAGTCATGACTGTGACTTAGAAAAAAAAAAAAAAATTTTAAGTCATGTCTGTGACTTAAAAAATAAAAAAAAAAATTTTAAGTCATGACTGTGACTTAAAAAATAAAAAAAAAAATTTTAAGTCATGACTTTGACTTAAAAAATAAAAAAAAAAATTTTAAGTCATGACTTTGACTTAAAAAAAAAAAAAAAAAATTTTAAGTCATGACTTTGACTTAAAAAAAAAAAAAAAAAATTTTAAGTCATGACTTTGACTTAAAAAAAAAAAAATTTAAAGTCAAGTCATGACTTTGACTTAAAAAAAAAAAAATTTAAAGTCAAGTCATGACTTTGACTTAAAAAAAAAAAAATTTAAAGTCAAGTCATGACTTTGACTTAAAAAAAAAAAAAATTTAAGTCAAGTCATAACTTTGACTTAAAAAAAAAAAAATTTAAAGTCAAGTCATGACTTTGACTTAAAAAAAAAAAAATTTGAAGTCAAGTCATGACTTTGACTTAAAAAAAAAAAAATTTAAAGTCAAGTCATGACTTTGACTTAAAAAAAAAAAAAATTTAAGTCAAGTCATAACTTTGACTTAAATTTTTGTGACTTAGACTTAAAACTGTGACTTAAAAACAAGTCTGGTCTTTGCCAAACAATTGTAATGACTTTGCCAACCACTGGGAATGACGTTCCCAACCACTGTTTATCACTTATTCGACCTCTAAAAATGACTTTACCCAAAAATTAAAATGACTTTGCCAAATACTGTTAATCACTAATCAGACCTCTAAAAAAAATTTTTCCAACCACTGGTAATGACTTTTCCAACCCATTTAAATCACTTATCCGACCTCTAAAAATGACTTTACCCAACAATTGTAATGACTTTTCTAAACAAATGTAATGACTTTGCCCAAGAATTGTAATGACTTTGCCAACACCTGTTATTCACTTATCCGACCTCTAAAAATGACTTTGCCCAACAATTGTAGTGACTTTGCCAACCACTGTTAATCACTTGTCCGACCTCTAAACATGACTTTGCCCTACAATTGTAATGACTTTGCCAACCACTGGTAATCACTTATCGGACCTCTAAATATGACTTTGCCCAACAATTGTAATGGCTTCGCCAACCACTTTTAATTACTATTCCGACCTCTTAAAATGACTTTGCCAACCACTGTAAATCACTTATCCGACCTCTAGAAATGACTTTGCCCAACAATTGTAATAACTTTGCCAACCCATTTAAATCATTTATCCGACCTATAAAAATGTCTTTGCCAAACAATTGTAATGACTTTGCCAACCACTGGTAATGACGTTCCAAACCACTGTTTATCACTTATCCAACCTCTAAAAATGACTTTGCCCAACAATTGAAATGACTTTGCCAACCACTGTAAATCACTTATCCGACCTCGAGAAATGACTTTGCGCAACAATTGTAATGACGGTGCCAACCACTTTTAATCACTAATCCGACCTCTAAATATGACTTTGCCCAACAATTGTTATGACTTTGCCAACCAATGTAAATCACTTATCCGACCTCTAAAAATGACTTTGCCCAACAATTGTAATGACTGTGCCAACCACTGGTAATGACTTTGCCAACCACTATAAATCACTTATCCGACCTATAAAAATGACTTTGCCCAACAATTGTAATGACTTGGCCAACCACTGGTAATCACATATCGGACCTCTAAAAATGACTTTTTGCAACAATTGTAATGGCTTTGCCAACCACTGTTAATGACTTTCCCAACCACTGTTAATCACTTGTCCGACCTCTAAAAATGACTTTGCCCAGCAATTGTAATGACTTTGCCAACCACTGGTAATCATTTATCCGACCTCCAAAAATGTCTTTACCCAACAATTGTAATGACTTTTCTAAACAAATGTAATGACTTTGCCCAAGAATTGTAATGACTTTCCCCACCACTGTTAATCGCTTGTCCGAACTCTAAAAATGACTTTGCCCAACAATTGTAATGACTTTGCCAACCACTGGTAATCACTTATATGACCTCTAAAAATGACTTTGCCCAACAATTGTAATGGCTTTGCCAACCACTTTTAATTACTAATCCGACCTCTTAAAATGACTTTGCCCAACAATTGTAATAACTTTGACAACCCATGTAAATCATTTATCCGACCTCCAAAAATGTCTTTGCCAAACAATTGTAATGACTTTGCCAACCACTGGGAATGACGTTCCCAACCACTGTTTATCACTTATTCGACCTCTAAAAATGACTTTACCCAAAAATTAAAATGACTTTGCCAAATACTGTTAATCACTAATCAGACCTCTAAAAAAAATTTTTCCAACCACTGGTAATGACTTTTCCAACCCATTTAAATCACTTATCCGACCTCTAAAAATGACTTTACCCAACAATTGTAATGACTTTTCTAAACAAATGTAATGACTTTGCCCAAGAATTGTAATGACTTTGCCAACACCTGTTATTCACTTATCCGACCTCTAAAAATGACTTTGCCCAACAATTGTAGTGACTTTGCCAACCACTGTTAATCACTTGTCCGACCTCTAAACATGACTTTGCCCTACAATTGTAATGACTTTGCCAACCACTGGTAATCACTTATCGGACCTCTAAATATGACTTTGCCCAACAATTGTAATGGCTTCGCCAACCACTTTTAATTACTATTCCGACCTCTTAAAATGACTTTGCCAACCACTGTAAATCACTTATCCGACCTCTAGAAATGACTTTGCCCAACAATTGTAATAACTTTGCCAACCCATTTAAATCATTTATCCGACCTATAAAAATGTCTTTGCCAAACAATTGTAATGACTTTGCCAACCACTGGTAATGACGTTCCAAACCACTGTTTATCACTTATCCAACCTCTAAAAATGACTTTGCCCAACAATTGAAATGACTTTGCCAACCACTGTAAATCACTTATCCGACCTCGAGAAATGACTTTGCGCAACAATTGTAATGACGGTGCCAACCACTTTTAATCACTAATCCGACCTCTAAATATGACTTTGCCCAACAATTGTTATGACTTTGCCAACCAATGTAAATCACTTATCCGACCTCTAAAAATGACTTTGCCCAACAATTGTAATGACTGTGCCAACCACTGGTAATGACTTTGCCAACCACTATAAATCACTTATCCGACCTATAAAAATGACTTTGCCCAACAATTGTAATGACTTGGCCAACCACTGGTAATCACATATCGGACCTCTAAAAATGACTTTTTGCAACAATTGTAATGGCTTTGCCAACCACTGTTAATGACTTTCCCAACCACTGTTAATCACTTGTCCGACCTCTAAAAATGACTTTGCCCAGCAATTGTAATGACTTTGCCAACCACTGGTAATCATTTATCCGACCTCCAAAAATGTCTTTGCCAAACAATTGTAATGACTTTGCCAACCACTGGTAATGACGTTCCCAACCACTGTTTATCACTTATTCGACCTCTAAAAATGACTTTACCCAACAATTTAAATGACTTTGCCAACCACTGTTAATCACTAATCAGACCTCTAAAAATAATTTTTCCAACCACTGTTAATCACTTATCCGACCTCTAAAATTGACTTTGCCAACCACTGTAAATCACTTATCCGACCTCTAGAAATGACTTTGCCCAACAATTGTTATGACTTTGCCAACCACTGTTAATCACTTGTCCGACCTCTGAAAATAACTTAGCCAAACAAAAGTAATGACTTTGCCATCCACTGGTAATGACTTTGCCAACCACTGTAAATCACCTATCCAACCTCTAAAAATGACTTTGCCCAACAATTGAAATGACTTTGCCAACCACTGTAAATCACTTATCCAACCTCTAAAAATGACTTTGCCCAACAATTGAAATGACTTTGCCAACCACTGTAAATCACTTATCCGACCTCGAGAAATGACTTTGCGCAACAATTGTAATGACGGTGCCAACCACTTTTAATCACTAATCCGACCTCTAAATATGACTTTGCCCAACAATTGTTATGACTTTGCCAACCAATGTAAATCACTTATCCGACCTCTAAAAATGACTTTGCCCAACAATTGTAATGACTGTGCCAACCACTGGTAATGACTTTGCCAACCACTATAAATCACTTATCCGACCTATAAAAATGACTTTGCCCAACAATTGTAATGACTTGGCCAACCACTGGTAATCACTTATCGGACCTATAAAAATGACTTTTTGCAACAATTGTAATGGCTTTGCCAACCACTGGTAATGACTTTCCCAACCACTGTTAATCACTTGTCCGACCTCTAAAAATGACTTTGCCCAGCAATTGTAATGACTTTGCCAACCACTGGTAATCATTTATCCGACCTCCAAAAATGTCTTTGCCAAACAATTGTAATGACTTTGCCAACCACTGGTAATGACGTTCCCAACCACTGTTTATCACTTATTCGACCTCTAAAAATGACTTTACCCAACAATTTAAATGACTTTGCCAACCACTGTTAATCACTAATCAGACCTCTAAAAATAATTTTTCCAACCACTGTTAATCACTTATCCGACCTCTAAAATTGACTTTGCCAACCACTGTAAATCACTTATCCGACCTCTAGAAATGACTTTGCCCAACAATTGTTATGACTTTGCCAACCACTGTTAATCACTTGTCCGACCACTGAAAATAACTTAGCCAAACAAAAGTAATGACTTTGCCATCCACTGGTAATGACTTTGCCAACCACTGTAAATCACCTATCCAACCTCTAAAAATGACTTTGCCCAACAATTGAAATGACTTTGCCAACCACTGTAAATCACTTATCCGACCTCGAGAAATGACTTTGCGCAACAATTGTAATGACGGTGCCAACCACTTTTAATCACTAATCCGACCTCTAAATATGACTTTGCCCAACAATTGTTATGACTTTGCCAACCAATGTAAATCACTTATCCGACCTCTAAAAATGACTTTGCCCAACAATTGTAATGACTGTGCCAACCACTGGTAATGACTTAGCCAACCACTATAAATCACTTATCCGACCTATAAAAATGACTTTGCCCAACAATTGTAATGACTTGGCCAACCACTGGTAATCACTTATCGGACCTCTAAAAATGACTTTTTGCAACAATTGTAATGGCTTTGCCAACCCCTGGTAATGACTTTCCCAACCACTGTTAATCACTTGTCCGACCTCTAAAAATGACTTTGCCCAGCAATTGTAATGACTTTGCCAACCACTGGTAATCATTTATCCGACCTCCAAAAATGTCTTTGCCAAACAATTGTAATGACTTTGCCAACCACTGGTAATGACGTTCCCAACCACTGTTTATCACTTATTCGACCTCTAAAAATGACTTTACCCAACAATTTAAATGACTTTGCCAACCACTGTTAATCACTAATCAGACCTCTAGAAATGACTTTGCCCAACAATTGTTATGACTTTGCCAACCACTGTTAATCACTTGTCCGACCTCTGAAAATAACTTAGCCAAACAAAAGTAATGACTTTGCCATCCACTGGTAATGACTTTGCCATCCACTGGTAATGACTTTGCCATCCACTGTTAATCAATTATCCGACCTCGAAAAATCATTTTGCCCAACAATTGAAATGGCTTTGCCAACCACTGGTAATGACTTTGCCAACCACTTTTAATTCCAAATCCGACCTCTAAAAATGAATTTGCGCGACAATTGTAATGACTTTTCTAGCCACTGGTTATGACTTTAGCCACCACTGATTATCACTTATCCGAAATCTAAATATGCCTTTGCCAAACAATTGTAATGACTTTTCCAAACAAATGTAATGACTTTGCCCAAGAATTGTAATGACTTTGCCAACACCTGTTATTTACTTATCCGACCACTAAAAATGACTTTGCCCAACAATTGTAATGACTTTTCTAAACAAATGTAATGATTTTGCCCAAGAATTGTAATGACTTTGCCAACACCTGTTATTCACTTATCCGACCTCTAAAAATGACTTTTCCCAACAATTGTAGTGACTTTGCCAACCACTGTTAATCACTTGTCCGACCTCTAAAAATGACTTTGCCCAACAATTGTAATGGCTTTGTCAACCACTGGTAATGACTTTCCCCACCACTGTTAATCGCTTGTCCGACCTCTAAAAATGACTTTGCCCAACAATTGTAATGACTTTGCCAACCACTGGTAATCACTTATCTGACCTCTAAAAATGACTTTGCCCAACAATTGTAATGGCTTTGCCAACCACTTTTAATTACTAATCCGACCTCTTAAAATGACTTTGCCCAACAATTGTAATATCTTTGACAACCCATGTAAATCATTTATCCGACCTCCAAAAATGTCTTTGCCAAACAATTGTAATGACTTTGCCAACCACTGGGAATGACGTTCCCAACCACTGTTTATCACTTATTCGACCTCTAAAAATGACTTTACCCAACAATTAAAATGACTTTGCCAAATACTGTTAATCACTAATCAGACCTCTAAAAAAAATTTTTCCAACCACTGGTAATGACTTTTCCAACCCATTTAAATCACTTATCCGACCTCTAAAAATGACTTTACCCAACAATTGTAATGACTTTTCTAAACAAATGTAATGACTTTGCCCAAGAATTGTAATGACTTTGCCAACACCTGTTATTCACTTATCCGACCTCTAAAAATGACTTTGCCCAACAATTGTAGTGACTTTGCCAACCACTGTTAATCACTTGTCCGACCTCTAAACATGACTTTGCCCTACAATTGTAATGACTTTGCCAACCACTGGTAATCACTTATCGGACCTCTAAATATGACTTTGCCCAACAATTGTAATGGCTTCGCCAACCACTTTTAATTACTATTCCGACCTCTTAAAATGACTTTGCCCAACAATTGTAATAACTTTGCCAACCCATTTAAATCATTTATCCGACCTCTAAAAATGTCTTTGCCAAACAATTGTAATGACTTTGCCAACCACTGGGAATGACGTTCCAAACCACTGTTTATCACTTATCCAACCTCTAAAAATGACTTTGCCCAACAATTGAAATGACTTTGCCAACCACTGTAAATCACTTATCCGACCTCGAGAAATGACTTTGCGCAACAATTGTAATGACGGTGCCAACCACTTTTAATCACTTATCCGACCTCTAAAAATGACTTTGCCCAACAATTGTAGTGACTTTGCCAACCACTGTTAATCACTTGTCCGACCTCTAAACATGACTTTGCCCTACAATTGTAATGACTTTGCCAACCACTGGTAATCACTTATCGGACCTCTAAATATGACTTTGCCCAACAATTGTAATGGCTTCGCCAACCACTTTTAATTACTATTCCGACCTCTTAAAATGACTTTGCCCAACAATTGTAATAACTTTGCCAACCCATTTAAATCATTTATCCGACCTCTAAAAATGACTTTTCCCAACAATTGTAGTGACTTTGCCAACCACTGTTAATCACTTGTCCGACCTCTAAAAATGACTTTGCCCAACAATTGTAATGGCTTTGTCAACCACTGGTAATGACTTTCCCCACCACTGTTAATCGCTTGTCCGACCTCTAAAAATGACTTTGCCCAACAATTGTAATGACTTTGCCAACCACTGGTAATCACTTATCTGACCTCTAAAAATGACTTTGCCCAACAATTGTAATGGCTTTGCCAACCACTTTTAATTACTAATCCGACCTCTTAAAATGACTTTGCCCAACAATTGTAATATCTTTGACAACCCATGTAAATCATTTATCCGACCTCCAAAAATGTCTTTGCCAAACAATTGTAATGACTTTGCCAACCACTGGGAATGACGTTCCCAACCACTGTTTATCACTTATTCGACCTCTAAAAATGACTTTACCCAACAATTAAAATGACTTTGCCAAATACTGTTAATCACTAATCAGACCTCTAAAAAAAATTTTTCCAACCACTGGTAATGACTTTTCCAACCCATTTAAATCACTTATCCGACCTCTAAAAATGACTTTACCCAACAATTGTAATGACTTTTCTAAACAAATGTAATGACTTTGCCCAAGAATTGTAATGACTTTGCCAACACCTGTTATTCACTTATCCGACCTCTAAAAATGACTTTGCCCAACAATTGTAGTGACTTTGCCAACCACTGTTAATCACTTGTCCGACCTCTAAACATGACTTTGCCCTACAATTGTAATGACTTTGCCAACCACTGGTAATCACTTATCGGACCTCTAAATATGACTTTGCCCAACAATTGTAATGGCTTCGCCAACCACTTTTAATTACTATTCCGACCTCTTAAAATGACTTTGCCCAACAATTGTAATAACTTTGCCAACCCATTTAAATCATTTATCCGACCTCTAAAAATGTCTTTGCCAAACAATTGTAATGACTTTGCCAACCACTGGTAATGACGTTCCAAACCACTGTTTATCACTTATCCAACCTCTAAAAATGACTTTGCCCAACAATTGAAATGACTTTGCCAACCACTGTAAATCACTTATCCGACCTCGAGAATTGACTTTGCGCAACAATTGTAATGACGGTGCCAACCACTTTTAATCACTTATCCGACCTCTAAAAATGACTTTGCCCAACAATTGTAATGACTGTGCCAACCACTGGTAATGACTTTGCCAACCACTATAAATCACTTATCCGACCTATAAAAATGACTTTGCCCAACAATTGTAATGACTTGGCCAACCACTGGTAATCACTTATCGGCCCTCTAAAAATGACTTTTTGCAACAATTGTAATGGCTTTGCCAACCACTGGTAATGACTTTCCCAACCACTGTTAATCACTTGTCCGACCTCTAAAAATGACTTTGCCCAGCAATTGTAATGACTTTGCCAACCACTGGTAATCATTTATCCGACCTCCAAAAATGTCTTTGCCAAACAATTGTAATGACTTTGCCAACCACTGGTAATGACGTTCCCAACCACTGTTTATCACTTATTCGACCTCTAAAAATGACTTTACCCAACAATTTAAATGACTTTGCCAACCACTGTTAATCACTAATCAGACCTCTAAAAATACTTTTTCCATCCACTGTTAATCACTTATCCGACCTCTAAAATTGACTTTGCCAACCACTGTAAATCACTTATCCGACCTCTAGAAATGACTTTGCCCAACAATTGTTATGACTTTGCCAACCACTGTTAATCACTTGTCCGACCTCTGAAAATAACTTAGCCAAACAAAAGTAATGACTTTGCCATCCACTGGTAATGACTTTGCCATCCACTGGTAATGACTTTGCCATCCACTGTTAATCAATTATCCGACCTCGAAAAATCATTTTGCCCAACAATTGAAATGGCTTTGCCAACCACTGGTAATGACTTTGCCAACCACTTTTAATTCCAAATCCGACCTCCAAAAATGAATTTGCGCCACAATTGTAATGACTTTTCTAGCCACTGGTTATGACTTTAGCCACCACTGATTATCACTTATCCGAAATCTAAATATGCCTTTGCCAAACAATTGTAATGACTTTTCCAAACAAATGTAATGACTTTGCCCAAGAATTGTAATGACTTTGCCAACACCTGTTATTTACTTATCCAACCACTAAAAATGACTTTGCCCAACAATTGTAGTGACTTTGCAAACCACTGTTAATCACTTATCAAATTTCTATAAATGACTTTGCCCAACAATTGAAATTACTTTTCCAACCACTGTTAATCACTTATCCGACCTCTAAAAATGACTTTGCCCAACAATTGTAATGACTGTGCCAACCACTGGTAATGACTTTGCCAACCACTATAAATCACTTATCCGACATATAAAAATGACTTTGCCCAACAATTGTAATGACTTGGCCAACCACTGGTAATCACTTATCGGACCTCTAAAAATGACTTTTTGCAACAATTGTAATGGCTTTGCCAACCACTGGTAATGACTTTCCCAACCACTGTTAATCACTTGTCCGACCTCTAAAAATGACTTTGCCCAGCAATTGTAATGACTTTGCCAACCACTGGTAATCATTTATCCGACCTCCAAAAATGTCTTTGCCAAACAATTGTAATGACTTTGCCAACCACTGGTAATGACGTTCCCAACCACTGTTTATCACTTATTCGACCTCTAAAAATGACTTTACCCAACAATTTAAATGACTTTGCCAACCACTGTTAATCACTAATCAGACCTCTAAAAATAATTTTTCCATCCACTGTTAATCACTTATCCGACCTCTAAAATTGACTTTGCCAACCACTGTAAATCACTTATCCGACCTCTAGAAATGACTTTGCCCAACAATTGTTATGACTTTGCCAACCACTGTTAATCACTTGTCCGACCTCTGAAAATAACTTAGCCAAACAAAAGTAATGACTTTGCCATCCACTGGTAATGACTTTGCCATCCACTGGTAATGACTTTGCCATCCACTGTTAATCAATTATCCGACCTCGAAAAATCATTTTGCCCAACAATTGAAATGGCTTTGCCAACCACTGGTAATGACTTTGCCAACCACTTTTAATTCCAAATCCGACCTCCAAAAATGAATTTGCGCCACAATTGTAATGACTTTTCTAGCCACTGGTTATGACTTTAGCCACCACTGATTATCACTTATCCGAAATCTAAATATGCCTTTGCCAAACAATTGTAATGACTTTTCCAAACAAATGTAATGACTTTGCCAACACCTGTTATTTACTTATCCAACCACTAAAAATGACTTTGCCCAACAATTGTAGTGACTTTGCAAACCACTGTTAATCACTTATCAAATTTCTATAAATGACTTTGCCCAACAATTGAAATGACTTTTCCAACCACTGTTAATCACTTATCCGACCTCTAAAAATGACTTGGCCCAACAATTGTAATGACTTGGCAAACCACTGTTAATCACTTATCCAACCTCTAAAAATGACTTTGCCGAACAATTGAAATGACTTTGCCCAATAATTGTAATAATTTTGCCAACCCATTTAAATCATTTATCCGACCTCTAAAAATGTCTTTGCCAAACAATTGTAATGACTTTGCCAACCACTGGTAATGACGTTCCCAACCACTGTTTATCACTTATCCAACCTCTAAAAATGACTTTGCCCAACAATTGAAATGACTTTGCCAACCACTGTAAATCACTTATCCGACCTCGAGAAATGACTTTGCGCAACAATTGTAATGACGGTGCCAACCTCTTTTAATCACTAATCCGACCTCTAAATATGACTTTGCCCAACAATTGTTATGACTTTGCCAACCAATATTAATCACTTATCCGACCTCTAAAAATGACTTTGTCCAACAATTGTAATGACTGTGCCAACCACTGGTAATGACTTTGCCAACCCATTTAAATCACTTATCCGACCTCTAAAAATGACTTTGCCCAACAATTGTAATGACTTTACCAACCAGTGGTAATGACGTTCCCAACCACTGTTTATCACTTATCCGACCTCTAAAATTGACTTTGCCAACCACTGTAAATCACTAATCCGACCTCTAGAAATGACTTTGCCCCACAATTGTTATGACTTTGCCATCCACTGTTAATCAATTATCCGACCTCGAAAAATGATTATGCCCAACAATTGAAATGGCTTTGCCAACCACTGGTAATGACTTTGCCAACCACTTTTAATTCCGAATCCGACCTCTTAAAATGACTTTGCCTAACAATTGTAATAACGTTGCCAACCCATTTAAATCATTTATCCGACCTCTAAAAATGACTTTTTGCAACAATTGTAATGGCTTTGCCAACCACTGGTAATGACTTTCCCAACCACTGTTAATCACTTGTCCGACCTCTAAAAATGACTTTGCCTAGCAATTGTAATGACTTTGCCAACCACTGGTAATCATTTATCCGACCTCCAAAAATGTCTTGGCCAAACAATTGTAATGACTTTGCCAACCACTGGTAATGACGTTCCCAACCACTGTTTATCACTTATTCGACCTCTAAAAATGACTTTACCCAACAATTTAAATGACTTTGCCAACCACTGTTAATCACTAATCAGACCTCTAAAAATAATTTTTCCAACCACTGTTAATCACTTATCCGACCTCTAAAATTGACTTTGCCAACCACTGTTTATCACTTATCCAACCTCTAAAAATGACTTTGCCCAACAATTGAAATGACTTTGCCAACCACTGTAAATCACTTATCCGACCTCGAGAAATGACTTTGCGCAACAATTGTAATGACGGTGCCAACCTCTTTTAATCACTAATCCGACCTCTAAATATGACTTTGCCCAACAATTGTTATGACTTTGCCAACCAATATTAATCACTTATCCGACCTCTAAAAATGACTTTGTCCAACAATTGTAATGACTGTGCCAACCACTGGTAATGACTTTGCCAACCCATTTAAATCACTTATCCGACCTCTAAAAATGACTTTGCCCAACAATTGTAATGACTTTACCAACCAGTGGTAATGACGTTCCCAACCACTGTTTATCACTTATCCGACCTCTAAAATTGACTTTGCCAACCACTGTAAATCACTAATCCGACCTCTAGAAATGACTTTGCCCCACAATTGTTATGACTTTGCCATCCACTGTTAATCAATTATCCGACCTCGAAAAATGATTTTGCCCAACAATTGAAATTGGCTTTGCCAACCACTGGTAATGACTTTGCCAACCACTTTTAATTCCGAATCCGACCTCTTAAAATGACTTTGCCTAACAATTGTAATAACGTTGCCAACCCATTTAAATCATTTATCCGACCTCTAAAAATGACTTTTTGCAACAATTGTAATGGCTTTGCCAACCACTGGTAATGACTTTCCCAACCACTGTTAATCACTTGTCTGACCTCTAAAAATGACTTTGCCCAGCAATTGTAATGACTTTGCCAACCACTGGTAATCATTTATCCGACCTCCAAAAATGTCTTGGCCAAACAATTGTAATGACTTTGCCAACCACTGGTAATGACGTTCCCAACCACTGTTTATCACTTATTCGACCTCTAAAAATGACTTTACCCAACAATTTAAATGACTTTGCCAACCACTGTTAATCACTAATCAGACCTCTAAAAATAATTTTTCCAACCACTGTTAATCACTTATCCGACCTCTAAAATTGACTTTGCCAACCACTGTAAATCACTTATCCGACCTCTAGAAATGACTTTGCCCAACAATTGTTATGACTTTGTCAACCACTGTTAATCACTTGTCCGACCTCTGAAAATAACTTAGCCAAACAAAAGTAATGACTTTGCCATCCACTGGTAATGACTTTGCCATCCACTGGTAATGACTTTGCCATCCACTGTTAATCAATTATCCGACCTCGAAAAATCATTTTGCCCAACAATTGAAATGGCTTTGCCAACCACTGGTAATGACTTTGCCAACCACTTTTAATTCCAAATCCGACCTCCAAAAATGAATTTGCGCGACAATTGTAATGACTTTTCTAGCCACTGGTTATGACTTTAGCCACCACTGATTATCACTTATCCGAAATCTAAATATGCCTTTGCCAAACAATTGTAATGACTTTTCCAAACAAATGTAATGACTTTGCCCAAGAAATGTAATGACTTTGCCAACACCTGTTATTTACTTATCCGACCACTAAAAATGACTTTGCCCAACAATTGTAGTGACTTTGCAAACCACTGTTAATCACTTATCAAATTTCTATAAATGACTTTGCCCAACAATTGAAATGACTTTTCCAACCACTGTTAATCACTTATCCGACCTCTAAAAATGACTTGGCCCAACAATTGTAATGACTTGGCAAACCACTGTTAATCACTTATCCAACCTCTAAAAATGACTTTGCCGAACAATTGAAATGACTTTGCCAACCACTGTTAATCACTTATCCGACCTCTAGAAATGACTTTGTGCAACAATTGTAATGACTGTGCCAACCACTGTTAATCACTTGTCAGACCTCTAAAAATGACTTTGCCCAGCAATTGTAATGACTTTGCCAACCGCTGGAAATCACTTATCGGACCTCTAAAAATGAGTTTGCCCAACAATTGTAATGGCTTCGCCAACCACTTTTAATTACTAATCCGACCTCTTAAAATGACTTTGCCCAACAATTGTAATAACTTTGCCAACCCATTTAAATCATTTATCCGACCTCTAAAAATGTCTTTGCCAAACAATTGTAATGACTTTAGCAACCACTGGTAATGACGTTCCCAACCACTGTTTATCACTTATCCGACCTCTAGAAATGACTTTGCCCAACAATTGTTATGACTTTGCCATCCACTGTTAATCAATTATCCGACTTCGAAAAATGATTTTGCCCAACAATTGAAATGGCTTTGCCAACCACTGGTAATGACTTTGCCAACCAATTTTAATTCCGAATCCGACCTCATAAAATGACTTTGCCCAATAATTGTAATAATTTTGCCAACCCATTTAAATCATTTATCCGACCTCTAAAAATGTCTTTGCCAAACAATTGTAATGACTTTGCCAACCACTGGTAATGACGTTCCCAACCACTGTTTATCACTTATCCAACCTCTAAAAATGACTTTTCCCAACAATTGAAATGACTTTGCCAACCACTGTAAATCACTTATCCGACCTCGAGAAATGACTTTGCGCAACAATTGTAATGACGGTGCCAACCTCTTTTAATCACTAATCCGACCTCTAAATATGACTTTGCCCAACAATTGTTATGACTTTGCCAACCAATATTAATCACTTATCCGACCTCTAAAAATGACTTTGTCCAACAATTGTAATGACTGTGCCAACCACTGGTAATGACTTTGCAAACCCATTTAAATCACTTATCCGACCTCTAAAAATGACTTTGCCCAACAATTGTAATGACTTTACCAACCAGTGGTAATGACGTTCCCAACCACTGTTTATCACTTATCCGACCTCTAAAATTTACTTTGCCAACCACTGTAAATCACTAATCCGACCTCTAGAAATGACTTTGCCCCACAATTGTTATGACTTTGCCATCCACTGTTAATCAATTATCCGACCTCGAAAAATGATTTTGCCCAACAATTGAAATGGCTTTGCCAACCACTGGTAATGACTTTGCCAACCACTTTTAATTCCGAATCCGACCTCTTAAAATGACTTTGCCTAACAATTGTAATAACGTTGCCAACCCATTTAAATCATTTATCCGACCTCTAAAAATGTCGTTGCCAAACAATTGTAATGGCTTTGCCAACCACTGGTAATCACTTATCGGACCTCTAAAAATGACTTTGCCCAACAATTGTAATGGCTTTGCCAACCACTTTTAATTACTAATCCGACCTCTTAAAATGACTTTGCCCAACAATTGTAATGGCTTTGCCAACCCATGTAAATTATTTATCAGACCTCCAAAAATGTCTTTGCCAAACAATTGTAATGACTTTGCCAACCACTGGTAATGACGTTCCCAACCACTGTTTATCACCTATTCGACCTCTAAAAATGACTTTGCCCAACAATTAAAATGACTTTGCCAACCACTGTTAATCACTAATCAGACCTCTCAAAATAATTTTTCCAACCACTGTTAATCACTTATCCGACCTCTAAAATTGACTTTGCCAACCACTGTAAATCACTTATCCGACCTCTAGAAATGACTTTGCCAAACAAAAGTAATGACTTTGCCATCCACTGGTAATGACTTTGCCATCCACTGGTAATGACTTTGCCATCCACTGTTAATCAATCATCCGAACTCGAAAAATGTCTTTGCCAAACAATTGAAATTGCTTTGCCAACCACTGGTAATGACTTTGCCAACCACTTTTAATTCCAAATCCGACCTCCAAAAATGAATTTGCGCGACAATTGTAGTGACTTTTCCAACCACTGGTAATGACTTTAGCCACCAATGATTATCACTTATCCGAAATCTAAATATGCCTTTGCCAAACAATTGTAATGACTTTTCCAAACAAATGTAATGACTTTGCCCAAGAATTGTAATGACTGTGCCAACCACTGTTAATCACTTGTCCGACCTCTAAAAATGACTTTGCCCAACAATTGTAATGACTTTGCCAACCACTGGTAATGACGTTCCCAACCACTGTTTATCACCTATTCGACCTCTAAAAATGACTTTGCCCAACAATTAAAATGACTTTGCCAACCACTGTTAATCACTAATCAGACCTCTCAAAATAATTTTTCCAACCACTGTTAATCACTTATCCGACCTCTAAAATTGACTTTGCCAACCACTGTAAATCACTTATCCGACCTCTAGAAATGACTTTGCCAAACAAAAGTAATGACTTTGCCATCCACTGGTAATGACTTTGCCATCCACTGGTAATGACTTTGCCATCCACTGTTAATCAATCATCCGAACTCGAAAAATGTCTTTGCCAAACAATTGAAATTGCTTTGCCAACCACTGGTAATGACTTTGCCAACCACTTTTAATTCCAAATCCGACCTCCAAAAATGAATTTGCGCGACAATTGTAGTGACTTTTCCAACCACTGGTAATGACTTTAGCCACCAATGATTATCACTTATCCGAAATCTAAATATGCCTTTGCCAAACAATTGTAATGACTTTTCCAAACAAATGTAATGACTTTGCCCAAGAATTGTAATGACTGTGCCAACCACTGTTAATCACTTGTCCGACCTCTAAAAATGACTTTGCCCAACAATTGTAATGACATTGCCAACCACTGGTAATCACTTATCTGACCTCTAAAAATGACTTTGCCCATTAATTGTAATGGCTTCGCCAACCACTTTTAATTACTAATCCGACCTCTTAAAATGACTTTGCCCAACAATTGTAATAACTTTGCCAACCCATTTAAATCATTTATCCGACCTCTAAAAATATCTTTGCCAACCACTGGTAATGACGTTCCCAACCACTTTTTATCACTTATCCGACCTCTAAAATTGACTTTGCCAACCACTGTAAATCACATATCCGACCTCTAGAAATGACTTTGCCCAACAATTGTTATGACTTTGCCATCCACTGTTAATCAATTATCCGACCTCGAAAAATGATTTTGCCCAACAATTGAAATGGCTTTGCCAACAACTGGTAATGACTTTGCCAACCACTTTTAATTCCGAATCCGACCTCCAAAAATGAATTTGCGCGACAATTGTAGTGACTTTTCCAACCACTGGTAATGACTTTAGCTACCAATGATTATCACTTATCCGAAATCTAAATATGCCTTTGCCAACCACTGGTAATGACGTTCCCAACCACTGTTTATCACTTATTCGACCTCTAAAAATGACTATGCCCAACAATTAAAATGACTTTGCCAACCACTGTTAATCACTAATCAGACCTCTAAAAATAATTTTTCCAACCACTGTTAATCACTTATCCGACCTCTAAAATTGACTTTGCCAACCACTGTAAATCACTTATCCGACCTCTAAAAATGACTTTGCCCAACAATTGAAATGACGGTGCCAACCACTTTTAATCACTAATCCGACCTCTAAATATGACTTTGCCCAACAATTGTTATGACTTTGCCAACCAATATTAATCACTTATCCGACCTCTAAAAATGATTTTGCCCAACAATTGAAATGGCTTTGCCAACCACTGGTAATGACTTTGCCAACCAATTTTAATTCCGAATCCGACCTCATAAAATGACTTTGCCCAATAATTGTAATAATTTTGCCAACCCATTTAAATCATTTATCCGACCTCTAAAAATGTCTTTGCCAAACAATTGTAATGACTTTGCCAACCACTGGTAATGACGTTCCCAACCACTGTTTATCACTTATCCGACCTCTAGAAATGACTTTGCCCAACAATTGTTATGACTTTGCCATCCACTGTTAATCAATTATCCGACCTCGAAAAATGATTTTGCCCAACAATTGAAATGGCTTTGCCAACCACTGGTAATGACTTTGCCAATCAATTTTAATTCCGAATCCGACCTCATAAAATGACTTTGCCCAATAATTGTAATAATTTTGCCAACCCATTTAAATCATTTATCCGACCTCTAAAAATGTCTTTGCCAAACAATTGTAATGACTTTGCCAACCACTGGTAATGACGTTCCCAACCACTGTTTATCACTTATCCAACCTCTAAAAATGACTTTGCCCAACAATTGAAATGACTTTGCCAACCACTGTAAATCACTTATCCGACCTCGAGAAATGACTTTGCGCAACAATTGTAATGACGGTGCCAACCTCTTTTAATCACTAATCCGACCTCTAAATATGACTTTGCCCTACAATTGTTATGACTTTGCCAACCAATATTAATCACTTATCCGACCTCTAAAAATGACTTTGTCCAACAATTGTAATGACTGTGCCAACCACTGGTAATGACTTTGCCAACCCATTTAAATCACTTATCCGACCTCTAAAAATGACTTTGCCCAACAATTGTAATGACTTAACCAACCAGTGGTAATGACGTTCCCAACCACTGTTTATCACTTATCCGACCTCTAAAATTTACTTTGCCAACCACTGTAAATCACTAATCCGACCTCTAGAAATGACTTTGCCCCACAATTGTTATGACTTTGCCATCCACTGTTTATCAATTATCCGACATCGAAAAATGATTTTGCCCATCAATTGAAATGGCTTTGCCAACCACTGGTAATGACTTTGCCAACCACTTTTAATTCCGAATCCGACCTCTTAAAATGACTATGCCCAACAATTAAAATGACTTTGCCAACCACTGTTAATCACTAATCAGACCTCTAAAAATAATTTTTCCAACCACTGTTAATCACTTATCCGACCTCTAAAATTGACTTTGCCAACCACTGTAAATCACTTATCCGACCTCTAAAAATGACTTTGCCCAACAATTGAAATGACGGTGCCAACCACTTTTAATCACTAATCCGACCTCTAAATATGACTTTGCCCAACAATTGTTATGACTTTGCCAACCAATATTAATCACTTATCCGACCTCTAAAAATGATTTTGCCCAACAATTGAAATGGCTTTGCCAACCACTGGTAATGACTTTGCCAACCAATTTTAATTCCGAATCCGACCTCATAAAATGACTTTGCCCAATAATTGTAATAATTTTGCCAACCCATTTAAATCACTTATCCGACCTCTAAAATTTACTTTGCCAACCACTGTAAATCACTAATCCGACCTCTAGAAATGACTTTGCCCCACAATTGTTATGACTTTGCCATCCACTGTTTATCAATTATCCGACCTCGAAAAATGATTTTGCCCATCAATTGAAATGGCTTTGCCAACCACTGGTAATGACTTTGCCAACCACTTTTAATTCCGAATTCGACCTCTAAAAATGACTATGCCCAACAATTAAAATGACTTTGCCAACCACTGTTAATCACTAATCAGACCTCTAAAAATAATTTTTCCAACCACTGTTAATCACTTATCCGACCTCTAAAATTGACTTTGCCAACCACTGTAAATCACTTATCCGACCTCTAAAAATGACTTTGCCCAACAATTGAAATGACGGTGCCAACCACTTTTAATCACTAATCCGACCTCTAAATATGACTTTGCCCAACAATTGTTATGACTTTGCCAACCAATATTAATCACTTATCCGACCTCTAAAAATGATTTTGCCCAACAATTGAAATGGCTTTGCCAACCACTGGTAATGACTTTGCCAACCAATTTTAATTCCGAATCCGACCTCATAAAATGACTTTGCCCAATAATTGTAATAATTTTGCCAACCCATTTAAATCATTTATCCGACCTCTAAAAATGTCTTTGCCAAACAATTGTAATGACTTTGCCAACCACTGGTAATGACGTTCCCAACCACTGTTTATCACTTATCCGACCTCTAGAAATGACTTTGCCCAACAATTGTTATGACTTTGCCATCCACTGTTAATCAATTATCCGACCTCGAAAAATGATTTTGCCCAACAATTGAAATGGCTTTGCCAACCACTGGTAATGACTTTGCCAATCAATTTTAATTCCGAATCCGACCTCATAAAATGACTTTGCCCAATAATTGTAATAATTTTGCCAACCCATTTAAATCATTTATCCGACCTCTAAAAATGTCTTTGCCAAACAATTGTAATGACTTTGCCAACCACTGGTAATGACGTTCCCAACCACTGTTTATCACTTATCCAACCTCTAAAAATGACTTTGCCCAACAATTGAAATGACTTTGCCAACCACTGTAAATCACTTATCCGACCTCGAGAAATGACTTTGCGCAACAATTGTAATGACGGTGCCAACCTCTTTTAATCACTAATCCGACCTCTAAATATGACTTTGCCCTACAATTGTTATGACTTTGCCAACCAATATTAATCACTTATCCGACCTCTAAAAATGACTTTGTCCAACAATTGTAATGACTGTGCCAACCACTGGTAATGACTTTGCCAACCCATTTAAATCACTTATCCGACCTCTAAAAATGACTTTGCCCAACAATTGTAATGACTTAACCAACCAGTGGTAATGACGTTCCCAACCACTGTTTATCACTTATCCGACCTCTAAAATTTACTTTGCCAACCACTGTAAATCACTAATCCGACCTCTAGAAATGACTTTGCCCCACAATTGTTATGACTTTGCCATCCACTGTTTATCAATTATCCGACCTCGAAAAATGATTTTGCCCATCAATTGAAATGGCTTTGCCAACCACTGGTAATGACTTTGCCAACCACTTTTAATTCCGAATCCGACCTCTTAAAATGACTTTGCCTAACAATTGTAATAACGTTGCCAACCCATTTAAATCATTTATCCGACCTCTAAAAATGTCTTTGCCAAACAATTGTAATGGCTTTGCCAACCACTGGTAATCACTTATCGGACCTCTAAAAATGACTTTGCCCAACAATTGTAATGGCTTTGCCAACCACTTTTAATTACTAATCCGACCTCTTAAAATGACTTTGCCCAACAATTGTAATGGCTTTGCCAACCCATGTAAATTATTTATCCGACCTCCAAAAATGTCTTTGCCAAACAATTGTAATGACTTTGCAAACCACTGGTAATGACGTTCCCAACCACTGTTTATCACCTATTCGACCTCTAAAAATGACTATGCCCAACAATTAAAATGACTTTGCCAACCACTGTTAATCACTAATCAGACCTCTAAAAATAATTTTGACAACCACTGTAAATCACTTATCCGACCTCTAAAAATGACTTTGCCCAACAATTGAAATGACGGTGCCAACCACTTTTAATCACTAATCCGACCTCTAAATATGACTTTGCCCAACAATTGTTATGACTTTGCCAACCAATATTAATCACTTATCCGACCTCTAAAAATGACTTTGTCCAACAATTGTAATGACTGTGCCAATTACTGGTAATGACTTTGCCAACCCATTTAAATCACTTATCCGACCTCTAAAAATGACTTTGCCAAACAATTGTAATGACTTTTCTAAACAAATGTAATGATTTTGCCCAAGAATTGTAATGACTTTGCCAACACCTGTTATTCACTTATCCGACCTCTAAAAATGACTTTGCCCTACAATTGTAATGACTTTGCCAACCACTGTTAATCACTAATCAGACCTCTAAAAATAATTTTTCCAACCACTGTTAATCACTTATCCGACCTCTAAAATTGACTTTGCCAACCACTGTAAATCACTTATCCGACCTCTAGAAATGACTTTGCCATCCACTGGTAATGACTTTGCCATCCACTGGTAATGACTTTGCCATCCACTGTTAATCAATCATCCGAACTCGAAAAATGTCTTTGCCAAACAATTGAAATTGCTTTGCCAACCACTGGTAATGACTTTGCCAACCACTTTTAATTCCAAAGCCGACCTCCAAAAATGAATTTGCGCGACAATTGTAGTGACTTTTCAAACCACTGGTAATGACTTTAGCCACCAATGATTATCACTTATCCGAAATCTAAATATGCCTTTGCCAAACAAATGTAATGACTTTGCCCAAGAATTGTAATGACTTTGCCAACACCTGTTATTCACTTATCCGACCTCTAAAAATGACTTTGCCCAACAATTGTAGTGACTTTGCCAACCACTGTTAATCACTTGTCCGACCTCTAAAAATGACTTTGCCCGACAATTGTAATGACTTTGCCAACCACTGGTAATCACTAATCCGACCTCTAAAAATGACTTTGCCCAACAATTGTAATGACATTGCCAACCACTGGTAATCACTTATCTGACCTCTAAAAATGACTTTGCCCAGCAATTGTAATGGCTTCGCCAACCACTTTTAATTACTAATCCGACCTCTTAAAATGACTTTGCCCAACAATTGTAATAACTTTGCCAACCCATTTAAATCATTTATCCGACCTCTAAAAATATCTTTGCCAACCACTGGTAATGACGTTCCCAACCACTTTTTATCACTTATCCGACCTCTAAAATTGACTTTGCCAACCACTGTAAATCACTTATCCGACCTCTAGAAATGACTTTGCCCAACAATTATTATGACTTTGCCATCCACTGTTAATCAATTATCCGACCTCGAAAAATGATTTTGCCCAACAATTGAAATGGCTTTGCCAACAACTGGTAATGACTTTGCCAACCACTTTTAATTCCGAATCCGACCTCCAAAAAAGAATTTGCGCGACAATTGTAGTGACTTTTCCAACCACTGGTAATGACTTTAGCCACCAATGATTATCACTTATCCGAAATCTAAATATGCCTTTGCCAAACAATTGAAATGACTTTGCCAACCACTGGTAATGACGTTCCCAACCACTGTTTATCACTTATTCGACCTCTAAAAATGACTATGCCCAACAATTAAAATGACTTTGCCAACCACTGTTAATCACTAATCAGACCTCTAAAAATAATTTTGCCAACCACTGTAAATCACTTATCCGACCTCTAAAAATGACTTTGCCCAACAATTGAAATGACGGTGCCAACCACTTTTAATCACTAATCCGACCTCTAAATATGACTTTGCCCAACAATTGTTATGACTTTGCCAACCAATATTAATCACTTATCCGACCTCTAAAAATGACTTTGTCCAACAATTGTAATGACTGTGCCAACCACTGGTAATGACTTTGCCAACCCATTTAAATCACTTATCCGACCTCTAAAAATGACTTTGCCAAACAATTGTAATAACTTTTCTAAACAAATGTAATGATTTTGCCCAAGAATTGTAATGACTTTGCCAACACCTGTTATTCACTTATCCGACCTCAAAAAATGACTTTGCCCAACAATTGTAGTGACTTTGCCAACCACTGTTAATCACTTGTCCGACCTCTAAAAATGACTTTGCCCGACAATTGTAATGGCTTTGTCAACCACTGGTAATGACTTTGCCAACCACTGGTAATCACTAATCCGACCTCTAAAAATGACTTTGCCCAACAATTGTAATGACTTTTCTAAACAAATGTAATGACTTTGCCCAAGAATTGTAATGACTTTGCCAACACCTGTTTTTCACTTATCCGACCTCTAAAAATGACTTTGCCCAACAATTGTAGTGACTTTGCCAACCACTGTTAATCACTTGTCCGACCTCTAAACATGACTTTGCCCTACAATTGTAATGACTTTGCCAACCACTGGTAATCACTTATCGGACCTCTAAATATGACTTTGCCCAACAATTGTAATGGCTTCGCCAACAACTTTTAATTACTATTCCGACCTCTTAAAATGACTTTGCCCAACAATTGTAATAACTTTGCCAACCCATTTAAATCATTTATCCGACCTCTAAAAATGTCTTTGCCAAACAATTTTAATGACTTTGCCAACCACTGGTAATGACGTTCCCAACCACTGTTTATCACTTATCCAACCTCTAAAAATGACTTTGCCCAACAATTGAAATGACTTTACCAACCACTGTAAATCACTTATCCGACCTCTAAATATGACTTTGCCCAACAATTGTTATGACTTTGCCAACCAATATTAATCACTTATCCGACCTCTAAAAATGACTTTGTCCAACAATTGTAATGACTGTGCCAACCACTGGTAATGACTTTGCCAACCACTTTAAATCACTTATCCGACCTCTAAAAATGACTTTGCCCAACAATTGTAATGACTTTACCAACCACTGGTAATGACGTTCCCAACCACTGTTTATCACTTATCCGACCTCTAAAACTGACTTTGCCAACCACTGTAAATCACTAATCCGACCTCTAGAAATGACTATGCCCTACAATTGTTATGACTTTGCCATCCACTGTTAATCAATTATCCGACCTCGAAAAATGATTTTGCCCAACAATTGAAATGGCTTTGCCAACCACTGGTAATGACTTTGCCAACCACTTTTAATTCCGAATCCGACCTATTAAAATGACTTTGCCTAACAATTGTAATAACGTTGCCAACCCATTTAAATCATTTATCCGACCTCTAAAAATGTCTTTGCCAAACAATTGTAATGGCTTTGCCAACCACTGGTAATCACTTATCGGACCTCTAAAAATGACTTTGCCCAACAATTGTAATGGCTTTGCCAACCACTTTTAATTACTAATCCGACCTCTTAAAATGACTTTGCCCAACAATTGTAATGGCTTTGCCAACCCATGTAAATTATTTATCCGACCTCCAAAAACGTCTTTGCCAAACAATTGTAATGACTTTGCCAACCACTGGTAATTACGTTCCCAACCACTGTTTATCACCTATTCGACCTCTAAAAATGACTTTGCCCAACAATTAAAATGACTTTGCCAACCACTGTTAATCACTAATCAGACCTCTAAAAATAATTTTTCCAACCACTGTTAATCACTTATCCGACCTCTAAAATTGACTTTGCCAACCACTGTAAATCACTTATCCGACCTCTAGAAATGACTTTGCCAAACAAAAGTAATGACTTTGCCATCCACTGGTAATGACTTTGCCATCCACTGGTAATCAATCATCCGAACTAGAAAAATGATTTTGCCCAACAATTGAAATTGCTTTGCCAACCACTGGTAATGACTTTGCCAACCACTTTTAATTCCAAATCCGACCTCCAAAAATGAATTTGCGTGACAATTGTAGTGACTTTTCCAACCACTGGTAATGACTTTAGCCACCAATGATTATCACTTATCCGAAATTTAAATATTCCTTTGCCAAACAATTGTAATGACTTTTCCAAACAAATGTAATGACTTTGCCCAAGAATTGTAATGACTGTGCCAACCACTGTTAATCACTTGTCCGACCTCTAAAAATGACTTTGCCCAACAATTGTAATGACATTGCCAACCACTGGTAATCACTTATCGGACCTCTAAAAATGACTTTGCCCAGCAATTGTTTTTGCTTCGCCAACCACTTTTAATTACTAATCCGACCTCTTAAAATGACTTTGCCCAACAATTGTAATAACTTTGCCAACCCATTTAAATCATTTATCCGACCTCTAAAAATATCTTTACCAAACAATTGTAATGACTTTGCAAACCACTGGTAATGACGTTCCCAACGACTTTTTATCACTTATCCGACCTCTAAAATTGACTTAGCCCAACAATTGTTATGACTTTGCCATCCACTGTTAATCAATTATCCGACCTCGAAAAATGATTTTGCCCAACAATTGAAATGGCTTTGCCAACCACTGGTAATGACTTTGCCAACCACTTTTAATTCCGAATCCGACCTCCAAAAATGAATTTGCGCGACAATTGTAGTGACTTTTCCAACCACTGGTAATGACTTTAGCCACCAATGATTATCACTTATCCGAAATCTAAATATGCCTTTGCCAAACAATTGTAATGACTTTTCCAAACAAATGTAATGACTTTGCCCAAGAATTGTAATGACTGTGCCAACCACTGTTAATCACTTGTCCGACCTCTAAAAATGACTTTGCCCAACAATTGTAATGACATTGCCAACCACTGGTAATCACTTATCGGACCTCTAAAAATGACTTTGCCCAGCAATTGTAATGGCTTCGCCAACCACTTTTAATTACTAATCCGACTTCTTAAAATGACTTTGCCCAACAATTGTAATAACTTTGCCAACCCATTTAAATCATTTATCCGACCTCTAAAAATATCTTTGCCAAACAATTGTAATGACTTTGCCAACCACTGGTAATGACGTTCCCAACCACTTTTTATCACTTATCCGACCTCTAAAATTGACTTTGCCAACCACTGTAAATCACTTATCCGACCTCTAGAAATGACTTTGCCCAACAATTGTTATGACTTTGCCATTCACTGTTAATCAATTATCCGACCTCGAAAAATGATTTTGCCCAACAATTGAAATGGCTTTGCCAACCACTGGTAATGACTTTGCCAACCACTTTTAATTCCGAATCCGACCTCCAAAAATAAATTTGCGCGACAATTGTAGTGACTTTTCCAACCACTGGTAATGACTTTAGCCACCAATGATTATCACTTATCCGAAATCTAAATATGCCTTTGCCAAACAATTGTAATAACTTTTCCAAACAAATGTAATGACTTTGCCCAAGAATTGTAATGACTGTGCCAACCACTGTTAATCACTTGTCCGACCTCTAAAAATGACTTTGCCCAACAATTGTAATGACATTGCCAACCACTGGTAATCACTTATCGGACCTCTAAAAATGACTTTGCCCAGCAATTGTAATGGCTTCGCCAACCAATTTTAATTACTAATCCGACTTCTTAAAATGACTTTGCCCAACAATTGTAATAACTTTGCCAACCCATTTAAATCATTTATCCGACCTCTAAAAATATCTTTGCCAAACAATTGTAATGACTTTGCCAACCACTGGTAATGACGTTCCCAACCACTTTTTATCACTTATCCGACCTCTAAAATTGACTTTGCCAACCACTGTAAACTTATCCGACCTCTAGAAATGACTTTGCCCAACAATTGTTATGACTTTGCCATCCACTGTTAATCAATTATCCGACCTCGAAAAATGATTTTGCCCAACAATTGAAATGGCTTTGCCAACCACTGGTAATGACTTTGCCAACCACTTTTAATTCCGAATCCGACCTCCAAAAATGAATTTGCGCGACAATTGTAGTGACTTTTCCAACCACTGGTAATGACTTTAGCAACCAATGATTATCACTTATCCGAAATCTAAATATGCCTTTGCCAAACAATTGTAATGACTTTGCCAACCACTGGTAATGACGTTCCCAACCACTGTTTATCACTTATTCGACCTCTAAAAATGACTTTGCAAAACAATTAAAATGACTTTGCCAACCACTGTTAATCACTAATCAGACCTCTAAAAATAATTTTTCCAACCACTGCTTATCACTTATCCGACCTCTAAAATTGACTTTGCCAACCACTGTAAATCACTTATCCGACCTCTAGAAATGACTTTGCCCAACAATTGTTATGACTTTGCCATCCACTGTTAATCAATTATCCGACCACGAAAAATGATTTTGCCCAACAATTGAAATGGCTTTGCCAACCACTGGTAATGACTTTGCCAACCACTTTTAATTCCGAATCCGACCTCCAAAAATGAATTTGCGCGACAATTGTAATGACTTTTCCAACCACTGGTAATGACTTTAGCCACCACTGATTATCACTTATCCGAAATCTAAATATGCCTTTGCCAAACAATTGTAATGACTTTTCCAAACAAATGTAATGACTTTGCCCAAGAATTGTAATGACTTTGGCAACACCTGTTATTCACTTATCCGACCTCTAAAAATGACTTTGCCCAACAATTGTAGTGACTTTGAAAACCACTGTTATCCACTTATCAAATTTCTAAAAATGACTTTGCCCAACAATTGAAATGGCTTTGCCAACCACTGGTAATGACTTTGCTAACCACTTTTAATTCCGAATCCGACCTCCAAAAATGAATTTGCGCGACAATTGTAATGACTTTTCCAACCACTGGTAATGACTTTAGCCACCACTGATTATCACTTATCCGAAATCTAAATATGCCTTTGCCAAACAATTGTAATGACTTTTCCAAAAAAATGTAATGACTTTGCCCAAGAATTGTAATGACTTTACCAACACCTGTTATTCACTTATCCGACCTCTAAAAATGACTTTGCCCAACAATTGTAGTGACTTTGCAAACCACTGTTAATCACTTATCAAATTTCTAAAAATGACTTTGCCCAACAATTGAAATGACTTTTCCAACCACTGTTAATCACTTATCCGACCTCTAAAAATGACTTGGCCCAACAATTGTAATGACTTTGCAAACCACTGTTAATCAGTTATCCGACCTAAAAAATGACTTTGCCGAACAATTGAAATTACTTTGCCAACCACTGTTAATCATTTATCCGACCTCTAGAAATGACTTTGTGCAACAATTGTAATGACTGTGCCAACCACTGTTAATCACTTGTCCGACCTCTAAAAATGACTTTGCCCAACAATTGTAATGACTTTTCCAACCACTGGTAATGACTTTAGCCACCACTGATTATCACTTATCCGAAATCTAAATATGCCTTTGCCAAACAATTGTAATGACTTTTCCAAACAAATGTAATGACTTTGCCCAAGAATTGTAATGACTTTGCCAACACCTGTTATTCACTTATCCGACCTCTAAAAATGACTTTGCCCAACAATTGTAGTGACTTTGAAAACCACTGTTATTCACTTATCAAATTTCTAAAAATGACTTTGCCCAACAATTGAAATGGCTTTGCCAACCACTGGTAATGACTTTGCTAACCACTTTTAATTCCGAATCCGACCTCCAAAAATGAATTTGCGCGACAATTGTAATGACTTTTCCAACCACTGGTAATGACTTTAGCCACCACTGATTATCACTTATCCGAAATCTAAATATGCCTTTGCCAAACAATTGTAATGACTTTTCCAAAAAAATGTAATGACTTTGCCCAAGAATTGTAATGACTTTACCAACACCTGTTATTCACTTATCCGACCTCTAAAAATGACTTTGCCCAACAATTGTAGTGACTTTGCAAACCACTGTTAATCACTTATCAAATTTCTAAAAATGACTTTACCCAACAATTAAAATGACTTTTCCAACCACTGTTAATCACTTATCCGACCTCTAAAAATGACTTGGCCCAACAATTGTAATGACTTTGCAAACCACTGTTAATCAGTTATCCGACCTCTAAAAATGACTTTGCCGAACAATTGAAATTACTTTGCCAACTACTGTTAATCATTTATCCGACCTCTAGAAATGACTTTGTGCAACAATTGTAATGACTGTGCCAACCACTGTTAATCACTTGTCCGACCTCTAAAAATGACTTTGCCCAACAATTGTAATGACTTTGCCAACAACTGTTAATCACTTGTCCGACCTCTGAAAATTACTTAGCCAAAAAAAAGTAATGACTTTGCCATTCACTGGTAATGACTTTGCCATCCAATGGTAATGACTTTGCCATCCAATGGTAATGACTTTGCCATCCACTGTTAATCAATCATCCGAACTCGAAAAATGATTTTGCCCAATAATTGAAATGGCTTTGCCCACCACTGGTAATGACTTTGCCAACCACTTTTAATTCCAAATCCGACCTCCAAAAATGAATTTGCGCGACAATTGTAGTGACTTTTCCAACCACTGGTAATGACTTTAGCTACCAATGATTATCACTTATCCGAAATCTAAATATGCCTTTGCCAAACAATTGTAATGACTTTTCCAAACAAATGTTATGACTTTGCCCAAGAATTGTAATGACTGTGCCAACCACTGTTAATCAGTTGTCCGACCTCTAAAAATGACTTTGCCCAACCACTGGTAATGACGTTCCCAACCACTGTTTATCACTTATCCGACCTCGAAAAATGATTTTGCCCAACAATTGAAATGGCTTTGCCAACCACTGGTAATGACTTTGCCAACCACTTTTAATTCCGAATCCGACTTCCAAAAATGAATTTGCGCGACAATTGTAATGACTTTTCCAACCACTGGTAATGACTTTAGCCACCACTGATTATCACTTATCCGAAATCTAAATATGCCTTTGCCAAACAATTGTAATGACTTTTCCAAACAAATGTAATGACTTTGCCCAAGAATTGTAATGACTTTGCCAACACCTGTTATTCACTTATCCGACCTCTAAAAATGACTTTGCCCAACAATTGTAGTGACTTTGAAAACCACTGTTATTCACCTTCAAATTTCTAAAAATGACTTTGCCCAACAATTGAAATGGCTTTGCCGACCACTGGTAATGACTTTGCTAACCACTTTTAATTCAGAATCCGACCTCCAAAAATGAATATGCGCGACAATTGTAATGACTTTTCCAACCACTGGTAATGACTTTAGCCACCACTGATTATCACTTATCCGAAATCTAAATATGCCTTTGCCAAACAATTGTAATGACTTTTCCAAACAAATGTAATGACTTTGCCCAAGAATTGTAATGACTTTGCCAACACCTGTTATTCACTTATCCGACCTCTAAAAATGACTTTGCCCAACAATTGTAGTGACTTTGCAAACCACTGTTAATCACTTATCAAATTTCTAAAAATGACTTTGCCCAACAATTGAAATTACTTTGCCAACCACTGTTAATCATTTATCCGACCTCTAGAAATGACTTTGTGCAACAATTGTAATGACTGTGCCAACCACTGTTAATCACTTGACCGACCTCTAAAAATGACTTTGCCCAAAAATTGTAATGACTTTGCCAACCACTGGTAATCACTTATCGGACCTCTAAAAATGACTTCGCCCAATAATTGTAATGACTTTGCCAACCACTGGTAATCACTTATCGGACCTCTTAAAATGACATTGCCCAACAATTGTAATAACTTTGCCAACCCATTTAAATCATTTATCCGACCTCTAAAAATGTCTTTGCCAAACGATTGTAATGACTTTGCCAACCACTGGTAATGACGTTCCCAACCACTGTTTATCACTTATCTGACCTCTAAAAATGACTTTGCCCAACAATTGAAATGACTTTGCCAACCACTGTAAATCACTTATCCGACCTCGAGAAATGACTTTGCGCAACAATTGTAATGACGGTGCCAACCACTTTTAATAACTAATCCAACCTCTAAATATGACTATGCCCAACAATTGTTATGACTTTGCCAACCAATGTTAATCACTTATCCGACCTCTAAAAATGACTTTGCGCAACAATTGTAATGACTGTGCCAACCACTGGTAATGACTTTGCCAACCACTGTAAATCACTTATCCGACCTCTAGAAATGACTTTGCGCAACAATTGTAATGACTGTGCCAACCACTGGTAATGACTTATCGGACCTCTTAAAATGACATTGCCCAACAATTGTAATAACTTTGCCAACCCATTTAAATCATTTATCCGACCTCTAAAAATGTCTTTGCCAAACGATTGTAATGACTTTGCCAACCACTGGTAATGACGTTCCCAACCACTGTTTATCACTTATCTGACCTCTAAAAATGACTTTGCCCAACAATTGAAATGACTTTGCCAACCACTGTAAATCACTTATCCGACCTCGAGAAATGACTTTGCGCAACAATTGTAATGACGGTGCCAACCATTTTTAATAACTAATCCGACCTCTAAATATGACTATGCCCAACAATTGTTATGACTTTGCCAACCAATGTTAATCACTTATCCGACCTCTAAAAATGACTTTGCGCAACAATTGTAATGACTGTGCCAACCACTGGTAATGACTTTGCCAACCACTGTAAATCACTTATCCGACCTCTAGAAATGACTTTGCGCAACAATTGTAATGACTGTGCCAACCACTGGTAATGACTTTGCCAACCACTGTAAATCACTTATCCGACCACTAAAAATGTCTTTGCCAAACAATTGTAACGACTATGACCACCACTGGTAATGACTTTAGTCACCACTGATTATCACTTGTCCGACATCTATATATGCCTTTGCCAAAGAATTGTTCTGACTTTGCCAACCACTGTTAATCACTAATCAGACCTCTAAAAATTATTTCTCCAACCACTTTTAATCACTTTTCCGACCTCAAAAAATAACTTTGCCAACCACTGTCAATCACTTATCCGACCTCTAAAAATGACTTTGTCAACCTCTGGTAATGACTTTGCCAACCACTATAAATCACTTATCCGACCTCTAAAAATGGCTTTGCCAACCACTGGTAATGACTTTGCCAACCACTTTTAATTCCAAATCCGACCTCCAAAAATGAATTTGCGCGACAATTGTAGTGACTTTTCCAACCACTGGTAATGACTTTAGCCACCAATGATTATCACTTATCCGAAATCTAAATATGCCTTTGCCAAACAATTGTAATGACTTTTCCAAACAAATGTAATGACTATGCCCAAGAATTGTAATGACTGTGCCAACCACTGTTAATCACTTGTCCGACCTCTAAAAATGACTTTGCCCAACCACTGGTAATGACGTTCCCAACCACTGTTTATCACTTATCCGACCTCTAAAATTGACTTTGCCAACCACTGTAAATCACTTATCCGACCTCTAGAAATGACTTTGCCCAACAATTGTTATGACTTTGCCATCCACTGTTAATCAATTATCCGACCTAGAAAAATGATTTTGCCCAAAAATTGTAATGACTTTGCCAACCACTGGTAATGACTTTGCCAACCACTTTTAATTCCGAATCCGACCTCCAAAAATGAATTTGCGCGACAATTGTAATGACTTTTCCAACCACTGGTAATGACTTTAGCCACCACTGATTATCACTTATCCGAAATCTAAATATGCCTTTGCCAAACAATTGTAATGACTTTTCCAAACAAATGTAATGAATTTGCCCAAGAATTGTAATGACTTTGCCAACACCTGTTATTCACTTATCCGACCTCTAAAAATGACTTTGCCCAACAATTGTAGTGACTTTGCAAACCACTGTTAATCACTTATCAAATTTCTAAAAATGACTTTGCCCAACAATTGAAATGACTTTTCCAACCACTGTAAATCACTTATCCGACCTCTAAAAATGACTTGGTCCAACAATTGTAATGACTTTGCAAACCACTGTTAATCAGTTATCCGACCTCTAAAAATGACTTTGCCCAACAATTGTAATGACTTTGCCAACCACTGGTAATCACTTATCGGACCTCTTAAAATGACATTGCCCAACAATTGTAATAACTTTGCCAACCCATTTAAATCATTTATCCGACCTCTAAAAATGTCTTTGCCAAACGATTGTAATGACTTTGCCAACCACTGGTAATGACGTTCCCAACCACTGTTTATCACTTATCCGACCTCTAAAAATGACTTTGCCCAACAATTGAAATGACTTTGCCAACCACTGTAAATCACTTATCCGTTCCGAGAAATGACTTTGCGCAACAATTGTAATGACGGTTCCAACCACTTTTAATCACTAATCCGACCTCTAAATATGACTATGCCCAACAATTGTTATGACTTTGCCAACCAAAGTTAATCACTTATCCGACCTCTAAAAATGACTTTGCGCAACAATTGTAATGACTGTGCCAACCACTGGTAATGACTTTGCCAACCACTGTTAATCACTAATCAGACCCCTAAAAATAATTTTTCCAACCAATGTTAATCACTTATCCGACCTCTAAAATTGACTTTGCCAACCACTGGCAATGACTTTGCCAACCACTGTAAATCACTTATCCGACCTCTAGAAATGACTTTGCGCAACAATTGTAATGACTGTGCCAACCACTGGTAATGACTTTGCCAACCACTGTAAATCACTTATCCGTCCTCTTAAAATGACTTTGCCCAACAATTGTTATGTCTTTGCCAACCACTGTTAATCACTTGTCCGACATCTAAGAATGACTTTGCCCAACAATTGTAATGACTTTGCCAAACAATTGTAATGACTTTGTTAAACAATTTTAATGACTTTGCCAACCACTGTTAATCACTAATCAGACAACTAAAAAATATTTTTTCCAACCAATGTAAATCACTTATCCGACCTCTAAAAATAACTTTGCCAACAACTGTTAATCACTTATCCGACCTCTAAAAATGATTTTAACATCCACTGGTAATGACTTTTCCAACAACTTTTAATTACTAATCCGACCACTAAAAATGTCTTTGCCAAACAATTGTAACGACTATGACCACCACTGGTAATGACTTGTCCGACATCTATAAATGCCTTTGCCAAAGAATTGTTCTGACTTTGCCAACCACTGTCAATCACTTATCCGACCTCTAAAAATGACTTTGTCAACCTCTGGTAATAACTTTGCCAACCCATTTAAATCATTTATCCGACCTCTAAAAATGTCTTAGCCAAACGATTGTAATGACTTTGCCAACCACTGGTAATGACGTTCCCAACCACTGTTTATCACTTATCCGACCTCTAAAAATGACTTTGCCCAACAATTGAAATGACTTTGCCAACCAATGTTAATCACTTATCCGACCTCTAAAAATGACTTTGCGCAACAATTGTAATGACTGTGCCAACCACTTTTAATTACTAATCCGACCTCTTAAAATGACTTTGCCCAACAATTGTAATAACTTTGCCTACTCATGTAAATCATTTATCCGACCTCTAAAAATGTCTTTGCCAAACGATTGTAATGACTTTGCCAACCACTGGTAATGACGTTCCCAACCACTGTTTATCACTTATCCGACCTCTAAAAATGACTTTGCCCAACAATTGAAATGACTTTGGCAACCACTGTAAATCACTTATCCGACCTCGAGAAATGACTTTGCGCAACAATTGTAATGACGGTGCCAACCACTTTTAATCACTAATCCGACCTCTAAACATCACTATGCCCAACAATTGTTATGACTTTGCCAACCAATGTTAATCACTTATCCGACCTCTAAAAATGACTTTGCGCAACAATTGTAATGACTGTGCCAACCACTGGTAATGACTTTGCCAACCACTGGTAATCACTTATCGGACGGCTAAAAATGACTTTGCCCAACCATTGTAATGGCTTTGCCAACCACTTTTAATTACTAATCCGACCTCTTAAAATGACTTTGCCCAACAATTGTAATAACTTTGCCTACCCATGTTAATCATTTATCCGACCTCCAAAAATGTCTTTGCCAAACAATTGAAATGACTTTGCCAACCACTGTTAATCACTAATCAGACCTCTAAAAATAATTTTTCCAACCAATGTTAATCACTTATCCGACCTCTAAAATTGACTTGGCCAACCACTGGCAATGACTTTGCCAACCACTGTAAATCACTTATCCGACCTCTAGAAATGACTTTGCGCAACAATTGTAATGACTGTGCCAACCACTGGTAATGACTTTGCCAACCACTGTAAATAACTTATCCGTCCTCTTAAAATGACTTTGCCCAACAATTGTTATGTCTTTGCCAACCACTGTTAATCACTTGTCCGACATCTAAGAATGACTTTGCCCAACAATTGTAATGACTTTGCCAAACAATTGTAATGACTTTGTTATACAATTGAAATGACCTTGCCAACCACTGTTAATCACTAATCAGACCTCTAAAAATTATTTTTTCCAACCAATGTAAATCACTTATCCGACCTCTAAAAATAACTTTGCCAACAACTGTTAATCACTTATCCGACCTCTAAAAATGATTTTAACATCCACTGGTAATGACTTTTCCAACAACTTTTAATTACTATTCCGACCACTAAAAATGTCTTTGCCAAACAATTGTAACGACTATGACCACCACTGGTAATGACTTTAGTCACCACTGATTATCACTTGTCCGACATCTATATATGCCTTTGCCAAAGAATTGTTCTGACTTTGCCAACCACTGTTAATCACTAATCAGACCTCTAAAAATTATTTCTCCAACCACTTTTAATCACTTTTCCGACCTCTAAAAATAACTTTGCCAACCACTGTCAATCACTTATCCGACCTCTAAAAATGACTTTGTCAACCTCTGGTAATGACTTTGCCAACCACTATAAATCACTTATCCGACCTCTAAAAATGACTTTGCCCAACAATTGTTATGACTTTGCCAACCACTGTTAATCACTTGTCCGACCTCTAATTATGACTTTCCCCAACAATTGTAATGACTTTGCCATACACTGGTAATCACTTATCCCACCTCGAAAAATGATTTTGCCCAACAATTGAAATGGCTTTGTAAACCACTGTTAATGGCTTTGCAAATCACTTTTAATTACTAATCCGACCTCTAAAAATGTCTTTGCCAAACAATTGTAACGACTTTGCCAACCACTGGTAATGACTTTGCCAGCCACTGTTTATCACTTATCCGACCTCTAAAAATGACTTTGCCATACAATTGTAATGACTTTGCCCAAGAATTGTAATGACTTTGCCAACCACTGTAAATCACTTATCCGACCTCGAGAAATGACTTTGCGCAACAATTGTAATGACTGTGCCAACCACTTTTAATCACTAATCCTACCTCTAAAAATGACTTTGCCCAACAATTGTTATGACTTTGCCAACCACTGTTAATCACTTGTCCGACCCCTAAAAATAACTTTCCCCAACAATTATAATGACATTGCCATCAACTGGTAATGACTTTGCCAACCACTGTTAATCACTTATCCGACCTCTAAAAATGACTTTGCCCAACAATTGTGATGACTTTGCCAACCACTGGTAATGACTTTGCCAACCACTTTTAATTCCAAATCCGACCTCCAAAAATGAATTAGCGCATCAATTGTAATGACTTTTCCAACCACTGGTAATGACTTTGCCAGCCACTGTTTATCACTTATCCGACCTCTAAAAATGATTTTGCCCTACAATTGTAATGACTTTGCCCAAGAATTGTAATGACTTTGCCAACCACTGTAAATCACTTATCCGACCTCGAGAAATGACTTTGCGCAACAATTGTAATGACTGTGCCAACCACTTTTAATCACTAATCCGACCTCTAAAAATGACTTAGCCCAACAATTGTTATGACTTTGCCAACCACTGTTAATCACTTGTCCGACCTCTAAAAATGACTATGCCCAACAATTGTAATGACTTTGCAAACCACTGTAAATCACTTATCCGACCTCTAAAAATGACTTTGCCAAACAATTGTTTTGACTTAGCCAACCAATGTCAATCACTTGTCCGACCTCTAAAAATGACTTTGCCCAACAATTGTTATGACTTTGCCAACCACTGTTAATCACTTGTCCGACCTCTAAAAATAACTTTCCCCAACAATTATAATGACTTTGCCATCAACTGGTAATGACTTTGCCAACCACAGTTAATCACTTATCCGACCTCTAAAAATGACTTTGCCCAACAATTGTGATGGTTTTGCCAACCACTGGTAATGACTTTGCCAACCACTTTTAATTCCAAATCCGACCTCCAAAAATGAATTTGCGCAACAATTGTAATGACTTTTCCAACCACTGGTAATGACTTTGCCAGCCACTGTTTATCACTTATCCGACCTCTAAAAATGACTTTGCGCAACAATTGTAATGACTGTGCCAACCACTTTTAATCACTAATCCTACCTCTAAAAATGACTTTGCCCAACAATTGTTATGACTTTGCCAACCACTGTTAATCACTTGTCCGACCCCTAAAAATAACTTTCCCCAACAATTATAATGACATTGCCATCAACTGGTAATGACTTTGCCAACCACTGTTAATCACTTATCCGACCTCTAAAAATGACTTTGCCCAACAATTGTGATGACTTTGCCAACCACTGGTAATGACTTTGCCAACCACTTTTAATTCCAAATCCGACCTCCAAAAATGAATTAGCGCAACAATTGTAATGACTTTTCCAACCACTGGTAATGACTTTGCCAGCCACTGTTTATCACTTATCCGACCTCTAAAAATGATTTTGCCCTACAATTGTAATGACTTTGCCCAAGAATTGTAATGACTTTGCCAACCACTGTAAATCACTTATCCGACCTCGAGAAATGACTTTGCGCAACAATTGTAATGACTGTGCCAACCACTTTTAATCACTAATCCGACCTCTAAAAATGACTTAGCCCAACAATTGTTATGACTTTGCCAACCACTGTTAATCACTTGTCCGACCTCTAAAAATGACTATGCCCAACAATTGTAATGACTTTGCAAACCACTGTAAATCACTTATCCGACCTCTAAAAATGACTTTGCCAAACAATTGTTTTGACTTAGCCAACCAATGTCAATCACTTGTCCGACCTCTAAAAATGACTTTGCCCAACAATTGTTATGACTTTGCCAACCACTGTTAATCACTTGTCCGACCTCTAAAAATAACTTTCCCCAACAATTATAATGACTTTGCCATCAACTGGTAATGACTTTGCCAACCACAGTTAATCACTTATCCGACCTCTAAAAATGACTTTGCCCAACAATTGTGATGGTTTTGCCAACCACTGGTAATGACTTTGCCAACCACTTTTAATTCCAAATCCGACCTCCAAAAATGAATTTGCGCAACAATTGTAATGACTTTTCCAACCACTGGTAATGACTTTGCCAGCCACTGTTTATCACTTATCCGACCTCTAAAAATGACTTTGCGCAACAATTGTAATGACTGTGCCAACCACTTTTAATCACTAATCCTACCTCTAAAAATGACTTTGCCCAACAATTGTTATGACTTTGCCAACCACTGTTAATCACTTGTCCGACCTCTAAAAATGACTATGCCCAACAATTGTAATGACTTTGCAAACCACTGTAAATCACTTATCCAACCTCTAAAAATTACTTTGCCCAACAATTGTTTTGACTTAGCCAACCAATGTCAATCACTTGTCCGACCTCTAAAAATGACTTTGCCCAACAATTGTTATGACTTTGCCAACCACAGTTAATCACTTATCCGACCTCTAAAAATGACTTTGCCCAACAATTGTGATGACTTTGCCAACCACTGGTAATGACTTTGCCAACCACTTTTAATTCCAAATCCGACCTCCAAAAATGAATTTGCGCAACAATTGTAATGACTTTTCCAACCACTGGTAATGACTTTGCCAACCACTGTAAATCACTTATCCGACCTCGAGAAATGACTTTGCGCAACAATTGTAATGACTGTGCCAACCACTTTTAATCACTAATCCGACCTCTAAAAACGACTTAGCCCAACAATTGTTATGACTTTGCCAACCACTGTTAATCACTTGTCCGACCTCTAAAAATGACGATGCCCAACAATTGTAATGACTTTGCAAACCACTGTAAATCACTTATCCAACCTCTAAAAATGACTTTGCCCAACAATTGTTTTGACTTAGCCAACCAATGTCAATCACTTGTCCGACCTCTAAAAATGACTTTGCCCAACAATTGTTATGACTTTGCCAACCACTGTTAATCACTTGTCCGACCTCTAAAAATAACTTTCCCCAACAATTATAATGACTTTGCCATCAACTGGTAATGACTTTGCCAACCACTGTTAATCACTTATCCGACCTCTAAAAATGACTTTGCCCAACAATTGTGATGACTTTGCCAACCACTGGTAATGACTTTGCCAACCACTTTTAATTCCAAATCCGACCTCCAAAAATGAATTTGCGCAACAATTGTAATGACTTTTCCAACCACTGGTAATGACTTTGCCAGCCACTGTTTATCACTTATCCGACCTCTAAAAATGACTTTGCCATACAATTGTAATGACTTTGCCCAAGAATTGTAATGACTTTGCCAACCACTGTAAATCACTTATCCGACCTCGAGAAATGACTTTGCGCAACAATTGTAATGACTGTGCCAACCACTTTTAATCACTAATCCGACCTCTAAAAACGAATTTGCGCAACAATTGTAATGACTTTTCCAACCACTGGTAATGACTTAAGCCACCACTGATTATCACTTATCCGAAATCTAAATATGCCTTTGCCAAACAAATGTAATGACTATGCAAACCACTGACAATCACTTATCCGACCTCTAAAAATGACTTTGCCCAACAATTGAAATGACTTTTACAACCACTGTTAATCACTTATCCGACCTCTAAAAATGACTTTGCCTTACTATTGTGATGATTTTGCCAACCACTTTTAATTCCAAATCCGACCTCCAAAAATGAATTTGCGCAACTATTGTGATGACTTTGCCAACCACTGGTAATGACTTTGCCAACCACTTTTAATTCCAAATCCGACCTCAAAAAACGAATTTGCGCAACAATTGTAATGACTTTTCCAACCACTGGTAATGACTTAAGCCACCACTGATTATCACTTATCCGAAATCTAAATATGCCTTTGCCAAACAAATGTAATGACTATGCAAACCACTGACAATCACTTATCCGACCTCTAAAAATGACTTTGCCCAACAATTGAAATGACTTTTACAACCACTGTTAATCACTTATCCGACCTCTAAAAATGACTTTGCCTTACTATTGTGATGATTTTGCCAACCACTTTTAATTCCAAATCCGACCTCCAAAAATGAATTTGCGCAACAATTGTAATGACTTTTCCAACCACTGGTAATGACTTAAGCCACCACTGATTATCACTTATCCGAAATCTAAATATGCCTTTGCCAAACAATTGTAATGACTTTGCAAAACAATTGAAATGACTTTGCCCAAGAATTGTAATGACTTTGCCAACCACTGTAAATCACTTATCCGACCTCGAGAAATGACTTTGCGCAACAATTGTAATGACTGTGCCAACCACTTTAAATCACTAATCCGACCTCTAAAAATGACTTAGCCCAACAATTGTTATGACTTTGCAAACCACTGTTAATCACTTATCCGACCTCTAAAAATGACTTTGCCCAACAATTGTTTTGACTTAGCCAACCAATGTTAATCACTTTTCCGACCTCTAAAAATGACTTTCCCTAGCAATTTTAATGACTTTGCCATCCACTGGTAATGACTTTGCCAACCACTGTTAATCACTAATCCGACCTCTAAAAATGACTTTTACCAACTATTGTGATGACTTTGCCATCCACTTTTAATTCCAAATCCGACCTCCAAAAACGAATTTGCGCAACAATTGTAATGACTTTTCCAACCACTGGTAATGACTTTAGCCACCACTGATTATCACTTATCCGAAATCTAAATATGCCTTTGCCAAACAAATGTAATGACTATGCAAACCACTGTTAATCACTTATCCGACCTCTAAAAATGACTTTGCCCAACAATTGAAATGACTTTTACAACCACTGTTAATCACTTATCCGACCTCTAAAAATGACTTTGCCCAACAATTGTAATGACTTTGCAAACCACTGTTAATCACTTATCCGACCTCTAAATATGACTTTGCCCAACAATTGAAATGACTTTTCCAACCACTGTTGATCAATTATCCGACCTCTAGAAATGACTTTGCGCAACAATTGTAATGACTGTGCCAACCACTGGTAATGACTTTAGCCACCAATGATTATCACTTATCCGAAATCTAAATATGCCTTTGCCAAACAATTGTAATGACTTTTCCAAACAAATGTAATGACTATGCCCAAGAATTGTAATGACTGTGCCAACCACTGTTAATCACTTGTCCGACCTCTAAAAATGACTTTGCCCAACCACTGGTAATGACGTTCCCAACCACTGTTTATCACTTATCCGACCTCTAAAATTGACTTTGCCAACCACTGTAAATCACTTATCCGACCTCTAGAAATGACTTTGCCCAACAATTGAAATGGCTTTGCCAACCACTGATAATGACTTTGCCAACCACTTTTAATTCCGAATCCGACCTCCAAAAATGAATTTGCGCGACAATTGTAATGACTTTTCCAACCACTGATTATCACTTATCCGAAATCTAAATATGCCTTTGCCAAAAAATTGTAATGACTTTTCCAAACAAATGTAATGACTTTGCCCAAGAATTGTAATGACTTTGCCATCACCTGTTATTCACTTATCCGACCTCTAAAAATGACTTTGCCCAACAATTGTAGTGACTTTGCAAACCACTGTTAATCACTTATCAAATTTCTAAAAATGACTTTGCCCAACAATTGAAATGACTTTTCCAACCACTGTTAATCACTTATCCGACCTCTAAAAATGACTTGGTCCAACAAATGTAATGACTTTGCAAACCACTGTTAATCAGTTATCCGACCTCTAAAAATGACTTTGCCGAACAATTGAAATTACTTTGCCAACCACTGTTAATCATTTATCCGACCTCTAGAAATGACTTCGACCAACAATTGTAATGACTTTGCCAACCACTGGTAATCACTTATCGGACCTCTTAAAATGACATTGCCCAACAATTGTAATAACTTTGCCAACCCATTTAAATCATTTATCCGACCTCTAAAAATGTCTTTGCCAAACGATTGTAATGACTTTGCCAACCACTGGTAATGACGTTCCCAACCACTGTTTATCACTTATCCGAACTCTAAAAATGACTTTGCCCAACAATTGAAATGACTTTGCCAACCACTGTAAATCACTTATCCGACCTCGAGAAATGACTTTGCGCAACAATTGTAATGACGGTGCCAACCACTTTTAATCACTAATCCGACCTCTAAATATGACTATGCCCAACAATTGTTATGACTTTGCCAACCAATGTTAATCACTTATCCGACCTCTAAAAATGACTTTGCGCAACAATTGTAATGACTGTGCCAACCACTGGTAATGACTTTGCCAACCACTGGTAATCACTTATCGGACCGCTAAAAATGACTTCTCCCAACAATTGTAATGGCTTTGCCAACCACTTTTAATTACTAATCCGACCTCTTAAAATGACTTTGCCCAACAATTGTAATAACTTTGCCTACCCATGTAAATCATTTATCCGACCTCCAAAAATGTCTTTGCCAAACAATTGAAATGACTTTGCCAACCACTGTTAATCACTAATCAGACCTCTAAAAATAATTTTTAACCAATGTTAATCACTTATCCGACCTCTAAAATTGACTTTGCCAACCACTGGCAATGACTTTGCCAACCACTGTAAATCACTTATCCGACCTCTAAAAATGACTTTGCGCAACAATTGTAATGACTGTGCCAACCACTGGTAATGACTTTGCCAACCACTGTAAATCACTTATCCGTCCTCTTAAAATGACTTTGCCCAACAATTGTTATGTCTTTGCCAACAACTGTTAATCACTTGTCCGACATCTAAGAATGACTTTGCCCAACAATTGTAATGACTTTGCCAAACAATTGTAATGACTTTGTTAAACAATTGTAATGAATTTGCCAACCACTGTTAATCACTAATCAGACCTCTAAAAATAATTTAAACATCCACTGGTAATGACTTTGCCAACAACTTTTAATTACTAATCCGACCACTAAAAATGTCTTTGCCAAACAATTGTAACGACTATGACCACCACTGGTAATGACTTTAGTCACCACTGATTATCACTTGTCCGACATCTATATATGCCTTTGCCAAAGAATTGTTCTGAATTTGCCAACCACTGTTAATCACTAATCAGACCTCTAAAAATTATTTCTCCAAACACTTTTAATCACTTTTCCGACCTCTAAAAATAACTTTGCCAACCACTGTCAATCACTTATCCGACCTCTAAAAATGACTTTGTCAACCTCTGGTAATGACTTTGCCAACCACTATAAATCACTTATCCGACCTCTAAAAATGACTTTGCCCAACAATTGTTATGACTTTGCCAACCACTGTTAATCACTTGTCCGACCTCTAATTATGACTTTCCCCAACAATTGTAATGACTTTGCCATACACTGGTAATGACTTGTCCGACCTCTAAAAATGACTTTGCCCAACAATTGTAATGACTTTGCCATACACTGGTAATGACTTTGCAAACCACTGTTAATCACTTATCCAACCTCGAAAAATGATTTTGCCCAACAATTGAAATGGCTTTGTAAACCACTGTTAATGGCTTTGCCAATCACTTTTAATTACTAATCCGACCTCTAAAAATGTCTTTGCCAAACAATTGTAACGACTTTGCCAACCATTGGTAATGACTTTGCCAGCCACTGTTTATCACTTATCCGACCTCTAAAAATGACTTTGCCCTACAATTGTAATGACTTTGCCCAAGAATTGTAATGACTTTGCCAACCACTGTAAATCACTTATCCGACCTCGAGAAATGACTTTGCGCAACAATTGTAATGACTGTGCCAACCAATTTTAATCACTAATCCTACCTCTAAAAATGACTTTGCCCAACAATTGTTATGACTTTGCCAACCACTGTTAATCACTTGTCCGACCTCTAAAAATAACTTTCCCCAACAATTATAATGACTTTGCCATCAACTGGTAATGACTTTGCCAACCACTGTTAATCACTTATCCGACCTCTAAAAATGACTTTGCCCAACAATTGTGATGACTTTGCCAACCACTGGTAATAACTTTGCCAACCACTTTTAATTCCAAATCCGACCTCCAAAAATGAATTTGCGCAACAATTGTAATGACTTTTCCAACCACTGGTAATGACTTTAGCCATCACTGATTATCACTTATCCGAAATCTAGATATACCTTTTCCAAACAATTGTAATGACTTTGCCCAACAATTGTAATGAATTTGCCCAACAATTGAAATGACTTTGCCAACCACTGTTAATCACTTATCCGACCTCTAAAAATGACTTTGCCTTACTATTGTGATGATTTTGCCAACCACTGGTAATGACTTTGCCAACCACTTTTAATTCCAAATCCGACCTCCAAAAATGAATTTGCGCGACAATTGTAATGACTTTTCCAACCACTGGTAATGACTTAAGCCACCACTGATTATCACTTATCCGAAATCTAAATATGCCTTTGCCAAACAATTGTAATGACTTTGCAAAACAATTGAAATGACTTTGCCCAAGAATTCTAATGACTTTGCCAACCACTGTAAATCACTTATCCGACCTCGAGAAACGACTTTGCGCAACAATTGTAATGACTGTGCCAACCACTTTTAATCACTAATCCGACCTCTAAAAATGACTTAGCCCAACAATCGGTATGACTTTGCCAACCACTGTTAATCACTTGTCCGACCTCTAAAAATGACTATGCCCAACAATTGTAATGACTTTGCAAACCACTGTTAATCACTTATCCGACCTCTAAAAATGACTTTGCCCAACAATTGTTTTGACTTAGCCAACCAATGTTAATCACTTGTCCGACCTCTAAAAATGACTTTCCCTAACAATTTTAATGACTTTGCCATCCACTGGTAATGACTTTGCCAACCACTGTTAATCACTAATCCGACCTCTAAAAATGACTTCTACCAACTATTGTGATGACTTTGCCAACCACTGGTAATGACTTTGCCAACCACTTTTAATTCCAAATCCGACCTCCAAAAACGAATTTGCGCAACAATTGTAATGACTTTTCCAACCACTGGTAATGACTTAAGCCACCACTGATTATCACTTATCCGAAATCTAAATATGCCTTTGCCAAACAAATGTAATGACTATGCAAACCACTGACAATCACATATCAGACCTCTCAAAATGACTTTGCCCAACAATTGAAATGACTTTTACAACCACTGTTAATCACTTATCCGACCTCTAAAAATGACTTTGCCTTACTATTGTGATGACTTTGCCAACCACTGGTAATGACTTTGCCAACAACTTTTAATTCCAAATCCGACCTCCAAAAATGAATTTGCGCAACAATTGTAATGACTTTTCCAACCACTGGTAATGACTTAAGCCACCACTGATTATCACTTATCCGAAATCTAAATATGCCTTTGCCAAACAAATGTAATGACTATGCAAACCACTGACAATCACTTATCAGACCTCTCAAAATGACTTTGCCCAACAATTGAAATGACGTTCCCAACCACTGTTTATCACTTATCCGACCTCTAAAAATGACTTTGCCCAACAATTGAAATGACTTTGCCAACCACTGTAAATCACTTATCCGACCTCGAGAAATGACTTTGCGCAACAATTGTAATGACGGTGCCAACCACTTTTAATCACTAATCCGACCTCTAAATATGACTATGCCCAACAATTGTTATGACTTTGCCAACCAATGTTAATCACTTATCCGACCTCTAAAAATGACTTTGCGCAACAATTGTAATGACTGTGCCAACCACTGGTAATGACTTTGCCAACCACTGGTAATCACTTATCGGACCGCTAAAAATGACTTCTCCCAACAATTGTAATGGCTTTGCCAACCACTTTTAATTACTAATCCGACCTCTTAAAATGACTTTGCCCAACAATTGTAATAACTTTGCCTACCCATGTAAATCATTTATCCGACCTCCAAAAATGTCTTTGCCAAACAATTGAAATGACTTTGCCAACCACTGTTAATCACTAATCAGACCTCTAAAAATAATTTTTAACCAATGTTAATCACTTATCCGACCTCTAAAATTGACTTTGCCAACCACTGGCAATGACTTTGCCAACCACTGTAAATCACTTATCCGACCTCTAGAAATGACTTTGCGCAACAATTGTAATGACTGTGCCAACCACTGGTAATGACTTTGCCAACCACTGTAAATCACTTATCCGTCCTCTTAAAATGACTTTGCCCAACAATTGTTATGTCTTTGCCAACAACTGTTAATCACTTGTCCGACATCTAAGAATGACTTTGCCCAACAATTGTAATGACTTTGCCAAACAATTGTAATGACTTTGTTAAACAATTGTAATGACTTTGCCAACAACTTTTAATTACTAATCCGACCACTAAAAATGTCTTTGCCAAACAATTGTAACGACTATGACCACCACTGGTAATGACTTTAGTCACCACTGATTATCACTTGTCCGACATCTATATATGCCTTTGCCAAAGAATTGTTCTGAATTTGCCAACCACTGTTAATCACTAATCAGACCTCTAAAAATTATTTCTCCAAACACTTTTAATCACTTTTCCGACCTCTAAAAATAACTTTGCCAACCACTGTCAATCACTTATCCGACCTCTAAAAATGACTTTGTCAACCTCTGGTAATGACTTTGCCAACCACTATAAATCACTTATCCGACCTCTAAAAATGACTTTGCCCAACAATTGTTATGACTTTGCCAACCACTGTTAATCACTTGTCCGACCTCTAATTATGACTTTCCCCAACAATTGTAATGACTTTGCCATACACTGGTAATGACTTGTCCGACCTCTAAAAATGACTTTGCCCAACAATTGTAATGACTTTGCCATACACTGGTAATGACTTTGCAAACCACTGTTAATCACTTATCCAACCTCGAAAAATGATTTTGCCCAACAATTGAAATGGCTTTGTAAACCACTGTTAATGGCTTTGCCAATCACTTTTAATTACTAATCCGACCTCTAAAAATGTCTTTGCCAAACAATTGTAACGACTTTGCCAACCATTGGTAATGACTTTGCCAGCCACTGTTTATCACTTATCCGACCTCTAAAAATGACTTTGCCCTACAATTGTAATGACTTTGCCCAAGAATTGTAATGACTTTGCCAACCACTGTAAATCACTTATCCGACCTCGAGAAATGACTTTGCGCAACAATTGTAATGACTGTGCCAACCAATTTTAATCACTAATCCTACCTCTAAAAATGACTTTGCCCAACAATTGTTATGACTTTGCCAACCACTGTTAATCACTTGTCCGACCTCTAAAAATAACTTTCCCCAACAATTATAATGACTTTGCCATCAACTGGTAATGACTTTGCCAACCACTGTTAATCACTTATCCGACCTCTAAAAATGACTTTGCCCAACAATTGTGATGACTTTGCCAACCACTGGTAATAACTTTGCCAACCACTTTTAATTCCAAATCCGACCTCCAAAAATGAATTTGCGCAACAATTGTAATGACTTTTCCAACCACTGGTAATGACTTTAGCCATCACTGATTATCACTTATCCGAAATCTAGATATACCTTTTCCAAACAATTGTAATGACTTTGCCCAACAATTGTAATGAATTTGCCCAACAATTGAAATGACTTTGCCAACCACTGTTAATCACTTATCCGACCTCTAAAAATGACTTTGCCTTACTATTGTGATGATTTTGCCAACCACTGGTAATGACTTTGCCAACCACTTTTAATTCCAAATCCGACCTCCAAAAATGAATTTGCGCGACAATTGTAATGACTTTTCCAACCACTGGTAATGACTTAAGCCACCACTGATTATCACTTATCCGAAATCTAAATATGCCTTTGCCAAACAATTGTAATGACTTTGCAAAACAATTGAAATGACTTTGCCCAAGAATTCTAATGACTTTGCCAACCACTGTAAATCACTTATCCGACCTCGAGAAACGACTTTGCGCAACAATTGTAATGACTGTGCCAACCACTTTTAATCACTAATCCGACCTCTAAAAATGACTTAGCCCAACAATCGGTATGACTTTGCCAACCACTGTTAATCACTTGTCCGACCTCTAAAAATGACTATGCCCAACAATTGTAATGACTTTGCAAACCACTGTTAATCACTTATCCGACCTCTAAAAATGACTTTGCCCAACAATTGTTTTGACTTAGCCAACCAATGTTAATCACTTGTCCGACCTCTAAAAATGACTTTCCCTAACAATTTTAATGACTTTGCCATCCACTGGTAATGACTTTGCCAACCACTGTTAATCACTAATCCGACCTCTAAAAATGACTTCTACCAACTATTGTGATGACTTTGCCAACCACTGGTAATGACTTTGCCAACCACTTTTAATTCCAAATCCGACCTCCAAAAACGAATTTGCGCAACAATTGTAATGACTTTTCCAACCACTGGTAATGACTTAAGCCACCACTGATTATCACTTATCCGAAATCTAAATATGCCTTTGCCAAACAAATGTAATGACTATGCAAACCACTGACAATCACATATCAGACCTCTCAAAATGACTTTGCCCAACAATTGAAATGACTTTTACAACCACTGTTAATCACTTATCCGACCTCTAAAAATGACTTTGCCTTACTATTGTGATGACTTTGCCAACCACTGGTAATGACTTTGCCAACAACTTTTAATTCCAAATCCGACCTCCAAAAATGAATTTGCGCAACAATTGTAATGACTTTTCCAACCACTGGTAATGACTTAAGCCACCACTGATTATCACTTATCCGAAATCTAAATATGCCTTTGCCAAACAAATGTAATGACTATGCAAACCACTGACAATCACTTATCAGACCTCTCAAAATGACTTTGCCCAACAATTGAAATGACTTTTACAACCACTGTTAATCACTTATCCGACCTCTAAAAATGACTTTGCCTTACTATTGTGATGATTTTGCCAACCACTGGTAATGACTTTGCCAACAACTTTTAATTCCAAATCCGACCTCCAAAAATGAATTTGCGCAACAATTGTAATGACTTTTCCAACCACTGGTAATGACTTAAGCCACCACTGATTATCACTTATCCGAAATCTAAATATGCCTTTGCCAAACAATTGTAATGACTTTGCAAAACAATTGAAATGACTTTGCCCAAGAATTGTAATGACTTTGCCAACCACTGTAAATCACTTATCCGACCTCGAGAAATGACTTTGCCCAACAATTATTATGACTTTGCCAACCACTGTTAATCACTTGTCCGACCTCTAAAAATGACTATGCCCAACAATTGTAATGACTTTGCAATCCACTGTTAATCACTTATCCGACCTCTAAAAATTACTTTGCCCAACAATTGTTTTGACTTAGCCAACCAATGTTAATCACTTGTCCGACCTCTAAAAATGACTTTCCCTAACAATTTTAATGACTTTGCCATCCACTGGTAATGACTTTGCCAACCACTGTTAATCACTAAATCGACCTCTAAAAATGACTTTTACCAACTATTGTGATGACTTTGCCAACCACTGGTAATGACTTTGCCAACCACTTTTAATTCCGAATCCGACCTCCAAAAACGAATTTGCGCAACAATTGTAATGACTTTTCCAACCACTGGTAATGACTTTAGCCACCACTGATTATCACTTATCCGAAATCTAAATATGCCTTTGCCAAACAAATGTAATGACTATGCAAACCACTGTTAATCACTAATCCGACCTCAAAAAATGACTTTGCCCAACAATTGAAATGACTTTTACAACCACTGTTAATCACTTATCCGACCTCTAAAAATGACTTTGCCCAACAATTGTAATGACTTTGCAAACCACTGTTAATCACTTATCCGACCTCTAAAAATGACTTTGCCCAACAATTGAAATGACTTTTCCAACCACTGTTGATCAATTATCCGACCTCTAGAAATGACTTTGCGCAACAATTGTAATGACTGTGCCAACCACTGGTAATGACTTTGCCAACCATTGTTAATCACTTGTCCGAGCTCTAAAAATGACTTTGCCCAACAATTGTAATGACTTTGCCAATCACTGGTAATGACTTGTCCGGCCTCTAAAAATGACTTTGCCCAACAATTGTAATGACTTTGCCAACCACTGGTAATCACCTATCCGACCTCTAAAAATGACTTTCCCCAACCATTGTAATGACTTTGCCATCCACTGGTAATGACTTTGCCAATCACTTTTAATTACTAATCCGACCTCTAAAAATGACTTTGCCCAACAATTGTAATGACTTTGCCAACAACTGGTAATCACTTATCGGACCTCTAAAAATGACTTTGCCCAACAATTGTAATGGTTTTCCAACCACTTTTAATTACTAATCCGATCTCTTAAAATGACTTTGCCCAACAATTGTTATGACTTTGCCAACCACTGTTAATCACTTGTCCGACCTCTGAAAATTACTAAGCCAAACAAAAGTAATGACTTTGCCATCCACTGGTAATGACTTTGCCATCCACTGGTAATGACTTTGCCATCCACTGTTATTCAATTATCCGACCTCGAAAAATGATTTTGCCCAACAATTGAAATGGCTTTGCCAACCACTGGTAATGACTTTGCTAACCACTTTTAATTCCAAATCCGACCTCAAAAAATGAATTTGCGCGACAATTGTAATGACTTTTCCAGCCACTGGTAATGACTTTAGCCACCACTGATTATCACTTATCCGAAATCTAAATATGCCTTTGCCAAACCATTGTAATGACTTTTTTTAACAAATGTAATGACTTTGCCCAAGAATTGTAATGACTTTGCAAACACCTGTTATTCACTTATCCGACCTCTAACAATGACTTTGCCCAACAATTGTAGTGACTTTGCCAACCACTGTTAATCACTCGTCCGACCTCTAAAAATGACTTTGCCCTACAATTGTAATGACTTTGCCAACCACTGGTAATCACTTATCGGACCTCTAAATATGACTTTGCGCAACAATTGTAATGGCTTCGCCAACCACTTTTAATTCCTAATCCGACCTCTTAAAATGACTTTGCCCAACAATTGTAATAACTTTGCCAACCCATTTAAATCATTTATCCGACCTCTAAAAATGTCTTTGCCAAACAATTGTAATGACTTTGCCAACCACTGGTAATGACGTTCCCAACCACTGTTTATCACTTATCCAACCCCTAAAAATGACTTTGCCCAACAATTGTAATGACGGTGCCAACCACTTTTAATCACTAATCCGACCCCTAAATAAGACTTTGCCCAACAATTGTTATGACTTTGCCAACCAATGTTAATCACTTATCCGACCTCTAAAAAGGAATTTGCCCAACAATTGTAATGACTTGGACAACCACTGGTAATCACTTATCGGACCTCTAAATATGACTTTGCTTAACAATTGTAATGGTTTGCCAACCACTTTTAATTACTAATCCGACCTCCAAAAATGAATTTGCGCAACAATTGTAATGACTTTTCCAACCACTGGTAATGACTTAAGCCACCACTGATTATCACTTATCCGAAATCTAAATATGCCTTTACCAAACAATTTTAATGACTTTGCAAAACAATTGAAATGACTTTGCCCAAGAATTATAATGACTTTGCCAACCACTGTAAATCACTTATCCGACCTCGAGAAATGACTTTGCGCAACAATTGTAATGACTGTGCCAACCACTTTTAATCACTAATCCGACCTCTAAAAATGACTTAGCCCAACAATTGTTATGACTTTGCCAACCACTGTTAATCACTTGTCCGACCTCTAAAAATGACTATGCCCAAGATTTGTAATGACTTTGCAAACCACTGTTAATCACTTATCCGACCTCTAAAAATGACTTTGCCCAACAATTGTTTTGACTTAGCCAACCAATGTTAATCACTTGTCCGACCTCTAAAAATGACTTTCCCTAACAATTTTAATGACTTTGCCATCCACTGGTAATGACTTTGCCAACCACTGGTAATGACTTTGCCAACCACTTTTAATTCCAAATCCGACCTCCAAAAACGAATTTGCGCAACAATTGTAATGACTTTTCCAACCACTGGTAATGACTTAAGCCACCACTGATTATCACTTATCCGAAATCTAAGTATGCCTTTGCCAAACAAATGTAATGACTATGCAAACCACTGTTAATCACTTATCCGACCTCTAAAAATGACTTTGCCCAACAATTGTAATGACTTTGCAAACCACTGTTAATCACTTATCCGACCTCTAAAAATGACTTTGCCCAACAATTGAAATGACTTTTCCAACCACTGTTGATCAATTATCCGACCTCTAGAAATGACTTTGCGCAACAATTGTAATGACTGTGCCAACCACTGGTAATGACTTTGCCAACCACTGTAAATCACTTGTCCGACCTCTAAAAATGACTTTGCCCAACAATTGTAATGACTTTGCCAATCACTGGTAATGACTTGTCCGACCTATAAAAATGACTTTGCCCAACAATTGTAATGACTTTGCCAACCACTGGTAATCACCTATCCGACCTCTAAAAATGACTTTCCCCAACAATTGTAATGACTTTGCCATCCACTGGTAATGACTTTGCCAATCACTTTTAATTACTAATCCGACCTCTAAAAATGACTTTGCCCAACAATTGTAATGACTTTGCCAACAACTGGTAATCACTTATCGGACCTCTAAATATGACTTTGCCCAACAATTGTAATGGTTTGCCAACCACTTTTAATTACTAATCCGACCTCTTAAAATGACTTTGCCCAACAATTGTAATAACTTTGCCAACCCATGTAAATCATTTATCCGACCTCCAAAAATGTCTTTGCCAAACAATTGTATGACTTTGCCAACCACTGGTAATGACGTTCCCAACCACTGTTAATCACTTATCCGACCTCTAAAAATGACTTTGCCCAACAATTGTAATGACTTTGCAAACCACTGTTAATCACTTATCCGACCTCTAAAAATGACTTTGCCCAACAATTGAAATGACTTTTCCAACCACTGTTGATCAATTATCCGACCTCTAGAAATGACTTTGCGCAACAATTGTAATGACTGTGCCAACCACTGGTAATGACTTTGCCAACCACTGTTAATCACTTGTCCGACCTCTAAAAATGACTTTGCCCAACAATTGTAATGACTTTGCCAATCACTGGTAATGACTTGTCCGACCTATAAAAATGACTTTGCCCAACAATTGTAATGACTTTGCCAACCACTGGTAATCACCTATCCGACCTCTAAAAATGACTTTCCCCAACAATTGTAATGACTTTGCCATCCACTGGTAATGACTTTGCCAATCACTTTTAATTACTAATCCGACCTCTAAAAATGACTTTGCCCAACAATTGTAATGACTTTGCCAACAACTGGTAATCACTTATCGGACCCCTAAATATGACTTTGCCCAACAATTGTAATGGTTTGCCAACCACTTTTAATTACTAATCCGACCTCTTAAAATGACTTTGCCCAACAATTGTAATAACTTTGCCAACCCATGTAAATCATTTATCCGACCTCCAAAAATGTCTTTGCCAAACAATTGTATGACTTTGCCAACCACTGGTAATGACGTTCCCAACCACTGTTAATCACTTATCCGACCTCTAAAAATGACTTTGCCCAACAATTGTAATGACTTTGCAAACCACTGTTAATCACTTATCCGACCTCTAAAAATGACTTTGCCCAACAATTGAAATGACTTTTCCAACCACTGTTGATCAATTATCCGACCTCTAGAAATGACTTTGCGCAACAATTGTAATGACTGTGCCAACCACTGGTAATGACTTTGCCAACCACTGTTAATCACTTGTCCGACCTCTAAAAATGACTTTGCCCAACAATTGTAATGACTTTGCCAATCACTGGTAATGACTTGTCCGACCTATAAAAATGACTTTGCCCAACAATTGTAATGACTTTGCCAACCACTGGTAATCACCTATCCGACCTCTAAAAATGACTTTCCCCAACAATTGTAATGACTTTGCCATCCACTGGTAATGACTTTGCCAATCACTTTTAATTACTAATCCGACCTCTAAATATGACTTTGCCCAACAATTGTAATGGTTTGCCAACCACTTTTAATTACTAATCCGACCTCTTAAAATGACTTTCCCCAACAATTGTAATGACTTTGCCATCCACTGGTAATGACTTTGCCAATCACTTTTAATTACTAATCCGACCTCTAAAAATGACTTTGCCCAACAATTGTAATGACTTTGCCAACAACTGGTAATCACTTATCGGACCTCTAAATATGACTTTGCCCAACAATTGTAATGGTTTGCCAACCACTTTTAATTACTAATCCGACCTCTTAAAATGACTTTGCCCAACAATTGTAATAACTTTGCCAACCCATGTAAATCATTTATCCGACCTCCAAAAATGTCTTTGCCAAACAATTGTATGACTTTGCCAACCACTGGTAATGACGTTCCCAACCACTATTAATCACTTATCCGACCTCTAAAAATGACTTTGCCCAACAATTGTAATGACTTTGCAAACCACTGTTAATCACTTATCCGACCTCTAAAAATGACTTTGCCCAACAATTGAAATGACTTTTCCAACCACTGTTGATCAATTATCCGACCTCTAGAAATGACTTTGCGCAACAATTGTAATGACTGTGCCAACCACTGGTAATGACTTTGCCAACCACTGTTAATCACTTGTCCGACCTCTAAAAATGACTTTGCCCAACAATTGTAATGACTTTGCCAATCACTGGTAATCACTTGTCCGACCTATAAAAATGACTTTGCCCAACAATTGTAATGACTTTGCCAACCACTAGTAATCACCTATCCGACCTCTAAAAATGACTTTCCCCAACAATTGTAATGACTTTGCCAACCCATGTAAATCATTTATCCGACCTCCAAAAATGTCTTTGCCAAACAATTGTATGACTTTGCCAACCACTGGTAATGACGTTCCCAACCACTGTTAATCACTTATCCGACCTCTAAAAATGACTTTGCCCAACAATTGTAATGACTTTGCAAACCACTGTTAATCACTTATCCGACCTCTAAAAATGACTTTGCCCAACAATTGAAATGACTTTTCCAACCACTGTTGATCAATTATCCGACCTCTAGAAATGACTTTGCGCAACAATTGTAATGACTGTGCCAACCACTGGTAATGACTTTGCCAACCACTGTTAATCACTTGTCCGACCTCTAAAAATGACTTTGCCCAACAATTGTAATGACTTTGCCAACCACTGTTAATCACTTGTCCGACCTATAAAAATGACTTTGCCCAACAATTGTAATGACTTTGCCAATCACTGGTAATCACTTGTCCGACCTATAAAAATGACTTTGCCCAACAATTGTAATGACTTTGCCAACCACTAGTAATCACCTATCCGACCTCTAAAAATGACTTTCCCCAACAATTGTAATAACTTTGCCAACCCATGTAAATCATTTATCCGACCTCCAAAAATGTCTTTGCCAAACAATTGAAATGACTTTTCCAACCACTGTTGATCAATTATCCGACCTCTAGAAATGACTTTGCGCAACAATTGTAATGACTGTGCCAACCACTGGTAATGACTTTGCCAACCACTGTTAATCACTTGTCCGACCTCTAAAAATGACTTTGCCCAACAATTGTAATGACTTTGCAAACCACTGTTAATCACTTATCCGACCTCTAAAAATGACTTTGCCCAACAATTGTAATGACTTTGCCAATCACTGGTAATCACTTGTCCGACCTATAAAAATGACTTTGCCCAACAATTGTAATGACTTTGCCAACCACTAGTAATCACCTATCCGACCTCTAAAAATGACTTTCCCCAACAATTGTAATAACTTTGCCAACCCATGTAAATCATTTATCCGACCTCCAAAAATGTCTTTGCCAAACAATTGTATGACTTTGCCAACCACTGGTAATGACGTTCCCAACCACTGTTAATCACTTATCCGACCTCTAAAAATGACTTTGCCCAACAATTGTAATGACTTTGCAAACCACTGTTAATCACTTATCCGACCTCTAAAAATGACTTTGCCCAACAATTGAAATGACTTTTCCAACCACTGTTGATCAATTATCCGACCTCTAGAAATGACTTTGCGCAACAATTGTAATGACTGTGCCAACCACTGGTAATGACTTTGCCAACCACTGTTAATCACTTGTCCGACCTCTAAAAATGACTTTGCCCAACAATTGTAATGACTTTGCCAACCACTGTTAATCACTTGTCCGACCTATAAAAATGACTTTGCCCAACAATTGTAATGACTTTGCCAACCACTAGTAATCACCTATCCGACCTCTAAAAATGACTTTCCCCAACAATTGTAATGACTTTGCCATCCACTGGTAATGACTTTGCCAATCACTTTTAATTACTAATCCGACCTCTAAAAATGACTTTGCCCAACAATTGTAATGACTTTGCCAACAACTGGTAATCACTTATCGGACCTCTAAATATGACTTTGCCCAACAATTGTAATGGTTTGCCAACCACTTTTAATTACTAATCCGACCTCTTAAAATGACTTTGCCCAACAATTGTAATAACTTTGCCAACCCATTTAAATCATTTATCCGACCTCTAAAAATGTCTTTGCCAAACAATTGTATGACTTTGCCAACCACTGGTAATGACGTTCCCAACCACTGTTTATCACTTATTCGACATCTAAAAATGACTTTGCCCAACAATTAAAATGACTTTGCCAACCACTGTTTATCACTAATCAGACCACTAAAAAAAATTTTTCCAACCACTGTTAATCACTTATCCGACCTCTAAAATTGACTTTGCCAACCACTGTAAATCACTTATCCGACCTCTAGAAATGACTTTGCCCAACAATTGTTATGACTTTGCCAACCACTGTTAATCACTTGTCCGACCTCTGAAAATTACTTAGCCAAACAAAAGTAATGACTTTGCCATCCACTGGTAATGACTTTGCCATCCACTGGTAATGACTTTGCCATCCACTGTTAATCAATTATCCGACCTCGAAAAATGATTTTGCCCAACAATTGAAATGGCTTTGCCAACCACTGGTAATGACTTTGCCAACCACTTTTAATTCCAAATCCGACCTCAAAAAATGAATTTGCGCGACAATTGTAATGACTTTTCTAGCCACTGGTAATGACTTTAGCCAGAACTGATTATCACTAATCCGAAATCTAAATATGCCTTTGCCAAACCATTGTAATGACTTTTCTAAACAAATGTAATGACTTTGCCCAAGAATTGTAATGACTTTGCAAACACCTGTTATTCACTTATTCGACCTCTAACAATGACTTTGCCCAACAATTGTAGTGACTTTGCCAACCACTGTTAATCACTTGTCCGACCTCTAAAAATGACTTTGCCCTACAATTGTAATGACTTTGCCAACCACTGGTAATCACTTATCGGACCTCTAAATATGACTTTGCGCAACAATTGTAATGGCTTCGCCAACCACTTTTAATTCCTAATCCGACCTCTTAAAATGACTTTGCCCAACAATTGTAATAACTTTGCCAACCCATTTAAATCATTTATCCGACCTCTAAAAATGTCTTTGCCAAACAATTGTAATGACTTTGCCAACCACTGGTAATGACGTTCCCAACCACTGTTTATCACTTATACAACCTCTAAAAATGACTTTGCCCAACAATTGTAATGACGGTGCCAACCACTTTTAATCACTAATCCGACCTCTAAATATGACTTTGCCCAAGAATTGTTATGACTTTGCCAACCAATGTTAATCACTTATCCGACCTCTAAAAATGAATTTGCCCAACAATTGTAATGACTTGGACAACCACTGGAAATCACTTATCGGACCTCTAAAAATGACTTTGCGCAACAATTGTAATGGCTTTGCCAACCACTGGTAATGACTTTACCAACCACTGTTAATCACTTGTCCGACCTCTAAAAATGACTTTGCCCAACAATTGAAATGACTTTGCCAACCACTGTTAATCACTTATCCGACCTCTAAAAATGACTTTGCCCAACAATTGTAATGACTTTGCAAACCACTGATAATCACTTATCCGACCTCTAAAAATGACTTTGCCCAACAATTGAAATGACTTTTCCAACCACTGTTGATCAATTATCCGACCTCTAGAAATGACTTTGCGCAACAATTGTAATGACTGTGCCAACCACTGGTAATGACTTTGCCAACCACTGTTAATCACTTGTCCGACCTCTAAAAATGACTTTGCCCAACAATTGTAATGACTTTGCCAATCACTGGTAATGACTTGTCCGACCTATAAAAATGACTTTGCCCAACAATTGTAATGACTTTGCCAACCACTGGTAATCACCTATCCGACCTCTAAAAATGACTTTCCCCAACAATTGTAATGACTTTGCCATCCACTGGTAATGACTTTGCCAATCACTTTTAATTACTAATCCGACCTCTAAAAATGACTTTGCCCAACAATTGTAATGACTTTGCAAACAACTGGTAATCACTTATCGGACCTCTAAATATGACTTTGCCCAACAATTGTAATGGTTTGCCAACCACTTTTAATTACTAATCCGACCTCTTAAAATGACTTTGCCCAACCATTGTAATAACTTTGCCAACCCATGTAAATCATTTATCCGACCTCCAAAAATGTCTTTGCCAAACAATTGTATGACTTTGCCAACCACTGGTAATGACGTTCCCAACCACTGTTAATCACTTATCCGACCTCTAAAAATGACTTTGCCCAACAATTGTAATGACTTTGCAAACCACTGTTAATCACTTATCCGACCTCTAAAAATGACTTTGCCCAACAATTGAAATGACTTTTCCAACCACTGTTGATCAATTATCCGACCTCTAGAAATGACTTTGCGCAACAATTGTAATGACTGTGCCAACCACTGGTAATGACTTTGCCAACCACTGTTAATCACTTGTCCGACCTCTAAAAATGACTTTCCCCAACAATTGTAATGACTTTGCCATCCACTGGTAATGACTTTGCCAATCACTTTTAATTACTAATCCGACCTCTAAATATGACTTTGCCCAACAATTGTAATGGTTTGCCAACCACTTTTAATTACTAATCCGACCTCTTAAAATGACTTTCCCCAACAATTGTAATGACTTTGCCATCCACTGGTAATGACTTTGCCAATCACTTTTAATTACTAATCCGACCTCTAAATATGACTTTGCCCAACAATTGTAATGGTTTGCCAATCACTTTTAATTACTAATCCGACCTCTAAAAATGACTTTGCCCAACAATTGTAATGACTTTGCCAACAACTGGTAATCACTTATCGGACCTCTAAATATGACTTTGCCCAACAATTGTAATGGTTTGCCAACCACTTTTAATTACTAATCCGACCTCTTAAAATGACTTTGCCCAACAATTGTAATAACTTTGCCAACCCATGTAAATCATTTATCCGACCTCCAAAAATGTCTTTGCCAAACAATTGTATGACTTTGCCAACCACTGGTAATGACGTTCCCAACCACTGTTAATCACTTATCCGACCTCTAAAAATGACTTTGCCCAACAATTGTAATGACTTTGCAAACCACTGTTAATCACTTATCCGACCTCTAAAAATGACTTTGCCCAACAATTGAAATGACTTTTCCAACCACTGTTGATCAATTATCCGACCTCTAGAAATGACTTTGCGCAACAATTGTAATGACTGTGCCAACCACTGGTAATGACTTTGCCAACCACTGTTAATCACTTGTCCGACCTCTAAAAATGACTTTGCCCAACAATTGTAATGACTTTGCCAATCACTGGTAATGACTTGTCCGACCTATAAAAATGACTTTGCCCAACAATTGTAATGACTTTGCCAACCACTGGTAATCACCTATCCGACCTCTAAAAATGACTTTCCCCAACAATTGTAATGACTTTGCCATCCACTGGTAATGACTTTGCCAATCACTTTTAATTACTAATCCGACCTCTAAATATGACTTTGCCCAACAATTGTAATGGTTTGCCAATCACTTTTAATTACTAATCCGACCTCTAAAAATGACTTTGCCCAACAATTGTAATGACTTTGCCAACAACTGGTAATCACTTATCGGACCTCTAAATATGACTTTGCCCAACAATTGTAATGGTTTGCCAACCACTTTTAATTACTAATCCGACCTCTTAAAATGACTTTGCCCAACAATTGTAATAACTTTGCCAACCCATGTAAATCATTTATCCGACCTCCAAAAATGTCTTTGCCAAACAATTGTATGACTTTGCCAACCACTGGTAATGACGTTCCCAACCACTGTTTATCACTTATTCGACCTCTAAAAATGACTTTGCCCAACAATTAAAATGACTTTGCCAACCACTGTTTATCACTAATCAGACCACTAAAAAAAATTTTTCCAACCACTGTTAATCACTTATCCGACCTCTAAAATTGACTTTGCCAACCACTGTAAATCACTTATCCGACCTCTAGAAATGACTTTGCCCAACAATTGTTATGACTTTGCCAACCACTGTTAATCACTTGTCCGACCTCTGAAAATTACTTAGCCAAACAAAAGTAATGACTTTGCCATCCACTGGTAATGACTTTGCCATCCACTGGTAATGACTTTGCCATCCACTGTTAATCAATTATCCGACCTCGAAAAATGATTTTGCCCAACAATTGAAATGGCTTTGCCAACCACTGGTAATGATTTTGCCAACCACTTTTAATTCCAAATCCGACCTCAAAAAATGAATTTGCGCGACAATTGTAATGACTTTTCTAGCCACTGGTAATGACTTTAGCCAGAACTGATTATCACTAATCCGAAATCTAAATATGCCTTTGCCAAACCATTGTAATGACTTTTCTAAACAAATGTAATGACTTTGCCTAAGAATTGTAATGACTTTGCAAACACCTTTTATTCACTTATTCGACCTCTAACAATGACTTTGCCCAACAATTGTAGTGACTTTGCCAACCACTGTTAATCACTTGTCCGACCTCTAAAAATGACTTTGCCCTACAATTGTAATGACTTTGCCAACCACTGGTAATCACTTATCGGACCTCTAAATATGACTTTGCGCAACAATTGTAATGGCTTCGCCAACCACTTTTAATTCCTAATCCGACCTCTTAAAATGACTTTGCCCAACAATTGTAATAACTTTGCCAACCCATTTAAATCATTTATCCGACCTCTAAAAATGTCTTTGCCAAACAATTGTAATGACTTTGCTAACCACTGGTAATGACGTTCCCAACCACTGTTTATCACTTATAAAACCTCTAAAAATGACTTTGCCCAACAATTGTAATGACGGTGCCAACCACTTTTAATCACTAATCCGACCTCTAAATATGACTTTGCCCAAGAATTGTTATGACTTTGCCAACCAATGTTAATCACTTATCCGACCTCTAAAAATGAATTTGCCCAACAATTGTAATGACTTGGACAACCACTGGTAATCACTTATCGGACCTCTAAAAATGACTTTGCGCAACAATTGTAATGGCTTTGCCAACCACTGGTAATGACTTTATAAACCACTGTTAATCACTTGTCCGACCTCTAAAAATGACTTTGCCCAACAATTGAAATGACTTTGCCAACCACTGTTAATCACTTATCCGACCTCTAAAAATGACTTTGCCCAACAATTGTAATGACTTTGCAAACCACTGTTAATCACTTATCCGACCTCTAAAAATGACTTTGCCCAACAATTGAAATGACTTTTCCAACCACTGTTGATCAATTATCCGACCTCTAGAAATGACTTTGCGCAACAATTGTAATGACTGTGCCAACCACTGGTAATGACTTTGCCAACCACTGTTAATCACTTGTCCGACCTCTAAAAATGACTTTGCCCAACAATTGTAATGACTTTGCCAATCACTGGTAATGACTTGTCCGACCTCTAAAAATGACTTTGCCCAACAATTGTAATGACTTTGCCAACCACTGGTAATCACCTATCCGACCTCTAAAAATGACTTTCCCCAACAATTGTAATGACTTTGCCATCCACTGGTAATGACTTTGCCAATCACTTTTAATTACTAATCCGACCTCTAAAAATGACTTTGCCCAACAATTGTAATGACTTTGCCAACAACTGGTAATCACTTATCGGACCTCTAAAAATGACTTTGCCCAACAATTGTAATGGTTTTCCAACCACTTTTAATTACTAATCCGATCTCTTAAAATGACTTTGCCCAACAATTGTAATAACTTTGCCAACCCATGTAAATCATTTATCCGACCTCCAAAAATGTCTTTGCCAAACAATTGTAATGACTTTGCCAACCACTGGTAATGACGTTCCCAACCACTGTTTATCACTTATTCGACCTCTAAAAATGACTTTGCCCAACAATTAAAATGACTTTGCCAACCACTGTTAATCACTAATCAGACCACTAAAAAAAAATTTTCCAACCACTGTTAATCACTTATCCGACCTCTAAAATTGACTTTGCCAACCACTGTAAATCACTTATCCGACCTCTAGAAATGACTTTGCCCAATAATTGTTATGACTTTGCCAACCACTGTTAATCACTTGTCCGACCTCTGAAAATTACTAAGCCAAACAAAAGTAATGACTTTGCCATCCACTGGTAATGACTTTGCCATCCACTGGTAATGACTTTGCCATCCACTGTTAATCAATTATCCGACCTCGAAAAATGATTTTGCCCAACAATTGAAATGGCTTTGCCAACCACTGGTAATGACTTTGCTAACCACTTTTAATTCCAAATCCGACCTCAAAAAATGAATTTGCGCGACAATTGTAATGACTTTTCCAGCCACTGGTAATGACTTTAGCCACCACTGATTATCACTTATCCGAAATCTAAATATGCCTTTGCCAAACCATTGTAATGACTTTTCTAAACAAATGTAATGACTTTGCCCAAGAATTGTAATGACTTTGCAAACACCTGTTATTCACTTATCCGACCTCTAACAATGACTTTGCCCAACAATTGTAGTGACTTTGCCAACCACTGTTAATCACTTGTCCGACCTCTAAAAATGACTTTGCCATCCACTGTTAATCAATTATCCGACCTCGAAAAATGATTTTGCCCAACAATTGAAATGGCTTTGCCAACCACTGGTAATGACTTTGCTAACCACTTTTAATTCCAAATCCGACCTCAAAAAATGAATTTGCGCGACAATTGTAATGACTTTTCCAGCCACTGGTAATGACTTTAGCCACCACTGATTATCACTTATCCGAAATCTAAATATGCCTTTGCCAAACCATTGTAATGACTTTTCTAAACAAATGTAATGACTTTGCCCAAGAATTGTAATGACTTTGCAAACACCTGTTATTCACTTATCCGACCTCTAACAATGACTTTGCCCAACAATTGTAGTGACTTTGCCAACCACTGTTAATCACTTGTCCGACCTCTAAAAATGACTTTGCCCTACAATTGTAATGACTTTGCCAACCACTGGTAATCACTTATCGGACCTCTAAATATGACTTTGCGCAACAATTGTAATGGCTTCGCCAACCACTTTTAATTCCTAATCCGACCTCTTAAAATGACTTTGCCCAACAATTGTAATAACTTTGCCAACCCATTTAAATCATTTATCCGACCTCTAAAAATGTCTTTGCCAAACAATTGTAATGACTTTGCCAACCACTGGTAATGACGTTCCCAACCACTGTTTATCACTTATCCAACCTCTAAAAATGACTTTGCCCAACAATTGTAATGACGGTGCCTACCACTTTTAATCACTAATCCGACCACTAAATATGACTTTGCCCAACAATTGTTATGACTTTGCCAACCAATGTTAATCACTTATCCGACCTCTAAAAAGGAATTTGCCCAACAATTGTAATGACTTGGACAACCACTGGTAATCACTTATCGGACCTCTAAAAATGACTTTGCGCAACAATTGTGATGATTTTGCCAACCACTGGTAATGACTTTGCCAACCACTTTTAATTCCAAATCCGACCTCCAAAAATGAATTTGCGCAACAATTGTAATGACTTTTCCAACCACTGGTAATGACTTAAGCCACCACTGATTATCACTTATCCGAAATCTAAATATGCCTTTGCCAAACAATTTTAATGACTTTGCAAAACAATTGAAATGACTCTGCCCAAGAATTGTAATGACTTTGCCAACCACTGTAAATCACTTATCCGACCTCGAGAAATGACTTTGCGCAACAATTGTAATGAATGTGCCAACCACTTTTAATCACTAATCCGACCTCTAAAAATGACTTAGCCCAACAATTGTTATGACGTTCCCAACCACTGTTTATCACTTATCCAAACTCTAAAAATGACTTTGCCCAACAATTGTAATGACGGTGCCTACCACTTTTAATCACTAATCCGACCTCTAAATATGACTTTGCCCAACAATTGTTATGACTTTGCCAACCAATGTTAATCACTTATCCGACCTCTAAAAATGAATTTGCCCAACAATTGTAATGACTTGGACAACCACTGGTAATCACTTATCGGACCTCTAAAAATGACTTTGCGCAAGAATTGTAATGGCTTTGCCAACCACTGGTAATGACTTTCCCAACCACTGTTAATCACTTGTCCGACCTCTAAAAATGACTTTGCCCAACAATTGTAATGACTTTGCCAACCACTGTTAATCACTTGTCCGACCTCTAAAAATGACTTTGCCCTACAATTGTAATGACTTTGCCAACCACTGGTAATCACTTATCGGACCTCTAAATATGACTTTGCGCAACAATTGTAATGGCTTCGCCAACCACTTTTAATTCCTAATCCGACCTCTTAAAATGAGTTTGCCCAACAATTGTAATAACTTTGCCAACCCATTTAAATCATTTATCCGACCTCTAAAAATGTCTTTGCCAAACAATTGTAATGACTTTGCCAACCACTGGTAATGACGTTCCCAACCACTGTTTATCACTTATCCAACCTCTAAAAATGACTTTGCCCAACAATTGTAATGACGGTGCCTACCACTTTTAATCACTAATCCGACCACTAAATATGACTTTGCCCAACAATTGTTATGACTTTGCCAACCAATGTTAATCACTTATCCGACCTCTAAAAAGGAATTTGCCCAACAATTGTAATGACTTGGACAACCACTGGTAATCACTTATCGGACCTCTAAAAATGACTTTGCGCAACAATTGTGATGATTTTGCCAACCACTGGTAATGACTTTGCCAACCACTTTTAATTCCAAATCCGACCTCCAAAAATGAATTTGCGCAACAATTGTAATGACTTTTCCAACCACTGGTAATGACTTAAGCCACCACTGATTATCACTTATCCGAAATCTAAATATGCCTTTGCCAAACAATTTTAATGACTTTGCAAAACAATTGAAATGACTTTGCCCAAGAATTGTAATGACTTTGCCAACCACTGTAAATCACTTATCCGACCTCGAGAAATGACTTTGCGCAACAATTGTAATGAATGTGCCAACCACTTTTAATCACTAATCCGACCTCTAAAAATGACTTAGCCCAACAATTGTTATGACGTTCCCAACCACTGTTTATCACTTATCCAACCTCTAAAAATGACTTTGCCCAACAATTGTAATGACGGTGCCTACCACTTTTAATCACTAATCCGACCTCTAAATATGACTTTGCCCAACAATTGTTATGACTTTGCCAACCAATGTTAATCACTTATCCGACCTCTAAAAAGGAATTTGCCCAACAATTGTAATGACTTGGACAACCACTGGTAATCACTTATCGGACCTCTAAAAATGACTTTGCGCAACAATTGTGATGATTTTGCCAACCACTGGGAATGACTTTGCCAACCACTTTTAATTCCAAATCCGACCTCCAAAAATGAATTTGCGCAACAATTGTAATGACTTTTCCAACCACTGGTAATGACTTAAGCCACCACTGATTATCACTTATCCGAAATCGAAATATGCCTTTGCCAAACAATTTTAATGACTTTGCAAAACAATTGAAATGACTTTGCCCAAGAATTGTAATGACTTTGCCAACCACTGTAAATCACTTATCCGACCTCGAGAAATGACTTTGCGCAACAATTGTAATGAATGTGCCAACCACTTTTAATCACTAATCCGACCTCTAAAAATGACTTAGCCCAACAATTGTTATGACGTTCCCAACCACTGTTTATCACTTATCCAACCTCTAAAAATGACTTTGCCCAACAATTGTAATGACGGTGCCTACCACTTTTAATCACTAATCCGACCTCTAAATATGACTTTGCCCAACAATTGTTATGACTTTGCCAACCAATGTTAATCACTTATCCGACCTCTAAAAATGAATTTGCCCAACAATTGTAATGACTTGGACAACCACTGGTAATCACTTATCGGACCTCTAAAAATGACTTTGCGCAAGAATTGTAATGGCTTTGCCAACCACTGGTAATGACTTTCCCAACCACTGTTAATCACTTGTCCGACCTCTAAAAATGACTTTGCCCAACAATTGTAATGACTTTGCCAACCACTGTTAATCACTTATCCGGCCTCTAAAAATGACTTTGCCCAACAATTGTAATGACTTTGCAAACCACTGTTAATCACTTATCCGACCTCTAAAAATGACTTTGCCCAACAATTGAAATGACTTTTCCAACCACTGTTGATCAATTATCCGACCTCTAGAAATGACTTTGCGCAACAATTGTAATGACTGTGCCAACCACTGGTAATGACTTTGCCAACCACTGTTAATCACTTGTCCGACCTCTAAAAATGACTTTGCCCAACAATTGTAATGACTTTGCCAATCACTGGTAATGACTTGTCCGACCTCTAAAAATGACTTTGCCCAACAATTGTAATGACTTTGCCAACCACTGGTAATCACCTATCCGACCTCTAAAAATGACTTTCCCCAACAATTGTAATGACTTTGCCATCCACTGGTAATGACTTTGCCAATCACTTTTAATTACTAATCCGACCTCTAAAAATGACTTTGCCCAACAATTGTAATGACTTTGCCAACAACTGGTAATCACTTATCGGACCTCTAAAAATGACTTTGCCCAACAATTGTAATGGTTTTCCAACCACTTTTAATTACTAATCCGATCTCTTAAAATGACTTTGCCCAACAATTGTAATAACTTTGCCAACCCATGTAAATCATTTATCCGACCTCCAAAAATGTCTTTGCCAAACAATTGTAATGACTTTGCCAACCACTGGTAATGACGTTCCCAACCACTGTTTATCACTTATTCGACCTCTAAAAATGACTTTGCCCAACAATTAAAATGACTTTGCCAACCACTGTTAATCACTAATCAGACCACTAAAAAAAATTTTTCCAACCACTGTTAATCACTTATCCGACCTCTAAAATTGACTTTGCCAACCACTGTAAATCACTTATCCGACCTCTAGAAATGACTTTGCCCAATAATTGTTATGACTTTGCCAACCACTGTTAATCACTTGTCCGACCTCTGAAAATTACTAAGCCAAACAAAAGTAATGACTTTGCCATCCACTGGTAATGACTTTGCCATCCACTGGTAATGACTTTGCCATCCACTGTTAATCAATTATCCGACCTCGAAAAATGATTTTGCCCAACAATTGAAATGGCTTTGCCAACCACTGGTAATGACTTTGCTAACCATTTTTAATTCCAAATCCGACCTCAAAAAATGAATTTGCGCGACAATTGTAATGACTTTTCCAGCCACTGGTAATGACTTTAGCCACCACTGATTATCACTTATCCGAAATCTAAATATGCCTTTGCCAAACCATTGTAATGACTTTTCTAAACAAATGTAATGACTTTGCCCAAGAATTGTAATGACTTTGCCAACCACTGTTAATCACTTGTCCGACCTCTAAAAATGACTTTACCCTACAATTGTAATGACTTTGCCAACCACTGGTAATCACTTATCGGACCTCTAAATATGACTTTGCGCAACAATTGTAATGGCTTCGCCAACCACTTTTAATTCCTAATCCGAGCTCTTAAAATGACTTTGCCCAACAATTGTAATAACTTTGCCAACCCATTTAAATCATTTATCCGACCTCTAAAAATGTCTTTGCCAAACAATTGTAATGACTTTGCCAACCACTGGTAATGACGTTCCCAACCACTATTTATCACTTATCCAACCTCTAAAAATGACTTTGCCCAACAATTGTAATGACGGTGCCAACCACTTTTAATCACTAATCCGACCCCTAAATATGACTTTGCCCAACAATTGTTATGACTTTGCCAACCAATGTTAATCACTTATCCGACCTCTAAAAAGGAATTTGCCCAACAATTGTAATGACTTGGACAACCACTGGTAATCACTTATCGGACCTCTAAAAATGACTTTGCGCAACAATTGTGATGATTTTGCCAACCACTGGTAATGACTTTGCCAACCACTTTTAATTCCAAATCCGACCTCCAAAAATGAATTTGCGCAACAATTATAATGACTTTTCCAACCACTGGTAATGACTTAAGCCACCACTGATTATCACTTATCCGAAATCTAAATATGCCTTTGCCAAACAATTTTAATGACTTTGCAATACAATTGAAATGACTTTGCCCAAGAATTGTAATGACTTTGCCAACCACTGTAAATCACTTATCCGACCTCGAGAAATGACTTTGCGCAACAATTGTAATGACTGTGCCAACCACTTTTAATCACTAATCCGACCTCTAAAAATGACTTAGCCCAACAATTGTTATGACTTTGCCAACCACTGTTAATCACTTGTCCGACCTCTAAAAATGACTATGCCCAACAATTGTAATGACTTTGCAAACCACTGTTAATCACTTATCCGACCTCTAAAAATGACTTTGCCCAACAATTGTTTTGACTTAGCCAACCAATGTTAATCACTTGTCCGACCTCTAAAAATGACTTTCCCTAACAATTTTAATGACTTTGCCATCCACTGGTAATGACTTTGCCAACCACTGTTAATCACTAATCCGACCTCTAAAAATGACTTTTACCAACTATTGTGATGACTTTGCCAACCACTGGTAATGACTTTGCCAACCACTTTTAATCACTTGTCCGACCTCTAAAAATGACTATGCCCAACAATTGTAATGACTTTGCAAACCACTGTTAATCACTTATCCGACCTCTAAAAATGACTTTGCCCAACAATTGTTTTGACTTAGCCAACCAATGTTAATCACTTGTCCGACCTCTAAAAATGACTTTCCCTAACAATTTTTATGACTTTGCCATCCACTGGTAATGACTTTGCCAACCACTGTTAATCACTAATCCGACCTCTAAAAATGACTTTTACCAACTATTGTGATGACTTTGCCAACCACTGGTAATGACTTTGCCAACCACTTTTAATTCCAAATACGACCTCCAAAAACGAATTTGCGCAACAATTGTAATGACTTTTCCAACCACTGGTAATGACTTAAGCCACCACTGATTATCACTTATCCGAAATCTAAATATGCCTTTGCCAAACAAATGTAATGACTATGCAAACCACTGTTAATCACTTATCCGACCTCTAAAAATGACTTTGCCCAACAATTGAAATGACTTTTACAACCACTGTTTATCACTTATCCGACCTCTAAAAATGACTTTGTCCAACAATTGTAATGACTTTGCAAACCACTGTTAATCACTTATCCGACCTCTAAAAATGACTTTGCCCAACAATTGAAATGACTTTTCCAACCACTGTTGATCAATTATCCGACCTCTAGAAATGACTTTGCGCAACAATTGTAATGACTGTGCCAACCACTGGTAATGACTTTGCCAACAGCTGTTAATCACTTGTCCGACCTCTAAAAATGACTTTGCCCAACAATTGTAATGACTTTGCCAATCACTGGTAATGACTTGTCCGACCTATAAAAATGACTTTGCCCAACAATTGTAATGACTTTGCCAACCAATGGTAATCACCTATCCGACCCCTAAAAATGACTTTCCCCAACAATTGTAATAACTTTGCCATCCACTGGTAATGACTTTGCCAATCACTTTTAATTACTAATCCGACCTCTAAAAATGACTTTGCTCAACAATTGTAATGACTTTGCCAACCACTGGTAATCACTTATCGGACCTCTAAATATGACTTTGCGCAACAATTGTAATGGCTTCGCCAACCACTTTTAATTCCTAATCCGACCTCTTAAAATGACTTTGCCCAACAATTGTAATAACTTTGCCAACCCATTTAAATCATTTATCCGACCTCTAAAAATGTCTTTGCCAAACAATTGTAATGACTTTGCCAACCACTGGTAATGACGTTCCCAACCACTGTTTATCACTTATCCAACCTCTAAAAATGACTTTGCCCAACAATTGTAATGACGGTGCCTACCACTTTTAATCACTAATCCGACCACTAAATATGACTTTGCCCAACAATTGTTATGACTTTGCCAACCAATGTTAATCACTTATCCGACCTCTAAAAAGGAATTTGCCCAACAATTGTAATGACTTGGACAACCACTGGTAATCACTTATCGGACCTCTAAAAATGACTTTGCGCAACAATTGTGATGATTTTGCCAACCACTGGTAATGACTTTGCCAACCACTTTTAATTCCAAATCCGACCTCCAAAAATGAATTTGCGCAACAATTGTAATGACTTTTCCAACCACTGGTAATGACTTAAGCCACCACTGATTATCACTTATCCGAAATCTAAATATGCCTTTGCCAAACAATTTTAATGACTTTGCAAAACAATTGAAATGACTTTGCCCAAGAATTGTAATGACTTTGCCAACCACTGTAAATCACTTATCCGACCTCGAGAAATGACTTTGCGCAACAATTGTAATGAATGTGCCAACCACTTTTAATCACTAATCCGACCTCTAAAAATGACTTAGCCCAACAATTAATATGACGTTCCCAACCACTGTTTATCACTTATCCAACCTCTAAAAATGACTTTGCCCAACAATTGTAATGACGGTGCCTACCACTTTTAATCACTAATCCGACCTCTAAATATGACTTTGCCCAACAATTGTTATGACTTTGCCAACCAATGTTAATCACTTATCCGACCTCTAAAAATGAATTTGCCCAACAATTGTAATGACTTGGACAACCACTGGTAATCACTTATCGGACCTCTAAAAATGACTTTGCGCAAGAATTGTAATGGCTTTGCCAACCACTGGTAATGACTTTCCCAACCACTGTTAATCACTTGTCCGACCTCTAAAAATGACTTTGCCCAACAATTGTAATGACTTTGCCAACCACTGTTAATCACTTATCCGGCCTCTAAAAATGACTTTGCCCAACAATTGTAATGACTTTGCAAACCACTGTTAATCACTTATCCGACCTCTAAAAATGACTTTGCCCAACAATTGAAATGACTTTTCCAACCACTGTTGATCAATTATCCGACCTCTAGAAATGACTTTGCGCAACAATTGTAATGACTGTGCCAACCACTGGTAATGACTTTGCCAACAACTGTTAATCACTTGTCCGACCTCTAAAAATGACTTTGCCCAACAATTGTAATGACTTTGCCAATCACTGGTAATGACTTGTCCGACCTCTAAAAATGACTTTGCCCAACAATTGTAATGACTTTGCCAACCACTGGTAATCACCTATCCGACCTCTAAAAATGACTTTCCCCAACAATTGTAATGACTTTGCCATCCACTGGTAATGACTTTGCCAATCACTTTTAATTACTAATCCGACCTCTAAAAATGACTTTGCCCAACAATTGTAATGACTTTGCCAACAACTGGTAATCACTTATCGGACCTCTAAAAATGACTTTGCCCAACAATTGTAATGGTTTTCCAACCACTTTTAATTACTAATCCGATCTCTTAAAATGACTTTGCCCAACAATTGTAATAACTTTGCCAACCCATGTAAATCATTTATCCGACCTCCAAAAATGTCTTTGCCAAACAATTGTAATGACTTTACCAACCACTGGTAATGACGTTCCCAACCACTGTTTATCACTTATTCGACCTCTAAAAATGACTTTGCCCAACAATTAAAATGACTTTGCCAACCACTGTTAATCACTAATCAGACCACTAAAAAAAATTTTTCCAACCACTGTTAATCACTTATCCGACCTCTAAAATTGACTTTGCCAACCACTGTAAATCACTTATCCGACCTCTAGAAATGACTTTGCCCAATAATTGTTATGACTTTGCCAACCACTGTTAATCACTTGTCCGACCTCTGAAAATTACTAAGCCAAACAAAAGTAATGACTTTGCCATCCACTGGTAATGACTTTGCCATCCACTGGTAATGACTTTGCCATCCACTGTTAATCAATTATCCGACCTCGAAAAATGATTTTGCCCAACAATTGAAATGGCTTTGCCAACCACTGGTAATGACTTTGCTAACCATTTTTAATTCCAAATCCGACCTCAAAAAATGAATTTGCGCGACAATTGTAATGACTTTTCCAGCCACTGGTAATGACTTTAGCCACCACTGATTATCACTTATCCGAAATCTAAATATGCCTTTGCCAAACCATTGTAATGACTTTTCTAAACAAATGTAATGACTTTGCCCAAGAATTGTAATGACTTTGCAAACACCTGTTATTCACTTATCCGACCTCTAACAATGACTTTGCCCAACAATTGTAGTGACTTTGCCAACCACTGTTAATCACTTGTCCGACCTCTAAAAATGACTTTACCCTACAATTGTAATGACTTTGCCAACCACTGGTAATCACTTATCGGACCTCTAAATATGACTTTGCGCAACAATTGTAATGGCTTCGCCAACCACTTTTAATTCCTAATCCGACCTCTTAAAATGACTTTGCCCAACAATTGTAATAACTTTGCCAACCCATTTAAATCATTTATCCGACCTCTAAAAATGTCTTTGCCAAACAATTGTAATGACTTTGCCAACCACTGGTAATGACGTTCCCAACCACTATTTATCACTTATCCAACCTCTAAAAATGACTTTGCCCAACAATTGTAATGACGGTGCCAACCACTTTTAATCACTAATCCGACCCCTAAATATGACTTTGCCCAACAATTGTTATGACTTTGCCAACCAATGTTAATCACTTATCCGACCTCTAAAAAGGAATTTGCCCAACAATTGTAATGACTTGGACAACCACTGGTAATCACTTATCGGACCTCTAAAAATGACTTTGCGCAACAATTGTGATGATTTTGCCAACCACTGGTAATGACTTTGCCAACCACTTTTAATTCCAAATCCGACCTCCAAAAATGAATTTGCGCAACAATTATAATGACTTTTCCAACCACTGGTAATGACTTAAGCCACCACTGATTATCACTTATCCGAAATCTAAATATGCCTTTGCCAAACAATTTTAATGACTTTGCAAAACAATTGAAATGACTTTGCCCAAGAATTGTAATGACTTTGCCAACCACTGTAAATCACTTATCAGACCTCGAGAAATGACTTTGCGCAACAATTGTAATGACTGTGCCAACCACTTTTAATCACTAATCCGACCTCTAAAAATGACTTAGCCCAACAATTGTTATGACTTTGCCAACCACTGTTAATCACTTGTCCGACCTCTAAAAATGACTATGCCCAACAATTGTAATGACTTTGCAAACCACTGTTAATCACTTATCCGACCTCTAAAAATGACTTTGCCCAACAATTGTTTTGACTTAGCCAACCAATGTTAATCACTTGTCCGACCTCTAAAAATGACTTTCCCTAACAATTTTAATGACTTTGCCATCCACTGGTAATGACTTTGCCAACCACTGTTAATCACTAATCCGACCTCTAAAAATGACTTTTACCAACTATTGTGATGACTTTGCCAACCACTGGTAATGACTTTGCCAACCACTTTTAATCACTTGTCCGACCTCTAAAAATGACTATGCCCAACAATTGTAATGACTTTGCAAACCACTGTTAATCACTTATCCGACCTCTAAAAATGACTTTGCCCAACAATTGTTTTGACTTAGCCAACCAATGTTAATCACTTGTCCGACCTCTAAAAATGACTTTCCCTAACAATTTTTATGACTTTGCCATCCACTGGTAATGACTTTGCCAACCACTGTTAATCACTAATCCGACCTCTAAAAATGACTTTTACCAACTATTGTGATGACTTTGCCAACCACTGGTAATGACTTTGCCAACCACTTTTAATTCCAAATACGACCTCCAAAAACGAATTTGCGCAACAATTGTAATGACTTTTCCAACCACTGGTAATGACTTAAGCCACCACTGATTATCACTTATCCGAAATCTAAATATGCCTTTGCCAAACAAATGTAATGACTATGCAAACCACTGTTAATCACTTATCCGACCTCTAAAAATGACTTTGCCCAACAATTGAAATGACTTTTACAACCACTGTTTATCACTTATCCGACCTCTAAAAATGACTTTGTCCAACAATTGTAATGACTTTGCAAACCACTGTTAATCACTTATCCGACCTCTAAAAATGACTTTGCCCAACAATTGAAATGACTTTTCCAACCACTGTTGATCAATTATCCGACCTCTAGAAATGACTTTGCGCAACAATTGTAATGACTGTGCCAACCACTGGTAATGACTTTGCCAACCACTGTTAATCACTTGTCCGACCTCTAAAAATGACTTTGCCCAACAATTGTAATGACTTTGCCAATCACTGGTAATGACTTGTCCGACCTATAAAAATGACTTTGCCCAACAATTGTAATGACTTTGCCAACCACTGGTAATCACCTATCCGACCCCTAAAAATGACTTTCCCCAACAATTGTAATGACTTTGCCATCCACTGGTAATGACTTTGCCAATCACTTTTAATTACTAATCCGACCTCTAAAAATGACTTTGCTCAACAATTGTAATGACTTTGCCAACCACTGGTAATCACTTATCGGACCTCTAAATATGACTTTGCCAAACAATTGTAATGGTTTGCCAACCACTTTTAATTACTAATCCGACCTCTTAAAATGACTTTGCCCAACAATTGTAATAACTTTGCCAACCCATGTAAATCATTTATCCGACCTCCAAAAATGTCTTTGCCAAACAATTGTATGACTTTGCCAACCACTGGTAATGACGTTCCCAACCACTGTTTATCACTTATTCGACCTCTAAAAATGACTTTGCCCAACAATTAAAATGACTTTGCCAACCACTGTTAATCACTAATCAGACCACTAAAAAAAATTTTTCCATCCACTGTTAATCACTTATCTGACCTCTAAAATTGACTTTGCCAACCACTGTAAATCACTTATCCGACCTCTAGAAATGACTTTGCCCAACAATTGTTATGACTTTGCCAACCACTGTTAATCACTTGTCCGACCTCTGAAAATTACTTAGCCAAACAAAAGTAATGACTTTGCCATCCACTGGTAATGACTTTGCCATCCACTGGTAATGACTTTGCCATCCACTGTTAATCAATTATCCGACCTCGAAAAATTATTTTGCCCAACAATTGAAATGGCTTTGCCAACCACTGGTAATGACTTTGCCAACCACTTTTAATTCCAAAACCGACCTCAAAAAATGAATTTGCGCGACAATTGTAATGACTTTTCCAGCCACTGGTAATGACTTTAGCCACCACTGATTATCACTTATCCGAAATCTAAATATGCCTTTGCCAAACCATTGTAATGACTTTTCTAAACAAATGTAATGACTTTGCCCAAGAATTGTAATGACTTTGCAAACACCTGTTATTCACTTATTCGACCTCTAACAATGACTTTGCCCAACAATTGAAGTGACTTTGCCAACCACTGTTAATCACTTGTCCGACCTCTAAAAATGACTTTGCCCTACAATTGTAATGACTTTGCCAACCACTGGTAATCACTTATCGGACCTCTAAATATGACTTTGCGCAACAATTGTAATGGCTTCGCCAAACACTTTTAATTCCTAATCCGACCTCTTAAAATGACTTTGCCCAACAATTGTAATAACTTTGCCAACCCATTTAAATCATTTATCCGACCTCTAAAAATGTCTTTGCCAAACAATTGTAATGACTTTGCCAACCACTGGTAATGACGTTCCCAACCACTGTTTATCACTTATCCAACCTCTAAAAATGACTTTGCCCAACAATTGTAATGACGGTGCCAACCACTTTTAATCACTAATCCGACCTCTAAATATGACTTTGCCCAACAATTGTTATGACTTTGCCAACCAATGTTAATCACTTATCCGACCTCTAAAAATGAATTTGCCCAACAATTGTAATGACTTGGACAACCACTGGTAATCACTTATCGGACCTCTAAAAATGACTTTGCCCAACAATTGTAATGGCTTTGCCAACCACTTTTAATTACTAATCCGACCCCTTAAAATGACTTTGCCCAACAATTGTAATAACTTTGCCAACCCAAGTAAATCATTTATCCGACCTCCAAAAATGTCTTTGCCAAGCAATTGTAATGACTTTGCCAACCACTGGTATTGACGTTCTCAACCACTGTTTATCACTTATTCGACCTCTAAAAATGACTTTACCCAACAATTAAAATGACTTTGCCAACCACTGTTAAACACTTATCAGACCTCTAAAAAAAATTTTTCCAACCACTGTTAATCACTTATCCGACCTCTAAAATTGACTTTGCCAACCACTGTAAATCACTTATCTGACCTCGAGAAATGACTTTGCGCAACAATTGTAATGACGGTGCCAACCACTTTTAATCACTAATCCGACCTCTAAATATGACTTTGCCCAACAATTGTTATGACTTTGCCAACCAATGTTAATCACTTATCCGACCTCTAAAAATGAATTTGCCCAACAATTGTAATGACTGTGCCAACCACTGGTAATGACTTTGCCAACCACTATAAATCACTTATCCGACCTATAAAAATGACTTTGCCCAACAATTAAAATGACTTGGCCAACCACTGGTAATCACTTATCGGACCTCTAAATATGAATTTGCGCAACAATTGTAATGGCTTCGCCAACCACTTTTAATTCCTAATCCGACCTCTTAAAATGACTTTGCCCAACAATTGTAATAACTTTGCCAACCCATTTAAATCATTTATCCGACCTCTAAAAATGTCTTTGCCAAACAATTGTAATGACTTTGCCAACCACTGGTAATGACGTTCCCAACCACTGTTTATCACTTATCCAACCTCTAAAAATGACTTTGCCCAACAATTGTAATGACGGTGCCAACCACTTTTAAACACTAATCCGACCTCTAAATATGACATTGCCCAACAATTGTTATGACTTTGCCAACCAATGTTAATCACTTATCCGACCTCTAAAAATGAATTTGCCCAACAATTGTAATGACTTGGACAACCACTGGTAATCACTTATCGGACCTCTAAAAATGACTTTGCGCAACAATTGTAATGGCTTTGCCAACCACTGGTAATGACTTTCCCAACCACTGTTAATCACTTGTCCGACCTCTAAAAATGACTTTGCCCAACAATTGTAATGACTTTGCCAACCACTGGTAATCACTTATCGGACCTCTAAAAATGACTTTGCCCAACAATTGTAATGGCTTTGCCAACCACTTTTAATTACTAATCCGACCCCTTAAAATGACTTTGCCCAACAATTGTAATAACTTTGCCAACCCAAGTAAATCATTTATCCGACCTCCAAAAATGTCTTTGCCAAGCAATTGTAATGACTTTGCCAACCACTGGTATTGACGTTCTCAACCACTGTTTATCACTTATTCGACCTCTAAAAATGACTTTACCCAACAATTAAAATGACTTTGCCAACCACTGTTAAACACTAATCAGACCTCTAAAAAAAATTTTTCCAACCACTGTAAATCACTTATCTGACCTCGAGAAATGACTTTGCGCAACAATTGTAATGACGGTGCCAACCACTTTTAATCACTAATCCGACCTCTAAATATGACTTTGCCCAACAATTGTTATGACTTTGCCAACCAATGTTAATCACTTATCCGACCTCTAAAAATGAATTTGCCCAACAATTGTAATGACTGTGCCAACCACTGGTAATGACTTTGCCAACCACTATAAATCACTTATCCGACCTATAAAAATGACTTTGCCCAACAATTAAAATGACTTGGCCAACCACTGGTAATCACTTATCGGACCTCTAAAAATGACTTTGCGCAACAATTATAATGGCTTTGCCAACCACTGGTAATGACTTTCCCAACCACTGTTAATCACTTGTCCGACCTTTAAAAATGACTTTGCCCAACAATTGTAATGACTTTGCCTACCACTGTTAATCACTTGTCCGACCTCTAAAAATGACTTTGCCCAACAATTGTAATGGCTTTGCTAACCACTTTTAATTACTAATCCGACCCCTTAAAATGACTTTGCCCAACAATTGTAATAACTTTGCCAACCCATGTAAATCATTTATCCGACCTCCAAAAATGTCTTTGCCAAGCAATTGTAATGACTTTGCCAACCACTGGTAATGACGTTCCCAACCACTGTTTATCACTTATCCGACCTCTAAAATTGACTTTGCCAACCACTGTAAATCACTTATCCGACCTCTAGAAATGACTTTGCCCTACAATTGTTATGACTTTGCCATCCACTGTTAATCAATTATCCGACCTCGAAAAATGATTTTGCCCAACAATTGAAATGGCTTTGCCAACCACTGGTAATGACTTTGCCAACCACTTTTAATTCCGAATCTGACCTCTTAAAATGACTTTGCCCAACAATTGTAATTACTTTGCCAACCCATTTAAATCATTTATTCGACCTCTAAAAATGTCTTTGCCAAACAATTGTAATGACTTTGCCAACCACTGGTAATGACGTTCCCAACCACTGTTTATCACTTATCCGACCTCTAAAATTGACTTTGCCAACCACTGTAAATCACTTATCAGACCTCTAGAAATGACTTTGCCATCCACTGTTAATCAATTATCCGACCTCTAAAAATGATTTTGCCCAACAATTGAAATGGCTTTGCCAACCACTGGTAATGACTTTGCCAACCACTTTTAATTCCGAATCCGACCTCTTAAAATGTCTTTGCCAAACAATTCTAATGGCTTTGCCAACCACTGGAAATCACTTATCGGACCTCTAAAAATGACTTTGCCCAACAATTGTAATGGCTTTGCCAACCACTTTTAATTACTAATCCGACCTCTTAAAATGACTTTGCTCAACAATTGAAATGACTTTGCCAACCACTGTAAATCACCTATCCGACCTGGAGAAATGACTTTGCCAAACAATTCTAATGGCTTTGCCAACCACTGGTAATCACTTATCGGACCTCTAAAAATGACTTTGCCCAACAATTGTAATGGCTTTGCCAACCACTGTAAATCACCTATCCGACCTCGAGAAATGACTTTGCCTAACAATTGTAATGACGGTGCCAACCTCTTTTAATCACTAATCCGACCTCTAAATATGACTTTTCCCAACAATTGTTATGACTTTGCAAACCAATATTAATCACTTATCCGACCTCTAAAAATGACTTTGTCCAACAATTGTAATGACTGTGCCAACCACTGGTAATGACTTTGCCAACCCATTTAAATCACTTATCCGACCTCTTAAAATGACTTTGCCCAACAATTGTAATGACTTTACCAACCACTGGTAATGACGTTCCCAACCACTGTTTATCACTTATCCGACCTCTAAAATTGACTTTGCCAACCACTGTAAATCACTTATCCGACCTTGAAAAATGATTTTGCCCAACAATTGAAATGGCTTTGCCAACCACTGGTAATGACTTTGCCAACCACTTTCTATTCCGAATCCGACATCTTAAAATGACTTTGCCCAACAATTGTAATAACTTTGCCAACCCATTTAAATCATTTATCCGACCTCTAAAAATGTCTTTGCCAAACAATTCTAATGGCTTTGCCAACCACTGGTAATCACTTATCGGACCTCTAAAAATGACTTTGCCCAACAATTGTAATGGCTTTGCCAACCACTTTTAATTACTAATCACACCTCTTAAAATGACTTTGCCCAGCAATTGTAATGGCTTTGCCAACCCATGTAAATCATTTATCCGACCTCCAAAAATGTCTTTGCCAAACAATTGTAATGACTTTGCCAACCACTGGTAATGACGTTCCCAACCACTGTTTATAACTTATTCGACCTCTAAAAATGACTTTGCCCAACAATTAAAATGACTTTGCCAACCACTGTTAATCACTAATCAGACCTCTAAAAATAATTTTTCCAACCACTGTTAATCACTTATCCGACCTCTAAAATTGACTTTGCCAACCACTGTAAATCACTTTTCCGACCCCCAGAAATGACTTTGCCCAACAATTGTTATGACTTTGCCAACCACTGTTAATCACTTGTCCGACTTCTGAAAATTACTTAGCCAAACAAAAGTAATGACTTTGCCATCCACTGGTAATGACTTTGCCATCCACTTGTAATGACTTTGCCATCCACTGTTAATCAATTATCCGACCTCGAAACATGATTTTTCCCAACAATTGAAATGGCTTTGCCAACCACTGGTAATGACTTTGCCAACCACTTTTAATTCCAAATCCGACCTCCAAAAATGAATTTGCGCGACAATTGTAATGACTTTTCCAACCACTGGTAATGACTATAGCCACCACTGATTATCACTTATCCGAAATCTAAATATGCCTTTGCCAAACAATTGTAATGACTTTTCCAAACAAATGTAATGACTTTGCCCAAGAATTGTAATGACTGTGCCAACCACTGTTAATCACTTGTCCGACCTCTAAAAATGACTTTGCCCAACAATTGTAATTACTTTGCCAACCACTGGTAATCACTTATCGGACCTCTAAAAATGACTTTGCCCAACAATTGTAATGGCTTCGCCAACCACTTTTAATTACTAATCCGACCTCTTAAAATGACTTTGCCCAACAATTGTAATAACTTTGCCAACCCATTTAAATCATTTATCCGACCTCTAAAAATGTCTTTGCCAAACAATTGTAATGATTTGGCCAACCACCGGTAATGACGTTCCCAACCACTGTTTATCACTTATCCGACCTCTAAAATTGACTTTGCCAACCACTGTAAATCACTTATCCGACCACTAGAAATGACTTTGCCCAACAATTGTTATGAATTTGACATCCACTGTTAATCAATTATCCGACCTCGAAAAATGATTTTGCCCAACAATTGAAATGGCTTTGCCAACCACTGGTAATGACTTTGCCAACCACTTTTAATTCCGAATCCGACCTCCAAAAATGAATTTGCGCGACAATTGTAATGACTTTTCCAACCACTGGTAATGACTTTAGCCACCACTGATTATCACTTATCCGAAATCTAAATATGCCTTTGCCAAACAATTGTAATGACTTTTCCAAACAAATGTAATGACTTTGCCCAAGAATTGAAAAGACTTTGCCAACACCTGTTATTCACTTATCCGACCTCTAAAAATGACTTTGCCCAACAAATGTAGTGACTTTGCAAACCACTGTTAATCACTTATCAAATTTCTAAAAATGACTTTGCCCAACAATTGAAATGACTTTTCCAACCACTGTTAATCACTTATCCGACCTCTAAAAATGACTTGGCCCAACAATTGACATAACTTTGCAAACCACTGTTAATCATTTATCCGACCTCTAGAAATGACTTTGTGCAACAATTGTAATGACTGTGCCAACCACTGTTAATCACTTGTCCGACCTCTAAAAATGACTTTGCCCAACAATTGTAATGACTTTGCCAACCACTGGTAATCACTTATCGGACCTCTAAAAATGACTTTTCCCAACAATTGTAATGGCTTCGCCAACCACTTTAAATTACTAATCCGACCTATTAAAATGACTTTGCCCAACAATTGTAATAACTTTGCAAACCCATTTAAATCATTTATCCGACCTCTAAAAATGTCTTTGCCAAACGATTGTAATGACTTTGCCAACCACTGGTAATGACGTTGCCAACCACTGTTTATCACTTATCCGACCTCTAAAAATGACTCTGCCCAACAATTGAAATGACTTTGCCAACCACTGTAAATCACTTATCCGACCTCGAGAAATGACTTTGCGCAACAATTGTAATGACGGTGCCAACCACTTTTAATCACTAATCCGACCTCTAAATATGACTTTGCCCAACAATTGTTATGACTTTGCCAACCAAAAATAATCACTTATCCGACCTCTAAAAATGATTTTGCCCAACAATTGAAATGACTTTGCCAATCACTGTTAATCACTTATCCGACCTCTAGAAATTACTTTGCCCAACAATTGTAACGACTTTGCCGAACAATTGTAATGACTTTGTTAAACAATTGTAATGACTTTGCCAACCACTGTTAATCACTAATCAGACCTCTAAAAATTATTTTTTCCAACCAATGTAAATCACTTATCCGTTCTCTAAAAATAACTTTGCCAACAACTGTTAATCACTTATCCGACCTCTAAAAATGATTATAACATCCACTGGTAATGACTTTGCCAACAACTGTTAATCACTTATCCGACTTCGAAAAATGACTTTGCCCAATAATTGTAATGACTTTGCCAACCCATTTAAATCATTTATCCGACCTCTAAAAATGTCTTTGCCAAACGATTGTAATGACTTTGCCAACCACTGGTAATGACGTTGCCAACCACTGTTTATCACTTATCCGACCTCTAAAAATGACTCTGCCCAACAATTGAAATGACTTTGCCAACCACTGTAAATCACTTATCCGACCTCGAGAAATGACTTTGCGCAACAATTGTAATGACGGTGCCAACCACTTTTAATCACTAATCCGACCTCTAAATATGACTTTGCCCAACAATTGTTATGACTTTGCCAACCAAAAATAATCACTTATCCGACCTCTAAAAATGATTTTGCCCAACAATTGAAATGACTTTGCCAATCACTGTTAATCACTTATCCGACCTCTAGAAATGACTTTGCGCAACAATTGTAATGACTGTGCCAACCACTGGTAATGACTAATCAGACCTCTAAAAATAATTTTTCCAACCAATGTTAATCACTTATCCGACCGCTAAAATTTTCTTTGCGAACCACTGGCAATGACTTTGCCAACCACTGTAAATCACTTATCTGACCTTTAGAAATGATTTTGCGCAACAATTGTAATGACTGTGCAAACCACTGGTAATGACATTGCCAACCACTGTAAATCACTTATCCGTCCTCTTAAAATGACTTTGCCCAATAATTGTTATGTCTTTGCCAACCACTGTTAATCACTTGTCCGACCTCTAAGAATGACTTTGCCCAACAATTGTAATGACTTTGTTAAACAATTGTAATGACTTTGCCAACCACTGTTAATCACTAATCAGACCTCTAAAAATTATTTTTTCCAACCAATGTAAATCACTTATCCGTTCTCTAAAAATAACTTTGCCAACAACTGTTAATCACTTATCCGACCTCTAAAAATGATTATAACATCCACTGGTAATGACTTTGCCAACAACTGTTAATCACTTATCCGACTTCGAAAAATGACTTTGCCCAACAATTGTAATAACTTTGCAAACCCATTTAAATCATTTATCCGACCTCTAAAAATGTCTTTGCCAAACGATTGTAATGACTTTGCCAACCACTGGTAATGACGTTGCCAACCACTGTTTATCACTTATCCGACCTCTAAAAATGACTCTGCCCAACAATTGAAATGACTTTGCCAACCACTGTAAATCACTTATCCGACCTCGAGAAATGACTTTGCGCAACAATTGTAATGACGGTGCCAACCACTTTTAATCACTAATCCGACCTCTAAATATGACTTTGCCCAACAATTGTTATGACTTTGCCAACCAAAAATAATCACTTATCCGACCTCTAAAAATGATTTTGCCCAACAATTGAAATGACTTTGCCAATCACTGTTAATCACTTATCCGACCTCTAGAAATGACTTTGCGCAACAATTGTAATGACTGTGCCAACCACTGGTAATGACTAATCAGACCTCTAAAAATAATTTTTCCAACCAATGTTAATCACTTATCCGACCGCTAAAATTTTCTTTGCCAACCACTGGCAATGACTTTGCCAACCACTGTAAATCACTTATCTGACCTTAAGAAATGATTTTGCGCAACAATTGTAATGACTGTGCAAACCACTGGTAATGACATTGCCAACCACTGTAAATCACTTATCCGTCCTCTTAAAATGACTTTGCCCAATAATTGTTATGTCTTTGCCAACCACTGTTAATCACTTGTCCGACCTCTAAGAATGACTTTGCCCAACAATTGTAACGACTTTGCCGAACAATTGTAATGACTTTGTTAAACAATTGTAATGACTTTGCCAACCACTGTTAATCACTAATCAGACCTCTAAAAATTATTTTTTCCAACCAATGTAAATCACTTATCCGTTCTCTAAAAATAACTTTGCCAACAACTGTTAATCACTTATCCGACCTCTAAAAATGATTATAACATCCACTGGTAATGACTTTGCCAACAACTGTTAATCACTTATCCGACTTCGAAAAATGACTTTGCCCAATAATTGTAATGACTTTGCCAACCCATGTTAATCATTTATCCTACCTCTAAAAATGACTTTGCCCAACAATTGAAATGACGTTGCTAACCACTGTTAATCACTAATCAGACCTCTAAAAATTATTTTTCCAACCACTGTTAATCACTTATCCGACCTCTAGTAATGACTTTGCGCAACAATTGAAATGACTGTGCCAACCGCTGGTAATGACTTTGCCAACCACTGTTAATCACTTTTCCGACCTCTAAAAATGACTTTGCCCAACAATTGTTATGACTTTGCCAACCTCTGGTAATCACCTATCCGACCTCTAAAAATGACTTTCCCCAACAATTGTAATGACTTTTCCATCCACTGGTAATGACTTTGCCAGCCACTGTTAATCACTTATCCGACCTCGAAAAATGATTTTGCCCAACAATTGAAATGGCTTTGTAAACCACTGGTAAAGGCTTTGCCAACCACTGTTAATCACTAATCAGACCTCTAAAAATAATTTTTCCAACCAATGTTAATCACTTATCCGAACTCTAGAAATGATTTTGCCCAACAATTGAAATGGCTTTGTAAACCACTGGTAATGGCTTTGCCAACCACTTTTGATTACTAATCCGACCACTAAAAATGTCTTTGCCAAACAATTGTAACGACTATGACCACCACTGGTAATGACTTTGCTAGCCACTGTTAATCACTTATCCGACCTCTAGAAATGACTTTGCGCAACAATTGTAATTACTGTGCCAAGCACTGTAAATCACTTATCCGACCTCTAAAAATGACTTTGCCCAACAATTGTAATGACTTTGCCAACCACTGGTAATCACTTATCCGACATCGAAAAATGATTTTGCCCAACAATTAAAATGGCTTTGCCAACCACTGGAAATGACTTTGCCAACCACTTTTAATTCCTAATCCGACCTCCAAAAATGAATTTGCGCAACAATTGTAATGACTTTTCCAACCACTGGTAATGACTTTAGCCACCACTGATTATCACTTATCCGAAATCTAGATATACCTTTGCCAAACAATTGTAATGACTTTGCCAAACAATTGTAATGAATTTGCCCAACAATTGAAATGACTTTGCCATCCACTGTAAGTCACTTATCCGACCTCGAGAAATGACTTTGCCCAACAATTGTTTTGACTTTGCCAACCACTGTTAATCACTTATCCGACCTCTTAAAATGACTTTGCCTTACTATTGTGATGATTTTGCCAACCACTGGTAATGACTTTGCCAACCACTTTTAATTCCAAATCCGACCTCCAAAAATGAATTTGCGCAACAATTGTAATGACTTTTGCAACCACTGGTAAAGACTTTAGCCACCACTGATTATCACTTATCCGAAATCTAGATATACCTTTGCCAAACAATTGTAATGACTTTGCCAAACAATTGTAATGAATTTGCCCAACAATTGAAATGACTTTGCCATCCACTGTAAATCACTTATCCGACCTCGAGAAATGACTTTGCGCAACAATTGTAATGACTGTGTTAACCACTTTTAATCAATTATCCGACCTCTAAAAATAACTTTGCCCAACAATTGTTATGACTTTGCCAACCACTGTTAATCAATTGTCCGACCTCTTAAAATGACTTTGCCCAACAATTGTAATGACTTTGCAAACCACTGTTAATCACTTATCCGACCTCTAAAAATGACTTTGCCCAACAATTATTTTGACTTTGCCAACCAATGTTAATCACTTGTCCAACCTCTAAAAATGACTTTCCCTAACAATTTTAATGACTTTGCCATCCACTGGTAATGACTTTGCCAACCACTGTTAATCCCTAATCCGACCTCTAAAAATGACTTTTCCCAACTATTGTGATGACTTTGCCAACCACTGGTAATGACTTTGCCAACCACTTTTAAATCCAAATCCGACCTCCAAAAACGAATTTGCGCTACAATTGTAATGACTTTTCCAACCACTGGTAATGACTTTAGCCACCACTGATTATCACTTATCCGAAATCTAAATATGCCTTTGCCAAACAAATGTAATGACCATGCAAACCACTGTTAATCACATATCCGACCTCTAAAAATGACTTTGCCCAACAATTGAAATGACTTTTACAACCACTGTTAATCACTTATCCGACCTCTAAAAATGACTTTGCCCAACAATTGTAATGACTTTGCAAACCACTGTTAATCACTTTTCCGACCTCTAAAACTGACTTTGCCCAACAATTGAAATGACTTTTCCAACCACTGTTGATCAATTATCCGACCTCTAAAAATGACTTTGACCAACAATTGTAATGACTTTGCCATACACTGGTAATGACTTGTCCGACCTCTAAAAATGACTTTGCCCAACAATTGTAATGACTTTGCCAACCACTGGTAATCACCTATCCGACCTCTAAAAATGACTTTCCCCAACAATTGTAATGACTTTGCCATCCACTGGTAATGACTTTGCCAACCACTGTTAATCACTTATCCCACCTCGAAAAATGATTTTGCCCAACAATTGTAATGACTGTGCAAACCACTGGTAATGACTTTGCCAACCACTGTTAATAACTTGTCCGACCTCTAAAAATGACTTTGCCCAACAATTGTAATGACTTTGCCATACACTGGTAATGACTTGTCCGACCTCTAAAAATGACTTTGCCCAACAATTGTAATGACTTTGCCAACCACTGGTAATCACCTATCCGACCTCTAAAAATGACTTTCCCCAACAATTGTAATGACTTTGCCATCCACTGGTAATGACTTTGCCAACCACTGTTAATCACTTATCCCACCTCGAAAAATGATTTTGCCCAACAATTGAAATGGCTTTGTAAACCACTGTTAATGGCTTTGCCAATCACTTTTAATTACTAATCCGACCTCTAAAAATGTCTTTGCCAAACAATTGTAACGACTTTGCCAACCACTGGTAATGACTTTGCCAGCCACTGTTAATCACTTATCCGATCTCTAAAAATGACTTTGCCAAACAATTGTAATGACTTTGCCCAAGAATTGTAATGACTTTGCAACCACTGTAAATCACTTATCCGAACTCGAGAAATGACTTTGCGCAACAATTGTAATGACTGTGCCAACCACTTTTAATCACTAATCCTACCTCTAAAAATGACTTTGCCCAACAATTGTTATGACTTTGCCAACCACTGTTAATCACTTGTCCGACCTCTAAAAATAACTTTCCCCAACAATTGTAATGACTTTGCCATCAACTGGTAATGACTTTGCCAACCACTGTTAATCACTTATCCGACCTCTAAAAATGACTTTGCCCAACAATTGTGATGACTTTGCCAACCACTGGTAATGACTTTGCCAACCACTTTTAATTCCAAATCCGACCTCCAAAAATGAATTTGCGCAACAATTGTAATGACTTTTCCAACCACTGGTAATGACTTTAGCCACCACTGATTATCACTTATCCGAAATCTAGATATGCCTTTCCCCAACAATTGTAATGACTTTGCCATCCACTGGTAATGACTTTGCCAACCACTGTTAATCACTTATCCGACCTCTAAAAATGACTTTGCCCAACAATTGTGATGACTTTGCCAACCACTGTTAATCACTTGTCCGACCTCTAAAAATAACTTTCCCCAACAATTGTAATGACTTTGCCATCAACTGGTAATGACTTTGCCAACCACTGTTAATCACTTATCCGACCTCTAAAAATGACTTTGCCCAACAATTGTGATGACTTTGCCAACCACTGGTAATGACATTGCCAACCACTTTTAATTCCAAATCCGAACTCAAAAAATGAATTTGCGCAACAATTATAATGACTTTTCCAACCACTGGTAATGACTTTAGCCACCACTGATTATCACTTATCCGAAATCTAGATATGCCTTTACCAAACAATTGTAATGACTTTGCCAAACAATTGTAATGAATTTGCCCAACAATTGAAATGACTTTGCCATCCACTGTAAATCACTTATCCGACCTCGAGAAATGACTTTGCGCAACAATTGTAATGACTGTGCCAACCACTTTTAATCACTAATCCGACCTCTAAAAATAACTTTGCCCAACAATTGTTTTGACTTTGCCAACCACTGTTAATCACTTATCCGACCTCTAAAAATGACTATGCCTTACTATTGTGATGATTTTGCCAACCACTGGTAATGACCTTGCCAACCACTTTTAATTCCAAATCCGACCTCAAAAAATGAATTTGCGCAACAATTGTAATGACTTTTCCAACCACTGGTAATGACTTAAGCCACCACTGATTATCACTTATCCGAAATCTAAATATTCCTTTGCCAAACAATTGTAATGACTTTGCAAAACAATTGAAATGACTTTGCCCAAGAATTGTAATGACTTTGCCAACCACTGTAAATCACCAATCCGACCTCTAAAAATGACTTTGCCCAACAATTGTTATGACTTTGCCAACCACTGTTAATCACTTGTCCGACCTCTAAAAATGACTATGCCCAACAATTGTAATGACTTTGCGAACCACTGTTAATCACATATCCGACCTCTAAAAACGAATTTGCGCAACAGTTGTAATGACTTTTCCAACCACTGGTAATGACTTTAGCCACCACTGATTTTCACTTATCCGAAATCTAAATATGCCTTTGCCAAACTAATGTAATGACAATGCAAACCACTGTTAATCACTTATCCGAACTCTAAAAATGACTTTGCCCAACAATTGAAATGACTTTTACAACCAATTTTAATCACTTATCCGACCTCTAAAAATGACTTTGCCCAACAATTGTAATGACTTTGCAAACCACTGTTAATCACTAATCCGACCTCTAAAAATGACTTTGCCCAACAATTGTAATGACTGTGCCAACCACTGGTAATGACTTTGCCAACCACTGTTGATCACTTGTCCGACCTCTAAAAATGACTTTACCCAACAATTGTAATGACTTTGCCAACCACTGGTAATCACTTATCGGACCTCTAAAAATGACTATGCCCAACAATTGTAATGGCTTTGCCAACCACTTTTAATTACTAATTCGACCTCTAAAAATGTCTTTACCAAACAATTGTAATGACTTTGCCAACCACTGGTAATGACGTTCCCAACCACTGTTTATCACTTATCCGACCTCTAAAAATGACTTTGCCCAACTATTGAAATGACTTTACCAACCACTGTTAATCACTAATCCGACCTCTAAAAATGACTTTGCCCAACAATTGTTATGACTTTGCCGACCACTGTTAATCACTTATCCGACCTCTAGAAATGATTTTGCCCAACAATTGAAATGACTTTGCCGACCACTGTTAATCACTTATCCGAACTCGATAAATGATTTTGCCAACAATTGAAATGACTTTGCCAACCACTGTTAATCACTTATCCGACCTCTAAAAATGACTTTGCCATCCACTGAAAATGACTTTGCCAACCACTGTTAATCACTTATCCGACCTCTAAAAATGATATTGCCAAACAATTGTAATGACTTTGCCATCCACTGGTAATGACTTTCCCAACCACTGTTAATCACTTATCCAACCTCCAAAAATAACTTTGCCCAATTATTGTTATGACTTTGCCGACCACTGTTAATCACTTATCCGAACTCTAAAAATGACTTTGCCCAACAATTGAAATGACTTTTACAACCAATTTTAATCACTTATCCGACCTCTAAAAATGACTTTGCCCAACAATTGTAATGACTTTGCAAACCACTGTTAATCACTAATCCGACCTCTAAAAATGACTTTGCCCAACAATTGTAATGACTGTGCCAACCACTGGTAATGACTTTGCCAACCACTGTTGATCACTTGTCCGACCTCTAAAAATGACTTTACCCAACAATTGTAATGACTTTGCCAACCACTGGTAATCACTTATCGGACCTCTAAAAATGACTTTGCCCAACAATTGTAATGACTTTGCCAACCACTGGTAATCACTTATCGGACCTCTAAAAATGACTTTGCCCAACAATTGAAATGACTTTACCAACCACTGGTAATGACTTTGCCAACCACTTTTAATTCCAAATCCGACCTCCAAAAACGAATTTGCCCAACAATTGAAATGACTTTGCCACCCACTGGTAATGACTTTAGTCACCACTGATTATCACTTATCCGACATCTAAATATGCCTTTGCCAAACAATTGTAATGACTTTGCCAAACAATTGAAATGACTTTGCCCAAGAATTGTAATGACTTTGCCAACCACTGTAAATCACTTATCCGACCTCGAGAAATGACTTTTCGCAACAATTGTAATGACTGTGCCAACCACTTTTAATCTCTAATCCTACCTCTAAAAATGACTTTGCCCAACAATTGTTATGACTTTGCCAACCACTGTTAATCACTTGTCCGACCTCTAAAAATAACTTTCCCCAACAATTGTAATGACTTTACCATCAACTGGTAATGACTTTGCCAACCACTGTTAATCACTTATCCGACCTCTAAAAATGACTTTCCCCAACAATTTAAATGACTTTGCCATCCACTGGTAATGACTTTGCCAACCACTGTTTATCACTAATCCGACCTATAAAAATGACTTTTCCCAACTATTGTGATGACTTTGCCAACCACTGGTAATGACTTTGCCAACCACTTTTAATTCCAAATCCGACCTCCAAAAACGAATTTGCGCAACAATTGTAATGACTATTCGAACCACTGGTAATGACTTTAGCCACCACTGATTATCACTTATCCGAAATCTAAATATGCCTTTGCCAAACAAATGTAATGACTTTGCCCAAGAATTGTAATGACTTTGCCAAAACCTGTTATTCACTTATCCGACCTCTAAAAATGACTTTGCCCAACAATTGTAATGACTTTGCAAACCACTGTTAATCACTTATCCGACCTCTAAAAATGACTTTTCCCAACAATTGAAATGACTTTTCCAACCACTGTTGATCAATTATCCGACCTCTAGAAATGAATTTGCGCAACAATTGTAATGACTGTGCCAACCACTGGTAATGACTTTGCCAACCACTGTTAATCACTTGTCCGACCTCTAAAAATGACTTTGCGCAAAAATTGTAATGACTGTGCCAACCACTTTTAATCACTAATCCGACCTCTAAAAATGACTTTGCCCAACAATTGAAATGACTTTTCCAACCACTGTTAATCACTAATCCGACCTCTAAAAATGACTTTGCCCAACAATTGTAATGACTTTGCAAACCACTGTTAATCACTCATCCGACCTCTAAAAATGACTTTCCCCAACAATTGTAATGACTTTGCCATCCACTGGTAATGACTTTGCCAACCACTGTTAATCACTTATCCGACCTCTAAAAATGACTTTTCTCAACTATTGTGATGACTTTGCCAACCACTGGTAATGACTTTGCCAACCACCTTTAATTCCAAATCCGACCTCCAAAAACGAATTTGCGCAACAATTGTAATGACTTTTACAACCACTGTTAATCACTTATCCGACCTCTAAAAATGACTTTGCCCAAAAATTGTAATGACTTTGCAAACCACTGTTAATCACTTATCCGACCTCTGAAAATGACTTTGCCCAACAATTGAAATGACTTTTCCAACCACTGTTGATCAATTATCCGACCTCTAGAAATGACTTTGCGCAACAATTGTAATGACTGTGCCAACAACTGGTAATGACTTTGCCAACCACTGTTAATCACTTGTCCGACCTCTAAAAATGACTTTGCCCAACAATTGAAATTACTTTGCCAACCACTGGTAATCACTTATCGGACCTCTAAAAATGACTTTGCCCAAAAATTGTAATGGCTTTGCCAACCACTTTTAACTACTAATCCGACCTCTAAAAATGTCTTTGCCAAACAATTGTAATGACTTTGCCAACCACTGGTAATGACGTTTCCAACCACTGTTTATCACTTATCCGAAATCTAAATATGCCTTTGCCAAACAAATGTAATGACTTTGCCCAAGAATTGTAATGACTATGCAAACCACTGTTAATCACTTATCCGACCTCTAAAAATGACTTTGCCCAAAAATTGAAATGACTTTGCAAACCACTGTTAATCACTTATCCGACCTCTGAAAATGACTTTGCCCAACAATTGAAATGACTTTTCCAACCACTGTTAATCAATTATCCGACCTCTAGAAATGAATTTGCGCAACAATTGTAATGACTGTGCCAACCACTGGTAATGACTTTGCCAACCACTGTTAATCACTAGTCCGACCTCTAAAAATGACTTTGCCCAACAATTGTAATGGCCTTGCCAACCACTTTTAATTACTAATCCGACCTCTAAAAATGTCTTTGCCAAACAATTGAAATGACTTTGCCAACCACTGGTAATTACGTTCCCAACCACTGTTTATCACTTATCCGACCTCTAAAAATGACTTTGCCCAATAATTGAAATGACTTTACCTACCACTGTTAATCACTAATCAGACCTCTAAAAATAATTTTTCCAACCACTGTAGATCACTTATCCGACCTCTAGAAATGACTTTGCGCAACAATTTTAATGACTGTGCCAACCACTGGTATTGACTTTGCCAAACACTGTAAATCACTTGTCCGACCTCTAAAAATGACTTTGCCCAACAAATGTAATGACTATGCAAACCACTGTTAATCACTAATCCGACCTCTTAAAATGACTTTAGCCAACAATTGTAATAACTTTGCCAACCCATGTAAATCATTTATCCGACCTCTAAAAATTTCTTTGCCAAACAATTGTAATGACTTTGCCAACCACTGGTAATCACTTATCCGACCTCTAAAAATGATTTTGCCCAACAATTGAAATGGCTTTGCCAACCACTGGTAATGACTTTTCCAACCACTTTTAATTCCTAATCCGACCTCCAAAAATGAATTTGCGCAACAATTGTAATTACTTTGCCAACCACTGGTAATGACTTTAGCCACCACTGATTATCACTTATCCGACATCTAAAAATGCCGTTACCAAACAATTGTAATTACTTTGCCAAACAATTGTAATGACTTTGCCAACCACTGTTAATCACTAATCAGACCTCTAAAAATAATTTTTCCAACCACTGTTAATCACTTATCCGACCTCTGAAAATGACTTTGCCCAACAATTGAAATGGCTTTTCCGACTACTTTTGATCAATTATCCGACCTCTAGAAATGACTTTGCGCAACAATTGTAATGACTGTGCCAACCACTGGTAATGACTTTGCCAACCACTGTTAATCACTTATCCGACCACTAAAAATGACTTTTCCCAACTATTGTAATGAAATTGCCAACCACTGGTAATGACTTTGCCAACCACTTTTAATTCCAAATCCGACCTCCAAAAACGAATTTGCGCAACAATTGTAATGACTTTTCCAACCACTGGTAATGACTTTAGCCACCACTAATTATCACTTATCCGAAATCTAAATATGCCTTTGCCAAACAAATGTAATGACTTTGCCCAAGAATTGTAATGACTTTGCCAAATCCTGTTATTCACTTATCCGACCTCTAAAAATGACTTTGCGAAACAATTGTAAAGACTGTGCCAACCACTGGTAATGACTTTGCCAACCACTGTTAATCACTTATCCGACCACTAAAAATTACTTTTCCCAACTATTGTAATGAAATTGCCAACCACTGGTAATGACTTTGCCAACCACTTTTAATTCCAAATCCGACCTCCAAAAACGAATTTGCGCAACAATTGTAATGACTTTTCCAACCACTGGTAATGACTTTAGCCACCACTAATTATCACTTATCCGAAATCTAAATATGCCTTTGCCAAACAAATGTAATGACTTTGCCCAAGAATTGTAATGACTTTGCCAAAACCTGTTATTCACCTATCCGACCTCTAAAAATGACTTTGCCCAACAATTGTAATGACTATGCAAACCACTGTTAATCACTTATCCGACCTCTAAAAATGACTTTGCCCAACAATTGAAATGACTTTTACAACCACTGTTAATCACTTATCCAACCTCTAAAAATGACTTTGCCCAAAAATTGCAATGACTTTGCAAACCACTGTTAATCACTTATCCGACCTCTGAAAATGACTTTGCCCAACAATTGAAATGACTTTTCCAACCACTGTTGATCAATTATCCGACCTCTAGAAATGACTTTGCGCAACAATTTTAATGACTGTGCCAACCACTGGTATTGAATTTGCCAAACACTGTAAATCACTTGTCCGACCTCTAAAAATGACTTTGCCCAAAAATTGAAATGACTTTTACAACCACTGTTAATCACTTATCCAACCTCTAAAAATGACTTTGCCCAAAAATTGCAATGACTTTGCAAACCACTGTTAATCACTTATCCGACCTCTGAAAATGACTTTGCCCAACAAATGTAATGACTATGCAAACCACTGTTAATCACTAATCCGACCTCTTAAAATGACTTTGCCCAACAATTGTAATAACTTTGCCAACCCATGTAAATCATTTATCCGACCTCTAAAAATGTCTTTGCCAAACAATTGTAATGACTTTGCCAACCACTGGTAATGACTTTTCCAACCTCTTTTAATTCCTAATCCGACCTCCAAAAATGAATTTGCGCAACAATTGTAATTATTTTGCCAACCACTGGTAATGACTTTAGCCACCACTGATTATCACTTATCCGACATCTAAAAATGCCTTTACCAAACAATTGTAATGACTTTGCCAAACAATTGTAATGACTTTGTTAAACAATTATAATGACTTTGCCCAAGAATTTTAATGACTTTGCCAACCACTGTTAATCACTAATCAGACCTCTAAAAATAATTTTTCCAACCACTGTTAATCACTTATCCGACCTCAAAAAATAACTTTGCCCAACAATCGTAATGGCTTTGCAAACCACTGTTAATCGCTTATCCGACTTCGAAAAATGAATTTGCCAAACAATGGTAATGACTTTTCCAACAACTGTTAATCACTAATCCGACCTCCAAAAATGACTTTGCCCAACAATTGAAATGACTTTGCCAACCACTGTTAATCACTAATCAGACCTCTAAAAATTATTTTTCCAACCACTGTTTATCACTTATCCGACCTCTAAAATTGACTTTGCTAACCACTAGTAATGACTTTTCCAACCACTGTAAATCACTTATCCGACCACTAGAAATGACTTTGCGCCACAATTGTAATGACTTTGCAAACCACTGTTGATCAATTATCCGACCTCTAGAAATGACTTTGCGCAACAATTGTAATGACTGTGCCAACCACTGGTAATGACTTTGCCAACCACTGTTAATCACTTGTCCGACCTCTAAAAATGACTTTGCCCAACAATTGTAATGACTTTGCCAACCACGGGTAATAACTTATCGGACCTCTAAAAATGACTTTGCCCAACAATTGTAATGGCTTTGCCAACCACTTTTAATTACTAATCCGACCTCTAAAAATGTCTTTGCCAAACAATTGTAATGACTTTGCCAACCACTGGTAATGACGTTCCCAACCACTGTTTATCACTTATTCGACCTCAAAAAATAACTTTGCCCAACAATCGTAATGGCTTTGCAAACCACTGTTAATCGCTTATCCGACTTCGAAAAATGACTTTGCCAAACAATTGTAATGACTTTTCCAACAACTGTTAATCACTAATCCGACCTCCAAAAATGACTTTGCCCAACAATTGAAATGGCTTTGCCAACCACTTTTAATTAATATTCCGACCTCTTAAAATGACTTTGCCCAACAATTGTAATGACTTTGCCAACCACTGTTAATCACTAATCAGACCTCTAAAAATTATTTTTCCAACCACTGTTTATCACTTATCCGACCTCTAAAATTGACTTTGCTAACCACTAGTAATGACTTTTCCAACCACTGTAAATCACTTATCCGACCACTAGAAATGACTTTGCGCCACAATTGTAATGACTTTGCAAACCACTGTTGATCAATTATCCGACCTCTAGAAATGACTTTGCGCAACAATTGTAATGACTGTGCCAACCACTGGTAATGACTTTGCCAACCACTGTTAATCACTTGTCCGACCTCTAAAAATGACTTTGCCCAACAATTGTAATGACTTTGCCAACCACGGGTAATAACTTATCGGACCTCTAAAAATGACTTTGCCCAACAATTGTAATGGCTTTGCCAACCACTTTTAATTACTAATCCGACCTCTAAAAATGTCTTTGCCAAACAATTGTAATGACTTTGCCAACCACTGGTAATGACGTTCCCAACCACTGTTTATCACTTATCCGACCTCTAAAAATGACTTTGCCCAACAATTGAAATGACTTTACCAACCACTGTTAATCACTAATCAGACCTATAAAAATTATTTTTCCAACCACTGTTAATCACTTATCCGACCTCTAAAATTGACTTTGCTAACCACTAGTAATGACTTTTCCAACCACTGTAAATCACTTATCCGACCACTAGAAATGACTTTGCGCCACAATTGTAATGACTTTGCAAACCACTGTTAATCACTTATCCGACCTCTGAAAATGACTTTGCCCAACAATTGAAATGACTTTTCCAACCACTGTTGATCAATTATCCGACCTCTAGAAATGACTTTGCGCAACAATTGTAATGACTTTGCAAACCACTGTTAATCAGTTATCCGACCTCTGAAAATGACTTTGCCCTACAATTGAAATGACTTTTCCATCCACTGTTGATCAATTATCCGACCTCTAGAAATGACTTTGCGTAACAATTGTAATGACTGTGCCAACCACTGGTAATGACTTTGCCAACCTCTAAAAATGACTTTGCCCAACAATTGTAATGACTTTGCCAACCACTGGTAATCACTTATCGGACCTCTAAAAATGCTTTTGCCCAACAATTGTAATGGCTTTGCCAACCACTTTTAATTACTAATCCGACCTCTAAAAATGTCTTTGCCAAACAATTGTAATGACTTTGCCAACCACTGTTAATCACTAATCAGACCTCGAAAAATAATTTTTCCAACCACTGTAGATCACTTATCCGACCTCTAGAAATGACTTTCCGCAACAATTTTAATGACTGTGCCAACCACTGGTATTGACTTTGCCAAACACCGTAAATCACTTGTCCGACCTCTAAAAATGACTTTGCCCAACAAATGTAATGACTATGCAAACCACTGTTTATCACTAATCCGACCTCTTAAAATGACTTTGCCCAACAATTGTAATGACTTTGCCAACCACTGGTAATAACTTATCGGACCTCTAAAAATGACTTTGCCCAACAATTGTAATGGCTTTGCCAACCACTTTTAATTACTAATCCGACCTTAAAAATGTCTTTGCCAAACAATTGTAATGACTTTGCCAACCACTGGTAATGTCGTTCCCAACCACTGTTTATCACTTATCCGACCTCTAAAAATGACTTTGCCCAACAATTGAAATGACTTTACCAACCACTGTTAATCACTAATCAGACCTCTAAAAATTATTTTTCCAACCACTGTTAATCACTTATCCGACCTCTAAAATTGACTTTGCTAACCACTAGTAATGACTTTTCCAACCACTGTAAATCACTTATCCGACCACTAGAAATGACTTTTCGCCACAATTGTAATGACTTTGCAAACCACTGTTAATCACTTATCCGACCTCTGAAAATGACTTTGCCCAACAATTGAAATGACTTTTCCAACCACTGTTGATCAATTATCCGACCTCTAGAAATGACTTTGCGCAACAATTGTAATGACTTTGCAAACCACTGTTAATCAGTTATCCGACCTCTGAAAATGACTTTGCCCTACAATTGAAATGACTTTTCCATCCACTGTTGATCAATTATCCGACCTCTAGAAATGACTTTGCGTAACAATTGTAATGACTGTGCCAACCACTGGTAATGACTTTGCCAACCTCTAAAAATGACTTTGCCCAACAATTGTAATGACTTTGCCAACCACTGGTAATCACTTATCGGACCTCTAAAAATGCTTTTGCCCAACAATTGTAATGGCTTTGCCAACCACTTTTAATTACTAATCCGACCTCTAAAAATGTCTTTGCCAAACAATTGTAATGACTTTGCCAACCACTGTTAATCACTAATCAGACCTCGAAAAATAATTTTTCCAACCACTGTAGATCACTTATCCGACCTCTAGAAATGACTTTCCGCAACAATTTTAATGACTGTGCCAACCACTGGTATTGACTTTGCCAAACACCGTAAATCACTTGTCCGACCTCTAAAAATGACTTTGCCCAACAAATGTAATGACTATGCAAACCACTGTTTATCACTAATCCGACCTCTTAAAATGACTTTGCCCAACAATTGTAATGACTTTGCCAACCACTGGTAATAACTTATCGGACCTCTAAAAATGACTTTGCCCAACAATTGTAATGGCTTTGCCAACCACTTTTAATTACTAATCCGACCTTAAAAATGTCTTTGCCAAACAATTGTAATGACTTTGCCAACCACTGGTAATGTCGTTCCCAACCACTGTTTATCACTTATCCGACCTCTAAAAATGACTTTGCCCAACAATTGAAATGACTTTACCAACCACTGTTAATCACTAATCAGACCTCTAAAAATTATTTTTCCAACCACTGTTAATCACTTATCCGACCTCTAAAATTGACTTTGCTAACCACTAGTAATGACTTTTCCAACCACTGTAAATCACTTATCCGACCACTAGAAATGACTTTTCGCCACAATTGTAATGACTTTGCAAACCACTGTTAATCACTTATCCGACCTCTGAAAATGACTTTGCCCAACAATTGAAATGACTTTTCCAACCACTGTTGATCAATTATCCGACCTCTAGAAATGACTTTGCGCAACAATTGTAATGACTGTGCCAACCACTGGTAATGACTTTGCCAACCTCTAAAAATGACTTTGCCCAACAATTGTAATGACTTTGCCAACCACTGGTAATCACTTATCGGACCTCTAAAAATGCTTTTGCCCAATAATTGTAATGGCTTTGCCAACCACTTTTAATTACTAATCCGACCTCTAAAAATGTCTTTGCCATACAATTGTAATGACTTTGCCAACCACTGTTAATCACTAATCAGACCTCGAAAAATAATTTTTCCAACCACTGTTAATCACTTATCCGACCTCTAAAATTGACTTTGCCAACCACTGGTAATGACTTTGCCAACCACTGTAGATCACTTATCCGACCTCTAGAAATGACTTTCCGCAACAATTTTAATGACTGTGCCAACCACTGGTATTGACTTTGCCAAACACCGTAAATCACTTGTCCGACCTCTAAAAATGACTTTGCCCAACAAATGTAATGACTATGCAAACCACTGTTAATCACTAATCCGACCTCTTAAAATGACTTTGCCCAACAATTGTAATAACTTTGCCAACCCATGTAAATCATTTATCCGACCTCTAAAAATGTCTTTGCTAAACAATTGTAATGACTTTTCCAACCACTGGTAATCACTTATCCGACCTCTAAAAATGATTTTGCCCAAAAATCGAAATGACTTTCCCAACCACTGTTGGTCAATTATCCGACCTCTAAAAATGACTTTGCGCAACAATTGTAATGACTGTGCCAACCACTGGTAATGACTTTGCTAACCACTGTTAATCACCTGTCCGACCTCTAAAAATGACATTACCCAACAATTGTAATGACTTTGCCAACCACTGGTAATCACTTATCGGACCTCTAAAAATGACTTTGCCCAACAATTGTAATGGCTATGCCAACCACTTTTAATTACTAATCCGACCTCTAAAAATGTCTTTGCCAAACAATTGTAATGACTTTGCCAACCACTGGTAATGACGTTCCCAACCACTGTTTATCACTTATCCGACCTCTAAAAATGACTTTGCCCAACAATTGAAATGACTTTACCAACCACTGTTAATCACTAATCCGACCTCTAAAAATGACTTTTCCCAACTATTGTGATGACTTTGCCAACCACTGGTAATGACTTTGCCAACCACTTTTAATTCCAAATCCGACCTCCAAAAACGAATTTGCGCAACAATTGTAATGACTTTTCCAACCACTGGTAATAACATTAGCCACCACTGATTATCACTTATCCGAAATCTAAATATGCCTTTGCCAAACAAATGTAATGACTATGCAAACCACTGTTAATCACTTATCCGAACTCTAAAAATGACTTTGCCCAACAATTGAAATGACTTTTACAACCACTATTAATCACTTATCTGACCTCTAAAAATGACTTTGCCCAACAATTGTAATGACTTTGCAAACCACTGTTAATCACTTATCCGACCTCTAAAAATGACTTTGCCCAACAATTGAAATGACTTTTCCAACCACTGTTGATCAATTATCCGACCTCTAAAAATGACTTTGCCCAACAATTTGAATGGCTTTGCCAACCACTTTTAATTACTAATCCGACCTCTAAAAATGTCTCTGCCAAACAATTGTAATGACTTTGCCAACCACTGGTAATGACGTTCCCAACCACTGTTTATCACTTATCCGACCTCTAAAAATGACTTTGCCCAACAATTGAAGTGACTTTACCAACCAATGTCAATCACTAATCAGACCTCTAAAAATATTTTTTCCAACAATTGAAATGGCTTTGCCAGCCACTGGTAATGATTTTGCCAAGCACTTTTAATTCCGAATCTAACTTCCAAAAATGAATTTGCGCAACAATTGTAATGACTTTAGTCACCACTGATTATCACTTATCCGACATCTAAATATGCCTTTGCCAAACAATTGAAATGACTTTGCCCAAGAATTGTAATGACTTTGCCAACCACTGTAAATCACTTATCCGACCTCGAGAAATGAATTTGCCCAACAATTGTTATGACTTTGCCAACAACTGTTAATCACTTGTCCGACCTCTAAAAATAACTTTCCCCAACAATTGTAATGACTTTGGCATCAACTGGTAATGACTTTGCCAACCACTGCTAATCACTTATCCGACCTCTAAAAATGACTTTGCCCAACAATTGTGATGACTTTGCCAACCACTGGTAATGACTTTAGCCACCATTGATTATCACTTATCCGAAATCTAGATATGCCTTTGCCAAACAATTGTAATGACTGTGCCAACCACTTTTAATCACTAATCCGACCTCTAAAAATGACTTTGCCCAACAATTGAAATGACTTTTCCAACTACTGTTAATCACTTATCCGACCTCTAAAAATGACTTTGCCCAATAATTGTTTTGACTTTGCCAACCAATGTTAATCACTTTTCCGACCTCTAAAAATGACTTTCCCCAACAATTGTAATGACTTTGCCATCCACTGGTAATGACTTTGCCAACCACTGTTAATCACTTATCCCACCTCTAAAAATGACTTTTCTCAACTATTGTGATGACTTTGCCAACCACTGGTAATGACTTTGCCAACCACTTTTAATTCCAAATCCGACCTCCAAAAACGAATTTGCGCAACAATTGTAATGACTTTTCCAACCACTGGTAATGACTTTAGCTACCACTGATTATCACTTATCCGAAATCTAGATATGCCTTTGCCAAACAATTTTAATGACTTTGCCAAACAATTGTAATGACTTTGCCAAACAATTGTAATGACTTTGCCCAACAATTGAAATGACTTTGCCATCCACTGTAAATCACTTATCCGACCTCGAGAAATGACTTTGCGCAACAATTGTAATTACTGTGCCAACCACTTTTAATCACTAATCCGACCTCTAAAAATAACTTTCCCCAACAATTGTTTTGACTTTGCCAACCACTGTTAATCACTTATCCGACCTCTAAAAATGACTTTGCCCAACTATTGTGATGACTTTGTCAAACACTGGTAATGACTTTGCCAACCACTTTTAATTCCAAATCCGACCTCCAAAAATGAATTTGCGCAACAATTGTAATGACTTTTCCAACCACTGGTAATGACTTAAGCCACCACTGATTATCACTTATCCGAAATCTAAATATGCCTTTGCCAAACAATTGTAATGACTTTGCTAAACAATTGAAATGACTTTGCCCTAGAATTGTAATGACTTTGCCAACCACTGTAAATCACTTATCCGACCTCGAGAAATGACTTTGCGCAAAAATTGTAATGACTGTGCCAACCACTTTTAATCACTAATCCGACCTCTAAAAATGACTTTGCCCAACAATTGAAATGACTTTTCCAACCACTGTTAATCACTTATCCGACCTCTAAAAATGACTTTGCCCAACAATTGTTTTGACTTTGCCAACCAATGTTAATCACTTTTCCGACCTCTAAAAATGACTTTCCCCAACAATTGTAATGACTTTGCCATCCACTGGTAATGACTTTGCCAACCACTGTTAATCACTTATCCGACCTCTAAAAATGACTTTTCTCAACTATTGTGATGACTTTGCCAACCACAGGTAATGACTTTGCCAACCACTTTTAATTCCAAATCCGACCTCCAAAAACGAATTTGCGCAACAATTGTAATGACTTTTCCAACCACTGGTAATGACTTTAGCTACCACTGATTATCACTTATCCGAAATCTAAATATGCCTTTGCCAAACAAATGTAATGACTTTGCCCAAGAATTGTAATGACTTTGCCAAAATCTGTTATTCACTTATCCGACCTCTAAAAATGACTTTGCCCAACAATTGAAATGACTTTTAAAACCACTGTTAATCACTTATCCGACCTCTAAAAATGACTTTGCCCAAAAATTGTAATGACTTTGCAAACCAATGTTAATCACTTATCCGACCTCTGAAAATGACTTTGCCCAAACATTTAAATGACTTTTCCAACCACTGTTGATCAATTATCCGACCTCTAGAAATGACTTTGCGCAACAATTGTAATGACTGTGCCAACGACTGGTAATGACTTTGCCAACCACTGTTAATCACTTGTCCGACCTCTGAAAATGACTTTGCCCAACAATTGAAATTACTTTGCCAACCACTGGTAATCACTTATCGGACCTCTAAAAATGACTTTGCCCAACAATTGTAATGGCTTTGCCAACCACTTTTAATTACTAATCCGACCTCTAAAAATGTCTTTGCCAAACAATTGTAATGACTTTGCCAACCACTGGTAATGACGTTCCGTACCACTGTTTATCACTTATCCGAAATCTAAATATGCCTTTGCCAAACAATTGTAATGACTTTGCCCAACAATTGAAATGACTTTGCCATCCACTGTAAATCACTTAACCGACCTCGAGAAATGACTTTGCGCAACAATTGTAATATCTGTGCCAACCACTTTTAATCACTAATCCGACCTCTAAAAATAACTTTCCCCGACAATTGTTTTGACTTTGCCAACCACTGTTAATCACTTATCCGACCTCTAAAAATGACTTTGCCCAACTATTGTGATGACTTTGCCAAACACTGGTAATGACTTTGCCAACCACTTTTAATTCCAAATCCGACCTCCAAAAATGAATTTGCGCAACAATTGTAATGACTTTTCCAACCACTGGTAATGACTTAAGCCACCACTGATTATCACTTATCCGAAATCTAAATATGCCTTTGCCAAACAATTGTAATGACTTTGCTAAACAATTGAAATGACTTTGCCCTAGAATTGTAATGACTTTGCCAACCACTGTAAATCACTTATCCGACCTCGAGAAATGACTTTGCGCAAAAATTGTAATGACTGTGCCAACCACTTTTAATCACTAATCCGACCTCTAAAAATGACTTTGCCCAACAATTGAAATGACTTTACCAACCACTGTTAATCACTAATCAGACCTCTAAAAATAATTTTTCAAACCACTGTAGATCACTTATCCGACCTCTAGAAATGACTTTGCGCAACAATTTTAATGACTGTGCCAACCACTGGTATTGACTTTGCCAAACACTGTAAATCACTTGTCCGACCTCTAAAAATGACTTTGCCCAGCAAATGTAATGACTATGCAAACCACTGTTAATCACTAATCCGACCTCTTAAAATGACTTTGCCCAACAATTGTAATAACTTTGCCAACCCATGTAAATCATTTATCCGACCTCTAAAAATGTCTTTGCCAAACAATTGTAATGACTTTGCCAACCACTGTTAATCACTTATCCGACCTCTAAAAATGATTTTGCCCAACAATTGAAATGGCTTTGCCAACCACTGGTAATGACTTTTCCAACCACTTTTAATTCCTAATCCGACCTCCAAAAATGAATTTGCGCAACAATTGTAATGACTTTGCCAAACAATTGTAATGACTTTGTTAAACAATTTTAATGACTTTGCCCAAGAATTGTAATGACTTTGCCAACCACTGTTAATCACTAATCAGACCTCTAAAAATAATTTTTCCAACCACTGTTAATCACTTAACCGACCTCTGAAAATGACTTTGCCCAACAATTGAAATGACTATGCAAACCACTGTTAATCACTTATCCGACCTCTAAAAATGACTTTGCCCAAAAATTGTAATGACTTTGCAATCCACTGTTAATCACTTATCCGACCTCTGAAAATGACTTTGCCCAACAATTGAAATGACTTTTCCAACCACTGTTGATCAATTATCCGACCTCTAGAAATGACTTTGCGCAACAATTGTAATGACTGTGCCAACCAATGGTAATGACTTTGCCAACCACTGTTAATCACTTGTCCGACCTCTAAAAATGACTTTGCCCAACAATTGTAATGGCTTTGCCAACCACTGTTAATCACTTATCCGACCTCTAAAAATGATTTTGCCCAACAATTGAAATGGCTTTGCCAACCACTGGTAATGACTTTTCCAACCACTGTTTATCACTTATCCGACCTCTAAAAATGACTTTGCCCAACAATTGAAATGACTTTACCAACCACTGTTAATCACTAATCAGACCTCTAAAAATAATTTTTCCAACCACTGTAGATCACTTATCCGACCTCTAGAAATGACCTTTTGCAACAATTTTAATGACTGTGCCAACCACTGGTATTGACTTTGCCAAACACTGTAAATCACTTGTCCGACCTCTAAAAATGACTTTGCCCAGCAAATGTAATGACTATGCAAGCCACTGTTAATCACTAATCCGACCTCTTAAAATGACTTTGCCCAACAATTGTAATAACTTTGCCAACCCATGTAAATCATTTATTCGACCTCTAAAAATGACTTTTCCCAACTATTGTGATGAAATTGCCAACCACTGGTAATGACTTTGCCAACCACTTTTAATTCCAAATCCGACCTCCAAAAACGAATTTGCGCAACAATTGTAATGACTTTTCCAACCACTGGTAATGACTTTAGCCACCACTAATTATCACTTATCCGAAATCTAAATATGCCTTTGCCAAACAAATGTAATGACTTTGCCCTAGAATTGTAATGACTGTGCCAACCACTGGTAATGACTTTGCCAACCACTGTTAATCACTTATCCGACCACTAAAAATGACTTTTCCCAACTATTGTGATGAAATTGCCAACCACTGGTAATGACTTTGCCAACCACTTTTAATTCCAAATCCGACCTCCAAAAACGAATTTGCGCAACAATTGTAATGACTTTTCCAACCACTGGTAATGACTTTAGCCACCACTAATTATCACTTATCCGAAATCTAAATATGCCTTTGCCAAACAAATGTAATGACTTTGCCCTAGAATTGTAATGACTTTGCCAAAACCTGTTATTCACTTATCCAACCTCTAAAAATGACTTTGCCCAACAATTGTAATGACTATGCAAACCACTGTTAATCACTTATCCGACCTCTGAAAATGACTTTGCCCAACAATTGAAATGACTTTTCCAACCACTGTTGATCAATTATCCGACCTCTAGAAATGACTTTGCGCAACAATTGTAATGACTGTGCCAACCACTGGTAATGACTTTGCCAACCACTGTTAATCACTTGTCCGACCTCTAAAAATGACTTTGCCCAACAATTGTAATGACTTTGCCAACCACTGGTAATCACTTATCGGACCTCTAAAAATGACTTTGCGCAACAATTGTAATGACTTTTCCAACCACTGGTAATGACTTTAGCCACCACTAATTATCACTTATCCGAAATCTAAATATGCCTTTGCCAAACAAATGTAATGACTTTGCCCTAGAATTGTAATGACTGTGCCAACCACTGGTAATGACTTTGCCAACCACTGTTAATCACTTATCCGACCACTAAAAATGACTTTTCCCAACTATTGTGATGAAATTGCCAACCACTGGTAATGACTTTGCCAACCACTTTTAATTCCAAATCCGACCTCCAAAAACGAATTTGCGCAACAATTGTAATGACTTTTCCAACCACTGGTAATGACTTTAGCCACCACTAATTATCACTTATCCGAAATCTAAATATGCCTTTGCCAAACAAATGTAATGACTTTGCCCTAGAATTGTAATGACTTTGCCAAAACCTGTTATTCACTTATCCAACCTCTAAAAATGACTTTGCCCAACAATTGTAATGACTATGCAAACCACTGTTAATCACTTATCCGACCTCTGAAAATGACTTTGCCCAACAATTGAAATGACTTTTCCAACCACTGTTGATCAATTATCCGACCTCTAGAAATGACTTTGCGCAACAATTGTAATGACTGTGCCAACCACTGGTAATGACTTTGCCAACCACTGTTAATCACTTGTCCGACCTCTAAAAATGACTTTGCCCAACAATTGTAATGACTTTGCCAACCACTGGTAATCACTTATCGGACCTCTAAAAATGACTTTGCCCAATAATTGTAATGGCTTTGCCAACCACTTTTAATTACTAATCCGACCACTAAAAATGTCTTTGCAAAACAATTTTAATGACTTTACCAACTACTGTTAATCACTAATCAGACCTCTAAAAATAATTTTTGCAACCACTGTAGATCACTTATCCGACATCTAGAAATGACTTTGCGCAACAATTTTAATGACTGTGCCAACCACTGGTATTGAATTTGCCAACCACTGGTAATCACCTATCCGACCTCTAAAAATGACTTTCCCCAACAATTGTAATGACTTTGCCAAACAATTGTAATGACTTTGCCCAAGAATTGTAATGACTTTGCCAACCACTGTTAATCAGTTATCCAACCTTTAAAATGACTTTAACATCCACTGGTAATGACTTTGCCAACCACTGTTAATCACTTATCCGACCTCGAAAAATAACTTTGTCCAACAATTGTAATGACTTTGCCAACCAATGTTAATCACTAATCAGACCTCTAAAAATAATTTTTCCAACCATTGTTAATCACTTATCCGACCTCAAAAAATAACTTTGCCAACAACTGTTAATCACTTATCCGACTTCGAAAAATGACTTTGCCAAACTATTTTAATGACTTTTCCAACAACTGTTAATCACTAATCCGACCTCCAAAAATGACTTTGCCCAACAAATGTAATGACTATGCAAACCACTGTTAATCACTAATCCGACCTCTTAAAATGACTTTGCCCAACAATTGTAATAACTTTGCCAACCCATGTAAATCATTTATCCGACCTTTAAAAATGTCTTTGCCAAACAATTGTAATGACTTTAGCCACCACTGATTATCACTTATCCGACATCTAAAAATGCCTTTACCAAACAATTGTAATGACTTTTTTAAACAATTTTAATGACTTTGCCAAAGAATTGTAATGACTTTGCCAACCACTGTTAATCACTAATCAGACCTCTAAAAATAATTTTTCCTACCACTGTTAATCACTTATCCGACCTCTAGAAATGACTTTGCGCAACAATTGTAATGACTGTGCCAAATCACTGGTAATGACTTTGCCAACCACTGTTAATCACTTGTCCGACCTCTAAAAATGACTTTGCCCAACAATTGTAATGGCTTTGCCAACCACTTTTAATTACTAATCCGACCACTAAAAATGTCTTTGCAAAACAATTGTAATGACTGTGCCAACCACTGGTAATGACTTTGCCAACCACTGTTATTCACTTGTCCGACCTCTAAAAATGACTTTGCCCAACAATTGAAATGACTTTTCCAACCACTGTTGATCAATTATCCGACCACTAAAAATGACTTTGCGCAACAATTGTAATGACTGTGCCAACCACTGGTAATGACTTTGCCAACCACTGTTAATCACTTGTCCGACCTCTAAAAATGACTTTGCCCAACAATTGTAATGACTTTGCCAACCACTGGTAATCACTTATCGGACCTCTAAAAATGACTTTGCCCAACAATTGTAATGGCTTTGCCAACCACTTTTAATTACTAATCCGACCACTAAAAATGTCTTTGCAAAACAATTGTAATGACTTTACCAACCACTGTTAATCACTAATCAGACCTCTAAAAATAATTTTTCCAACCACTGTAGATCACTTATCCGACATCTAGAAATGACTTTGCGCAACAATTTTAATGACTGTGCCAACCACTGGTATTGAATTTGCCAAACACTGTAAATCACTTGTCCGACCTCTAAAATTGACTTTGCCCAACAATTGTAATGGCTTTGCCAACCACTTTTAATTACTAATCCAACCACTAAAAATGTCTTTGCAAAACAATTGTAATGACTGTGCCAACCACTGGTAATAACTTTGCCAACCACTGTTATTCACTTGTCCGACCTCTAAAAATGACTTTGCCCAACAATTGAAATGACTTTTCCAACCACTGTTGATCAATTATCCGACCTCTAGAAATGACATTGCGCAACAATTGTAATGACTGTGCCAACCACTGGTAATGACTTTGCCAACCACTGTTAATCACTTGTCTGACCTCTAAAAATGACTTTGCCCAACAATTGTAATGACTTTGCCAACCACTGGTAATCACTTATCGGACCTCTAAAAATGACTTTGCCCAACAATTGTAATGGCTTTGCCAACCACTTTTAATTACTAATCCGACCACTAAAAATGTCTTTGCAAAACAATTGTAATGACTTTACCAACCACTGTTAATCACTAATCAGACCTCTAAAAATAATTTTTCCAACCACTGTAGATCACTTATCCGACATCTAGAAATGACTTTGCGCAACAATTTTAATGACTGTGCAAACCACTGTGAATCACTAATCCGACCTCTTAAAATGACTTTTCACAACAATTGTAATAACTTTGCCAACCCATGTAAATCATTTATCCGACCTCTAAAAATGTCTTTGCCAAACAATTGTAATGACTTTGCCAACCACTGGTAATCACTTATCCGACCTCTAAAAATGATTTTGCCCAACAATTGAAATGGCTTTGCCAACCACTGGTAATGACTTTTCCAACCTCTTTTAATTCCTAATCCGACATCCAAAAATGAATTTGCGCAACAATTGTAATTACTTTGCCAACCACTGGTAATGACTTTAGCCACCACTGATTATCACTTATCCGACATCTAAAAATGCCTTTACCAAACAATTGTAATGACTTTGCCAAACAATTGTAATGACTTTGTTAAACAATTTTAATGACTTTGCCAAAGAATTGTAATGACTTTGCCAACCACTGTTAATCACTAATCAGACCTCTAAAAATAATTTTTCCAACCACTGTTAATCACTTATCCGACCTCAAAAAATAACTTTGCCCAACAATTGTAATGGCTTTGCCAACCACTGTTAATCGCTTATCCGACTTCGAAAAATGACTTTGCCAAACAATTGTAATGACTTTTCCAACAACTGTTAATCACTAATCCGACCTCCAAAAATGACTTTGCCCAACAATTGTAATGGCTTTGCCAACCACTTTTAATTAATATTCCGACCTCTTAAAATGACTTTGCCCAACAATTGTAATGACTTTGCCAACCACTGTTAATCACTAATCAGACCTCTAAAAATTATTTTTCCAACCACTGTTTATCACTTATCCGACCTCTAAAATTGACTTTGCGAACCACTAGTAATGACTTTTCCAACCACTGTAAATCACTTATCCGACCACTAGAAATGACTTTGAGCCACAATTGTAATGACTTTGCAAACCACTGGTAATCACTTATCCGACCTCTGAAAATTACTTTGCCTAACAATTGAAATGACTTTTCCAACCACTGTTGATCAATTATCCGACCTCTAGAAATGACTTTGCGCAACAATTGTAATGACTGTGCCAACCACTGGTAATGACTTTGCCAACCACTGTTAATCACTTGTCCGACCTCTAAAAATGACTTTGCCCAACAATTGATATGACTTTGCCAACCACTGGTAATCACTTATCGGACCTCTAAAAATGACTTTGCCAAACAATTGTAATGACTTTGCCAACCACTGTTAATCACTAATCAGACCTCTAAAAATAATTTTTCCAACCACTGTTAATCACTTATCCGACCTATAAAATTGACTTTGCCAACCACTAGTAATGACTTTGCCAACCACTGTAGATCACTTATCCGACCTCTAGAAATGACTTTCCGCAACAATTTTAATGATTGTGCCAACCACTGGTATTGACTTTGCCAAACACCGTAAATCACTTGTCCGACCTCTAAAAATGACTTTGCCCAACAAATGTATAACTATGCAAACCACTGTTAATCACTAATCCGACCTCTTAAAATGACTTTGCCCAACAATTGTAATAACTTTGCCAACCCATGTAAATCATTTATCCGACTTCTAAAAATGTCTTTGCCAAACAATTGTAATGACTTTGCCAACCACTGGTAATCACTTATCCGACCTCTAAAAATGATTTTGCCCAACAATTGAAATGGCTTTGCCAACCACTGGTAATGACTTTTCCAACCACTTTTAATTCCTAATCCGACCTCCAAAAATGAATTTGCGCAACAATTGTAATTACTTTGCCAACCATTGGTAATGACTTTAGCCACCACTGATTATCACTTATCCGACATCTAAAAATGCCTTTACCAAACAATTGTAATGACTTTGCCAACCATTGGTAATGACTTTAGCCACCACTGATTATCACTTATCCGACATCTAAAAATGCCTTTACCAAACAATTGTAATGACTTTGTTAAACAATTTTAATGACTTTGCCCAAGAATTGTAATGACTTTGCCAACCACTGTTAATCACTAATCAGACCTCTAAAAATAATTTTTCCAACCACTGTAAATCACTTATCCGACCTCAAAAAATAACTTTGCCCAACAATTGTAATGGCTTTGCCAACCACTGTTAATCGCTTATCCGACTTCGAAAAATGACTTTGCCAAACAATTGTAATGACTTTTCCAACAACTGTTAATCACTAATCCGACCTCCAAAAATGACTTTGCCCAACAATTGTAATGGCTTTGCCAACCACTTTTAATTAATATTCCGACCTCTTAAAATGACTTTGCCCAACAATTGTAATGACTTTGCAAACCACTGTTAATCACTAATCAGACCTCTAAAAATTATTTTTCCAACCACTGTTTATCACTAATCCGACCTCTAAAATTTACTTTGCTAACCACTAGTAATGACTTTTCCAACCACTGTAAATCACTTATCCGACCACTAGAAATGACTTTGCGCCACAATTGTAATGACTGTGCCAACCACTGGTAATGACTTTGCCAACCACTGTTAATCACTTATCCGACCTCAAAAAAAGACTTTGGCCAAAAATTGTTATGACTTTGCAAACCACTGTTAATCACTTGTCCGACCTCTAAAAATGACTTTGCCTAACAATTGTAATTACTTTGCCAACCACTGGTAATCACCTATCCGACCTCTAAAAATGCCTTTGCCAAACAATTGTAAAGACTTTGCCAAACAATTGTAATGACTTTGCCAAACAATTGTAAAGACTTTGCCCAACAATTGTAATGACTTTGCCAACCACTGGTAATCACCTATCCGACCTCTAAAAATGACTTTCCACAACAATTGTAATGACTTTGCCATCCACTGGTAACGACTTTGCCAACCACTGTTAATCACTTATCCGATCTCGAAAAATGAATTTGCGCAACAATTGTAATGACTTTGCCAAACAATTGTAATGACTTTGCCCAAGAATTGTAATGACTTTGCCAACCACTGTTAATCAGTTATCCAACCTTTAAAATGACTTTAACATCCACTGGTAATGACTTTGCCAACCACTGTTAATCACTTATCCGACCTCGAAAAATAACTTTGTCCGACAATTGTAATGACTTTGCCAACCACTGTTAATCACTAATCACACCTCTAAAAATAATTTTTCCAACCATTGTTAATCACTTATCCGACCTCAAAAAATAACTTTGCCAACCACTGTTAATCACTTATCCGACTTCGAAAAATGACTTTGCCAAACAATTTTAATGACTTTTCCAACAACTGTTAATCACTAATCCGACCTCCAAAAATGACTTTGCCCAACAAATTTAATGGCTTTGCCAACCACTTTTAATTAATATTCCGACCTCTTAAAATGACTTTGCCCAACAATTGTAATGACATTGCCAACCCATGTTAAACATTTATCCTACCTCTAAAAATGACTTTGCCCAATAATTGTAATGACTTTGCCAACCACTGTTAATCACTAATCAGACCTCTAAATATTATTTTTCCAACCACTGTTTATCACTTTTCCGACCTCTAAAATTGACTTTGCCAACCACTAGTAATGACTTTTCCAACCACTGTAAATCACTTTTCCGACCACTAGAAATGACTTTGCGCCACAATTGTAATGACTGTGCCAACCACTGGTAATGACTTTGCCAACCACTGTTAATCACTTATCCGACCTCAAAAAAAGACTTTGCCCAACAATTGTTATGACTTTGCAAACCACTGTTAATCACTTGTCCGACCTCTAAAAATGACTTTGCCCAACAATTGTAATCACTTTGCCAACCACTGCTAATCACCTATCCGACCTCTAAAAATGCCTTTGCCAAACAATTGTAAAGACTTTGCCAAACAATTGTAATGACTTTGCCAACCGCTGTTAATCACTAATCAAACCTCCAAAAATTCTTTTCCAACCACTGTTAATCACTTATCCGACCTCTAAAAATAACTTTGCAAACCACTGTTAATCACTTATCCGACCTCTTAAAATGACTTTAACATCCACTGGTAATGACTATGCCAACCACTGTTAATCACTAATCAGATCTCTAAAAATTATTTTTCCAACCACTGTTAATCACTTATCCGACCTCTAAAATTGACATTGCCAACCACTGGTAATGACTTATCCGACCTCTAGAAATGACTTTGCGCAACAACTGTAATGACTGTGCCAACCACTGGTAATCAGTTATCCAACCTTTAAAATGACTTTAACATCCACTGGTAATGACTTTGCCAACCACTGTTAATCACTTATCCGACCTCGAAAAATAACTTTGTCCAACAATTGTAATGACTTTGCCAACCACTGTTAATCACTAATCAGACCTCTAAAAATAATTTTTCCAACCATTGTTAATCACTTATCCGACCTCAAAAAATAACTTTGCCAACCACTGTTAATCACTTATCCGACTTCGAAAAATGACTTTGCCAAACAATTTTAATGACTTTTCCAACAACTGTTAATCACTAATCCGACCTCCAAAAATGACTTTGCCCAACAAATTTAATGGCTTTGCCAACCACTTTTAATTAATATTCCGACCTCTTAAAATGACTTTGCCCAACAATTGTAATGACATTGCCAACCCATGTTAATCATTTATCCTACCTCTAAAAATGACTTTGCCCAATAATTGTAATGACTTTGCCAACCACTGTTAATCACTAATCAGACCTCTAAATATTATTTTTCCAACCAATGTTTATCACTTTTCCGACCTCTAAAATTGACTTTGCCAACCACTAGTAATGACTTTTCCAACCACTGTAAATCACTTTTCCGACCACTAGAAATGACTTTGCGCCACAATTGTAATGACTGTGCCAACCACTGGTAATGACTTTGCCAACCACTGTTAATCACTTATCCGACCTCAAAAAAAGACTTTGCCCAACAATTGTTATGACTTTGCAAACCACTGTTAATCACTTGTCCGACCTCTAAAAATGACTTTGCCCAACAATTGTAATCACTTTGCCAACCACTGCTAATCACCTATCCGACCTCTAAAAATGCCTTTGCCAAACAATTGTAATGACTTTGCAAAACAATTGTAATGACTTTGCCAACCACTGTTAATCACTAATCAGACCTCCAAAAATTCATTTCCAACCACTGTTGATCACTTATCCGACCTCTAAAAATAACTTTGCAAGCCACTGTTAATCACTTATCCGACCTCTTAAAATGACTTTAACATCCACTGGTAATGACTTTGCCAACCACTGTTAATCACTTATCCGACCTCGAAAAATAACTTTGTCCAACAATTGTAATGACATTGCCAACCACTGTTAATCACTTATTCGACCTCTAAAAAAGACTTTGCCCAACAATTGTTATGGCTTTGCCAACCACTTTTAATTACTAATCCGACCTCAAAAAATGACTTTGCCCAACAATTGTAATGACTTTGTCAACCCTTGTTAATCATTTATCCGACCTCTAAAAATGTCTTTACTAAACAATTGTAATGACTATGCCAACCACTGGTAATGACTTTGCCAACCACTGTAAATCACTTATCCGACCTTTAAAAATGACTTTGCCATACAATTATAATGACTCTGCCAACCACTGTAAATCACTTGTCCGACCTCTAAAAATGACTTTGCCCAACAATTGTAATCACTTTGCCAACCACTGCTAATCACCTATCCGACCTCTAAAAATGCCTTTGCCAAACAATTGTAATGACTTTGCAAAACAATTGTAATGACTTTGCCAACCACTGTTAATCACTAATCAGACCTCCAAAAATTCATTTCCAACCACTGTTGATCACTTATCCGACCTCTAAAAATAACTTTGCAAGCCACTGTTAATCACTTATCCGACCTCTTAAAATGACTTTAACATCCACTGGTAATGACTTTGCCAACCACTGTTAATCACTTATCCGACCTCGAAAAATAACTTTGTCCAACAATTGTAATGACATTGCCAACCACTGTTAATCACTTATTCGACCTCTAAAAAAGACTTTGCCCAACAATTGTTATGGCTTTGCCAACCACTTTTAATTACTAATCCGACCTCAAAAAATGACTTTGCCCAACAATTGTAATGACTTTGTCAACCCTTGTTAATCATTTATCCGACCTCTAAAAATGTCTTTACTAAACAATTGTAATGACTATGCCAACCACTGGTAATGACTTTGCCAACCACTGTAAATCACTTATCCGACCTTTAAAAATGACTTTGCCATACAATTATAATGACTCTGCCAACCACTGTAAATCACTTCTCCGACCTCTAAAAATGACTTTGCCCAACAATTGTAATGACTTTGCCAACCACTGGTAATCACTTATCCGACCTCTAAAAATTACTTTGCCAAACAAAAGTAATGACTTTGCCATCCACTAGTAATGACTTTGCCAACCACTGTTAATCACTTATCAGACATCGAAAAATGATTTTGCCCAGCAATTGAAATGGCTTTGCCAACCACTTTTAATTCCTTATCCGACCTCCAAAAATGAATTTGCGCAACAATTTTAATGACTTTGCCAACCACTGGTAATGACTTTAGTTACCACTGATTATCACTTATCCGACATCTAAATATGCCTTTGCCAAACAATTGTAATGACTTTGCCAAACAATTGAAATGACTTTGTTAAACAATTGTAATGACTTTGCCCAAGAATTGTAATGACTTTGCCAAACACTGTAAATCAATTATCCGACCTCTAGAAATGACTTTGCGCAACAATTGTAATGACTGTGCCAACCACTGGTAATGACTTTTCCAACCACTGTAAATCACTTATCCGACCTTTAAAAATGACTTTGCCATACAATTATAATGACTTTGCCAACCACTGTTAATCACTTCTCCGACCTCTAAAAATGACTTTGCCCAATTATTGTAATGACTTTGCCAACTACTGGTAATCACTTATCCGACCTCTAAAAATTACATTGCCAGACAAAAGTAATGACTTTGCCAACCACTATAAATCACTTATCCGACCTCTAAAAATGACTTTGCGCAACAATTGAAATGGCTTTGCCAACCACTGGAAATGACTTTGCCAAACACTGTCAATCACTTATCCGACCTCTAAAAATGACTTTGCCAACCACTGGGAATGACTTTGCCAACCACTATAAATCACTTATCCGACCTCTAAAAATGACTTTGCGCAACAATTGTAATGACTGTGCCAACCACTGTTACTCACTAATCATACCTCTAAAAATTATGTTTCCAACCACTGTTAAGCAATTATCCGACCTCTAGAAATGACTTTGCGCAACAATTGTAATGACTGTGCCAACCACTGGTAATGACTTTGCCAACCACTATAAATCACTTATCCGACCTCTAAAAATGACTTTGCGCAACAATTGAAATGACTTTGCCAACCACTGGTAATGACTTTAGTCACCACTGATTATCACTTATCTGACATCTAAATATGCCTTTGCCAAACAATTGTAATGACTTTGCCAAACAATTGAAATGACTTTGTTAAACAATTGTAATGACTTTGCCCAAGAATTGTAATGACTTTGCCAACCACTGTTAATCACTAATCAGACCTCTAAAAATTATGTTTCCAACCACTGTTAATCACTTATCCTACCAATAAAAATTACTTTGCCAACCACTGTCAATCACTTATCCAACCTCTAAAAATGACTTTGCGCAACAATTGTAATGACTGTGCCATCCACTAGTAATGACTTATCCCACCTCTAAAAATGATTTTGCCCAACAATTGAAATGGCTTTTTAAACCACTGGTAAAGACTTTGCCAAGCACTTTTAATTCCGAATCTTACCTCCAAAAATGAATTTGCGCAACAATTGTAATGACTTTGCCAACCACTGGTAATGACTTTAGTCACCACTGATTATCACTTATCCGACATCTAAATATGCCTTTGTCAAACAATTGTAATGACTTTGCCAAACAATTGAAATGACTATGCCCAAGAATTATAATGATTTTGCCAATCACTGTAAATCACTTATTCAACCTCGAGAAATGACTTTGTGCAACAAATGTAATGACTATGCCAACCACTTTTAATCACTAATCCGACCTCTAAAAATGACTTTGCCCAACAATTGTTATGACTATGCCAACCACTGTTAATCACTCATCCGACCTCTAAAAATGACTTCCCCCAACAATTGAAATGACTTTGCCAACCACTGTTAATCACTCATCCGACCTCTAGAAATGACTTTGCCCAACAATTGTAATGGCTTTGCCAACCACTTTTAATTACTAATCCGACCTCTTTAAATGACTTTGCCCAACAATTGTAATAACTTTGCCAACCCATTTAAATCATTTACCGACCTCTAAAAATGTCTTTGCAAAATAATTGTAATGACTTTGCCAACCACTGGTAATGACGTTGCCAACCACTGTTAATCACTTATCCGACCTCTAAAAATGACTTTGCCCAACAATTGTAATGGCTTTTCCAACCACTGGTAAAGACTTTGCCAAGCACTTTTAATTCCGAATCTTACCTCCAAAAATGAATTTGCGCGACAATTGTAATGACTTTGCCAACCACTGGTAATGACTTTAGTCACCACGGATTATCACTTAACCGACATCTAAATATGCCTTTGCCAAACAATAATAATGACTTTGCCAAACAATTGAAATGACTATGCCCAAGAATTGTAATGATTTTGCCAATCACTGTAAATCACTTACTCAACCTCTAAAAATGACTTTGCACAACAATTGTAGTGACTTTGCCAACCACTGTTAATCACTTATCCGACCTCTAAAAATGACTTTGTCCAACAATTAAAATGACTTTGCCAACCACTGTAAATCACTTATCCGACCTCTAAAAATGACTTTGCCATCCACTGGGATTGACTTTGCCAACCACTGTTAATCACTTATCCGGCCACTAAAAATGACTTTGCCCAACAATTGTAGTGATTTTGCCAGCCACTGTTCATCCCTTTTCCGACCTCTAACATGAATTTGCCCAACGATTGAAGTAGCTTTGCCAACCACTGTAAAACACTTATCCGAACTCAAAAAATGACTTTGCCAAACAATTGTAATGATTTTGCCAACCACTGTTAATCACTTATCCGACCTCTAAAAATGACTTTGCCAACCACTGTTAATCACTTATCCGACCTCTAAAAATGACTTTGCCCAACAATTGTAGTGACTTTGCCAGCCACTGTTCATCCCTTATCCGACCTCTAAAAATGACTTTGCCCAACAATTGTAATGACTTTACCCACCACTGTAAATCACTTATCCGAACTCTAAAAATGACTTTGCCCAACAATTGTAATGATTTTGCCAACCACTGTTAATCACTTATCCGACCTCTAAAAATGACTTTGCCATCCAATGGGAATGACTTTGCCAACAACTGTTAATCACTTATCAAACCTCTAAAAATGACTTTGTCCAACAATTGAAATGACTTTGCCAACCACTGTAAATCACTTATCCGACCTCTAAAAATGACTTCCCCCAACAATTGTAATGACTTTGCAAACCACTGTTAATTACTGATCCGACCTCTTTAAATGACTTTGCAAAACAATTGTAATGACTTTGCCAACCACTGGTAATGACGTTGCCAACCACTGTTAATCACTTATCCGACCTCGAAAAATGATTTTGCCCAACAATTGAAATGGCTTTTCCAACCACTGGTAAAGACTTTGCCAAGCACTTTTAATTCCGAATCTTCCCTCCAAAAATAATTTTGCGCAACAATTGTAATGACTTTGCCAACCACTTTGAATCACTTATCCGATATCTAAAAATGACTTTGCCCAACAATTGTAATGATTTTGCCAACCACTGTTAATCACTTATCCGACCTCTAAAAATGACTTTGCCATCCACTGGGAATGACTTTGCCAACCACTGTTAATCACTTATCCGACCTCAAAAAATGACTTTGCCCAACAATTGGAGTGACTTTGCCAGCCTCTGTTCATCCCTTATCCGACCTCTAAAAATTATTTTACCAACCACTGTTAATTACTTTTCCGACCTCTAACATGACTTTGCCCAACAATTGAAGTAGCTTTGCCGACCACTGTAAATCAATTATCCGATCTCTAAAAATGACTTTGCCCAACAATTGTAATGATTTTGCCAACCACTGTTAATCACTTATCCGACCTCTAAAAATGACTTTGCCAACCACTGTTAATCACTTATCCGACCTCTAAAAAAGACTTTGCCCAACAATTGTAGTGACTTTGCCAGCCACTGTTCATCCCTTTTCCGACCTCTAAAAATGACTTTGCCCAACAATTGTAATGACTTTACCCACCACTGTAAATCACTTATCCGAACTCTAAAAATGACTTTGCCATCCACTGGGAATGACTTTGCCAACCACTGTTAATCACTTATCCGACCTCTAAAAATGACTTTGCACAACAATTGTAGTGACTTTGCCAGCCACTGTTCATCCCTTATCCGACCTCTAAAAATGACTTTGCCCAACAATTGTAATGACTTTACCCACCACTGTAAATCACTTATCCGAACTCTAAAAATGACTTTGCCCACCAATTGTAATGATTTTGCCAACCACTGTTAATCACTTATCCGACCTCTAAAAATGACTTTGCCATCCAATGGGAATGACTTTGCCAACCACTGTTAATCACTTATCAAACCTCTAAAAATGACTTTGTCCAACAATTGAAATGACTTTGCCAACCACTGTTAATCACTTATCCGACCTCTAAAAATGACTTCCCCCAACAATTGTAATGACTTTGCAAACCACTGTTATTTACTGATCCGACCTCTTTAAATGACTTTGCAAAACAATTGTAATGACTTTGCCAACCACTGGTAATGACGTTGCCAACCACTGTTAATCACTTATCCGACCTCGAAAAATGATTTTGCCCAACAATTGAAATGGCTTTTCCAACCACTGGTAAAGACTTTGCCAAGCACTTTTAATTCCGAATCTTCCCTCCAAAAATGAATTTGCGCAACAATTGTAATGACTTTGCCAACCACTTTGAATCACTTATCCGATATCTAAAAATGACTTTGCCCAACAATTGTAATGATTTTGCCAACCACTGTTAATCACTTATCCGACCTCAAAAAATGACTTTGCCCAACAATTGGAGTGACTTTGCCAGCCACTGTTCATCCCTTATCCGACCTCTAAAAATTATTTTACCAACCACTGTTAATTACTTTTCCGACCTCTAACATGACTATGCCCAACAATTGAAGTAGCTTTGCCAACCACTGTAAATCAATTATCCGATCTCTAAAAATGACTTTGCCCAACAATTGTAATGATTTTGCCAACCACTGTTAATCACTTATCCGACCTCTAAAAATGACTTTGCCAACCACTGTTAATCACTTATCCGACCTCTAAAAAAGACTTTGCCCAACAATTGTAGTGACTTTGCCAGCCACTGTTCATCCCTTATCCGACCTCTAAAAATGACTTTGCCCAACAATTGTAATGACTTTACCCACCACTGTAAATCACTTATCCGAACTCTAAAAATGACTTTGCCATCCACTGGGAATGACTTTGCCAACCACTGTTAATCACTTATCCGACCTCTAAAAATTACTTTGCACAACAATTGTAGTGACTTTACCAACCACTGTTCATCCCTTATCCGACCTCTAAAAATGACTTTGCCCAACAATTGTAATGACTTTACCCACCACTGCTTATCACTTATCTGACATCTAAAAATGACTTTGCCCAACAAATGTAATTACTTTACCCACCACTGCTTATCACTTATCCGACCTCTAAAAATGACTTTGCCAAAAAATTGTAATGACTTTAGCCACCACTGATTTTTACTTATCCGACATCTAAAAATGCCTTTGCGAAACAATTGTAATGCCTTTGCCAAACAATTGTAATGACTTTGCCAAACAATTGTAATGACTTTGCCAACCTCTGTTAATCACTAAACAGACCTCTAAAAATTATTTTACCAACCACTGTTAATTACTTTTCCGACCTCTAAAAATGACTTTGCACAACAATTGAAGTGACTTTGCCAACCACTGTTAATCACTTATCCGACCTCTAAAAATGACTTTGCCATCCACTGGGAATGACTTTGCCAACCACTGTTAATCACTTATCCGACCTCTAAAAATGACTTTGCACAACAATTGTAGTGACTTTACCAACCACTGTTCATCCCTTATCCGACCTCTAAAAATGACTTTGCCCAACAATTGTAATGACTTTACCCACCACTGCTTATCACTTATCCGACATCTAAAAATGACTTTGCCCTACAAATGTAATGACTTTACCCACCACTGCTTATCACTTATCCGACCTCTAAAAATGACTTTGCCAAAAAATTGTAATGACTTTGCCATCTACTGGTAATGACTTTGCCAACCACTGTTAATCACTTATCCGACCTCCAAAAATGACTTTGCCAAACAATTGTAATGACTTTAGCCACCACTGATTTTTACTTATCCGACATCTAAAAATGCCTTTGCGAAACAATTGTAATGCCTTTGCCAAACAATTGTAATGACTTTGCCAAACAATTGTAATGACTTTGCCAACCTCTGTTAATCACTAAACAGACCTCTAAAAATTATTTTACCAACCACTGTTAATTACTTTTCCGACCTCTAAAAATGACTTTGCACAACAATTGTAGTGACTTTGCCAACCACTGTTAATCACTTATCCGACCTCTAAAAATGACTCTGACCGACAATTGAAGGACTTTGCCAACCACTGGTAATCACAAATCCGATCACTAAAAATGACTTTGCCAAACAATTGTAATGACTTTATCAACCACTGTTACTAACTTTTCCGACCTCTAAAAATGACTTTGCCCAACAATTGTAATGATTTTGCCAACCACTGTTAATCACTTAACCGACCTCTAAAAATGACTTTGCCATCCACTGGGAATGACTTTGCCAACCACTGTTAATCACTTATCCGACCTCGAAAAATGACTTTGCCCAACAATTGTAATGACTTTGCCGACCACTGTTAATCACTTATCCGACCTCGAAAAATGATTTTGCCCAACAATTGAAATGACTTTGCCAACCACTGTTAATCACTAATCCGACCTCTAAAAATGACCTTGCCAAACAATTGTAATGACTTTGCCATCCACTGGTAATGACTTTGCCAACCACTGTTCATCCCTTATCCGACCTCTAAAAATTATTTTATCAACCACTGTTAATTACTTTTCCGACCTCTAACATGACTTTGCCCAACGATTGAAGTAGCTTTGTCAACCACTGTAAAACACTTATCCGAACTCTAAAAATGACTTTGCCAAACAATTGTAATGACTTTGCCAACCACTGTTAATCACTTATCCGACCTCTAAAAATGACTCTGTCCGACAATTGAAATGACTTTGCCAACCACTGGTAATCACAAATCCGATCACTAAAAATGACTTTGCCCAACAATTGTAATGACTTTACCAACCACTGTTACTAACTTTTCCGACCTCTAAAAATGACTTTGCCCAACAATTGTAATGATTTTGCCAACCACTGTTAATCACTTAACCGACCTCTAAAAATGACTTTGCCAACCACTGGTAATAACTTTGCCAACCACTGTTATTCACTTGTCCGACCTCTAAAAATGACTTTGCCCAACAATTGAAATGACTTTTCCAACCACTGTTGATCAATTATCCGACCTCTAAAAATGACCTTGCCAAACAATTGTAATGACTTTGCCATCCACTGGTAATGACTTTGCCAACCACTGTTCATCCCTTATCCGACCTCTAAAAATTATTTTATCAACCACTGTTAATTACTTTTCCGACCTCTAAAAATGACTTTGCCCAACAATTGTAGTGACTTTGCCAGCCACTGTTCATCCCTTATCCGACCTCTAAAAATGACTTCGCCATCCAATGGGAATGACTTTGCCAACCACTGTTAATCACTTATCCGACCTCTAAAAATGACTTCCCCCAACAATTGTAATGACTTTGCCCACCACTGTAAATCACTTATCCGAACTCTAAAAATGACTTTGCCCAACAATTGTTATGATTTTGCCAACCACTGTTAATCACTTATCCGACCTCTAAAAATGACTTCGCCATCCAATGGGAATGACTTTGCCAACCACTGTTAATCACTTATCAAACCTCTAAAAATGACTTTGTCCAACTATTGAAATGACTTTGCCAACCACTGTAAATCACTTATCCGACCTCTAAAAATGACTTCCCCCAACAATTGTAATGACTTTGCAAACCACTGTTAATTACTGATCCGACCTCTTTAAATGACTTTGCAAAACAATTGTAATGACTTTGCCAACCACTGGTAATGACGTTGCCAACCACTGTTAATCACTTATCCGACCTCGAAAAATGATTTTGCCCAACAATTGAAATGGCTTTTCCAACCACTGGTAAAGACTTTGCCAAGCACTTTTAATTCCGAATCTTCCCTCCAAAAATGAATTTGCGCAACAATTGTAATGACTTTGCCAACCACTTTGAATCACTTATCCGATATCTAAAAATGACTTTGCCCAACAATTGTAATGATTTTGCCAACCACTGTTAATCACTTATCCGACCTCTAAAAATGACTTTGCCATCCACTGGGAATGACTTTGCCAACCACTGTTAATCACTTATCCGACCTCAAAAAATGACTTTGCCCAACAATTGGAGTGACTTTGCCAGCCACTGTTCATCCCTTATCCGACCTCTAAAAATTATTTTACCAACCACTGTTAATTACTTTTCCGATCTCTAACATGACTTTGCCCAACAATTGAAGTAGCTTTGCCAACCACTGTAAATCAATAATCCGATCTCTAAAAATGACTTTGCCCAACAATTGTAATGATTTTGCCAACCACTGTTAATCACTTATCCGACCTCTAAAAATGACTTTGCCAACCACTGTTAATCACTTATCTGACCTCTAAAAAAGACTTTGCCCAACAATTGTAGTGACTTTGCCAGCCACTGTTCATCCCTTATCCGACCTCTAAAAATGACTTTGCCCAACAATTGTAATGACTTTACCCACCACTGTAAATCACTTATCCGAACTCTAAAAATGACTTTGCCCAACAATTGTAATGATTTTGCCAACCACTGTTAATCACTTATCCGACCTCTAAAAATGACTTTGCCATCCACTGGGAATGACTTTGCCAACCACTGTTAATCACTTATCCGACCTCTAAAAATGACTTTGCACAACTATTGTAGTGACTTTACCAACCACTGTTCATCCCTTATCCGACCTCTAAAAATGACTTTGCCCAACAATTGTAATGACTTTACCCACCACTGCTTATCACTTATCCGACATCTAAAAATGACTTTGCCCAACAAATGTAATGACTTTACCCACCACTGCTTATCACTTATCCGACCTCTAAAAATGACTTTGCCAAAAAATTGTAATGACTTTGCCATCTACTGGTAATGACTTTGCCAACCACTGTTAATCACTTATCCGACCTCCAAAAATGACTTTGCCAAACAATTGTAATGGTTTTAGCCACCACTGATTTTTACTTATCCGACATCTAAAAATGCCTTTGCGAAACAATTGTAATGCCTTTGCCAAACAATTGTAATGACTTTACCCACCACTGTAAATCACTTATCCGAACTCTAAAAATGACTTTGCCCAACAATTGTAATGATTTTGCCAACCACTGTTAATCACTTATCCGACCTCTAAAAATGACTTTGCCATCCACTGGGAATGACTTTGCCAACCACTGTTAATCACTTATCCGACCTCTAAAAATGACTTTGCACAACAATTGTAGTGACTTTACCAACTACTGTTCATCCCTTATCCGACCTCTAAAAATGACTTTGCCCAACAATTGTAATGACTTTACCCACCACTGCTTATCACTTATCCGACATCTAAAAATGACTTTGCCCAACAAATGTAATGACTTTACCCACCACTGCTTATCACTTATCCGACCTCTAAAAATGACTTTGCCAAAAAATTGTAATGTTTTTGCCATCTACTGGTAATGACTTTGCCAACCACTGTTAATCACTTATCCGACCTCCAAATATGACTTTGCCAAACAATTGTAATGACTTTAGCCACCACTGATTTTTACTTATCCGACATCAAAAAATGCCTTTGCGAAACAATTGTAATGCCTTTGCAAAACAATTGTAATGACTTTGCCAAACAATTGAAATGACTTTGCCAACCTCTGTTAATCACTAAACAGACCTCTAAAAATTATTTTACCAACCACTGTTAATTACTTTTCCGACCTCTAAAAATGACTTTGCACAACAATTGTAGTGACTTTGCCAACCACTGTTAATCACTTATCCGACCTCTAAAAATGACTCTGTCCGACAATTGAAATGACTTCACCAACCACTGTTACTAACTTTTCCGACCTCTAAAAATGACTTTGCCCAACAATTGTAATGATTTTGCCAACCACTGTTAATCACTTAACCGACCTCTAAAAATGACTTTGCCATCCACTGGGAATGACTTTGCCAACCACTGTTAATCACTTATCCGACCTCGAAAAATGACTTTGCCCAACAATTGTAATGACTTTGCCGACCACTGTTAATCACTTATCCGACCTCGAAAAATGATTTTGCCCAACAATTGAAATGACTTTGCCAACCACTGTTAATCACTAATCCGACCTCTAAAAATGACCTTGCCAAACAATTGTAATGACTTTGCCAACCACTGTTAATCACTTATCCGATCTCTAAAAAAATGACTTTTCCCAACAATTTTAATGACTTTGCCAACCACTGTTTATTACTTATCCGACCTCCAAAAATGACTTGGCCCAACAATTGTAATGACTTTGCCGACCACTGTTAATCACTTATCCGACCTCGAAAAATGATTTTGCCCAACAATTGAAATGACTTTGCCAACCACTGTTAATCACTTATCCGACCTCTAAAAATGACTTTGCCATCCTCTGGGAATGACTTTGCCAATCACTGTTAATCACTTATCCGACCTCGAAAAATGATTTTGCCCAACAATTGAAATGACTTTGCCCACCCCTGGTAATCCCTTTCCGCCCTCTATAAATGACTTTGCCCAACAATTGTTATGACTTTAGCCACCACTGATTTTTACTTATCCGACATCTAAAAATGCCTTTGCGAAACAATTGTAATGCCTTTGCCAAACAATTGTAATGACTTTGCCAAACAATTGTAATGACTTTGCCAACCTCTGTTAATCACTAAACAGACCTCTAAAAATTATTTTACCAACCACTGTTAATTACTTTTCCGACCTCTAAAAATGACTTTGCACAACAATTGTAGTGACTTTGCCAACCACTGTTAATCACTTATCCGACCTCTAAAAATGACTCTGTCCGACAATTGAAATGACTTCACCAACCACTGTTACTAACTTTTCCGACCTCTAAAAATGACTTTGCCCAACAATTGTAATGATTTTGCCAACCACTGTTAATCACTTAACCGACCTCTAAAAATGACTTTGCCATCCACTGGAAATGACTTTGCCAACCACTGTTAATCACTTATCCGACCTCGAAAAATGACTTTGCCCAACAATTGTAATGACTTTGCCGACCACTGTTAATCACTTATCCGACCTCGAAAAATGATTTTGCCCAACAATTGAAATGACTTTGCCAACCACTGTTAATCACTAATCCGACCTCTAAAAATGACCTTGCCAAACAATTGTAATGACTTTGCCAACCACTGTTAATCACTTATCCGATCTCTAAAAAAATGACTTTTCCCAACAATTTTAATGACTTTGCCAACCACTGTTTATTACTTATCCGACCTCCAAAAATGACTTGGCCCAACAATTGTAATGACTTTGCCGACCACTGTTAATCACTTATCCGACCTCGAAAAATGATTTTGCCCAACAATTGAAATGACTTTGCCAACCACTGTTAATCACTTATCCGACCTCTAAAAATGACTTTGCCATCCTCTGGGAATGACTTTGCCAACCACTGTTAATCACTTATCCGACCTCGAAAAATGATTTTGCCCAACAATTGAAATGACTTTGCCCACCCCTGGTAATCCCTTTCCGCCCTCTATAAATGACTTTGCCCAACAATTGTTATGACTTTACCAACCACTGTTACTAACTTTTCCGACCTCTAAAAATGACTTTGCCCAACAATTGTAATGATTTTGCCAACCACTGTTAATCACTTAACCGACCTCTAAAAATGACTTTGCCATCCACTGGGAATGACTTTGCCAACCACTGTTAATCACTTATCCGACCTCGAAAAATGACTTTGCCCAACAATTGTAATGACTTTGCCGACCACTGTTAATCACTTATCCGACCTCGAAAAATGATTTTGCCCAACAATTGAAATGACTTTGCCCACCCCTGGTAATCCCTTTCCGCCCTCTATAAATGACTTTGCCCAACAATTGTTATGACTTTACCAACCACTGTTACTAACTTTTCCGACCTCTAAAAATGACTTTGCCCAACAATTGTAATGATTTTGCCAACCACTGTTAATCACTTAACCGACCTCTAAAAATGACTTTGCCATCCACTGGGAATGACTTTGCCAACCACTGTTAATCACTAATCCGACATTTAAAAATGACCTTGCCAAACAATTGTAATGACTTTGCCATCCACTGGTAATGACTTTGCCAACCACTGTTAATCACTTATCCGATCTCTAAAAATGACTTTTCCCAACAATTTTAATGACTTTGCCAACCACTGTTTATTACTTATCCGACCTCCAAAAATGATTTGGCCCAACAATTGTAATGACTTTGCCGACCACTGTTAATCACTTATCCGACCTCGAAAAATGATTTTGCCCAACAATTGAAATGACTTTGCCAACCACTGTTCATCCCTTATCCGACCTCTAAAAATGACTTTGCCCAACAATTGTAATGACTTTACCCACCACTGTAAATCACTTATCCGAACTCTAAAAATGACTTTGCCCAACAATTGTTATGATTTTGCCAACCACTGTTAATCACTTATCCGACCTCTAAAAATGACTTAGCCATCCAATGGGAATGACTTTGCCAACCACTGTTAATCACTTATCAAACCTCTAAAAATGACTTTGTCCAACTATTGAAATGACTTTGCCAACCACTGTAAATCACTTATCCGACCTCTAAAAATGACTTCCCCCAACAATTGTAATGACTTTGCAAACCACTGTTAATTACTGATCCGACCTCTTTAAATGACTTTGCAAAACAATTGTAATGACTTTGCCAACCACTGGTAATGACGTTGCCAACCACTGTTAATCACTTATCCGACCTCGAAAAATGATTTTGCCCAACAATTGAAATGGCTTTTCCAACCACTGGTAAAGACTTTGCCAAGCACTTTTAATTCCGAATCTTCCCTCCAAAAATGAATTTGCGCAACAATTGTAATGACTTTGCCAACCACTTTGAATCACTTATCCGATATCTAAAAATGACTTTGCCCAACAATTGTAATGATTTTGCCAACCACTGTTAATCACTTATCCGACCTCTAAAAATGACTTTGCCATCCACTGGGAATGACTTTGCCAACCACTGTTAATCACTTATCCGACCTCAAAAAATGACTTTGCCCAACAATTGGAGTGACTTTGCCAGCCACTGTTCATCCCTTATCCGACCTCTAAAAATTATTTTACCAACCACTGTTAATTACTTTTCCGACCTCTAACATGACTTTGCCCAACAATTGAAGTAGCTTTGCCAACCACTGTAAATCAATTATCCGATCTCTAAAAATGACTTTGCCCAACAATTGTAATGATTTTGCCAACCACTGTTAATCACTTATCCGACCTCTAAAAATGACTTTGCCAACCACTGTTAATCACTTATCCGACCTCTAAAAAAGACTTTGCCCAACAAATGTAATGACTTTACCCACCACTGCTTATCACTTATCCGACCTCTAAAAATGACTTTGCCCAACAATTGTAATGACTTTACCCACCACTGTAAATCACTTATCCAAACTCTAAAAATGACTTTGCCCAACAATTGTAATGATTTTGCCAACCACTGTTAATCACTTATCCGACCTCTAAAAATGACTTTGCCATCCACTGGGAATGACTTTGCCAACCACTGTTAATCACTTATCCGACCTCTAAAAATGACTTTGCACAACAATTGTAGTGACTTTACCAACCACTGTTCATCCCTTATCCGACCTCTAAAAATGACTTTGCCCAACAATTGTAATGACTTTACCCACCACTGCTTATCACTTATCCGACATCTAAAAATGACTTTGCCCAACAAATGTAATGACTTTACCCACCACTGCTTATCACTTATCCGACCTCTAAAAATGACTTTGCCAAAAAATTGTAATGACTTTGCCATCTACTGGTAATGACTTTGCCAACCACTGTTAATCACTTATCCGACCTCCAAAAATGACTTTGCCAAACAATTGTAATGGTTTTAGCCACCACTGATTTTTACTTATCCGACATCTAAAAATGATTTGGCCCAACAATTGTAATGACTTTGCCGACCACTGTTAATCACTTATCCGACCTCGAAAAATGATTTTGCCCAACAATTGAAATGACTTTGCCAACCACTGTTCATCCCTTATCCGACCTCTAAAAATGACTTTGCCCAACAATTGTAATGACTTTACCCACCACTGTAAATCACTTATCCGAACTCTAAAAATGACTTTGCCCAACAATTGTTATGATTTTGCCAACCACTGTTAATCACTTATCCGACCTCTAAAAATGACTTAGCCATCCAATGGGAATGACTTTGCCAACCACTGTTAATCACTTATCAAACCTCTAAAAATGACTTTGTCCAACTATTGAAATGACTTTGCCAACCACTGTAAATCACTTATCCGACCTCTAAAAATGACTTCCCCCAACAATTGTAATGACTTTGCAAACCACTGTTAATTACTGATCCGACCTCTTTAAATGACTTTGCAAAACAATTGTAATGACTTTGCCAACCACTGGTAATGACGTTGCCAACCACTGTTAATCACTTATCCGACCTCGAAAAATGATTTTGCCCAACAATTGAAATGGCTTTTCCAACCACTGGTAAAGACTTTGCCAAGCACTTTTAATTCCGAATCTTCCCTCCAAAAATGAATTTGCGCAACAATTGTAATGACTTTGCCAACCACTTTGAATCACTCATCCGATATCTAAAAATGACTTTGCCCAACAATTGTAATGATTTTGCCAACCACTGTTAATCACTTATCCGACCTCTAAAAATGACTTTGCCATCCACTGGGAATGACTTTGCCAACCACTGTTAATCACTTATCCGACCTCAAAAAATGACTTTGCCCAACAATTGGAGTGACTTTGCCAGCCACTGTTCATCCCTTATCCGACCTCTAAAAATTATTTTACCAACCACTGTTAATTACTTTTCCGACCTCTAACATGACTTTGCCCAACAATTGAAGTAGCTTTGCCAACCACTGTAAATCAATTATCCGATCTCTAAAAATGACTTTGCCCAACAATTGTAATGATTTTGCCAACCACTGTTAATCACTTATCCGACCTCTAAAAATGACTTTGCCAACCACTGTTAATCACTTATCCGACCTCTAAAAAAGACTTTGCCCAACAATTGTAGTGACTTTGCCAGCCACTGTTCATCCCTTATCCGACCTCTAAAAATGACTTTGCCCAACAATTGTAATGACTTTACCCACCACTGTAAATCACTTATCCGAACTCTAAAAATGACTTTGCCCAACAATTGTAATGATTTTGCCAACCACTGTTAATCACTTATCCGACCTCTAAAAATGACTTTGCCATCCACTGGGAATGACTTTGCCAACCACTGTTAATCACTTATCCGACCTCTAAAAATGACTTTGCACAACAATTGTAGTGACTTTACCAACCACTGTTCATCCCTTATCCGACCTCTAAAAATGACTTTGCCCAACAATTGTAATGACTTTACCCACCACTGCTTATCACTTATCCGACATCTAAAAATGACTTTGCCCAACAAATGTAATGACTTTACCCACCACTGCTTATCACTTATCCGACCTCTAAAAATGACTTTGCCAAAAAATTGTAATGACTTTGCCATCTACTGGTAATGACTTTGCCAACCACTGTTAATCACTTATCCGACCTCCAAAAATGACTTTGCCAAACAATTGTAATGGTTTTAGCCACCACTGATTTTTACTTATCCGACATCTAAAAATGCCTTTGCGAAACAATTGTAATGCCTTTCCCAAACAATTGTAATGACTTTACCCACCACTGTAAATCACTTATCCGAACTCTAAAAATGACTTTGCCCAACAATTGTAATGATTTTGCCAACCACTGTTAATCACTTATCCGACCTCTAAAAATGACTATGCCATCCACTGGGAATGACTTTGCCAACCACTGTTAATCACTTATCCGACCTCTAAAAATGACTTTGCACAACAATTGTAGTGACTTTACCAACCACTGTTCATCCCTTATCCGACCTCTAAAAATGACTTTGCCCAACAATTGTAATGACTTTACCCACCACTGCTTATCACTTATCCGACATCTAAAAATGACTTTGCCCAACAAATGTAATGACTTTACCCACCACTGCTTATCACTTATCCGACCTCTAAAAATGACTTTGCCAAAAAATTGTAATGTTTTTGCCATCTACTGGTAATGACTTTGCCAACCACTGTTAATCACTTATCCGACCTCCAAAAATGACTTTGCCAAACAATTGTAATGACTTTAGCCACCACTGATTTTTACTTATCCGACATCTAAAAATGCCTTTGCGAATCAATTGTAATGCCTTTGCCAAACAATTGTAATGACTTTGCCAAACAATTGTAATGACTTTGCCAACCTCTGTTAATCACTAAACAGACCTCTAAAAATTATTTTACCAACCACTGTTAATTACTTTTCCGACCTCTAAAAATGACTTTGCACAACAATTGTAGTGACTTTGCCAACCACTGTTAATCACTTATCCGACCTCTAAAAATGACTCTGTCCGACAATTGAAATGACTTCACCAACCACTGTTACTAACTTTTCCGACCTCTAAAAATGACTTTGCCCAACAATTGTAATGATTTTGCCAACCACTGTTAATCACTTAACCGACCTCTAAAAATGACTTTGCCATCCACTGGGAATGACTTTGCCAACCACTGTTAATCACTTATCCGACCTCGAAAAATGATTTTTCCCAACAATTGAAATGACTTTGCCAACCACTGTTAATCACTAATCCGACCTCTAAAAATGACCTTGCCAAACAATTGTAATGACTTTGCCATCCACTGGTAATGACTTTGCCAACCACTGTTAATCACTTATCCGATCTCTAAAAATGACTTTTCCCAACAATTTTAATGACTTTGCCAACCACTGTTTATTACTTATCCGACCTCCAAAAATGACTTGGCCCAACAATTGTAATGACTTTGCCGACCACTGTTAATCACTTATCCGACCTCGAAAAATGATTTTGCCCAACAATTGAAATGACTTTGCCAACCACTGTTAATCACTTATCCGACCTCTAAAAATGACTTTGCCATCCTCTGGGAATGACTTTGCCAACCACTGTTAATCACTTATCCGACCTCGAAAAATGATTTTGCCCAACAATTGAAATGACTTTGCCCACCCCTGGTAATCCCTTTCCGCCCTCTAAAAATGACTTTGTCAACCACTGTTACTAACTTTTCCGACCTCTAAAAATGACTTTGCCCAACAATTGTAATGATTTTGCCAACCACTGTTAATCACTTAACCGACCTCTAAAAATGACTTTGCCATCCACTGGGAATGACTTTGCCAACCACTGTTAATCACTTATCCGACCTCGAAAAATGACTTTGCCCAACAATTGTAATGACTTTGCCGACCACTGTTAATCACTTATCCGACCGCGAAAAATGATTTTGCCCAACAATTGAAATGACTTTGCCAACCACTGTTAATCACTAATCCGACATTTAAAAATGACCTTGCCAAACAATTGTAATGACTTTGCCAACCACTGTTAATCACTTATCCGATCTCTAAAAATGACTTTTCCCAACAATTTTAATGACTTTGCCAACCACTGTTTATTACTTATCCGACCTCCAAAAATGACTTGGCCCAACAATTGTAATGACTTTGCCGACCACTGTTAATCACTTATCCGACCTCGAAAAATGATTTTGCCCAACAATTGAAATGACTTTGCCAACCACTGTTAATCACTTATCCGACCTCTAAAAATGACTTTGCCATCCTCTGGGAATGACTTTGCCAACCACTGTTAATCACTTATCCGACCTCGAAAAATGATTTTGCCCAACAATTGAAATGACTTTGCCCACCCCTGGTAATCCCTTTCCGCCCTCTAAAAATGACTTTGCCAAACAATTGTAATAACTTTGCCATCCACTGGTGATGACTTTGCCAACCACTGTTAATATCTTATCCGACCTCTAAAAATGACTTTTCCCAAAAAATTTAATGACTTTGCCAACCACGGTTAATCACTTATCCGACCTCCAAAAATGATTTTGCCCAACAATTGAAATGACTTTGCCAACCACTGTTAATCACTTATCCGACCTCTAAAAATGACTTTGCCATCCACTGGGAATGACTTTGCCAACCACTGTTAATCACTTATCTGACCTCTAAAAATGACTTTGCCCAACAATTGTAGTGACTTTGCCATCCACTGGGAATGACTTTGCCAACCACTGTTAATCACTAATCCGACCTCGAAAAATGACTTTGCCATACAATTGTAATGACTTTGCCATCCACTGGTAATGACTTTGCCAACCACTGTTAATCACTTATCCGACCTCTAAAAATGACTTTTCCCAAAAAATTTAATGACTTTGCCAACCACTGGTAATCCCTTTCCGCCCTCTAAAAATGACTTTGCCATACAATTGTAATGACTTTGCCATCCACTGGTAATGACTTTGCCAACCACTGTTAATCACTTATCCGACCTCTAAAAATGACTTTTCCCAAAAAATTTAATGACTTTGCCAACCACTGTTAATCACTTATCCGACCTCCAAAAATGATTTTGCCCAACAATTGAAATGACTTTGCCAACCACTGTTAATCACTTATCCGACCTCTAAAAATGACTTTGCCATCCACTGGGAATGACTTTGATAACCACTGTAAATCACTTATCCGACCTCTAAAAATGACTTTGCCCAACAATTGTAGTGACTTTGCCAACCACTGGTAATAACTTTTCCAGCCACTGTTCATCCCTTATCCGACCTCTAAAAATGACTTTGCCCAACAATTGTAATGACTTTGCCCACCACTGGTTATCACTTATCCGACCTCTAAAAATGATTTTGCCCAACAATTGAAATGACTTTGCCCACCACTGGTAATTTTTTTCCGCCCACTTAAAATGACTTTGCCAAACAATTGTAATGACTTTGCCGACCACTGTTAATCACTTATCCGACCTCGAAAAATGATTTTGCCCAACAATTGAAATGACTTTGCCCACCACTGGTAATCCCTTTCCGCCCTCTAAAAATGAATTTGCCAAACAATTGTAATGACTTTGCCATCCACTGGTAATGACTTTGCCAACCAATGTAAATCACTTATCCGACCTTTAAAAATGACTTTTCCCAACAATTTTAATAACTTTGCCAACCACTGTTAATCACTTATCCGACCTCCAAAAATGACTTTGCCCAGCAATTGTAATGACTTTGCCATCCACTGGTAATGACTTTGCCAACCACTGTAAATCACTTATCCGACCGTTAAAAATGACTTTTCCCAACAATTTTAATGACTTTGCCAACCACTGTTAATCACTTATCCGACCTCCAAAAATGACTTTGCCCAGCAATTGTAATGACTTTGCCGACCACTGTTAATCACTTATCCGACCTCGAAAAATGACTTTTCCCCACAATTTTAATGACTTTGCCAACCACTGTTAATCACTTATCCGACCTCCAAAAATGACTTTGCCCAGCAATTGTAATGACTTTGCCGACCACTTTTAATCACTTATCCGACCTTCTAAAAATGACTTTGCCAAACAATTGTAATGACTTTGCCAACCACTGTTAATCACTTAGCCGACCTCCGAAAATGACTTTGCCCAACAATTGAAATGACTTTGCCAACCACTGTTAATCACTTATCCGACCTCTAAAAAAGACTTTGCCCAACAATTGTAATGACTTTGCGAACCACTGGTAATGACTTTGCCAGCCACTGTTCATCTCCTATCCGACCTCTAAAAATGACTTTGCCCAACAATTGTAATGACTTTGCCCACCACTGGTTATCACTTATCCGACCTCTAAAAATGATTTTGCCCAACAATTGTAATGACTTTGCCAACCACTGTTAATCACTTAGCCGACCTCCGAAAATGATTTTGCCCAACAATTGAAATGACTTTGCCCATCACTGGTAATCCCTTTCCGCCCTCTAAAAATGAATTTGCCAAACAATTGTAATGACTTTGCCATCCACTGGTAATGACTTTGCCAACCACTGTAAATCACTTATCCGACCTTTAAAAATGACTTTTCCCAACAATTTAAATGACTTTGCCAACCACTGTTAATCACTAATCCGACCTCCAAAAATGACTTTGCCCAGCAATTGTAATGACTTTGCCTACCACTGTTAATCACTTATCCGACCTCGAAAAATGACTTTTCCCAACAATTTTAATGACTTTGCCGACCACTGTTAATCACTTATCCGACCTCGAAAAATGATTTTGCCCAACAATTGAAATGACTTTGTCCACCACTGGTAATCCCTTTCCGCCTTCTAAAAATGACTTTGCCAAACAATTGTAATGACTTTGCCAACCACTACTAATCACTTAGCCGACCTCCGAAAATGACTTTGCCCAACAATTGAAATGACTTTGCCAACCACTGTTAATCACTTATCCGACCTCTAAAAATGACTTTGCCCAACAATTGTTATGACTTTGCGAATCACTGGTAAAGACTTTGCCAGCCACTGTTCATCCCTTATCCGACCTCTAAAAATGACTTTGCCCAACAATTGTAATGACTTTGCCCACCACTGGTTATCACTTATCCGACCTCCAAAAATGACTTTGCCCAGCAATTGTAATGACTTTGCCGACCACTGTTAATCACTTATCCGACCTCGAAAAATGATTTTGCCCAACAATTGAAATGACTTTGTCCACCACTGGTAATCCCTTTCCGCCTTCTAAAAATGACTTTGCCAAACAATTGTAATGACTTTGCCAACCACTGGTAATGACTTTGCCAACCACTGTAAATCACTTATCCGACCGTTAAAAATGACTTTTCCCAACAATTTTAATGACTTTGCCAACCACTGTTAATCACTTATCCGACCTCCAAAAATGACTTTGCCCAGCAATTGTAATGACTTTGCCGACCACTGTTAATCACTTATCCGACCTCGAAAAATGACTTTTCCCCACAATTTTAATGACTTTGCCAACCACTGTTAATCACTTATCCGACCTCCAAAAATGACTTTGCCCAGCAATTGTAATGACTTTGCCGGCCACTTTTAATCACTTATCCGACCTTCTAAAAATGACTTTGCCAAACAATTGTAATGACTTTGCCAACCACTGTTAATCACTTAGCCGACCTCCGAAAATGACTTTGCCCAACAATTGAAATGACTTTGCCAACCACTGTTAATCACTTATCCGACCTCTAAAAAAGACTTTGCCCAACAATTGTAATGACTTTGCGAACCACTGGTAATGACTTTGCCAGCCACTGTTCATCTCCTATCCGACCTCTAAAAATGACTTTGCCCAACAATTGTAATGACTTTGCCCACCACTGGTTATCACTTATCCGACCTCTAAAAATGATTTTGCCCAACAATTGTAATGACTTTGCCAACCACTGTTAATCACTTAGCCGACCTCCGAAAATGATTTTGCCCAACAATTGAAATGACTTTGCCCATCACTGGTAATCCCTTTCCGCCCTCTAAAAATGAATTTGCCAAACAATTGTAATGACTTTGCCATCCACTGGTAATGACTTTGCCAACCACTGTAAATCACTTATCCGACCTTTAAAAATGACTTTTCCCAACAATTTAAATGACTTTGCCAACCACTGTTAATCACTAATCCGACGTCCAAAAATGACTTTGCCCAGCAATTGTAATGACTTTGCCTACCACTGTTAATCACTTATCCGACCTCGAAAAATGACTTTTCCCAACAATTTTAATGACTTTGCCAACCACTGTTAATCACTTATCCGACCTCCAAAAATGACTTTGCCCAGCAATTGTAATGACTTTGCCGACCACTTTTAATCACTTATCCGACCTCGAAAAATGATTTTGCCCAACAATTGAAATGACTTTGTCCACCACTGGTAATCCCTTTCCGCCTTCTAAAAATGACTTTGCCAAACAATTGTAATGACTTTGCCAACCACTGTTAATCACTTATCCGACCTCTAAAAAAGACTTTGCCCAACAATTGTAATGACTTTGCGAACCACTGGTAATGACTTTGCCAGCCACTGTTCATCTCCTATCCGACCTCTAAAAATGACTTTGCCCAACAATTGTAATGACTTTGCCCACCACTGGTTATCACTTATCCGACCTCTAAAAATGATTTTGCCCAACAATTGTAATGACTTTGCCAACCACTGTTAATCACTTAGCCGACCTCCGAAAATGATTTTGCCCAACAATTGAAATGACTTTGCCCATCACTGGTAATCCCTTTCCGCCCTCTAAAAATGAATTTGCCAAACAATTGTAATGACTTTGCCATCCACTGGTAATGACTTTGCCAACCACTGTAAATCACTTATCCGACCTTTAAAAATGACTTTTCCCAACAATTTAAATGACTTTGCCAACCACTGTTAATCACTAATCCGACGTCCAAAAATGACTTTGCCCAGCAATTGTAATGACTTTGCCTACCACTGTTAATCACTTATCCGACCTCGAAAAATGACTTTTCCCAACAATTTTAATGACTTTGCCAACCACTGTTAATCACTTATCCGACCTCCAAAAATGACTTTGCCCAGCAATTGTAATGACTTTGCCGACCACTGTTAATCACTTATCCGACCTCGAAAAATGATTTTGCCCAACAATTGAAATGACTTTGTCCACCACTGGTAATCCCTTTCCGCCTTCTAAAAATGACTTTGCCAAACAATTGTAATGACTTTGCCAACCACTACTAATCACTTAGCCGACCTCCGAAAATGACTTTGCCCAACAATTGAAATGACTTTGCCAACCACTGTTAATCACTTATCCGACCTCTAAAAATGACTTTGCCCAACAATTGTTATGACTTTGCGAATCACTGGTAAAGACTTTGCCAGCCACTGTTCATCCCTTATCCGACCTCTAAAAATGACTTTGCCCAACAATTGAAATGACTTTGCCAACCACTGTTAATCACTTATCCGACCTCCAAAAATGACTTTGCCCAGCAATTGTAATGACTTTGCCGACCACTGTTAATCACTTATCCGACCTCGAAAAATGATTTTGCCCAACAATTGAAATGACTTTGTCCACCACTGGTAATCCCTTTCCGCCTTCTAAAAATGACTTTGCCAAACAATTGTAATGACTTTGCCAACCACTACTAATCACTTAGCCGACCTCCGAAAATGACTTTGCCCAACAATTGAAATGACTTTGCCAACCACTGTTAATCACTTATCCGACCTCTAAAAATGACTTTGCCCAACAATTGTTATGACTTTGCGAATCACTGGTAAAGACTTTGCCAGCCACTGTTCATCCCTTATCCGACCTCTAAAAATGACTTTGCCCAACAATTGTAATGACTTTGCCCACCACTGGTTATCACTTATCCGACCTCCAAAAATGACTTTGCCCAGCAATTGTAATGACTTTGCCGACCACTGTTAATCACTTATCCGACCTCGAAAAATGATTTTGCCCAACAATTGAAATGACTTTGTCCACCACTGGTAATCCCTTTCCGCCTTCTAAAAATGACTTTGCCAAACAATTGTAATGACTTTGCCAACCACTACTAATCACTTAGCCGACCTCCGAAAATGACTTTGCCCAACAATTGAAATGACTTTGCCAACCACTGTTAATCACTTATCGGACCTCTAAAAATGACTTTGGCCAACAATTGTAATGACTTTGCGAACCACTGGTAAAGACTTTGCCAGCCACTGTTCATCCCTTATCCGACCTCTAAAAATGACTTTGCCAAACAATTGTAATGACTTTGCCATCCACTGGTAATGACTTTGCCATCCACTGGTGATGACTTTGCCAACCACTGTTAATATCTTATCCGACCTCTAAAAATGACTTTTCCCAAAAAATTTAATGACTTTGCCAACCACGGTTAATCACTTATCCGACCTCCAAAAATGAGTTTGCCCAACAATTGAAATGACTTTGCCAACCACTGTTTATCACTTATCCGACCTCTAAAAATGACCTTGCCAAACAATTGTAATGGCTTTGCCATCCACTGGTAATGACTTTGCCAACCACTGTTAATCACTTATCCGACCTCTAAAAATGACTTTTCCCAACAATTTTAATGACTTTGCCAACCACTGTTTATTACTTATCCGACCTCCAAAAATGACTTGGCCCAACAATTGTAATGACTTTGCCGACCACTGTTAATCACTTATCCGACCTCGAAAAATGATTTTGCCCAACAATTGAAATGACTTTGCCAACCACTGTTAATCACTTATCCGACCTCTAAAAATGACTTTGCCATCCTCTGGGAATGACTTTGCCAACCACTGTTAATCACTTATCCGACCTCGAAAAATGATTTTGCCCAACAATTGAAATGACTTTGCCCACCCCTGGTAATCCCTTTCCGCCCTCTAAAAATGACTTTGCCAAACAATTGTAATAACTTTGCCATCCACTGGTGATGACTTTGCCAACCACTGTTAATATCTTATCCGACCTCTAAAAATGACTTTTCCCAAAATATTTAATGACTTTGCCAACCACGGTTAATCACTTATCCGACCTCCAAAAATGATTTTGCCCAACAATTGAAATGACTTTGCCAACCACTGTTAATCACTTATCCGACCTCTAAAAATGACTTTGCCATCCACTGGGAATGACTTTGCCAACCACTATTAATCACTTATCTGACCTCTAAAAATGACTTTGCCCAACAATTGTAGTGACTTTGCCATCCACTGGGAATGACTTTGCCAACCACTGTTAATCACTTATCCGACCTCTAAAAATGACTTTGCCATACAATTGTAATGACTTTGCCATCCACTGGTAATGACTTTGCCAACCACTGTTAATCACTTATCCGACCTCTAAAAATGACTTTTCCCAAAAAATTTAATGACTTTGCCAACCACTGGTAATCCCTTTCCGCCCTCTAAAAATGACTTTGCCATACAATTGTAATGACTTTGCCATCCACTGGTAATGACTTTGCCAACCACTGTTAATCACTTATCCGACCTCTAAAAATGACTTTTCCCAAAAAATTTAATGACTTTGCCAACCACTGTAAATCACTTATCCGACCTCCAAAAAATGATTTTGCCCAACAATTGAAATGACTTTGCCAACCACTGTTAATCACTTATCCGACCTCTAAAAATGACTTTGCCATCCACTGGGAATGACTTTGATAACCACTGTTAATCACTTATCCGACCTCTAAAAATGACTTTGCCCAACAATTGTAGTGACTTTGCCAACCACTGGTAATAACTTTTCCAGCCACTGTTCATCCCTTATCCGACCTCTAAAAATGACTTTGCCCAACAATTGTAATGACTTTGCCCACCACTGGTTATCACTTATCCGACCTCTAAAAATGATTTTGCCCAACAATTGAAATGACTTTGCCCACCACTGGTAATTTTTTTCCGCCCACTAAAAATGACTTTGCCAAACAATTGTAATGACTTTGCCAACCACTGTTAATGACTTATCCGACCTCCAAAAATGACTTTGCCCAGCAATTGTAATGACTTTGCCGACCACTTTTAATCACTTATCCGACCTTCTAAAAATGACTTTGCCAAACAATTGTAATGACTTTGCCAACCACTGTTAATCACTTAGCCGACCTCCGAAAATGACTTTGCCCAACAATTGAAATGACTTTGCCAACCACTGTTAATCACTTATCCGACCTCTAAAAAAGACTTTGCCCAACAATTGTAATGACTTTGCGAACCACTGGTAATGACTTTGCCAGCCACTGTTCATCTCTTATCCGACCTCTAAAAATGACTTTGCCCAACAATTGTAATGACTTTGCCCACCACTGGTTATCACTTATCCGACCTCTGAAAATGATTTTGCCCAACAATTGTAGTGACTTTGCCAACCACTGGTAATAACTTTTCCAGCCACTGTTCATCCCTTATCCGACCTCTAAAAATGACTTTGCCCAACAATTGTAATGACTTTGCCCACCACTGGTTATCACTTATCCGACCTCTAAAAATGATTTTGCCCAACAATTGAAATGACTTTGCCCACCACTGGTAATTTTTTTCCGCCCACTAAAAATGACTTTGCCAAACAATTGTAATGACTTTGCCAACCACTGTTAATGACTTATCCGACCTCCAAAAATGACTTTGCCCAGCAATTGTAATGACTTTGCCGACCACTTTTAATCACTTATCCGACCTTCTAAAAATGACTTTGCCAAACAATTGTAATGACTTTGCCAACCACTGTTAATCACTTAGCCGACCTCCGAAAATGACTTTGCCCAACAATTGAAATGACTTTGCCAACCATTGTTAATCACTTATCCGACCTCTAAAAAAGACTTTGCCCAACAATTGTAATGACTTTGCGAACCACTGGTAATGACTTTGCCAGCCACTGTTCATCTCTTATCCGACCTCTAAAAATGACTTTGCCCAACAATTGTAATGACTTTGCCCACCACTGGTTATCACTTATCCGACCTCTGAAAATGATTTTGCCCAACAATTGTAATGACTTTGCCAACCACTGTTAATCACTTAGCCGACCTCCGAAAATGATTTTGCCCAACAATTGAAATGACTTTGCCCATCATTGGTAATCCCTTTCCGCCCTCTAAAAATGAATTTGCCAAACAATTGTAATGACTTTGACATCCACTGGTAAAGACTTTGCCAACCACTGTTAATCACTTATCCGACCTCTAAAAATGACTTTGCCCAACAATTTAAATGACTTTGCCAACCACTGTTAATCACTAATCCGACCTCCAAAAATGACTTTGCCCAGCAATTGTAATGACTTTGCCGACCACTGTTAATCACTTATCCGACCTCGAAAAATGACTTTTCCCAACAATTTTAATGACTTTGCCAACCACTGTTAATCACTTATCCGACCTCCAAAAATGACTTTGCCCAGCAATTGTAATGACTTTGCCGACCACTGTTAATCACTTATCCGACCTCGAAAAATGATTTTGCCCAACAATTGAAATGACTTTGTCCACCACTGGTAATCCCTTTCCGCCTTCTAAAAATGACTTTGCCAAACAATTGTAATGACTTTGCCAACCACTACTAATCACTTAGCCGACCTCCGAAAATGACTTTGCCCAACAATTGAAATGACTTTGCCAACCACTGTTAATCACTTATCCGACCTCTAAAAATGACTTTGCCCAACAATTGTAATGACTTTGCGAACCACTGGTAAAGACTTTGCCAGCCACTGTTCATCCCTTATCCGACCTCTAAAAATGACTTTGCCCAACAATTGTAATGACTTTGCCCACCACTGGTTATCACTTATCCGACCTCCAAAAATGACTTTGCCCAGCAATTGTAATGACTTTGCCGACCACTGTTAATCACTTATCCGACCTCGAAAAATGATTTTGCCCAACAATTGAAATGACTTTGTCCACCACTGGTAATCCCTTTCCGCCTTCTAAAAATGACTTTGCCAAACAATTGTAATGACTTTGCCAACCACTACTAATCACTTAGCCGACCTCCGAAAATGACTTTGCCCAACAATTGAAATGACTTTGCCAACCACTGTTAATCACTTATCCGACCTCTAAAAATGACTTTGCCCAACAATTGTAATGACTTTGCGAACCACTGGTAAAGACTTTGCCAGCCACTGTTCATCCCTTATCCGACCTCTAAAAATGACTTTGCCAAACAATTGTAATGACTTTGCCATCCACTGGTAATATCTTATCCGACCTCTAAAAATGACTTTTCCCAAAAAATTTAATGACTTTGCCAACCACGGTTAATCACTTATCCGACCTCCAAAAATGATTTTGCCCAACAATTGAAATGACTTTGCCAACCACTGTTTATCACTTATCCGACCTCTAAAAATGACTTTGCCATCCACTGGGAATGACTTTGCCAACCACTGTTAATCACTTACCTGACCTCTAAAAATGACTTTGCCCAACAATTGTAGTGACTTTGCCATCCACTGGGAATGACTTTGCCAACCACTGTTAATCACTTATCCGACCTCGAAAAATGATTTTGCCCAACAATTGAAATGACTTTGCCCACCACTGGTAATCCCTTTCCGCCCTCTAAAAATGACTTTGCCATACAATTGTAATGACTTTGCCATCCACTGGTAATGACTTTGCCAACCACTGTTAATCACTTATCCGACCTCTAAAAATGACTTTTCCCAAAAAATTTAATGACTTTGCCAACCACTGTTAATCACTTATCCGACCTCCAAAAATGATTTTGCCCAACAATTGAAATGACTTTGCCAACCACTGTTAATCACTTATCCGACCTCTAAAAATGACTTTGCCATCAACTGGGAATGACTTTGCCAACCACTGTTAATCACTTATCCGACCTCTAAAAATGACTTTGCCCAACAATTGTAGTGACTTTGCCAACCACTGGTAATAACTTTTCCAGCCACTGTTCATCCCTTATCCGACCTCTTAAAATGACTTTGCCCAACAATTGTAATGACTTTGCCCACCACTGGTTATCACTTATCCGACCTCTAAAAATGATTTTGCCCAACAATTGAAATGACTTTGCCCACCACTGGTAATTTTTTTCCGCCCACTAAAAATGACTTTGCCAAACAATTGTAATGACTTAGCCGACCACTGTAAATCACTTATCCGACCTCGAAAAATGATTTTGCCCAACAATTGAAATGACTTTGCCCACCACTGGTAATCCCTTTCCGCCCTCTAAAAATGAATTTGCCAAACAATTGTAATGACTTTGCCATCCACTTGTAATGACTGTGCCAACCACTGTAAATCACTTATCCGACCTTTAAAAATGACTTTTCCCAACAATTTTAATAACTTTGCCAACCACTGTTAATCACTTATCCGACCTCCAAAAATGACTTTGCCCAACAATTGTAGCGACTTTGCCAACCACTGGTAATAACTTTTCCAGCCACTGTTCATCCCTTATCCGACCTCTAAAAATGACTTTGCCTAACAATTGTAACGACTTTGCCCACCACTGGTTATCACTTATCCGACCTCAAAAAATGATTTTGCCCAACAATTGAAATGACTTTGCCCTCCACTGGTAATTTTTTTCCGCACACTAAAAATGACTTTGCCAAACAATTGTAATGACTTTGCCGACCACTGTTAATCACTTATCCGACCTCGAAAAATGATTTTGCCCAACAATTGAAATGACTTTGCCCACCACTGGTAATCCCATTCCGCCCTCTAAAAATGAATTTGCCAAACAATTGTAATGACTTTGCCATCCACTTGTAATGACTGTGCCTACCACTGTAAATCACTTATCCGACCTTTAAAAATGACTTTTCCCAACAATTTTAATGACTTTGCCAACCATTGTTAATCACTTATCCGACCTCCAAAAATGACTTTGCCCAGCAATTGTAATGACTTTGCCGACCACTGTTAATCACTTATCCGACCTCGAAAAATGACTTTTCCCAACAATTTTAATGACTTTGCCAACCACTGTTAATCACTTATCCGACCTCCAAAAATGACTTTGCCCAGCAATTGTAATGACTTTGCCGACCACTTTTAATCACTTATCCGACCTCGAAAAATGATTTTGCCCAACAATTGAAATGACTTTGTCCACCACTGGTAATCCCTTTCCCCCTTCTAAAAATGACTTTGCCAAACAATTGTAATGACTTTGCCAACTGCTGTTAATCACTTAGCCGACCTCCGAAAATGACTTTGCCCAACAATTGAAATGACTTTGCCAACCACTGTTAATCACTTATCCGACCTCTAAAAATGACTTTGCCCAACAATTGTAATGACTTTGCGAACCACTGGTAATGACTTTGCCAGCCACTGTTCATCTCTTATCCGACCTCTAAAAATGACTTTGCCCACCACTGGTTATCACTTATCCGACCTCTAAAAATGATTTTGCCCAACAATTTTAATGACTTTGCCAACCACTGTTAATCACTTAGCCGACCTCCGAAAATGATTTTGCCCAACAATTGAAATGACTTTGCCCATCACGGGTAATCCCTTTCCGCCCTCTAAAAATGAATTTGCCAAACAATTGTAATGACTTTGCCATCCACTTGTAATGACTGTGCCAACCACTGTAAATCACTTATCCGACCTTTAAAAATGACTTTTCCCAACAATTTTAATAACTTTGCCAACCACTGTTAATCACTTATCCGACCTCCAAAAATGACTTTGCCCAACAATTGTAGCGACTTTGCCAACCACTGGTAATAACTTTTCCAGCCACTGTTCATCCCTTATCCGACCTCTAAAAATGACTTTGCCTAACAATTGTAACGACTTTGCCCACCACTGGTTATCACTTATCCGACCTCAAAAAATGATTTTGCCCAACAATTGAAATGACTTTGCCCTCCACTGGTAATTTTTTTCCGCACACTAAAAATGACTTTGCCAAACAATTGTAATGACTTTGCCGACCACTGTTAATCACTTATCCGACCTCGAAAAATGATTTTGCCCAACAATTGAAATGACTTTGCCCACCACTGGTAATCCCATTCCGCCCTCTAAAAATGAATTTGCCAAACAATTGTAATGACTTTGCCATCCACTTGTAATGACTGTGCCAACCACTGTAAATCACTTATCCGACCTTTAAAAATGACTTTTCCCAACAATTTTAATGACTTTGCCAACCATTGTTAATCACTTATCCGACCTCCAAAAATGACTTTGCCCAGCAATTGTAATGACTTTGCCGACCACTGTTAATCACTTATCCGACCTCGAAAAATGACTTTTCCCAACAATTTTAATGACTTTGCCAACCACTGTTAATCACTTATCCGACCTCCAAAAATGACTTTGCCCAGCAATTGTAATGACTTTGCCGACCACTTTTAATCACTTATCCGACCTCGAAAAATGATTTTGCCCAACAATTGAAATGACTTTGTCCACCACTGGTAATCCCTTTCCCCCTTCTAAAAATGACTATGCCAAACAATTGTAATGACTTTGCCAACTGCTGTTAATCACTTAGCCGACCTCCGAAAATGACTTTGCCCAACAATTGAAATGACTTTGCCAACCACTGTTAATCACTTATCCGACCTCTAAAAATGACTTTGCCCAACAATTGTAATGACTTTGCGAACCACTGGTAATGACTTTGCCAGCCACTGTTCATCTCTTATCCGACCTCTAAAAATGACTTTGCCCACCACTGGTTATCACTTATCCGACCTCTAAAAATGATTTTGCCCAACAATTTTAATGACTTTGCCAACCACTGTTAATCACTTAGCCGACCTCCGAAAATGATTTTGCCCAACAATTGAAATGACTTTGCCCATCACGGGTAATCCCTTTCCGCCCTCTAAAAATGAATTTGCCAAACAATTGTAATGACTTTGCCATCCACTGGTAATGACTTTGCCAACCACTGTAAATTACTTATCCGACCTTTAAAAATGACTTTTCCCAACAATTTTAATGACTTTGCCAACCACTGTTAATCACTTATCCGACCTCCAAAAAAGACTTTGCCCAGCAATTGTAATGACTTTGCCGACCACTGTTAGTCACTTATCCGAACTCGAAAAATGACTTTTCCCAACAATTTTAATGACTTTGCCAACCACTGTTAATCACTTATCCGACCTCCAAAAATGACTTTGCCCAGCAATTGTAATGTATTTGCCGACCACTGTTAATCACTTATCCGACCTCGAAAAATGATTTTGCCCAACAATTGAAATGACTTTGCCAACCACTGTTAATCACTTATCCGACCTCTAAAAATGACTTTGCCATCCACTGGTAATGACTTTGCCAACCACTGTAAATCACTTATCCGACCTTTAAAAATGACTTTTCCCAACAATTTTAATGACTTTGCCAACCACTGTTAATCACTTATCCGACCTCTAAAAATGACTTTGCCCAACAATTGTAATGACTTTGCGAACCACTGGTAATCACTTATCTGACCTCTAAAAATGACTCTGCCAAACAATTGTAATGACTTTGCCATCCACTGGTAATTACTTTGCCGACCACTGTAAATCACTAATCCGACCTCGAAAAATGATTTTGCCCAACAATTGTAATGGCTTTGCCAACCACTGGGAATGACTTTGTCAACCACTTTTAATTCCTAATCCGAACTCCAAAAAATGAATTTTCGCAACAATTGTAATGACTTTGCCAACCACTGGTAATCACATTGCCAACCACTTTTAATCACTTATCCGACCACTAAAAATGACTTTGCTTAACAATTGTAATGACTTTGTAAACCACTGGTAATGACTTTGCCGACCACTGTTAATCACTTATCCGACCTCGAAAAATGATTTTGCCTACTAATTGAAATGACTTTGCCCACCACCGGTAATCCCTTTCCGCCCTCTAAAAATGACTTTGCCAAACAATTGTAATGACTTTGCCATCCACTGGTAATGACTTTGCCAGCCACTGTTCATCCCTTATCCGACCTCTAAAAATGACTTTGCATAACAATTGTAATGACTTTGCCATCCACTGGTAATGACTTTGCCGACCACTGTTAATCACTTATCCGACCTCGAAAAATGATTTTGCCTACTAATTGAAATGACTTTGCCCACCACCGGTAATCCCTTTCCGCCCTCTAAAAATGACTTTGCCAAACAATTGTAATGACTTTGCCATCCACTGGTAATGACTTTGCCAACCACTGTTAATCACTTATCCGACCTCCAAAAATGATTTTGCCCAACAATTGAAATGACTTTGCCAACCACTGTTAATCACTTATCCGACCTCTAAAAATGACTTTGCCATCCACTGGTAATGACTTTGCCAACCACTGTAAATCACTTATCCGACCTTTAAAAATGACTTTTCCCAACAATTTTAATGACTTTGCCAACCACATTTAATCACTTATCCGACCTCCAAAAATGACTTTGCCCAGCAATTGTAATGACTTTGCCGACCACTGTTAATCACTTATCCGACCTCTAAAAATGACTTTGCCCAACAATTGTAGTGACTTTGCCATCCACTGGTAATGACTTTGCCAACCACTGTTTATCACTTATCCGACCTCGAAAAATGATTTTGCCCAACAATTGAAATGACTTTGCCCACCACTGGTAATCCCTTTCAACCCTCTAAAAATGACTTTGCCAAACAATTGTAATGACTTTGCCATCCACTGGTAATTACTTTGCCGACCACTGTAAATCACTAATCCGACCTCCAAAAATGATTTTGCCCAACAATTGAAATGACTTTGCCAACCACTGTTAATCACTTATTCGGCCTCTAAAAATGACTTTGCCCAACAATTGTAATGACTTTGCCGACCACTGTTAATCACTTATCCGACCTCGAAAAATGATTTCGCCCAACAATTGAAATGACTTTGCCAACCACTGTTAATCACTTATCCGACCTCTAAAAATGACTTTGCCCAACAATTGTAATGACTTTGCGAACCACTGGTAATGACTTTGCCAGCCACGGTTCATCCCTTATCCGACCTCTAAAAATGATTTTGCCCAACAATTGTAATGACTTTGCCCACCACTGGTTATCACTTATCCGACCTCTAAAAATGACTCTGCCAAACAATTGTAATGATTCTGCCATTCACTGGTAATAACTTTGCCGACCACTGTTAATCACTTATCCGACCTCGAAAAATGATTTTGCCTACTAATTGAAATGACTTTGCCCACCACCGGTAATCCCTTTCCGCCCTCTAAAAATGACTTTGCCAAACAATTGTAATGACTTTGCCATCCAGTGGTAATGACTTTGCCAACCACTGTTAATCACTTATCCGACCTCCAAAAATGATTTTGCCCAACAATTGAAATGACTTTGCCAACCACTGTTAATCACTTATCCGACCTCGAAAAATGATTTTGCCCAACAATTGAAATGACTTTGCCCACCAATGGTAATCCCTTTCCGCCCTCTAAAAATGACTTTGCCAAACAATTGTAATGACTTTGCCATCCACTGGTAATGACTTTGTCAACCAATGTTAATCACTTATCCGACCTCTAAAAATGACTTTGCCCAACAATTGTAATGACTTTGCGAACCACTGGTAATGACTTTGCCAGCCACGGTTCATCCCTTATCCGACCTCTAAAAATGACTTTGCCCAACAATTGTAATGACTTTGCCCACCACTGGTTATCACTTATCCGACCTCTAAAAATGATTTCGCCCAACAATTGAAATGACTTTGCCAACCACTCTTAATCACTTATCCGACCTCTAAAAATGACTTTGCCCAACAATTGTAATGACTTTGCGAACCACTGGTAATGACTTTGCCAGCCACGGTTCATCCCTTATCCGACCTCTAAAAATGATTTTGCCCAACAATTGTAATGACTTTGCCCACCACTGGTTATCACTTATCCGACCTCTAAAAATGACTCTGCCAAACAATTGTAATGATTCTGCCATTCACTGGTAATAACTTTGCCGACCACTGTTAATCACTTATCCGACCTCGAAAAATGATTTTGCCTACTAATTGAAATGACTTTGCCCACCACCGGTAATCCCTTTCCGCCCTCTAAAAATGACTTTGCCAAACAATTGTAATGACTTTGCCATCCAGTGGTAATGACTTTGCCAACCACTGTTAATCACTTATCCGACCTCCAAAAATGATTTTGCCCAACAATTGAAATGACTTTGCCAACCACTGTTAATCACTTATCCGACCTCGAAAAATGATTTTGCCCAACAATTGAAATGACTTTGCCCACCAATGGTAATCCCTTTCCGCCCTCTAAAAATGACTTTGCCAAACAATTGTAATGACTTTGCCATCCACTGGTAATGACTTTGCCAACCAATGTTAATCACTTATCCGACCTCTAAAAATGACTTTGCCCAACAATTGTAATGACTTTGCGAACCACTGGTAATGACTTTGCCAGCCACGGTTCATCCCTTATCCGACCTCTAAAAATGACTTTGCCCAACAATTGTAATGACTTTGCCCACCACTGGTTATCACTTATCCGACCTCTAAAAATGACTCTGCCAAACAATTGTAATGATTCTGCCATTCACTGGTAATGACTTTGCCGACCACTGTTAATCACTTATCCGACCTCCAAAAATGATTTTGCCCAACAATTGAAATGACTTTGCCAACCACTGTTAATCACTTATCCGACCTCGAAAAATGATTTTGCCCAACAATTGAAATGACTTTGCCCACCAATGGTAATCCCTTTCCGCCCTCTAAAAATGACTTTGCCAAACAATTGTAATGACTTTGCCATCCACTGGTAATGACTTTGCCAACCAATGTTAATCACTTATCCGACCTCTAAAAATGACTTTTCCCAAAAATTTAATGACTTTGCCAACCACTGTTAATCACTTATCCGACCTCTAAAAATGATTTTGCCCAACAATTGAAATGACTTTGCCAACCACTGTTAATCACTTATCCGACCTCTAAAAATGACTTTGCCATCCACTGGGAATGACTTTGCCCACCACTGTTAATCACTTATCCGACCTCTAAAAATGACTTTTCCCGAAAAATTTAATGACTTTGCCAACCACTGTTAATCACTTATCCGACCTCCAAAAATGATTTTGCCTACTAATTGAAATGACTTTGCCCACCACCGGTAATCCCTTTCCGCCCTCTAAAAATGACTTTGCCAAACAATTGTAATGACTTTGCCATCCAGTGGTAATGACTTTGCCAACCACTGTTAATCACTTATCCGACCTCCAAAAATGATTTTGCCCAACAATTGAAATGACTTTGCCAACCACTGTTAATCACTTATCCGACCTCGAAAAATGATTTTGCCCAACAATTGAAATGACTTTGCCCACCAATGGTAATCCCTTTCCGCCCTCTAAAAATGACTTTGCCAAACAATTGTAATGACTTTGCCATCCACTGGTAATGACTTTGCCAACCAATGTTAATCACTTATCCGACCTCTAAAAATGACTTTTCCCAAAAAATTTAATGACTTTGCCAACCACTGTTAATCACTTATCCGACCTCTAAAAATGATTTTGCCCAACAATTGAAATGACTTTGCCAACCACTGTTAATCACTTATCCGACCTCTAAAAATGACTTTGCCATCCACTGGGAATGACTTTGCCCACCACTGTTAATCACTTATCCGACCTCCAAAAATGACTTTTCCCGAAAAATTTAATGACTTTGCCAACCACTGTTAATCACTTATCCGACCTCCAAAAATGATTTTGCCCAACAATTGAAATGACTTTGCCAACCACTGTTAATCACTTATCCGACCTCTAAAAATGACTTTGCCATCAACTGGGAATGACTTTGCCAACCACTGTTAATCACTTATCCGACCTCTAAAAATGACTTTGCCCAACAATTGTAGTGACTTTGCCAACCACTGGTAATAACTTTTCCAGCCACTGTTCATCCCTTATCCGACCTCTAAAAATGACTTTGCCTAACAATTGTAACGACTTTGCCCACCACTGGTTATCACTTATCCGACCTCTAAAAATGATTTTGCCCAACAATTGAAATGACTTTGCCCACCACTGGTAATCCCATTCCGCCCTCTAAAAATGAATTTGCCAAACAATTGTAATGACTTTGCCATCCACTGGTAATGACTTTGCCAACCACTGTAAATCACTTATCCGACCTTTAAAAATGACTTTTCCCAACAATTTTAATGACTTTGCCAACCATTGTTAATCACTTATCCGACCTCCAAAAATGACTTTGCCCAGCAATTGTAATGACTTTGCCGACCACTGTTAATCACTTATCCGACCTCGAAAAATGACTTTTCCCAACAATTTTAATGACTTTGCCAACCACTGTTAATCACATATCCGACCTCCAAAAATGACTTTGCCCAGCAATTGTAATGACTTTGCCGACCACTTTTAATCACTTATCCGACCTCGAAAAATGATTTTGCCCAACAATTGAAATGACTTTGTCCACCACTGGTAATCCCTTTCCCCCTTCTAAAAATGACTTTGCCAAACAATTGTAATGACTTTGCCAACCACTGTTAATCACTTAGCCGACCTCCGAAAATGACTTTGCCCAACAATTGAAATGACTTTGCCAACCACTGTTAATCACTTATCCGACCTCTAAAAATGACTTTGCCCAACAATTGTAATGACTTTGCGAACCACTGGTAATGACTTTGCCAGCCACTGTTCATCTCTTATCCGACCTCTAAAAATGACTTTGCCCACCACTGGTTATCACTTATCCGACCTCTAAAAATGATTTTGCCCAACAATTGTAATGACTTTGCCAACCACTGTTAATCACTTAGCCGACCTCCGAAAATGATTTTGCCCAACAATTGAAATGACTTTGCCCATCACTGGTAATCCCTTTCCGCCCTCTAAAAATGAATTTGCCAAACAATTGTAATGACTTTGCCATCCACTGGTAATGACTTTGCCAACCACTGTAAATTACTTATCCGACCTTTAAAAATGACTTTTCCCAACAATTTTAATGACTTTGCCAACCACTGTAAATCACTTATCCGACCTCCAAAAAAGACTTTGCCCAGCAATTGTAATGACTTTGCCGACCACTGTTAGTCACTTATCCGACCTCGAAAAATGACTTTTCCCAACAATTTTAATGACTTTGCCAACCACTGTTAATCACTTATCCGACCACCAAAAATGACTTTGCCCAGCAATTGTAATGTATTTGCCGACCACTGTTAATCACTTATCCGACCTCGAAAAATGATTTTGCCCAACAATTGAAATGACTTTGTCCACCACTGGTAATCCCTTTCCGCCTTCTAAAAATGACTTTGCGAAACAATTGTAATGACTTTGCCAACCATTACTAATCACTTAGCCGACCTCCGAAAATGACTTTGCCCAACAATTGAAATGACTTTGCCAACCACTGTTAATCACTTATCCGACCTCTAAAAATGACTTTGCCCAACAATTGTAATGACTTTGCGAACCACTGGTAAAGACTTTGCCAGCCACTGTTCATCCCTTATCCGACCTCTAAAAATGACTTTGCATTACAATTGTAATGACTTTGCCATCCACTGGTAATGACTTTGCCGACCACTGTTAATCACTTATCCGACCTCGAAAAATGATTTTGCCTACTAATTGAAATGACTTTGCCCACCACCGGTAATCCCTTTCCGCCCTCTAAAAATGACTTTGCCAAACAATTGTAATGACTTTGCCATCCACTGGTAATGACTTTGCCAACCACTGTTAATCACTTATCCGACCTCCAAAAATGACTTTGCCCAGCAATTGTAATGACTTTGCCGACCACTGTTAATCACTTATCCGACCTCGAAAAATGACTTTTCCCAACAATTTTAATGACTTTGCCAACCACTGTTAATCACATATCCGACCTCCAAAAATGACTTTGCCCTACAATTGTAATGACTTTGCCGACCACTTTTAATCACTTATCCGACCTCGAAAAATGATTTTGCCCAACAATTGAAATGACTTTGTCCACCACTGGTAATCCCTTTCCCCCTTCTAAAAATGACTTTGCCAAACAATTGTAATGACTTTGCCAACCACTGTTAATCACTTAGCCGACCTCCGAAAATGACTTTGCCCAACAATTGAAATGACTTTGCCAACCACTGTTAATCACTTATCCGACCTCTAAAAATGACTTTGCCCAACAATTGTAATGACTTTGCGAACCACTGGTAATGACTTTGCCAGCCACTGTTCATCTCTTATCCGACCTCTAAAAATGACTTTGCCCACCACTGGTTATCACTTATCCGACCTCTAAAAATGATTTTGCCCAACAATTGTAATGACTTTGCCAACCACTGTTAATCACTTAGCCGACCTCCGAAAATGATTTTGCCCAACAATTGAAATGACTTTGCCCATCACTGGTAATCCCTTTCCGCCCTCTAAAAATGAATTTGCCAAACAATTGTAATGACTTTGCCATCCACTGGTAATGACTTTGCCAACCACTGTAAATTACTTATCCGACCTTTAAAAATGACTTTTCCCAACAATTTTAATGACTTTGCCAACCACTGTTAATCACTTATCCGACCTCCAAAAAAGACTTTGCCCAGCAATTGTAATGACTTTGCCGACCACTGTTAGTCACTTATCCGACCTCGAAAAATGACTTTTCCCAACAATTTTAATGACTTTGCCAACCACTGTTAATCACTTATCCGACCACCAAAAATGACTTTGCCCAGCAATTGTAATGTATTTGCCGACCACTGTTAATCACTTATCCGACCTCGAAAAATGATTTTGCCCAACAATTGAAATGACTTTGTCCACCACTGGTAATCCCTTTCCGCCTTCTAAAAATGACTTTGCCAAACAATTGTAATGACTTTGCCAACCACTACTAATCACTTAGCCGACCTCCGAAAATGACTTTGCCCAACAATTGAAATGACTTTGCCAACCACTGTTAATCACTTATCCGACCTCTAAAAATGACTTTGCCCAACAATTGTAATGACTTTGCGAACCACTGGTAAAGACTTTGCCAGCCACTGTTCATCCCGTATCCGACCTCTAAAAATGACTTTGCATAACAATTGTAATGACTTTGCCATCCACTGGTAATGACTTTGCCGACCACTGTTAATCACTTATCCGACCTCGAAAAATGATTTTGCCTACTAATTGAAATGACTTTGCCCACCACCGGTAATCCCTTTCCGCCCTCTAAAAATGACTTTGCCAAACAATTGTAATGACTTTGCCATCCACTGGTAATGACTTTGCCAACCACTGTTAATCACTTATCCGACCTCCAAAAATGATTTTGCCCAACAATTGAAATGACTTTGCCAACCACTGTTAATCACTTATCCGACCTCTAAAAATGACTTTGCCATCCACTGGTAATGACTTTGCCAACCACTGTAAATCACTTATCCGACCTTTAAAAATGACTTTTCCCAACAATTTTAATGACTTTGCCAACCACATTTAATCACTTATCCGACCTCCAAAAATGACTTTGTCCAGCAATTGTAATACTTTGCCGACCACTGTTAATCACTTATCCGACCTCTAAAAATGACTTTGCCCAACAATTGTAGTGACTTTGCCATCCACTGGTAATGACTTTGCCAACCACTGTTTATCACTTATCCGACCTTTAAAAATGACTATGCCCAACAATTGTAATGACTTTGCCCACCACTGGTAATCCCTTTCAACCCTCTAAAAATGACTTTTCCAAAAAAATTTAATGACTTTGCCAACCACTGTTAATCACTTATCCGACCTCCAAAAATGATTTTGCCCAACAATTGAAATGACTTTGCCAACCACTGTTAATCACTTATTCGGCCTCTAAAAATGACTTTGCCATCCACTGGTAATCCCTTTCTGCCTTCTAAAAATGACTTTTCCAAAAAAATTTAATGACTTTGCCGACCACTGTTAATCACTTATCCGACCTCGAAAAATGATTTTGCCCAATAATTGAAATGACTTTGTCCACCACTGGTAATCCCTTTCTGCCTTCTAAAAATGACTTTTCCAAAAAAATTTAATGACTTTGCCGACCACTGTTAATCACTTATCCGACCTCGAAAAATGATTTTGCCCAACAATTGAAATGACTTTGCCAACCACTGTTAATCACTTATTCGGCCTCTAAAAATGACTTTGCCATCCACTGGGAATGACTTTGCCATCCACTGTTAATCACTTATCCGACCTCTAAAAATGACTTTGCCCAACAATTGTAATGACTTTGCCGACCACTGTTAATCACTTATCCGACCTCGAAAAATGATTTTGCCAAACAATTGTAATGACTTTGCCAACCACTACTAATCACTTAGCCGACCTCCGAAAATGACTTTGCCCAACAATTGAAATGACTTTGCCAACCACTGTTAATCACTTATCCGACCTCTAAAAATGACTTTGCCCAACAATTGTAATGACTTTGCGAACCACTGGTAATGACTTTGCCAGCCACGGTTCATCCCTTATCCGACCTCTAAAAATGACTTTGCCCAACAATTGTAATGACTTTGCCCACCACTGGTTATCACTTATCCGACCTCTAAAAATGACTCTGCCAAACAATTGTAATGACTTTGCCATTCACTGGTAATGACTTTGCCGACCACTGTTAATCACTTATCCGACCTCGAAAAATGATTTTGCCTACTAATTGAAATGACTTTGCCCACCACCGGTAATCCCTTTCCGCCCTCTAAAAATGACTTTGGCAAACAATTGTAATGACTTTGCCATCCACTGGTAATGACTTTGCCAACCACTGTTAATCACTTATCCGACCTCCAAAAATGATTTTGCCCAACAATTGAAATGACTTTGCCAACCACTGTTAATCACTTATCCGACCTCGAAAAATGATTTTGCCCAACAATTGAAATGACTTTGCCCACCACTGGTAATCCCTTTCCGCCCTCTAAAAATGACTTTGCCAAACAATTGTAATGACTTTGCCATCCACTGGTAATGACTTTGCCAACCAATGTTAATCACTTATCCGACCTCTAAAAATGACTTTTCCCAAAAAATTTAATGACTTTGCCAACCACTGTTAATCTCTTATCCGACCTCTAAAAATGATTTTGCCCAACAATTGAAATGACTTTGCCAAACACTGTTAATCACTTATCCGACCTCTAAAAATGACTTTGCCCAACAATTATAGTGACTTTGCCAACCACTGGTAATAACTTTTCCAGCCACTGTTCATCCCTTATCCGACCTCTAAAAATGAATTTGCCCAACAATTGTAATGACTTTGCCCACCACTGGTTATCACTTATCCGACCTCTAAAAATGACTCTGCCAAACAATTGTAATGACTTTGCCATTCACTGGTAATGACTTTGCCGACCACTGTTAATCACTTATCCGACCTCGAAAAATGATTTTGCCTACTAATTGAAATGACTTTGCCCACCACCGGTAATCCCTTTCCGCCCTCTAAAAATGACTTTGGCAAACAATTGTAATGACTTTGCCATCCACTGGTAATGACTTTGCCAACCACTGTTAATCACTTATCCGACCTCCAAAAATGATTTTGCCCAACAATTGAAATGACTTTGCCAACCACTGTTAATCACTTATCCGACCTCGAAAAATGATTTTGCCCAACAATTGAAATGACTTTGCCCACCACTGGTAATCCCTTTCCGCCCTCTAAAAATGACTTTGCCAAACAATTGTAATGACTTTGCCAACCAATGTTAATCACTTATCCGACCTCTAAAAATGACTTTTCCCAAAAAATTTAATGACTTTGCCAACCACTGTTAATCACTTATCCGACCTCTAAAAATGATTTTGCCCAACAATTGAAATGACTTTGCCAAACACTGTTAATCACTTATCCGACCTCTAAAAATGACTTTGCCCAACATTTATAGTGACTTTGCCAACCACTGGTAATAACTTTTCCAGCCACTGTTCATCCCTTATCCGACCTCTAAAAATGAATTTGCCAAACAATTGTAATGACTTTGCCATCCACTGGTAATGACTTTGCCAACAACTGTAAATCACTTATCCGACCTTTAAAAATGACTTTTCCCAACAATTTTAATGACTTTGCCAACCACTGTTAATCACTTAGCCGACCTCCGAAAATGACTTTGCCCAACAATTGAAATGACTTTGCCAACCACTGTTAATCACTTATCCGACCTCTAAAAATGACTTTGCCCAACAATTGTAATGACTTTGCGAACCACTGGTAATGACTTTGCCAGCCACTGTTCATCCCTTATCCGACCTTTAAAAATAACTATGCCCAACAATTGTAATGACTTTGTCCACCACTGGTAATCCCTTTACGCCTTCTAAAAATGACTTTTCCCAACAATTGTAATGACTTTGCCAACCACTGTTAATCACTTAGCCGACCTCCGAAAATGACTTTGCCCAACAATTGAAATGACTTTGCCAACCACTGTTAATCACTTATCCGACCTCTAAAAATGACTTTGCCCAACAATTGTAATGACTTTGCGAACCACTGGTAATGACTTTGCCAGCCACTGTTCATCCCTTATCCGACCTTTAAAAATAACTATGCCCAACAATTGTAATGACTTTGCCATCCACTGGTAATGACTTTGCCGACCACTGTTAATCACTTATCCGACCTCGAAAAATGATTTTGCCCAACAATTGAAATGACTTTGTCCACCACTGGTAATCCCTTTCCGCCTTCTAAAAATGACTTTGCCCAGCGATTGAAATGACTTTGCCGACCACTGTTAATCACTTATCCGACCTTTAAAAATGAATTTTCCCAACAATTTTAATGACTTTGCCAACCAATGTTAATCACTTATTCGACCTCCAAAAATGACTTTGCCAAACAATTGTAATGACTTTGCCAACCACTGTTAATCACTTAGCCGACCTCCGAAAATGACTTTGCCCAACAATTGAAATGACTTTGCCAACCACTGTTAATCACTTATCCGACCTCCAAAAATGACTTTGCCCAGCAATTGTAATGACTTTGCCGACCACTGTTAATCACTTATCCGACCTCGAAAAATGATTTTGCCCAACAATTGAAATGACTTTGTCCACCACTGGTAATCCCTTTCCGCCTTCTAAAAATGACTTTTCCCAAAAATTGTAATGACTTTGCCAACCACTGTTAATCACTTAGCCGACCTCCGAAAATGACTTTGCCCAACAATTGAAATGACTTTGCCAGCCACTGTTCATCCCTTATCCGACCTTTAAAAATGACTATGCCCAACAATTGTAATGACTTTGCCATCCACTGGTAATGACTTTGCCGACCACTGTTAATCACTTATCCGACCTCGAAAAATGATTTTGCCCAACAATTGAAATGACTTTGTCCACCACTGGTAATCCCTTTCCGCCTTCTAAAAATGACTTTGCCCAGCGATTGTAATGACTTTGCCGACCACTGTTAATCACTTATCCGACCTTTAAAAATGAATTTTCCCAACAATTTTAATGACTTTGCCAACCAATGTTAATCACTAATCCGACCTCCAAAAATGACTTTGCCCAGCAATTGTAATGACCTTGCCGACCACTGTTAATCACTTATCCGACCTCGAAAAATGACTTTTCCCAACAATTTTAATGACTTTGCCAACCACTGTTAATCACTTATCCGACCTCCAAAAATGACTTTGCCCAGCAATTGTAATGACTTTGCCGACCACTTTTAATCACTTATCCGACCTCGAAAAATGATTTTGCCCAACAATTGAAATGACTTTGTCCACCACTGGTAATCCCTTTTCCCCTTCTAAAAATGACTTTGCCAAACAATTGTAATGACTTTGCCAACCACTGTTAATCACTTAGCCGACCTCCGAAAATGACTTTGCCCAACAATTGAAATGACTTTGCCAACCACTGTTAATCACTTATCCGACCTCTAAAAATGACTATGCCCAACAATTGTAATGACTTTGCGAACCACTGGTAATGACTTTGCCAGCCACTGTTCATCTCTTATCCGACCTCTAAAAATGACTTTGCTCACCACTGGTTATCACTTATCCGACCTCCAAAAATGACTTTGCCCAGCAATTGTAATGACTTTGCCGACCACTGTTAATCCTTATCCGACCTCGAAAAATGACTTTGCCCAACAATTGAAATGACTTTGTCCACCACTGGTAATCCCTTTCCGCCTTCTAAAAATGACTTTTCCCAACAATTGTAATGACTTTGCCAACCACTGTTAATCACTTAGCCGACCTCCGAAAATGACTTTGCCCAACAATTGAAATGACTTTGCCAACCACTGTTAATCACTTATCCGACCTCTAAAAATGACTTTGCCCAACAATTGTAATGACTTTGCGAACCACTGGTAATGACTTTGCCAGCCACTGTTCATCCCTTATCCGACCTTTAAAAATGACTATGCCCAACAATTGTAATGACTTTGCCATCCACTGGTAATGACTTTGCCGACCACTGTTAATCACTTATCCGACCTCGAAAAATGATTTTGCCCAACAATTGAAATGACTTTGTCCACCACTGGTAATACCTTTCCGACTTCTAAAAATGACTTTGCCCAGCGATTGTAATGACTTTGCCGACCACTGTTAATCACTTATCCGACCTTTAAAAATGAATTTTCCCAACAATTTTAATGACTTTGCCAACCAATGTTAATCACTTATCCGACCTCCAAAAATGACTTTGCCCAGCAATTGTAATGACCTTGCCGACCACTGTTAATCACTTATCCGACCTCGAAAAATGACTTTTCCCAACAATTTTAATGACTTTGCCAACCACTGTTAATCACTTATCCGACCTCCAAAAATGACTTTGCCCAGCAATTGTAATGACTTTGCCAACCACTGTTAATCACTTAGCCGACCTCCGAAAATGACTTTGCCCAACAATTGAAATGACTTTGCCAACCACTGTTAATCACTTATCCGACCTCTAAAAATGACTTTGCCCAACAATTGTAATGACTTTGCGAACCACTGGTAATGACTTTGCCAGCCACTGTTCATCTCTTATCCGACCTCTAAAAATGACTTTGCCCACCACTGGTTATCACTTATCCGACCTCTAAGAATGATTTTGCCCAACAATTGTAATGACTTTGCCAACCACTGTTAATCACTTAGCCGACCTCCGAAAATGATTTTGCCCAACAATTGAAATGACTTTGCCCATCACTGGTAATCCCTTTCCGCCCTCTAAAAATGAATTTGCCAAACAATTGTAATGACTTTGCCATCCACTGGTAATGACTTTGCCAACCACTGTAAATTACTTATCCGACCTTTAAAAATGACTTTTCCCAACAATTTTAATGACTTTGCCAACCACTGTTAATCACTTATCCGACCTCCAAAAAAGACTTTGCCCAGCAATTGTAATGACTTTGCCGACTAATGTTAGTCACTTATCCGACCTCGAAAAATGACTTTTCCCAACAATTTTAATGACTTTGCCAACCACTGTTAATCACTTATCCGACCTCCAAAAATGACTTTGCCCAGCAATTGTAATGACTTTGCCGACCACTGTTAATCACTTATCCGACCTCGAAAAATGATTTTGCCCAACAATTGAAATGATTTTGTCCACCACTGGTAATCCCTTTCCGCCTTCTAAAAATGACTTTGCCAAACAATTGTAATGACTTTGCCAACCACTACTAATCACTTAGCCGACCTCCGAAAATGACTTTGCCAAACAATTGAAATGACTTTGCCAACCACTGTTAATCACTTATCCGACCTCTAAAAATGACTTTGCCCAACAATTGTAATGACATTGCGAACCACTGGTAAAGACTTTGCCAGCCACTGTTCATCCCTTATCCGACCTCTAAAAATGATTTTGCCCAACAATTGTAATGACTTTGCCAACCACTGTTAATCACTTAGCCGACCTCCGAAAATGATTTTGCCCAACAATTGAAATGACTTTGCCCATCACTGGTAATCCCTTTCCGCCCTCTAAAAATGAATTTGCCAAACAATTGTAATGACTTTGCCATCCACTGGTAATGACTTTGCCAACCACTGTAAATTACTTATCCGACCTTTAAAAATGACTTTTCCCAACAATTTTAATGACTTTGCCAACCACTGTTAATCACTTATTCGGCCTCTAAAAATGACTTTGCCATCCACTGGGAATGACTTTGCCAACCACTGTTAATCACTTATCCGACCTCTAAAAATGACTTTTCCCAACAATTTTAATGACTTTGCCAACCACTGTTAATCACTTATCCGACCTCCAAAAATGACTTTGCCCAGCAATTGTAATGACTTTGCCGACCACTGTTAATCACTTATCCGACCTCGAAAAATGATTTTGCCCAACATTTGAAATGATTTTGTCCACCACTGGTAATCCCTTTCCGCCTTCTAAAAATGACTTTGCCAAACAATTGTAATGACTTTGCCAACCACTACTAATCACTTAGCCGACCTCCGAAAATGACTTTGCCAAACAATTGAAATGACTTTGTCAACCACTGTTAATCACTTATCCGACCTCTAAAAATGACTTTGCCCAACAATTGTAATGACATTGCGAACCACTGGTAAAGACTTTGCCAGCCACTGTTCATCCCTTATCCGACCTCTAAAAATGACTTTGCATAACAATTGTAATGACTTTGCCCACCACTGGTTATCACTTATCCGACCTCTAAAAATGACTCTGCCAAACAATTGTAATGACTTTGCCATCCACTGGTAATGACTTTGCCGACCACTGTTAATCACTTATCCGACCTCGAAAAATGATTTTGCCTACTAATTGAAATGACTTCCAACCACTGTTAATCACTTATCCGACCTCTAAAAATGACTTTGCCATCCACTGGTAATGACTTTGCCAACCACTGTAAATCACTTATCCGACCTTTAAAAATGACTTTTCCCAACAATTTTAATGACTTTGCCAACCACATTTAATCACTTATCCGACCTCCAAAAATGACTTTGCCCAGCAATTGTAATGACTTTGCCGACCACTGTTAATCACTTATCCGACCCCTTAAAATGACTTTGCCCAACAATTGTAGTGACTTTGCCATCCACTGGGAATGACTTTGCCCACCACTGGTTATCACTTATCCGACCTCTAAAAATGACTCTGCCAAACAATTGTAATGAATTTGCCATCCACTGGTAATGACTTTGCCGACCACTGTTAATCACTTATCCGACCTCGAAAAATGATTTTGCCTACTAATTGAAATGACTTTGCCCACCACCGGTAATCCCTTTCCGCCCTCTAAAAATGACTTTGCCAAACAATTGTAATGACTTTGCCATCCACTGGTAATGACTTTGCCAACCACTGTTAATCACTTATCCGACCTCAAAAAATGATTTTGCCCAACAATTGAAATGACTTCCAACCACTGTTAATCACTTATCCGACCTCTAAAAATGACTTTTCCCAACAATTTTAATGACTTTGCCAACCACATTTAATCACTTATCCGACCTCCAAAAATGACTTTGCCCAGCAATTGTAATGACTTTGCCGACCACTGTTAATCACTTATCCGACCTCTAAAAATGACTTTGCCCAACAGTTGTAGTGACTTTGTCATCCACTGGGAATGACTTTGCCAACCACTGTTTATCACTTATCCGACCTCGAAAAATGATTTTGCCCAACAATTGAAATGACTTTGCCCACCACTGGTAATCCCTTTCAACCCTCTAAAAATGACTTTGCCAAACAATTGTAATGACTTTGCCATCCACTGGTAATGACTTTGCCAACCACTGTTAATCACTTATCTGACCTCTAAAAATGATTTTTCCCAAAAAATTTAATGACTTTGCCAACCACTGTTAATCACTTATCCGACCTCCAAAAATGATTTTGCCCAACAATTGAAATGACTTTGCCAACCACTGTTAATCACTTATTCGGCCTCTAAAAATGACTTTGCCATCCACTGGGAATGACTTTGCCAACCACTGTTAATCACTTATCCGACCTCTAAAAATGACTTTGCCCAAAAATTGTAAAACTTTGCCGACCACTGTTAATCACTTATCCGACCTCGAAAAATGATTTTGCCCAACAATTGAAATGACTTTGTCCACCTCTGGTAGTCCCTTTCTGCCTTCTAAAAATGACTTTGCCAAACAATTGTAATGACTTTGCCAACCACTACTAATCACTGAGCCGACCTCCGAAAATGACTTTGCCCAACAATTGAAATGACTTTGCCAACCACTGTTAATCACTTATCCGACCTCTAAAAATGACTTTGCCCAACAATTGTAATGACTTTGCGAACCACTGGTAATGACTTTGCCAGCCACGGTTCATCCCTTATCCGACCTCTAAAAATGACTTTGCCCAACAATTGTAATGACTTTGCCCACCACTGTTAATCACTTATCCGACCTCTAAAAATGATTTTGCCCAACAATTGAAATGACTTCCAACCACTGTTAATCACTTATCCGACCTCTAAAAATGACTTTGCCATCCACTGGTAATGACTTTGCCAACCACTGTAAATCACTTATCCGACCTTTAAAAATGACTTTTCCCAACAATTTTAATGACTTTGCCAACCACATTTAATCACTTATCCGACCTCCAAAAATGACTTTGCCCAGCAATTGTAATGACTTTGCCGACCACTGTTAATCACTTATCCGACCTCTAAAAATGACTTTGCCCAACAATTGTAGTGACTTTGCCATCCACTGGGAATGACTTTGCCAACCACTGTTTATCACTTATCCGACCTCGAAAAATGATTTTGCCCAACAATTGAAATGACTTTGCCCACCACTGGTAATCCCTTTCAACCCTCTAAAAATGACTTTGCCAAACAATTGTAATGACTTTGCCATCCACTGGTAATGACTTTGCCAACCACTGTTAATCACTTATCTGACCTCTAAAAATGATTTTTCCCAAAAAATTAAATGACTTTGCCAACCACTGTTAATCACTTATTCGGCCTCTAAAAATGACTTTGCCATCCACTGGGAATGACTTTGCCAACCACTGTTAATCACTTATCCGACCTCTAAAAATGACTTTGCCCAACAATTGTAAAACTTTGCCGACCACTGTTAATCACTTATCCGACCTCGAAAAATGATTTTGCCCAACAATTGAAATGACTTTGTCCACCACTGGTAGTCCCTTTCTGCCTTCTAAAAATGAATTGGCCAAACAATTGTAATGACTTTGCCAACCACTACTAATCACTTAGCCGACCTCCGAAAATGACTTTGCCCAACAATTGAAATGACTTTGCCAACCACTGTTAATCACTTATCCGACCTCTAAAAAGGACTTTGCCCAACAATTGTAATGACTTTGCGAACCACTGGTAATGACTTTGCCAGCCACGGTTCATCCCTTATCCGACCTCTAAAAATGACTTTGCCCAACAATTGTAATGACTTTGCCCACCACTGGTTATCACTTATCCGACCTCTAAAAATGACTCTGCCAAACAATTGTAATGACTTTGCCATTCACTGGTAATGACTTTGCCGACCACTGTTAATCACTTATCCGACCTCGAAAAATGATTTTGCCTACTAATTGAAATGACTTTGCCCACCACCGGTAATCCCTTTCCGCCCTCTAAAAATGACTTTGCCAAACAATTGTAATGACTTTGCCATCCACTGGTAATGACTTTGCCAACCACTGTTAATCACTTATCCGACCTCCAAAAATGATTTTGCCCAACAATTGAAATGACTTTGCCAACCACTGTTAATCACTTATCAGACAACGAAAAATGATTTTGCCCAACAATTGAAATGACTTTGCCCACCACTGGTAATCCCTTTCCGCCCTCTAAAAATGACTTTGCCAAACAATTGTAATGACTTTGCCATCCACTGGTAATGACTTTGCCAACCAATGTTAATCACTTATCCGACCTCTAAAAATGACTTTTCCCAAAAAATTTAATGACTTTGCCAACCACTGTTAATCACTTATCCGACCTCTAAAAATGATTTTGCCCAACAATTGAAATGACTTTGCCAACCACTGTTAATCACTTATCCGACCTCTAAAAATGACTTTGCCATCCACTGGGAATGACTTTGCCAACCACTGTTAATCACTTATCCGACCTCTAAAAATGACTTTGCCCAACAATTATAGTGACTTTGCCAACCACTGGTAATAACTTTTCCAGCCACTGTTCATCCCTTATCCGACCTCTAAAAATGAATTTGCCAAACAATTGTAATGACTTTGCCATCCACTGGTAATGACTTTGCCAACAACTGTAAATCACTTGTCCGACCTTTAAAAATGACTTTTCCCAACAATTTTAATGACTTTGCCAACCACTGTTAATCACTTATCCGACCTCTAAAAATGACTTTGCCCAACAATTGTAATGACTTTGCGAACCACTGGTAATGACTTTGCCAGCCACTGTTCATCCCTTATCCGATCTCTAAAAATGACTTTGCCCAACAATTGTAATGACTTTGCCCACCACTGGTTATCACTTATCCGACCTCTAAAAATGATTTTGCCCAACAATTGTAATGACTTTGCCATCCACTGGTAATGACTTTGCCGACCACTGTTAATCACTTATCCGACCTCGAAAAATGATTTTGCCCAACAATTGAAATGACTTTGTCCACCACTGGTAATCCCTTTCCACCTTCTAAAAATGACTTTGCCCAGCGATTGTAATGACTTTGCCGACCACTGTTAATCACTTATCCGACCTTTAAAAATGAATTTTCCCAACAATTTTAATGACTTTGCCAACCAATGTTAATCACTTATCCGACCTCCAAAAATGACTTTGCCCAGCAATTGTAATGACTTTGCCGACCACTGTTAATCACTTATCCGACCTAGAAAAATGATTTTGCCCAACAATTGAAATGACTTTGTCCACCACTGGTAATCCCTTTCCGCCTTCTGAAAATGACTTTTCCCAACAATTGTAATGACTTTGCCAACCACTGTTAATCACTTAGCCGACCTCCGAAAATGACTTTGCCCAACAATTGAAATGACTTTGCCAACCACTGTTAATCACTTATCCGACCTCTAAAAATGACTTTGCCCAACAATTGTAATGACTTTGCGAACCACTGGTAATGACTTTGCCAGCCACTGTTCATCCCTTATCCGACCTTTAAAAATGACTATGCCCAACAATTGTAATGACTTTGCCCACCACTGGTTATCACTTATCCGACCTCTAAAAATGACTCTGCCAAACAATTGTAATGACTTTGCCGACCACTGTTAATCACTTATCCGACCTCGAAAAATGATTTTGCCTACTAATTGAAATGACTTTGCCCACCACCGGTAATCCCTTTCCGCCCTCTAAAAATGACTTTGCCAAACAATTGTAATGACTTTGCCATCCACTGGTAATGACTTTGCCAACCACTGTTAATCACTTTTTCGACCTCCAAAAATGATTTTGCCCAACACATATCAAAATTTTTGGGACATTTCAAAACTGTGGGAAAATGCTAATAAGTTAATCCCTGTTAGCAAGGTTAAAAAATCATTTATTTTTATTGGACTAAAATTTTTGACGAATCGATGAATTTTTTACTAATGTTAATTTTTAAACACACATTTTTATCACCGAATAAAGAATAATTTTTTGATTGGGCGACAATAAACAAATCACATTTTTTTTCTCTTAAAAAATGTTTATGACCTTGCATATAATTATAATAAATTATTTTTTTGAAATGTCCAAAAAACACATGTGTTCGACTTGCTATGAATTGAAATGACTTTGCCAACCACTGTTAATCACTTATCCGACCTCTAAAAATGACTTTGCCCAACAATTGTAGTGACTTTGCCATCCACTGGGAATGACTTTGCCAACCACTGTTAATCACTTATCCGACCTCGAAAAATGATTTTGCCCAACAATTGAAATGACTTTGCCCACCACTGGTAATCCCTTTCCGCCCTCTAAAAATTACTTTGCCAAACAATTGTAATGACTTTGCCATCCACTGGTAATGACTTTGCCAACCACTGTTAATCACTTATCCGACCTCTAAAAATGACTTTTCCCAAAAAATTTAATGACTTTGCCAACCACTGTTAATCACTTATCGGACCTCCAAAAATGATTTTGCCCAACAATTGAAATGACTTTGCCAACCACTGTTAATCACTTATCCGACCTCTAAAAATGACTTTGCCCAACAATTGTAGTGACTTTGCCATCCACTGGGAATGACTTTGCCAACCACTGTTAATCACTTATCCGACCTCGAAAAATGATTTTGCCCAACAATTGAAATGACTTTGCCCACCACTGGTAATCCCTTTCCGCCCTCTAAAAATGACTTTGCCAAACAATTGTAATGACTTTGCCATCCACTGGTAATGACTTTGCCAACCACTGTTAATCACTTATCCGACCTCCAAAAATGATTTTGCCCAACAATTGAAATGACTTTGCCAACCACTGTTAATCACTTATCCGACAACGAAAAATGATTTTGCCCAACAATTGAAATGACTTTGCCCACCACTGGTAATCCCTTTCCGCCCTCTAAAAATGACTTTGCCAAACAATTGTAATGACTTTGCCATCCACTGGTAATGACTTTGCCAACCAATGTTAATCACTTATCCGACCTCTAAAAATGACTTTTCCCAAAAAATTTAATGACTTTGCCAACCACTGTTAATCACTTATCCGACCTCTAAAAATGATTTTGCCCAACAATTGAAATGACTTTGCCAACCACTGTTAATCACTTATCCGACCTCTAAAAATGACTTTGCCATCCACTGGGAATGACTTTGCCAACCACTGTTAATCACTTATCCGACCTCTAAAAATGACTTTGCCCAACAATTATAGTGACTTTGCCAACCACTGGTAATAACTTTTCCAGCCACTGTTCATCCCTTATCCGACCTCCAAAAATGATTTTGCCCAACAATTGAAATGACTTTGCCAACCACTGTTAATCACTTATCCGACCTCTAAAAATGACTTTGCCCAACAATTGTAGTGACTTTGCCATCCACTGGGAATGACTTTGCCAACCACTGTTAATCACTTATCCGACCTCGAAAAATGATTTTGCCCAACAATTGAAATGACTTTGCCCACCACTGGTAATCCCTTTCCGCCCTCTAAAAATGACTTTGCCAAACAATTGTAATGACTTTGCCATCCACTGGTAATGACTTTGCCAACCACTGTTAATCACTTATCCGACCTCCAAAAATGATTTTGCCCAACAATCGAAATGACTTTGCCAACCACTGTTAATCACTTATCCGACAACGAAAAATGATTTTGCCCAACAATTGAAATGACTTTGCCCACCACTGGTAATCCCTTTCCGCCCTCTAAAAATGACTTTGCCAAACAATTGTAATGACTTTGCCATCCACTGGTAATGACTTTGCCAACCAATGTTAATCACTTATCCGACCTCTAAAAATGACTTTTCCCAAAAAATTTAATGACTTTGCCAACCACTGTTAATCACTTATCCGACCTCTAAAAATGATTTTGCCCAACAATTGAAATGACTTTGCCAACCACTGTTAATCACTTATCCGACCTCTAAAAATGACTTTGCCATCCACTGGGAATGACTTTGCCAACCACTGTTAATCACTTATCCGACCTCTAAAAATGACTTTGCCCAACAATTATAGTGACTTTGCCAATCACTGGTAATAACTTTTCCAGCCACTGTTCATCCCTTATCCGACCTCTAAAAATGAATTTGCCAAACAATTGTAATGACTTTGCCCACCACTGGTTATCACTTATCCGACCTCTAAAAATGATTTTGCCCAACAATTGTAATGACTTTGCCATCCACTGGTAATGACTTTGCCGACCACTGTTAATCACTTATCCGACCTCGAAAAATGATTTTGCCCAACAATTGAAATGACTTTGTCCACCACTGGTAATCCCTTTCCACCTTCTAAAAATGACTTTGCCCAGCGATTGTAATGACTATGCCGACCACTGTTAATCACTTATCCGACCTTTAAAAATGAATTTTCCCAACAATTTTAATGACTTTGCCAACCAATGTTAATCACTTATCCGACCTCCAAAAATGACTTTGCCCAGCAATTGTAATGACTTTGCCGACCACTGTTAATCACTTATCCGACCTAGAAAAATGATTTTGCCCAACAATTGAAATGACTTTGTCCACCACTGGTAATCCCTTTCCGCCTTCTAAAAATGACTTTTCCCAACAATTGTAATGACTTTGCCAACCACTGTTAATCACTTAGCCGACCTCCGAAAATGACTTTGCCCAACAATTGAAATGACTTTGCCAACCACTGTTAATCACTTATCCGACCTCTAAAAATGACTTTGCCCAACAATTGTAATGACTTTGCGAACCACTGGTAATGACTTTGCCAGCCACTGTTCATCCCTTATCCGACCTTTAAAAATGACTATGCCCAACAATTGTAATGACTTTGCCCACCACTGGTTATCACTTATCCGACCTCTAAAAATGACTCTGCCAAACAATTGTAATGACTTTGCCGACCACTGTTAATCACTTATCCGACCTCGAAAAATGATTTTGCCTACTAATTGAAATGACTTTGCCCACCACCGGTAATCCCTTTCCGCCCTCTAAAAATGACTTTGCCAAACAATTGTAATGACTTTGCCATCCACTGGTAATGACTTTGCCAACCACTGTTAATCACTTATTCGACCTCCAAAAATGATTTTGCCCAACACATATCAAAATTTTTGGGACATTTCAAAACTGTGGGAAAATGCTAATAAGTTAATCCCTGTTAGCAAGGTTAAAAAATCATTTATTTTTATTGGACTAAAATTTTTGACGAATCGATGAATTTTTTACTAATGTTAATTTTTAAACACACATTTTTATCACCGAATAAAGAATAATTTTTTGATTGGGCGACAATAAACAAATCACATTTTTTTCTCTTAAAAAATGTTATGACCTTGGCATATAATTATAATAAATTTTTTTTTTGAAATGTCCAAAAAACACATGTGTTCGACTTGCTATGAATTGAAATGACTTTGCCAACCACTGTTAATCACTTATCCGACCTCGAAAAATGATTTTGCCCAACAATTGAAATGACTTTGCCATCCACTGGGAATGACTTTGCCAACCACTGTTAATCACTTATCCGACCTCGAAAAATGATTTTGCCCAACAATTGAAATGACTTTGCCCACCACTGGTAATCCCTTTCCGCCCTCTAAAAATTACTTTGCCAAACAATTGTAATGACTTTGCCATCCACTGGTAATGACTTTGCCAACCACTGTTAATCACTTATCCGACCTCTAAAAATGACTTTTCCCAAAAAATTTAATGACTTTGCCAACCACTGTTAATCACTTATCGGACCTCCAAAAATGATTTTGCCCAACAATTGAAATGACTTTGCCAACCACTGTTAATCACTTATCCGACCTCTAAAAATGACTTTGCCCAACAATTGTAGTGACTTTGCCATCCACTGGGAATGACTTTGCCAACCACTGTTAATCACTTATCCGACCTCGAAAAATGATTTTGCCCAACAATTGAAATGACTTTGCCCACCACTGGTAATCCCTTTCCGCCCTCTAAAAATGACTTTGCCAAACAATTGTAATGACTTTGCCATCCACTGGTAATGACTTTGCCAACCACTGTTAATCACTTATCCGACCTCTAAAAATGACTTTTCCCAAAAAATTTAATGACTTTGCCAACCACTGTTAATCACTTATCGGACCTCCAAAAATGATTTTGCCCAACAATTGAAATGACTTTGCCATCCACTGTTAATCACTTATCCGACCTCTAAACATGACTATGCCATTCACTGAGAATGACTTTGCCAACCACTGTTAATCACTTATCCGACCTCTAAAAATGACTTTGCCCAACAATTGTAGTGACTTTGCCAACCACTGGTAATAACTTTTCCAGCCACTGTTCATCCCTTATCCGATCTCTAAAAATGACTTTGCCCAACAATTGTAATGACTTTGCCCACCACTGGTTATCACTTATCCGACCTCCAAAAATGATTTTGCCCAACAATTGAAATGACTTTGCCAACCACTGTTAATCACTTATCCGACCTCTAAAAATGACTTTGCCCAACAATTGTAGTGACTTTGCCATCCACTGGGAATGACTTTGCCAACCACTGTTAATCACTTATCCGACCTCGAAAAATGATTTTGCCCAACAATTGAAATGACTTTGCCCACCACTGGTAATCCCTTTCCGCCCTCTAAAAATGACTTTGCCAAACAATTGTAATGACTTTGCCATCCACTGGTAATGACTTTGCCAACCACTGTTAATCACTTATCCGACCTCTAAAAATGACTTTTCCCAAAAAATTTAATGACTTTGCCAACCACTGTTAATCACTTATCGGACCTCCAAAAATGATTTTGCCCAACAATTGAAATGACTTTGCCAACCACTGTTAATCACTTATCCGACCTCTAAAAATGACTTTGCCCAACAATTGTAGTGACTTTGCCAACCACTGGTAATAACTTTTCCAGCCACTGTTCATCCCTTATCCGATCTCTAAAAATGACTTTGCCCAACAATTGTAATGACTTTGCCCTACACTGGTTATCACTTATCCGACCTCTAAAAATGATTTTGCCCAACAATCGTAATGACTTTGCCATCCACTGGTAATGACTTTGCCGACCACTGTTAATCACTTATCCGACTTCGAAAAATGATTTTGCCCAACAATTGAAATGAGTTTGTCCACCACTGGTAATCCCTTTCCGCCTTCTAAAAATGACTTTGCCCAGCGATTGTAATGACTTTGACGACCACTGTTAATCACTTATCCGACCTTTAAAAATGAATTTTCCCAACAATTTTAATGACTTTGCCAACCAATGTTAATCACTTATCCGACCTCCAAAAATGACTTTGCCCAGCAATTGTAATGACCTTGCCGACCACTGTTAATCACTTATCCGACCTCGAAAAATGACTTTTCCCAACAATTTTAATGACTTTGCCAACCACTGTTAATCACTTATCCGACCTCGAAAAATGACTTTGCCCAGCAATTGTAATGACTTTGCCGACCACTGTTAATCACTTATCCGACCTCGAAAAATGATTTTGCCCAACAATTGAAATGACTTTGTCCACCACTGGTAATCCCTTTCCGCCTTCTAAAAATGACTTTTCCCAACAATTGTAATGACTTTGCCAACCACTGTTAATCACTTAGCCGACCTCCGAAAATGACTTTGCCCAACAATTGAAATGACTTTGCCAACCACTGTTAATCACTTATCCGACCTCTAAAAATGACTTTGCCCAACAATTGTAATGACTTTGCCAACCACTGTTTATCACTTATCCGACCTCCAAAAATGACTTTGCCCAACAATTGTAGTGACTTTGCCATCCACTGGGAATGACTTTGCCAACCACTGTTAATCACTTATTCGACCTCCAAAAATGATTTTGCCCAACACATATCAAAATTTTTGGGACATTTCAAAACTGTGGGAAAATGCTAATAAGTTAATCCCTGTAAGCAAGGTTAAAAAATCATTTATTTTTATTGGACTAAAATTTTTGACGAATCGATGAATTTTTTACTAATGTTAATTTTTAAACACACATTTTTATCACCGAATAAAGAATAATTTTTTGATTGGGCGACAATAAACAAATCACATTTTTTTTCTCTTAAAAAATGTTTATGACCTTGCATATAATTATAATAAATTATTTTTTTGAAATGTCCAAAAAACACATGTGTTCGACTTGCTATGAATTGAAATGACTTTGCCAACCACTGTTAATCACTTATCCGACCTCTAAAAATGACTTTGCCCAACAATTGTAGTGACTTTGCCATCCACTGGGAATGACTTTGCCAACCACTGTTAATCACTTATCCGACCTCGAAAAATGATTTTGCCCAACAATTGAAATGACTTTGCCCACCACTGTTAATCACTTATCCGACCTCTAAAAATGACTTTGCCCAACAATTGTAGTGACTTTGCCATCCACTGGGAATGACTTTGCCAACCACTGTTAATCACTTATCCGACCTCGAAAAATGATTTTGCCCAACAATTGAAATGACTTTGCCCACCACTGGTAATCCCTTTCCGCCCTCTAAAAATGACTTTGCCAAACAATTGTAATGACTTTGCCATCCACTGGTAATGACTTTGCCAACCACTGTTAATCACTTATCCGACCTCTAAAAATGACTTTTCCCAAAAAATTTAATGACTTTGCCAACCACTGTTAATCACTTATCGGACCTCCAAAAATGATTTTGCCCAACAATTGAAATGACTTTGCCAACCACTGTTAATCACTTATCCGACCTCTAAAAATGACTATGCCATTCACTGAGAATGACTTTGCCAACCACTGTTAATCACTTATCCGACCTCTAAAAATGACTTTGCCCAACAATTGTAGTGACTTTGCCAACCACTGGTAATAACTTTTCCAGCCACTGTTCATCCCTTATCCGATCTCTAAAAATGACTTTGCCCAAGAATTGTAATGACTTTGCCAACCACTGTTAATCACTTATCCGACCTCTAAAAATGACTTTGCCCAACAATTGTAGTGACTTTGCCATCCACTGGGAATGACTTTGCCAACCACTGTTAATCACTTATCCGACCTCGAAAAATGATTTTGCCCAACAATTGAAATGACTTTGCCCACCACTGGTAATCCCTTTCCGCCCTCTAAAAATGACTTTGCCAAACAATTGTAATGACTTTGCCATCCACTGGTAATGACTTTGCCAACCACTGTTAATCACTTATCCGACCTCTAAAAATGACTTTTGCCAAAAAATTTAATGACTTTGCCAACCACTGTTAATCACTTATCGGACCTCCAAAAATGATTTTGCCCAACAATTGAAATGACTTTGCCAACCACTGTTAATCACTTATCCGACCTCTAAAAATGACTTTGCCCAACAATTGTAGTGACTTTGCCAACCACTGGTAATAACTTTTCCAGCCACTGTTCATCCCTTATCCGATCTCTAAAAATGACTTTGCCCAACAATTGTAATGACTTTGCCCTACACTGGTTATCACTTATCCGACCTCTAAAAATGATTTTGCCCAACAATTGTAATGACTTTGCCATCCACTGGTAATGACTTTGCCGACCACTGTTAATCACTTATCCGACTTCGAAAAATGATTTTGCCCAACAATTGAAATGAGTTTGTCCACCACTGGTAATCCCTTTCCGCCTTCTAAAAATGACTTTGCCCAGCGATTGTAATGACTTTGACGACCACTGTTAATCACTTATCCGACCTTTAAAAATGAATTTTCCCAACAATTTTAATGACTTTGCCAACCAATGTTAATCACTTATCCGACCTCCAAAAATGACTTTGCCCAGCAATTGTAATGACCTTGCCGACCACTGTTAATCACTTATCCGACCTCGAAAAATGACTTTTCCCAACAATTTTAATGACTTTGCCAACCACTGTTAATCACTTATCCGACCTCCAAAAATGACTTTGCCCAGCAATTGTAATGACTTTGCCGACCACTGTTAATCACTTATCCGACCTCGAAAAATGACTTTGCCCAGCAATTGTAATGACTTTGCCGACCACTGTTAATCACTTATCCGACCTCGAAAAATGATTTTGCCCAACAATTGAAATGACTTTGTCCACCACTGGTAATCCCTTTCCGCCTTCTAAAAATGACTTTTCCCAACAATTGTAATGACTTTGCCAACCACTGTTAATCACTTAGCCGACCTCCGAAAATGACTTTGCCCAACAATTGAAATGACTTTGCCAACCACTGTTAATCACTTATCCGACCTCTAAAAATGACTTTGCCCAACAATTGTAATGACTTTGCCAACCACTGTTTATCACTTATCCGACCTCCAAAAATGACTTTGCCCAACAATTGTAGTGACTTTGCCATCCACTGGGAATGACTTTGCCAACCACTGTTAATCACTTATTCGACCTCCAAAAATGATTTTGCCCAACACATATCAAAATTTTTGGGACATTTCAAAACTGTGGGAAAATGCTAATAAGTTAATCCCTGTAAGCAAGGTTAAAAAATCATTTATTTTTATTGGACTAAAATTTTTGACGAATCGATGAATTTTATTCTAATGTTAATTTTTGAACACACATTTTTGTCACCGAATAAAGAATAATCTTTTGATTGGGCGACAATAAACAAATCACATTTTTTTTTCTCTTAAAAAATGTTTATGACCTTGCATATAATTATAATAAATTATTTTTTTGAAATGTCCAAAAAACACATGTGTTCGACTTGCTATGAATTGAAATGACTTTGCCAACCACTGTTAATCACTTATCCGACCTCTAAAAATGACTTTGCCCAACAATTGTAGTGACTTTGCCATCCACTGGGAATGACTTTGCCAACCACTGTTAATCACTTATCCGACCTCGAAAAATGATTTTGCCCAACAATTGAAATGACTTTGCCCACCACTGGTAATCCCTTTCCGCCCTCTAAAAATGACTTTGCCAAACAATTGTAATGACTTTGCCATCCACTGGTAATGACTTTGCCAACCACTGTTAATCACTTATCCGACCTCTAAAAATGACTTTTCCCAAAAAATTTAATGACTTTGCCAACCACTGTTAATCACTTATCGGACCTCCAAAAATGATTTTGCCCAACAATTGAAATGACTTTGCCAACCACTGTTAATCACTTATCCGACCTCGAAAAATGATTTTGCCTACTAATTGAAATGACTTTGCCCACCACCGGTAATCCCTTTCCGCCCTCTAAAAATGACTTTGCCCAACAATTGTAGTGACTTTGCCAACCACTGGTAATAACTTTTCCAGCCACTGTTCATCCCTTATCCGATCTCTAAAAATGACTTTGCCCAACAATTGTAATGACTTTGCCCACCACTGGTTATCACTTATCCGACCTCTAAAAATGATTTTGCCCAACAATTGTAATGACTTTGCCATCCACTGGTAATGACTTTGCCGACCACTGTTAATCACTTATCCGACATCGAAAAATGATTTTGCCCAACAATTGAAATGAGTTTGTCCACCACTGGTAATCCCTTTCCGCCTTCTAAAAATGACTTTGCCCAGCGATTGTAATGACTTTGACGACCACTGTTAATCACTTATCCGACCTTTAAAAATGAATTTTCCCAACATTTTTAATGACTTTGCCAACCAATGTTAATCACTTATCCGACCTCCAAAAATGACTTTGCCCAGCAATTGTAATGACCTTGCCGACCACTGTTAATCACTTATCCGACCTCGAAAAATGACTTTTCCCAACAATTTTTATGACTTTGCCAACCACTGTTAATCACTTATCCGACCTCCAAAAATGACTTTGCCCAGCAATTGTAATGACTTTGCCGACCACTGTTAATCACTTATCCGACCTCGAAAAATGATTTTGCCCAACAATTGAAATGACTTTGTCCACCACTGGTAATCCCTTTCCGCCTTCTAAAAATGACTTTTCCCAACAATAGTAATGACTTTGCCAACCACTGTTAATCACTTAGCCGACCTCCGAAAATGACTTTGCCCAACAATTGAAATGACTTTGCCAACCACTGTTAATCACTTATCCGACCTCTAAAAATGACTTTGCCCAACAATTGTAATGACTTTGCGAACCACTGGTAATGACTTTGCCAGCCACTGTTCATCCCTTATCCGATCTCTAAAAATGACTTTGCCCAACAATTGTATTGACTTTGCCCACCACTGGTTATCACTTATCCGACCTCTAAAAATGATTTTGCCCAACAATTGTAATGACTTTGCCATCCACTGGAAATGACTTTACCGACCACTGTTAATCACTTATCCGACCTCGAAAAATGATTTTGCCCAACAATTGAAATGACTTTGTCCACCACTGGTAATCCCTTTCCGCCTTCCAAAAATGACTTTGCCCAGCAATTGTAATGACCTTGCCGACCACTGTTAATCACTTATCCGACCTCGAAAAATGACTTTTCCCAACAATTTTAATGACTTTGCCAACCACTATTAATCACTAATCCGACCTCCAAAAATGACTTTGCCCAGCAATTGTAATGACTTTGCCGACCACTGTTAATCACTTATCCGACCTCGAAAAATGATTTTGCCCAACAATTGAAATGACTTTGTCCACCACTGGTAATCCCTTTCCGCCTTCTAAAAATGACTTTTCCCAACAATTGTAATGACTTTGCCAACCACTGTTAATCACTTAGCCGACCTCCGAAAATGACTTTGCCCAACAATTGAAATGACTTTGCCAACCACTGTTAATCACTTATCCGACCTCTAAAAATGACTTTGCCCAACAATTGTAATGACTTTGCGAACCACTGGTAATGACTTTGCCAGCCACTGTTCATCCCTTATCCGACCTTTAAAAATGACTATGCCCAACAATTGTAATGACTTTGCCCACCACTGGTTATCACTTATCCGACCTCTAAAAATGACTCTGCCAAACAATTGTAATGACTTTGCCATCCACTGGTAATGACTTTGCCGACCACTGTTAATCACTTATCCGACCTCGAAAAATGATTTTGCCTACTAATTGAAATGACTTTGCCCACCACCGGTAATCCCTTTCCGCTCTCTAAAAATGACTTTGCCAAACAATTGTAATGACTTTGCCATCCACTGGTAATGACTTTGCCAACCACTGTTAATCACTTATCCGACCTCCAAAAATGATTTTGCCCAACAATTGAAATGACTTTGCCAACCACTGTTAATCACTTATCCGGCCTCTAAAAATGACTTTGCCCAACAATTGTAGTGACTTTGCCATCCACTGGGAATGACTTATCCGACCTCGAAAAATGACTTTTCCCAACAATTTTAATGACTTTGCCAACCACTATTAATCACTAATCCGACCTCCAAAAATGACTTTGCCCAGCAATTGTAATGACTTTGCCGACCACTGTTAATCACTTATCCGACCTCGAAAAATGATTTTGCCCAACAATTGAAATGACTTTGTCCACCACTGGTAATCCCTTTCCGCCTTCTAAAAATGACTTTTCCCAACAATTGTAATGACTTTGCCAACCACTGTTAATCACTTAGCCGACCTCCGAAAATGACTTTGCCCAACAATTGAAATGACTTTGCCAACCACTGTTAATCACTTATCCGACCTCTAAAAATGACTTTGCCCAACAATTGTAATGACTTTGCCAACCACTGTTTATCACTTATCCGACCTCCAAAAATGACTTTGCCCAACAATTGTAGTGACTTTGCCATCCACTGGGAATGACTTTCCGCCTTCTAAAAATGACTTTGCCCAGCGATTGTAATGACTTTGACGACCACTGTTAATCACTTATCCGACCTTTAAAAATGAATTTTCCCAACATTTTTAATGACTTTGCCAACCAATGTTAATCACTTATCCGACCTCCAAAAATGACTTTGCCCAGCAATTGTAATGACCTTGCCGACCACTGTTAATCACTTATCCGACCTCGAAAAATGACTTTTCCCAACAATTTTTATGACTTTGCCAACCACTGTTAATCACTTATCCGACCTCCAAAAATGACTTTGCCCAGCAATTGTAATGACTTTGCCGACCACTGTTAATCACTTATCCGACCTCGAAAAATGATTTTGCCCAACAATTGAAATGACTTTGTCCACCACTGGTAATCCCTTTCCGCCTTCTAAAAATGACTTTTCCCAACAATAGTAATGACTTTGCCAACCACTGTTAATCACTTAGCCGACCTCCGAAAATGACTTTGCCCAACAATTGAAATGACTTTGCCAACCACTGTTAATCACTTATCCGACCTCTAAAAATGACTTTGCCCAACAATTGTAATGACTTTGCGAACCACTGGTAATGACTTTGCCAGCCACTGTTCATCCCTTATCCGATCTCTAAAAATGACTTTGCCCAACAATTGTATTGACTTTGCCCACCACTGGTTATCACTTATCCGACCTCTAAAAATGATTTTGCCCAACAATTGTAATGACTTTGCCATCCACTGGAAATGACTTTACCGACCACTGTTAATCACTTATCCGACCTCGAAAAATGATTTTGCCCAACAATTGAAATGACTTTGTCCACCACTGGTAATCCCTTTCCGCCTTCCAAAAATGACTTTGCCCAGCAATTGTAATGACCTTGCCGACCACTGTTAATCACTTATCCGACCTCGAAAAATGACTTTTCCCAACAATTTTAATGACTTTGCCAACCACTATTAATCACTAATCTGACCTCCAAAAATGACTTTGCCCAGCAATTGTAATGACTTTGCCGACCACTGTTAATCACTTATCCGACCTCGAAAAATGATTTTGCCCAACAATTGAAATGACTTTGTCCACCACTGGTAATCCCTTTCCGCCTTCTAAAAATGACTTTTCCCAACAATTGTAATGACTTTGCCAACCACTGTTAATCACTTAGCCGACCTCCGAAAATGACTTTGCCCAACAATTGAAATGACTTTGCCAACCACTGTTAATCACTTATCCGACCTCTAAAAATGACTTTGCCCAACAATTGTAATGACTTTGCGAACCACTGGTAATGACTTTGCCAGCCACTGTTCATCCCTTATCCGACCTTTAAAAATGACTATGCCCAACAATTGTAATGACTTTGCCCACCACTGGTTATCACTTATCCGACCTCTAAAAATGACTCTGCCAAACAATTGTAATGACTTTGCCATCCACTGGTAATGACTTTGCCGACCACTGTTAATCACTTATCCGACCTCGAAAAATGATTTTGCCTACTAATTGAAATGACTTTGCCCACCACCGGTAATCCCTTTCCGCTCTCTAAAAATGACTTTGCCAAACAATTGTAATGACTTTGCCATCCACTGGTAATGACTTTGCCAACCACTGTTAATCACTTATCCGACCTCCAAAAATGATTTTGCCCAACAATTGAAATGACTTTGCCAACCACTGTTAATCACTTATCCGGCCTCTAAAAATGACTTTGCCCAACAATTGTAGTGACTTTGCCATCCACTGGGAATGACTTATCCGACCTCGAAAAATGACTTTTCCCAACAATTTTAATGACTTTGCCAACCACTATTAATCACTAATCCGACCTCCAAAAATGACTTTGCCCAGCAATTGTAATGACTTTGCCGACCACTGTTAATCACTTATCCGACCTCGAAAAATGATTTTGCCCAACAATTGAAATGACTTTGTCCACCACTGGTAATCCCTTTCCGCCTTCTAAAAATGACTTTTCCCAACAATTGTAATGACTTTGCCAACCACTGTTAATCACTTAGCCGACCTCCGAAAATGACTTTGCCCAACAATTGAAATGACTTTGCCAACCACTGTTAATCACTTATCCGACCTCTAAAAATGACTTTGCCCAACAATTGTAATGACTTTGCGAACCACTGGTAATGACTTTGCCAGCCACTGTTCATCCCTTATCCGACCTTTAAAAATGACTATGCCCAACAATTGTAATGACTTTGCCCACCACTGGTTATCACTTATCCGACCTCTAAAAATGACTCTGCCAAACAATTGTAATGACTTTGCCATCCACTGGTAATGACTTTGCCGACCACTGTTAATCACTTATCCGACCTCGAAAAATGATTTTGCCTACTAATTGAAATGACTTTGCCCACCACCGGTAATCCCTTTCCGCTCTCTAAAAATGACTTTGCCAAACAATTGTAATGACTTTGCCATCCACTGGTAATGACTTTGCCAACCACTGTTAATCACTTATCCGACCTCCAAAAATGATTTTGCCCAACAATTGAAATGACTTTGCCAACCACTGTTAATCACTTATCCGGCCTCTAAAAATGACTTTGCCCAACAATTGTAGTGACTTTGCCATCCACTGGGAATGACTTTGCCAACCACTGTTAATCACTTATCCGACCTCGAAAAATGATTTTGCCCAACAATTGAAATGACTTTGCCCACCACTTGTAATCCCTTTCCGCCCTCTAAAAATGACTTTGCCAAACAATTGTAATGACTTTGCCATCCACTGGTAATGACTTTGCCAACCACTGTTAATCACTTATCCGACCTCTTAAAATGACTTTTCCCAAAAAATTTAATGACTTTGCCAACCACTGTTAATCACTTATCGGACCTCCAAAAATGATTTTGCCCAACAATTGAAATGACTTTGCCAACCACTGTTAATCACTTATCCGACCTCTAAAAATGACTATGCCATCCACTGGGAATGACTTTGCCAACCACTGTTAATCACTTATCCAGCCACTGTTCATCCCTTATCCGATCTCTAAAAATGACTTTGCCCTACAATTGTAGTGACTTTGCCAACCACTGGTAATAACTTTTCCAGCCACTGTTCATCCCTTATCCGATCTCTAAAAATGACTTTGCCCAACAATTGTAATGACTTTGCCCACCACTGGTTATCACTTATCCGACCTCCAAAAATGATTTTGCCCAACAATTGTAATGACTTTGCCATCCACTGGTAATGACTTTGCCGACCACTGTTAATCACTTATCCGACATCGAAAAATGATTTTGCCCAACAATTGAAATGAGTTTGTCCACCACTGGTAATCCCTTTCCGCCTTCTAAAAATGACTTTGCCCAGCGATTGTAATGACTTTGACGACCACTGTTAATCACTTATCCGACCTTTAAAAATGAATTTTCCCAACAATTTTAATGACTTTGCCAACCAATGTTAATCACTTATCCGACCTCCAAAAATGACTTTGCCCAGCAATTGTAATGACCTTGCCGACCACTGTTAATCACTTATCCGACCTCGAAAAATGACTTTTCCCAACAATTTTAATGACTTTGCCAACCACTGTTAATCACTTATCCGACCTCCAAAAATGACTTTGCCCAGCAATTGTAATGACTTTGCCGACCACTGTTAATCACTTATCCGACCTCGAAAAATTATTTTGCCCAACAATTGAAATGACTTTGTCCACCACTGGTAATCCCTTTCCGCCTTCTAAAAATGACTATGCCCAACAATTGTAATGACTTTGCCCACCACTGGTTATCACTTATCCGACCTCTAAAAATGACTCTGCCAAACAATTGTAATGACTTTGCCATCCACTGGTAATGACTTTGCCGACCACTGTTAATCACTTATCCGACCTCGAAAAATGATTTTGCCTACTAATTGAAATGACTTTGCCCACCACCGGTAATCCCTTTCCGCCCTCTAAAAATGACTTTGCCAAACAATTGTAGTGACTTTGCCATCCACTGGGAATGACTTTGCCAACCACTGTTAATCACTTATCCGACCTCCAAAAATGATTTTGCCCAACAATTGAAATGACTTTGCCAACCACTGTTAATCACTTATCCGACCTCTAAAAATGACTTTGCCCAACAATTGTAGTGACTTTGCCATCCACTGGGAATGACTTTGCCAACCACTGTTAATCACTTATCAGACCTCGAAAAATGATTTTGCCCAACAATTGAAATGACTTTGCCCACCACTGGTAATCCCTTTCCGCCCTCTAAAAATGACTTTGCCAAACAATTGTAATGACTTTGCCATCCACCGGTAATGACTTTGCCAACCACTGTTAATCACTTATCCGACCTCTAAAAATGATTTTGCCCAACAATTGAAATGACTTTGTCTACCACTGGTAATCCCTTTCCGCCTTCTAAAAATGACTTTGCCAAACAATTGTAATGACTTTGCCAACCACTGTTAATCACTTAGCCGACCTCCGAAAATGACTTTGCCCAACAATTGAAATGACTTTGCCAACCACTGTTAATCACTTATCCGACCTCTAAAAATGACTTTGCCCAACAATTGTAATGACTTTGCGAACCACTGGTAATGACTTTGCCAGCCACTGTTCATCCCTTATCCGACCTCTTAAAATGACTTTGCCCAACAATTGTAATGACTTTGCCCACCACTGGTTATCACTTATCCGACCTCTAAAAATGATTTTGCCCAACAATTGAAATGACTTTGCCCACCACTGTTTATCACTTAGCCGACCTCCGAAAATGATTTTGCCCAACAATTGAAATGACTTTGCCCACCACTGATAATCCCTTTCCGCCCTCTAAAAATGAATTTGCCAAACAATTGTAATGACTTTGCCATCCACTGGTAATGACTTTGCCAACCACTGTAAATCACTTATCCGACCTTTAAAAATGACTTTTCCCAACAATTTTAATGACTTTACCAACCACTGTTAATCACTTATCCGACCTCCAAAAATGACTTTGCCCAGCAATTGTAATGACTTTGCCGACCACTGTTAATCACTTATCCAACCTCGAAAAATGACTTTTCCCAACAATTTTAATGACTTTGCCAACCACTGTTAATCACTTATCCGACCTCCAAAAATGACTTTGCCCAGCAATTGTAATGACTTTGCCGACCACTGTTAATCACTTATCCGACCTCGAAAAATGATTTTGCCCAACAATTGAAATGACTTTGTCCACCACTGGTAATCCCTTTCCGCCTTCTAAAAATGACTTTGCCAAACAATTGTAATGACTTTGCCAACCACAACTAATCACTTAGCCGACCTCCGAAAATGACTTTGCCCAACAATTGAAATGACTTTGCCAACCACTGTTAATCACTTATCCGACCTCTAAAAATGACTTTGCCCAACAATTGTAATGACTTTGCGAACCAATGGTAATGACTTTGCCAACCACTGTTAATCACTTAGCCGACCTCCGAAAATGACTTTGCCCAACAATTGAAATGACTTTGCCAACCAATGGTAATCCCTTTCCGCCCTCTAAAAATGAATTTGCCAAACAATTGTAATGACTTTGCCATCCACTGGTAATGACTTTGCCAACAACTGTAAATCACCTATCCGACCTTTAAAAATGACTTTTCCCAACAATTTTAATGACTTTGCCAACCACTGTTAATCACTTATCCGACCTCCAAAAATGACTTTGCCCAGCAATTGTAATGACTTTGCCGACCACTGTTAATCACTTATCCAACCTCGAAAAATGACTTTTCCCAACAATTTTAATTACTTTGCCAACCACTGTTAATCACTTATCCGACCTCCAAAAATGACTTTGCCCAGCAATTGTAATGACTTTGCCGACCACTGTTAATCACTTATCCGACCTCGAAAAATGATTTTGCCCAACAATTGAAATGACTTTGTCTACCACTGGTAATCCCTTTCCGCCTTCTAAAAATGACTTTGCCAAACAATTGTAATGACTTTGCCAACCACTGTTAATCACTTAGCCGACCTCCGAAAATGACTTTGCCCAACAATTGAAATGACTTTGCCAACCACTGTTAATCACTTATCCGACCTCTAAAAATGACTTTGCCCAACAATTGTAATGACTTTGCGAACCACTGGTAATGACTTTGCCAGCCACTGTTCATCCCTTATCCGACCTCTTAAAATGACTTTGCCCAACAATTGTAATGACTTTGCCCACCACTGGTTATCACTTATCCGACCTCTAAAAATGATTTTGCCCAACAATTGAAATGACTTTGCCCACCACTGTTTATCACTTAGCCGACCTCCGAAAATGATTTTGCCCAACAATTGAAATGACTTTGCCCACCACTGATAATCCCTTTCCGCCCTCTAAAAATGAATTTGCCAAACAATTGTAATGACTTTGTCCACCACTGGTAATCCCTTTCCGCCTTCTAAAAATGACTTTGCCAAACAATTGTAATGACTTTGCCAACCACAACTAATCACTTAGCCGACCTCCGAAAATGACTTTGCCCAACAATTGAAATGACTTTGCCAACCACTGTTAATCACTTATCCGACCTCTAAAAATGACTTTGCCCAACAATTGTAATGACTTTGCGAACCAATGGTAATGACTTAGCCAGCCACTGTTCATCCCTTATCCGACCTCTAAAAATGACTTTGCCCAACAATTGTAATGACTTTGCCCACCACTGGTTATCACTTATCCGACCTCTAAAAATGACTCTGCCAAACAATTGTAATGACTTTGCCATCCACTGGTAATGACTTTGCCAACCACTGTTAATCAATTATCCGACCTCGAAAAATGATTTTGCCCAGCAATTGAAATGACCTTGCCAACAACTGTGAAACACTCATCCGACCTCTAAAAATGACTTTTCCCGACAATTTTAATGACTTTCCCAACCACTTTAGATTACTAATCCGACCTCTTAAAATATCTTTGCCCAACAATTGTAATGACTTTGCTAACCCATGTTAATCACTTATCCGACCTCTAAAAATGACTTTTCCCAACAATTGTAATGACTTTGCCAACCACTGTTTATCACTTATCCGACCTCCAAAAATGACTTTGCCCAACAATTGTAATGACTTTGCCAACCACTGTTAATATCTTAGCCGACCTCCAAAAATGACTTTTCCCAACAATTTAAATGACTTTGCCAACCACTGTTAATCCATTATCCGAATCCGAAAAATGATTTTGCCCAACAATTGTAGTGACTTTTCCAACCACTGTTAATGACTTTGCCAGCCACTGATCATCCCTTATCCGACCTCTAAAAATGATTTTGCCCACCACCGGTAATCCCTTTCCGCCCTCTAAAAATGACTTCACCAAACAATTGTAATGACTTTGCCAACCACTTTTAATTACTAATCCGACCTCTTAAAATATCTTTGCCCAACAATTGTAATGACTTTGCTAACCCATGTAAATCACTTATCCGACTTCTAAAAATGTCTTTGCCATCCACTGGTAATGACTTTGCCAACCACTGTTAATCACTTATCCGACCTCCAAAAATGACTTTGCCCAGCAATTGAAATGACTTTGCCAACCACTGTTAATCACTTATCCGACCTCCAAAAATGACTTTGCCCAGCAATTGAAATGACTTTGCCGACCACTGTTAATCACTTATCCGACCTCGAAAAATGACTTTTCCCAACAATTTTAATGACTTTGCCAACCACTGTTAATCACTTATCCTACCTCCGAAAATGACTTTTCCCAACAATTGTAATGACTTTGCCAACCACTGTTTATCACTTATCCGACCTCCAAAAATGACTTTGCCCAACAATTGTAATGACTTTGCCAACCACTGTTAATATCTTAGCCGACCTCCAAAAATGACTTTTCCCAACAATTGAAATGACTCTGCCAACCACTGTTAATATCTTAGCCGACCTCCAAAAATGACTTTTCCCAACAATTGAAATGACTTTGTCAACCACTGTTAATCCATTATCAGAACTCGAAAAATGATTTTGCCCAACAATTGTAGTGACTTTTCCAACCACTGGTAATGACTTTGCCAGCCACTGTTCATCCCTTATCCGATCTTTAAAAATGACTTTGCCCACCACCGGTAATCCCTTTCCGCCCTCTAAAAATGACTTTACCAAACAATTGTAATGACTTTGCCAAACAATTGAATTGACTTTGCCATCCACTGGTAATGACTTTGCCGACCACTGTTAATCACTTATCCGACCTCGAAAAATGATTTTGCCCAACAATTGAAATGACTTTGCCCACCACTGGTAATTTTTTTCCGCCCACTAAAAATGACTTTGCCAAACAATTGTAATGACTTTGCCATCCACTGGTAATGACTTTGCCAACCACTGTTAATCACTTATCCGACCTCCAAAAATGACTTTGCCCAGCAATTGTAATGACTTTGCCGACCACTGTTAATCACTTATCCGACCTCCAAAAATGACTTTGCCCAACAATTGTAATGACTTTGCCGACCACTGTTAATATCTTAGCCGACCTCCAAAAATGACTTTTCCCAACAATTTATATGACTTTGCCAACCACTGTTAATCCATTATCCGAATCCGAAAAATGATTTTGCCCTCCAATTGTAGTGACTTTTCCAACCACTGTTAATGACTTTGCCAGCCACTGTTCATCCCTTATCCGACCTCTAAAAATGATTTTGCCCAACAATTGAAATGACTTTGCCCAACACTGGTAATCCCTTTCCGCCCTCTAAAAATGACTTTGCTTAAACAATTGTAATGACTTTGCCAACCACTTTTAATTACTAATCCGACCTCTTAAAATATCTTTGCCCAACAATTGGAATGACTTTGCTAACCCATGTAAATCACTTATCCGACTTCTAAAAATGTCTTTGCCAACCACTGGTAATGACTTTGCCAACCACTGTTAGTCACTTATCCGACCTCTAAAAATGACTTTTCCCAACAATTGTAATGACTTTGCCATCCACTGGTAATGACTTTGCCAACCACTGTTAATCACTTATCCGACCTCCAAAAATGACTTTGCCCAGCAATTGAAATGACTTTGCCGACCACTGTTAATCACTTATCCGACCTCGAAAAATGACTTTGCCCAACAATTGTAATGACTTTGCCAACCACTGTTAATATCTTAGCCGACCTCCAAAAATGACTTTTCCCAACAATTGAAATGACTCTGCCAACCACTGTTAATATCTTAGCCGACCTCCAAAAATGACTTTTCCCAACAATTGAAATTACTTTGCCAACCACTGTTAATCCATTATCCGAACTCGAAAAATGATTTTGCCCAACAATTGTAGTGACTTTTCCAACCACTGGTAATGACTTTGCCAGCCACTGTTCATCCCTTATCCGACCTTTAAAAATGACTTTGCCCACCACCGGTAATCCCTTTCCGCCCTCTAAAAATGACTTTGCCAAACAATTGTAATGACTTTGCCAAATAATTGAATTGACTTTGCCATCCACTGGTAATGACTTTGCCGACCACTGTTAATCACTTATCCGACCTCGAAAAATGATTTTGCCCAACAATTGAAATGACTTTGCCCACCACTGGTAATTTTTTTCCGCCCACTAAAAATGACTTTGCCAAACAATTGTAATGACTTTGCCGACCACTGTTAATCACTTATCCGACCTCGAAAAATGATTTTGCCTACAGTTGAAATGACTTTGCCCACCACTGGTAATCCCTATCCACCCTCTAAAAATGAATTTGCCAAACAATTGTAATGACTTTGCCATCCACTGGTAATGACTTTGCCAACCACTGTTAATCACTTATCCGACCTCCAAAAATGACTTTGCCCAGCAATTGAAATGACTTTGCCGACCACTGTTAATCACTTATCCGACCTCGAAAAATGATTTTGCCCAACAATTTTAATGACTTTGCCAACCACTGTTAATCACTTATCCGACCTCCAAAAATGACTTTGCCCAGCAATTGTAATGACTTTGCCGACCACTGTTAATCACTTATCCGACCTCGAAAAATGATTTTGCCCAACAATTGAAATGACTTTGTCCACCACTGATAATCCCTTTCCGCCTTCTAAAAATGCCTTTGCCAAAAAATTGTAATGACTTTGCGAACCACTGTTAATCACTTATCCGACCTCTAAAAATGACTTTGCCCAACAATTGTAATGACTTTGCCATCCACTGGTAATGACTTTGCCGACCACTGTTAATCACTTATCCGACCTCAAAAAATGATTTTGCCCACTAATTGAAATGACTTTGCCCACCACCGGTAATCCCTTTCCGCCCTCTAAAAATGACTTTTCCAAACAATTGTAATGACTTTGCCAACCACTGTCAATCAATTATCCGACCTCGAAAAATGATTTTGCCCAGCAATTGAAATGACCTTGCCAACAACTGTGAAACACTCATCCGACCTCGAAAAATGATTTTGCCCAACAATTGTAATGACTTTGCTATCCCATGTTAATCACTTATCCGACCTCTAAAAATGACTTTTCCCAACAATTGTAATGAATTTGCCAACCACTGTTTATCACTTATCCGACCTCCAAAAATGACTTTGCCCAACAATTGTAATGACTTTGCCAACCACTGTTAATATCTTAGCCGACCTCTAAAAATGACTTTGCCCAACAATTGTAATGACTTTGCGAACCACTGGTAATGACTTTGCCGACCACTGTTAATCACTTATCCGACCTCGAAAAATGATTTTGCCCACTAATTGAAATGACTTTGCCCACCACAGGTAATCCCTTTCCGCCCTCTAAAAATGACTTTGCCAAACAATTGTAATGACTTTGCCATCCACTGGTAATGACTTTGCCAACCACTGTCAATCAATTATCCGACCTCGAAAAATGATTTTGCCCAGCAATTGAAATGACCTTGCCAACAACTGTGAAACACTCATCCGACCTCGAAAAATGATTTTGCCCAACAATTGAAATGACTTTGTCCACCACTGGTAATCCCTTTCCGCCTTCTAAAAATGACTTTGCCAAACAATTGTAATGACTTTGCCAACCACTACTAATCACTTAGCCGACCTCCAAAAATGACTTTTCCCAACAATTGTAATGACTTTGCCAACTACTGTTTATCTTTTATCCGACCTCCAAAAATGACTTTGCCCAACAATTGTAATGACTTTGCGAACCACTGGTAATGACTTTGCCAGCCACTGTTCATCCCTTATCCGACCTCGAAAAATGATTTTGCCCACTAATTGAAATGACTTTGCCCACCACCGGTAATCCCTTTCCGCCCTCTAAAAATGACTTTGCCAAACAATTGTAATGACTTTGCCATCCACTGGTAATGACTTTGCTAACCACTGTCAATCAATTATCCGACCTCGAAAAATGATTTTGCCCAGCAATTGAAATGACCTTGCCAACAACTGTGAAACACTCATCCGACCTCGAAAAATGATTTTGCCCAACAATTGAAATGACTTTGTCCACCACTGGTAATCCCTTTCCGCCTTCTAAAAATGACTTTGCCAAACAATTGTAATGACTTTGCCAACCACTACTAATCACTGAGCCGACCTCCAAAAATGACTTTTCCCAACAATTGTAATGACTTTGCCAACTACTGTTTATCACTTATCCGACCTCCAAAAATGACTTTGCCCAACAATTGTAATGACTTTGCGAACCACTGGTAATGACTTTGCCAGCCACTGTTCATCCCTTATCCGACCTCTAAAAATGACTTTGCCCAACAATTGTAATGACTTTGCCCACCACTGGTTATCACTTATCCGACCTCTAAAAATGACTCTGCCAAACAATTGTAATGACTTTGCCATCCACTGGTAATGACTTTGACGACCACTGTTAATCACTTATCCGACCTGGAAAAATGATTTTGCCTAATAATTGAAATGACTTTGCCCACCACCGGTAATCCCTTTCCGCCCTCTAAAAATGACTTTGCCAAACAATTGTAATGACTTTGCCATCCACTGGTAATGACTTTGCAAACCACTGTTAATCAATTATCCGACCTCGAAAAATGATTTTGCCCAGCAATTGAAATGACCTTGCCAACAACTGTGAAACACTCATCCGACCTCTAAAAATGACTTTTCCCAACAATTGTAATGACTTTGCTAACCCATGTTAATCACTTATCCGACCTCTAAAAATGATTTTTCCCAACAATTGTAATGAATTTGCCAACCACTGTTTATCACTTATCCGACCTCCAAAAATGACTTTGCCCAACAATTGTAATGACTTTGCCAACCACTGTTAATATCTTAGCCGACCTCCAAAAATGACTTTTCCCAACAATTGAAATGACTTTGCCAACCACTGTTAAACCATTATCCGAACTCGAAAAATGATTTTGCCCAACAATTGTAGTGACTTTTCCAACCACTGGTAATGACTTTGCCAGCCACTGTTCATCCCTTATACGACCTTTAAAAATGACTTTGCCCAACAATTGAAATGACTTTGCCCATCACTGGTAATGATTTTGCTGACCACTGTTAATCACTTATCCGACCTAGAAAAATGATTTTGCCCAACAATTGAAATGACTTTGCCCACCACTGGTAATCCCTTTCCGCCCTCTAAAAATGACTTTGCTTAAACAATTGTAATGACTTTGCCAACCACTTTTAATTACTAATCCGACCTCTTAAAATATCTTTGCCCAACAATTGTAATGACTTTGCCAACCACTGTTAATCAATTATCCGACCTCTAAAAATGTCTTTGCCATCCACTGGTAATGACTATGCCAACCACTGTTAATCACTTATCCGACCTCTAAAAATGACTTTTCCCAACAATTGTTATGACTTGGCCAACCACTGTTTATCACTTATCCGACCTCCAAAAATGACTTTTCCCAACAATTGAAATGACTTTGCCAACCACTGTTAATCCATTATCCGAACTCGAAAAATGATTTTGCCCAACAATTGTTGTGACTTTTTTAACCACTGGTAATGACTTTGCCAGCCACTGTTCATCCCTTATCCGACCTTTAAAAATGACTTTGCCCACCACCGGTAATCCCTTTCCGCCCTCTAAAAATGACTTTGCCAAACAATTGTAATGACTTTGCCAAACAATTGTGATGACTTTGCCATCCACTGGTAATGACTTTGCCGACCACTGTTAATCACTTATCCGACCTCGAAAAATAATTTTGCCCAACAATTGAAATGACTTTGCCCACCACTGGTAATTTTTTTCCGCCCACTAAAAATGACTTTGCCAAACAATTGTAATGACTTTGCCGACCACTGTTAATCACTTATCTGACCTCGAAAAATGATTTTGCCCAACAATTGAAATGACTTTGCCCACCACTGGTAATCCCTTTCCGCCCTCTAAAAATGAATTTGCCAAACAATTGTAATGACTTTGCCATCCACTGGTAATGACTTTGCCAACCACTGTTAATCACTTATCCGACCTCCAAAAATGACTTTGCCAAGCAATTGAAATGACTTATCCGACCACTGTTAATCACTTATCCGACCTCCAAAAATGACTTTGCCCAGCAATTGTAATGACTTTGCCGACCACTGTTAATCACTTATCCGACCTCGAAAAATGATTTTGCCCAACAATTGAAATGACTTTGTCCACTACTGGTAATCCCTTTCCGCCTTCTAAAAATGACTTTGCCAAACAATTGTAATGACTTTGCCAACAACTGTTAATCACTTAGCCGACCTCCGAAAATGACTTTACCCAACAATTGAAATGACTTTGCCAACCACTGATAATCACTTATCCGACCTCTAAAAATGACTTTGCCCAACAATTGTAATGACTTTGCGAACCACTGGTAATGACTTTACCAGCCACTGTTCATCCCTTATCCGACCTCTAAAAATAACTTTGCCCAACAATTGTAATGTCTTTGCTAACCACTGGTTATCACTTATCCGACCTCTAAAAATGACTTTGCCAAACAATTGTAATGACTTTGCCATCCACTGGAAATGACTTTGCCGACCACTGTTAATCACTTATCCGACCTCGAAAAATGATTTTGCCCACTAATTGAAATGACTTTGCCCACCACCGGTAATCCCTTTCCGCCCTCTAAAAATGACTTTGCCAAACAATTGTAATGACTTTGCCATCCACTGGTAATGACTTTGCCAACCACTGTCAATCAATTATCCGACCTCGAAAAATGATTTTGACCAGCAATTTTAATGACTTTGCCAACCACTTTTAATTACTAATCCGACCTCTTAAAATATCTTTGCCCAACAATTGTAATGACTTTGCTAACCCATGTAAATCACTTATCCGACCTCTAAAAATGTCTTTGCCATCCACTGGTAATGACTTTGCCAACCACTGTTAATCACTTATCCGACCTCTAAAAATGACTTTTCCCAACAATTGTAATGACTTTGCCAACCACTGTTAATATCTTAGCCGACCTCCAAAAATGACTTTTCCCAACAATTGAAATGACTTTGCCAACCACTGTTAATATCTTAGCCGACCTCGAAAAATGATTTTGCCCACTAATTGAAATGACTTTGCCCACCACCGGTAATCCCTTTCCGCCCTCTAAAAATGACTTTGCCAAACAATTGTAATGACTTTGCCATCCACTGGTAATGACTTTGCCAACCACTGTCAATCAATTATCCGACCTCGAAAAATGATTTTGACCAGCAATTGAAATGACCTTGCCAACAACTGTGAAACACTCATCCGACCTCTAAAAATGACTTTTCCTAACAATTTTAATGACTTTGCCAACCACTTTTAATTACTAATCCGACCTCTTAAAATATCTTTGCCCAACAATTGAAATGACTTTGCTAACCCATGTAAATCACTTATCCGACCTCTAAAAATGTCTTTGCCATCCACTGGTAATGACTTTGCCAACCACTGTTAATCACTCATCCGACCTCTAAAAATGACTTTTCCCAACAATTGTAATGACTTTGCCAACCACTGTTAATATCTTAGCCGACCTCCAAAAATGACTTTTCCCAACAATTGAAATGACTTTGCCAACCACTGTTAATATCTTAGCCGACCTCCAAAAATGACTTTTCCCAACAATTAAAATGACTTTGCCAACCACTGTTAATCCATTATCCGAACTCGAAAAATGATTTTGCCCAACAATTGTAGTGACTTTTCCAACCACTGGTAATGACTTTGCCAGCCACTGTTCATCCCTTATACGACCTTTAAAAATGACTTTGCCCGACAATTGTAATGACTTTGCCCACCACCGGTAATCCCTTTCCGCCCTCTAAAAATGACTTTGCCAAACAATTGTAATGACTTTGCCATCCACTGGTAATGACTTTGCCGACCACTGTTAATCACTTATCCGACCTCGAAAAGTGATTTTGCCCAACAATTGAAATGACTTTGCCCACCACTGGTAATCCCTTTCCGCCCTCTAAAAATGACTTTGCTTAAACAATTGTAATGACTTTGCCAACCACTTTCAATTAATAATCCGACCTCTTAAAATATCTTTGCCCAACAATTGTAATGACTTTGCCAACCCATGTAAATCACTTATCCCACCTCTAAAAATGTCTTTGCCATCCACTGGTAATGACTTTGCCAACCACTGTTTATCACTTATCCGACCTCTAAAAATGACTTTTCCCAAAAATTGTAATGACTTTGCCAACCACTGTTTATCACTTATCCGACCTCCAAAAATGACTTTGCCCAACAATTGTGATGACTTTGCCAACCACTGTTAATATCTTAGCCGACAGCCAAAAATGACTTTTCCCAACAATTGAAATGACTTTGCCAACCACTGTTAATATCTTAGCCGACCTCCAAAAATGACTTTTCCCAACAATTGAAATGACTTTGCCTACCACTGTTAATCCATTATCCGAACTCGAAAAATGATTTTGCCCAACAATTGTAGTGACTTTTCCAACCACTGGTAATGACTTTGCCAGCCACTGTTCATCCCTTATCCGACCTTTAAAAATGACTTTTCCCGACAATTGTAATGACTTTGCCCACCACTGGTTATCACTTATCCGACCTCTAAAAATGACTCTGCCAAACAATTGTAATGACTTTGCCATCCATTGGTAATGACTTTGCCAACCACTGTTAATCACTTATCCGACCTCGAAAAATGATTTTGCCCAACAATTGAAATGACTTTGCCCACAAATGGTAATCCCTTTCCGCCCTTTAAAAATGACTCTGCCTAACAATTGTAATGACTTTGCCATCAACTGGTAATGACTTTGCCGACCACTGTTAATCCATTATCCGAACTCGAAAAATGATTTTGCCCAACAATTGTAGTGACTTTTCCAACCACTGGTAATGACTTTGCCAGCCACTGTTCATCCCTTATCCGACCTTTAAAAATGACTTTGCCCGACAATTGTAATGACTTTGCCCACCACTGGTTATCACTTATCCGACCTCTAAAAATGACTCTGCCAAACAATTGTAATGACTTTGCCATCCACTGGTAATGACTTTGCCAACCACTGTTAATCACTTATCCGACCTCGAAAAATGATTTTACCCATCAATTGAAATGACTTTGCCCACCAATGGTAATCCCTTTCCGCCCTTTAAAAATGACTCTGCCTAACAATTGTAATGACTTTGCCATCAACTGGTAATGACTTTGCCGACCACTGTTAATCACTTATCCGACCTCGAAAAATGATTTTTCCCAACAATTGAAATGACTTTGCCAACCACCGGTAATCACTTTCCGCCCTCTAAAAATGACTTTGCCAAACAATTGTAATGACTTTGCCATCCACTGGTAATGACTTTCCCAACCACTGTTAATCACTTATCCGACCTCGAAAAATGATTTTACCCAACAATTGAAATGACTTTGCCCGCCACTGGTAATCCCTTTCCGCCCTTTAAAAACGACTTTGCCCAACAATTAAAATGACTTTGCCAACCACTGTTAATCACTTATCCGACCTCCTAAAAATGACTTTGCCCAAAAATTGTAATGACTTTGCCATCCACTGGTAATGACTTTGCCGACCACTGTTAATCACTTATCCGACCTCCAAAAATGATTTTTCCCAACAATTGAAATGACTTTGCCAACCACCGGTAATCACTTTCCGCCCTCTAAAAATGACTTTGCCAAACAATTTTAATGACTTTACCAACCACTGTTAATCAATTATCCGACCTCGAAAAATGATTTTGCCCAACAATTGAAATGACTTTGCCCACAAATGGTAATCCCTTTCCGCCCTTTAAAAATGACTCTGCCTAACAATTGTAATGACTTTGCCATCAACTGGTAATGACTTTGCCGACCACTGTTAATCCATTATCCGAACTCGAAAAATGATTTTGCCCAACAATTGTAGTGACTTTTCCAACCACTGGTAATGACTTTGCCAGCCACTGTTCATCCCTTATCCGACCTTTAAAAATGACTTTGCCCGACAATTGTAATGACTTTGCCCATCACTGGTTATCACTTATCCGACCTCTAAAAATGACTCTGCCAAACAATTGTAATGACTTTGCCATCCACTGGTAATGACTTTGCCAACCACTGTTAATCACTTATCCGACCTCGAAAAATGATTTTACCCATCAATTGAAATGACTTTGCCCACCAATGGTAATCCCTTTCCGCCCTTTAAAAATGACTCTGCCTAACAATTGTAATGACTTTGCCATCAACTGGTAATGACTTTGCCGACCACTGTTAATCACTTATCCGACCTCGAAAAATGATTTTTCCCAACAATTGAAATGACTTTGCCAACCACCGGTAATCACTTTCCGCCCTCTAAAAATGACTCTGCCAAACAATTGTAATGACTTTGCCATCCACTGGTAATGACTTTGCCAACCACTGTTAATCACTTATCCGACCTCGAAAAATGATTTTACCCATCAATTGAAATGACTTTGCCCACCAATGGTAATCCCTTTCCGCCCTTTAAAAATGACTCTGCCTAACAATTGTAATGACTTTGCCATCAACTGGTAATGACTTTGCCGACCACTGTTAATCACTTATCCGACCTCGAAAAATGATTTTTCCCAACAATTGAAATGACTTTGCCAACCACCGGTAATCACTTTCCGCCCTCTAAAAATGACTTTGCCAAACAATTGTAATGACTTTGCCATCCACTGGTAATGACTTTCCCAACCACTGTTAATCACTTATCCGACCTCGAAAAATGATTTTACCCAACAATTGAAATGACTTTGCCCGCCACTGGTAATCCCTTTCCGCCCTTTAAAAACGACTTTGCCCAACAATTAAAATGACTTTGCCAACCACTGTTAATCACTTATCCGACCTCCTAAAAATGACTTTGCCCAAAAATTGTAATGACTTTGCCATCCACTGGTAATGACTTTGCCGACCACTGTTAATCACTTATCCGACCTCCAAAAATGATTTTTCCCAACAATTGAAATGACTTTGCCAACCACCGGTAATCACTTTCCGCCCTCTAAAAATGACTTTGCCAAACAATTTTAATGACTTTACCAACCACTGTTAATCAATTATCCGACCTCGAAAAATGATTTTGCCCAGAAATTGAAATGACTTTGCGAACAACTGTTTATCACTTATCCGACCTCTAAAAATGACTTTTCCCATTAATTTTAATGACTTTGCCAACCACTGTTAATCACTTATCCGACCTCCAAAAATGACTTTGCCCAACAATTGTAATGGCTTTGCCATCCACTTTTAATTACTAATCCGACCTCTTTAAATGACTTTGCCCAACAATTGTAATGACTTTGCCAACCCATGTTAATCACTTATCCGACCTCAAAAAATGATTTTGCCCAACAATTGAAATGACTTTGCCCACCACTGGTAATCCCTTTCCGCCCTCTAAAAATAACTTTGCCAAGCAATTGTAATGACTTTGCTCAACAATTGTAATGACTTTGCCAACCACTGGTTATCACTTATCCGACCTCTAAAAATGACTCTGCCAAACAATTGTAAAGACTTTGCCATCCACTGGTAATGACTTTGCCGACCACTGTTAATTACTTATCCGACCTCTTAAAATATCTTTGCCCAACAATTGTAATGACTTTGCTTACCCATGTAAATCACTTATCCGACCTCGAAAAATGATTTTGCCCAACAATTGAAATGACTTTGCCCACCACTGGTAATCCCTTTCCGCCCTCTAAAAATGACTTTGCTTAAACAATTGTAATGACTTTGCCAACCACTTTTAATATCTAATCCGACCTCTTAAAATATCTTTGCCCAACAATTGTAATGACTTTGCCAACCACTGTTAATATCTTAGCCGACCTCCAAAAATGACTTTTCCCAGCAATTGAAATGACTTTGCCAACCACTGTTAATCCATTATCCGAACTCGAAAAATGATTTTGCCCAACAATTGTAGTGACTTTTCCAACCACTGGTAATGACTTTGCCAGCCACTGTTCATCCCTTATCCGACCTTGAAAAATGACTTTGCCCGACAATAGTAATGACTTTGCCCACCACTGGTTATCACTTATCCGACCTCTAAAAATGCCTCTGCCAAACAATTGTAATGACTTTGCCATCCACTGGTAATGACTTTGCCGACCACTGTTAATCACTCAGCCGACCTCCAAAAATGATTTTGCCCAACAATTGAAATGACTTTGCCCACCACTGGTAATCCCTTTCCGCCCTCTAAAAATGACTTTGCTTAAACAATTGTAATGACTTTGCCAACCACTTTTAATTACTAATCCGACCTCTTAAAATATCTTTGCCCAACAATTGTAATGACTTTGCCAACCACTGTTAATATCTTAGCCGACCACCAAAAATGACTTTTCCCAACAATTGAAATGACTTTGCCAACCACTGTTAATATCTTAGCCGACCTCCAAAAATGACTTTTCCCAGCAATTGAAATGACTTTGCCAACCACTGTTAATCCATTATCCGAACTCGAAAAATGATTTTGCCCAACAATTGTAGTGACTTTTCCAACCACTGGTAATGACTTTGCCAACCACTGTTAATCACTTATCCGACCTCGAAAAATGATTTTGCCCAACAATTGAAATGACTTTTCCCACCACTGGTAATCCCTTTCCGCCCACTTGAAATGACTTTGCCAACCACTTTTAATTACTAATCCGACCTCTTAAAATATCTTTGCCCAACAATTGTAATGACTTTGCCAACCACTGTTAATATCTAAGCCGACCTCCAAAAATGACTTTTCCCAACAATTGAAATGACTTTGCCAACCACTGTTAATATCTTAGCCGACCTCCAAAAATGACTTTTCCCAGCAATTGAAATGACTTTGCCAACCACTGTTAATCCAATATCCGAACTCGAAAAATGATTTTGCCCAACAATTGTAGTGACTTTTCCAACCACTGGTAATGACTTTGCCAGCCACTGTTCATCCCTTAGCCGACCTTTAAAAATGACTTTGCCCGACAATTGTAATGACTTTGCCCACCACTGGTTATCACTTATCCGACCTCTAAAAATGCCTCTGCCAAACAATTGTAATGACTTTGCCATCCACTGGTAATGACTTTGCCAACCACTGTTAATCACTTATCCGACCTCCAAAAATGACTTTGCCCAACAATTGTAATGGCTTTGCCATCCACTTTTAATTACTAATCCGACCTCTTTAAATGACTTTGCCCAACAATTGTAATGACTTTGCCAACCCATGTTAATCACTTATCCGACCTCAAAAAATGATTTTGCCCAACAATTGAAATGACTTTGCCCACCACTGGTAATCCCTTTCCGCCCTCTAAAAATGACTTTGCCAAGCAATTGTAATGACTTTGCCAAACAATTGTAAAGACTTTGCCATCCACTGGTAATGACTTTGCCGACCACTGTTAATCACTTATCCGACCTCTAAAAATGATTTTGCCCAACAATTGAAATGACTTAGCCAACCACTGGTAATCCCTTTCCGCCCTCTAAAAATGACTTTGCCAAACAATTGAAATGACTTTGCCAACCACTTTTAATTACTAATCCGACCTCGTAAAAAATCTTTGCCCAACAATTGTAATGACTTTGCTTACCCATGTAAATCACTTATCCGACCTCGAAAAATGATTTTGCCCAACAATTGAAATGACTTTGCCCACCACTGGTAATCCCTTTCCGCCCTCTAAAAATGACTTTGCTTAAACAATTGTAGTGACTTTGCCAACCACTTTTAATTACTAATCCGACCTCTTAAAATATCATTGCCCAACAATTGTAATGACTTTGCCAACCACTGTTAATATCTTAGCCGACCTCCAAAAATGACTTTTCCCAACAATTAAAATGACTTTGCCAACCACTGTTAATATCTTAGCCGACCTCCAAAAATGACTTTTCCCAGCAATTGAAATGACTTTGCCAACCACTGTTAATCCATTATCCGAACTCGAAAAATGATATTGCCCAACAATTGTAGTGACTTTTCCAACCACTGGTAATGACTTTGCCAGCCACTGTTCATCCCTTATCCGACCTTTAAAAATGACTTTGCCCGACAATTGTAATGACTTTGCCCACCACTGGTTATCACTTATCCGACCTCTAAAAGTGCCTCTGCCAAACAATTGTAATGACTTTGCCATCCACTGGTAATGACTTTGCCAACCACTGTTAATCACTTATCCGACCTCGAAAAATGATTTTGCCCAACAATTGAAATGACTTTGCCCACCACCGGTAATCCCTTTCCGCCCTTTAAAAATGACTCTGCCTAACAATTGTAATGACTTTGCCATCCACTGGTAATGACTTTGCCGACCACTGTTAATCACTTATCCGACCTCGAAAAATGATTTTTCCCAACAATTGAAATGACTTTGCCAACCACCGGTAATCACTTTCCGCCCTCTAAAAATGACTTTGCCAAACAATTGTAATGACTTTGCCATCCACTGGTAATGACTTTCCCAACCACTGTTAATCACTTATCCGACCTCGAAAAATGATTTTGCCCAACAATTGAAATGACTTTGCCCACCACTGGTAATCCCTTTCCGCCCTTTAAAAACGACTTTGCCAAACAATTGTAATGACTTTGCCAACCACTTTTTATCACTTAGCCGACCTCCAAAAATAACTTTGCCAAACAATTAAAATAACTTTGCTAACCACTGTTAATCACTTATCCGACCTCCTAAAAATGACTTTGCCCAAAAATTGTAATGACTTTGCCAACAACTGGTAATGACTTTGCCAGCCACTGTTCATCCCTTATCCGACCTCCAAAAATGACTTTGCCAAACAATTGTAATGACTTTGCCATCCACTGGTAATGACTTTGCCGACCACTGTTAATCACTTATCCGACCTCGAAAAATGATTTTTCCCAACAATTGTAATGGCTTTGCCATCCACTTTTAATTACTAAGCCGACCTCTTTAAATTACTTTGCCCAACAATTGGAATGACTTTGCCAACCCATGTTAATCACTTATCCGACCTCGAAAAATGATTTTGCCCAGCAATTGAAATGACTTTGCCCACCACTGGTAATCCCTTTCCGCCCTCTAAAAATGACTTTGCCAAGCAATTGTAATGACTTTGCCCAACAATTGTAAAGACTTTGCCATCCACTGGTAATGACTTTGCCGACCACTGTTAATCACTTATCCGACCTCTAAAAATGATTTTGCCCAACAATTGAAATGACTTAGCCAACCACTGGTAATCCCTTTCCGCCCTCTAAAAATGACTTTGCCAAACAATTGAAATGACTTTGCCAACCACTTTTAATTACTAATCGACCTCGTAAAATATCTTTGCCCAACAATTGTAATGACTTTGCTTACCCATGTAAATCACTTATCCGACCTCGAAAAATGATTTTGCCCAACAATTGAAATGACTTTGCCCACCACTGGTAATCCCTTTCCGCCCTCTAAAAATGACTTTGCTTAAACAATTGTAATGACTTTGCCAACCACTTTTAATTACTAATCCGACCTCTTAAAATATCTTTGCCCAACAATTGTAATGATTTTGCCAACCACTGTTAATATCTTAGCCGACCTCCAAAAATGACTTTTCCCAACAATTGAAATGACTTTGCCAACCACTGTTAATATCTTAGCCGACCTCCAAAAATGACTTTTCCCAGCAATTGAAATGACTTTGCCAACCACTGTTAATCCATTATCCGAACTCGAAAAATGATTTTGCCCAACAATTGTAGTGACTTTTCCAACCACTGGTAATGACTTTGCCAGCCACTGTTCATCCCTTATCCGACCTTTAAAAATGACTTTGCCCGACAATTGTAATGACTTTGCCCACCACTGGTTATCACTTATCCGACCTCTAAAAATGCCTCTGCCAAACAATTGTAATGACTTTGCCATCCACTGGTAATGACTTTGCCAACCACTGTTAATCACTTATCCGACCTCGAAAAATGATTTTGCCCTACAATTGAAATGACTTTGCCCACCACTGGTAATCCCTTTCCGCCCTTTAAAAATGACTATGCCTAACAATTGTAATGATTTTGCCATCCACTGGTAATGACTTTGCCGACCACTGTTAATCACTTATCCGACCTCGAAAAATGATTTTTCCCAACAATTGAAATGACTTTGCCAACCACCGGTAATCACTTTCCGCCCTCTAAAAATGACTTTGCCAAACAATTGTAATGACTTTGCCATCCACTGGTAATGACTTTCCCAACCACTGTTAATCACTTATCCGACCTCGAAAAATGATTTTTCCCAACAATTGAAATGACTTTGCCAACCACTGTTAATCCATTATCCGAACTCGAAAAATGATTTTGCCCAACAATTGTAGTGACTTTTCCAACCACTGGTAATGACTTTGCCAGCCACTGTTCATCCCTTATCCGACCTTTAAAAATGACTTTGCCCGACAATTGTAATGACTTTGCCAACCACTGGTTATCACTTATCCGACCTCTAAAAATGCCTCTGCCAAACAATTGTAATGACTTTGCTATCCACTGGTAATGACTTTGCCAACCACTGTTAATCACTTATCCGACCTCGAAAAATGATTTTGCCCAACAATTGAAATGACTTTGCCCACCACCGGTAATCCCTTTCCGCCCTTTAAAAATGACTCTGCCTAACAATTGTAATGACTTTGCCATCCACTGGTAATGACTTTGCCGACCACTGTTAATTACTTATCCGACCTCGAAAAATGATTTTTCCCAACAATTGAAATGACTTTGCCAACCACCGGTAATCACTTTCCGACCTCTAAAAATGACTCTGCCAAACAATTGTAAAGACTTTGCCATCCACTGGTAATGACTTTGCCGACCACTGTTAATCACTTATCCGACCTCTAAAAATGATTTTGCCCAACAATTGAAATGACTTTGCCAACCACTGTTAATCCATTATCCGAACTCGAAAAATGATTTTGCCCAACAATTGTAGTGACTTTTCCAACCACTGGTAATGACTTTGCCAGCCACTGTTCATCCCTTATCCGACCTTTAAAAATGACTTTGCCCGACAATTGTAATGACTTTGCCAACCACTGGTTATCACTTATCCGACCTCTAAAAATGCCTCTGCCAAACAATTGTAATGACTTTGCCATCCACTGGTAATGACTTTGCCAACCACTGTTAATCACTTATGCGACCTCGAAAAATGATTTTGCCCAACAATTGAAATTACTTTGCCCACCACCGGTAATCCCTTTCCGCCCTTTTAAAATGACTCTGCCTAACAATTGTAATGACTTTGCCATCCACTGGTAATGACTTTGCCGACCACTGTTAATCACTTATCCGACCTCGAAAAATGATTTTTCCCAACAATTGAAATGACTTTGCCAACCACTGTTAATCCATTATCCGAACTCGAAAAATGATTTTGCCCAACAATTGTAGTGACTTTTCCAACCACTGGTAATGACTTTGCCAGCCACTGTTCATCCCTTATCCGACCTTTAAAAACGACTTTGCCCGACAATTGTAATGACTTTGCAAACCACTGGTTATCACTTATCCGACCTCTAAAAATGCCTCTGCCAAACAATTGTAATGACTTTGCTATCCACTGGTAATGACTTTGCCAACCACTGTTAATCACTTATCCGACCTCGAAAAATGATTTTGCCCAACAATTGAAATGACTTTGCCCACCACCGGTAATCCCTTTCCGCCCTTTAAAAATGACTCTGCCTAACAATTGTAATGACTTTGCCATCCACTGGTAATGACTTTGCCGACCACTGTTAATCACTTATCCGACCTCGAAAAATGATTTTTCCCAACAATTGAAATGACTTTGCCAACCACCGGTAATCACTTTCCGCCCTCTAAAAATGACTTTGCCAAACAATTGTAATGACTTTGCCATCCACTGGTAATCACTTTCCCAACCACTGTTTATCAATTATCCGACCTCGAAAAATGATTTTGCACAGCAATTGAAATGACTTTGCCAACCACTGTTAATCACTTATCCGACCTCGAAAAATGATTTTTCCCAACAATTGAAATGACTTTGCCAACCACTGTTAATCCATTATCCGAACTCGAAAAATGATTTTGCCCAACAATTGTAGTGACTTTTCCAACCACTTGTAATGACTTTGCCAGCCACTGTACATCCCTTATCCGACCTTTAAAAATGACTTTGCCCGACAATTGTAATGACTTTGCCAACCACTGGTTATCACTTATCCGACCTCTAAAAATGCCTCTGCCAAACAATTGTAATGACTTTGCTATCCACTGGTAATGACTTTGCCAACCACTGTTAATCACTTATCCGACCTCGAAAAATGATTTTGCCCAACAATTGAAATGACTTTGCCCACCACTGGTAATCCCTTTCCGCCCTTTAAAAACGACTTTGCCCAATAATTAAAATAACTTTGCTAATCAAAGTTAATCACTTATCCGACCTCCTAAAAATGACTTTGCCCAAAAATTGTAATGACTTTGCCAACCACTGGTAATGACTTTGCCAGCCACTGTTCATCCCTTATCCGACCTCCAAAAATGACTTTGCCAAACAATTGTAATGACTTTGCCATCCACTGGTAATGACTTTGCCGACCACTGTTAATCACTTATCCGACCTCGAAAAATGATTTTTCCCAACAATTGTAATGGCTTTGCCATCCACTTTTAATTACTAAGCCGACCTCTTTAAATGACTTTGCCCAACAATTGTAATGACTTTGCCAACCCATGTTAATCACTTATCCGACCTCAAAAAATGATTTTGCCCAACAATTGAAATGACTTTGCCCACCACTGGTAATCCCTTTCCGCCCTCTAAAAATTACTTTGCCAAGCAATTGTAATGACTTTGCCCAACAATTGTAATGACTTTGCCAACCACTGGTTATCACTTATCCGACCTCTAAAAATGACTCTGCCAAACAATTGTAAAGACTTTGCCATCCACTGGTAATGACTTTGCCGACCACTGTTAATCACTTATCCGACCTCTAAAAATGATTTTGCCCAACAATTGAAATGACTTTGCCCACCACCGGTAATCCCTTTCCGCCCTTTAAAAATGACTCTGCCTAACAATTGTAATGACTTTGCCATCCACTGGTAATGACTTTGCCGACCACTGTTAATCACTTATCCGACCTCGAAAAATGATTTTTCCCAACAATTGAAATGACTTTGCCAACCACTGCTAATCCATTATCCGAACTCGAAAAATGATTTTGCCCAACAATTGTAGTGACTTTTCCAACCACTGGTAATGACTTTGCCAGCCACTGTTCATCCCTTATCCGACCTTTAAAAATGACTTTGCCCGACAATTGTAATGACTTTGCCAACCACTGGTTATCACTTATCCGACCTCTAAAAATGCCTCTGCCAACCAATTGTAATGACTTTGCCATCCACTGGTAATGACTTTGCCAACCACTGTTAATCACTTATCCGACCTCGAAAAATGATTTTGCCCAACAATTGAAATGACTTTGCCCACCACCGGTAATCCCTTTCCGCCCTTTAAAAATGACTCTGCCTAACAATTGTAATGACTTTGCCATCCACTGGTAATGACTTTGCCCACCACTGGTAATCCCTTTCCGCCCTCTAAAAATTACTTTGCCAAGCAATTGTAATGACTTTGCCCAACAATTGTAATGACTTTGCCAACCACTGGTTATCACTTATCCGACCTCTAAAAATGACTCTGCCAAACAATTGTAAAGACTTTGCCATCCACTGGTAATGACTTTGCCGACCACTGTTAATCACTTATCCGACCTCTAAAAATGATTTTGCCCAACAATTGAAATGACTTTGCCCACCACCGGTAATCCCTTTCCGCCCTTTAAAAATGACTCTGCCTAACAATTGTAATGACTTTGCCATCCACTGGTAATGACTTTGCCGACCACTGTTAATCACTTATCCGACCTCGAAAAATGATTTTTCCCAACAATTGAAATGACTTTGCCAACCACCGGTAATCACTTTCCGCCCTCTAAAAATGACTTTGCCAAACAATTGTAATGACTTTGCCATCCACTGGTAATGACTTTCCCAACCACTGTTTATCAATTATCCGACCTCGAAAAATGATTTTGCACAGCAATTGAAATGACTTTGCCAACCACTGTTAATCACTTATCCGACCTCGAAAAATGATTTTGCCCAACAATTGAAATGACTTTGCCCACCACTGGTAATCCCTTTCCGCCCTTTAAAAACGACTTTGCCAAACAATTGTAATGACTTTGCCATCCACTGGTAATGACTTTGCCGACCACTGTTAATCACTTATCCGACCTCGAAAAATGATTTTTCCCAACAATTGTAATGGCTTTGCCATCCACTTTTAATTACTAAGCCGACCTCTTTAAATGACTTTGCCCAACAATTGTAATGACTTTGCCAACCCATGTTAATCACTTATCCGACCTCAAAAAATGATTTTGCCCAACAATTGAAATGACTTTGCCCACCACTGGTAATCCCTTTCCGCCCTCTAAAAATTACTTTGCCAAGCAATTGTAATGACTTTGCCCAACAATTGTAATGACTTTGCCAACCACTGGTTATCACTTATCCGACCTCTAAAAATGATTTTGCCCAACAATTGAAATGACTTTGCCCACCACCGGTAATCCCTTTCCGCCCTTTAAAAATGACTCTGCCTAACAATTGTAATGACTTTGCCATCCACTGGTAATGACTTTGCCGACCACTGTTAATCACTTATCCGACCTCGAAAAATGATTTTTCCCAACAATTGAAATGACTTTGCCAACCACTGCTAATCCATTATCCGAACTCGAAAAATGATTTTGCCCAACAATTGTAGTGACTTTTCCAACCACTGGTAATGACTTTGCCAGCCACTGTTCATCCCTTATCCGACCTTTAAAAATGACTTTGCCCGACAATTGTAATGACTTTGCCAACCACTGGTTATCACTTATCCGACCTCTAAAAATGCCTCTGCCAAACAATTGTAATGACTTTGCCATCCACTGGTAATGACTTTGCCGACCACTGTTAATCACTTATCCGACCTCGAAAAATGATTTTTCCCAACAATTGAAATGACTTTGCCAACCACCGGTAATCACTTTCCGCCCTCTAAAAATGACTTTGCCAAACAATTGTAATGACTTTGCCATCCACTGGTAATGACTTTGCCGACCACTGTTAATCACTTATCCGACCTTGAAAAATGATTTTTCCCAACAATTGAAATGACTTTGCCAACCACTGCTAATCCATTATCCGAACTCGAAAAATGATTTTGCCCAACAATTGTAGTGACTTTTCCAACCACTGGTAATGACTTTGCCAGCCACTGTTCATCCCTTATCCGACCTTTAAAAATGACTTTGCCCGACAATTGTAATGACTTTGCCAACCACTGGTTATCACTTATCCGACCTCTAAAAATGCCTCTGCCAAACAATTGTAATGACTTTGCCTTCCACTGGTAATGACTTTGCCAACCACTGTTAATCACTTATCCGACCTCGAAAAATGATTATGCCCAACAATTGAAATGACTTTGCCCACCACCGGTAATCCCTTTCCGCCCTTTAAAAATGACTCTGCCTAACAATTGTAATGACTTTGCCATCCACTGGTAATGACTTTGCCGACCACTGTTAATCACTTATCCGACCTCGAAAAATGATTTTTCCCAACAATTGAAATGACTTTGCCAACCACCGGTAATCACTTTCCGCCCTCTAAAAATGACTTTGCCAAACAATTGTAATGACTTTGCCATCCACTGGTAATGACTTTCCCAACCACTGTTTATCAATTATCCGACCTCGAAAAATGATTTTGCACAGCAATTGAAATGACTTTGCCAACCACTGTTAATCACTTATCCGACCTCGAAAAATCATTTTGCCCAACAATTGAAATGACTTTGCCCACCACTGGTAATCCCTTTCCGCCCTTTAAAAACGACTTTGCCATCCACTTTTAATTACTAAGCCGACCTCTTTAAATGACTTTGCCCAACAATTGTAATGACTTTGCCAACCCATGTTAATCACTTATCCGACCTCAAAAAATGATTTTGCCCAACAATTGAAATGACTTTGCCCACCACTGGTAATCCCTTTCCGCCCTCTAAAAATTACTTTGCCAAGCAATTGTAATGACTTTGCCCAACAATTGTAATGACTTTGCCAACCACTGGTTATCACTTATCCGACCTCTAAAAATGACTCTGCCAAACAATTGTAAAGACTTTGCCATCCACTGGTAATGACTTTGCCGACCACTGTTAATCACTTATCCGACCTCTAAAAATGATTTTGCCCAACAATTGAAATGACTTTGCCCACCACCGGTAATCCCTTTCCGCCCTTTAAAAATGACTCTGCCTAACAATTGTAATGACTTTGCCATCCACTGGTAATGACTTTGCCGACCACTGTTAATCACTTATCCGACCTCGAAAAATGATTTTTCCCAACAATTGAAATGACTTTGCCAACCACTGCTAATCCATTATCCGAACTCGAAAAATGATTTTGCCCAACAATTGTAGTGACTTTTCCAACCACTGGTAATGACTTTGCCAGCCACTGTTCATCCCTTATCCGACCTTTAAAAATGACTTTGCCCGACAATTGTAATGACTTTGCCAACCACTGGTTATCACTTATCCGACCTCTAAAAATGCCTCTGCCAAACAATTGTAATGACTTTGCCATCCACTGGTAATGACTTTGCAAACCACTGTTAATCACTTATCCGACCTCGAAAAATGATTTTGCCCACCACCGGTAATCCCTTTCCGCCCTTTAAAAATGACTCTGCCTAACAATTGTAATGACTTTGCCCACCACCGGTAATCCCTTTCCGCCCTTTAAAAATGACTCTGCCTAACAATTGTAATGACTTTGCCATCCACTGGTAATGACTTTGCCGACCACTGTTAATCACTTATCCGACCTCGAAAAATGATTTTTCCCAACAATTGAAATGACTTTGCCAACCACCGGTAATCACTTTCCGCCCTCTAAAAATGACTTTGCCAAACAATTGTAATGACTTTGCCATCCACTGGTAATGACTTTCCCAACCACTGTTTATCAATTATCCGACCTCGAAAAATTATTTTGCACAGCAATTGAAATGACTTTGCCAACCACTGTTAATCACTTATCCGACCTCGAAAAATGATTTTGCCCAACAATTGAAATGACTTTGCCCACCACTGGTAATCCCTTTCCGCCCTTTAAAAACGACTTTGCCAAACAATTGTAATGACTTTGCCAACCACTTTTTATCACTTATCCGACCTCCTAAAAATGACTTTGCCCAAAAATTGTAATGACTTTGCCAACCACTGGTAATGACTTTGCCAGCCACTGTTCATCCCTTATCCGACCTCCAAAAATGACTTTGCCAAACAATTGTAATGACTTTGCCATCCACTGGTAATGACTTTGCCGACCACTGTTAATCACTTATCCGACCTCGAAAAATGATTTTTCCCAACAATTGTAATGGCTTTGCCATCCACTTTTAATTACTAAGCCGACCTCTTTAAATGACTTTGCCCAACAATTGTAATGACTTTGCCAACCCATGTTAATCACTTATCCGACCTCAAAAAATGATTTTGCCCAACAATTGAAATGACTTTGCCCACCACTGGTAATCCCTTTCCGCCCTCTAAAAATTACTTTGCCAAGCAATTGTAATGACTTTGCCCAACAATTGTAATGACTTTGCCAACCACTGGTTATCACTTATCCGACCTCTAAAAATGACTCTGCCAAACAATTGTAAAGACTTTGCCATCCACTGGTAATGACTTTGCCGACCACTGTTAATCACTTATCCGACCTCTAAAAATGATTTTGCCCAACAATTGAAATGACTTTGCCCACCACCGGTAATCCCTTTCCGCCCTTTAAAAATGACTCTGCCTAACAATTGTAATGACTTTGCCATCCACTGGTAATGACTTTGCCGACCACTGTTAATCACTTATCCGACCTCGAAAAATGATTTTTCCCAACAATTGAAATGACTTTGCCAACCACTGCTAATCCATTATCCGAACTCGAAAAATGATTTTGCCCAACAATTGTAGTGACTTTTCCAACCACTGGTAATGACTTTGCCAGCCACTGTTCATCCCTTATCCGACCTTTAAAAATGACTTTGCCCGACAATTGTAATGACTTTGCCAACCACTGGTTATCACTTATCCGACCTCTAAAAATGCCTCTGCCAAACAATTGTAATGACTTTGCCTTCCACTGGTAATGACTTTGCCAACCACTGTTAATCACTTATCCGACCTCGAAAAATGATTTTGCCCAACAATTGAAATGACTTTGCCCACCACCGGTAATCCCTTTCCGCCCTTTAAAAATGACTCTGCCTAACAATTGTAATGACTTTGCCATCCACTGGTAATGACTTTGCCGACCACTGTTAATCACTTATCCGACCTCGAAAAATGATTTTTCCCAACAATTGAAATGACTTTGCCAACCACCGGTAATCACTTTCCGCCCTCTAAAAATGACTTTGCCAAACAATTGTAATGACTTTGCCATCCACTGGTAATGACTTTCCCAACCACTGTTTATCAATTATCCGACCTCGAAAAATGATTTTGCACAGCAATTGAAATGACTTTGCCAACCACTGTTAATCACTTATCCGACCTCGAAAAATGATTTTGCCCAACAATTGAAATGACTTTGCCCACCACTGGTAATCCCTTTCCGCCCTTTAAAAACGACTTTGCCATCCACTTTTAATTACTAAGCCGACCTCTTTAAATGACTTTGCCCAACAATTGTAATGACTTTGCCAACCCATGTTAATCACTTATCCGACCTCAAAAAATGATTTTGCCCAACAATTGAAATGACTTTGCCCACCACTGGTAATCCTTTTCCGCCCTCTAAAAATTACTTTGCCAAGCAATTGTAATGACTTTGCCCAACAATTGTAATGACTTTGCCAACCACTGGTTATCACTTATCCGACCTCTAAAAATGACTCTGCCAAACAATTGTAAAGACTTTGCCATCCACTGGTAATGACTTTGCCGACCACTGTTAATCACTTATCCGACCTCTAAAAATGATTTTGCCCAACAATTGAAATGACTTTGCCCACCACCGGTAATCCCTTTCCGCCCTTTAAAAATGACTCTGCCTAACAATTGTAATGACTTTGCCATCCACTGGTAATGACTTTGCCGACCACTGTTAATCACTTATCCGACCTCGAAAAATGATTTTTCCCAACAATTGAAATGACTTTGCCAACCACTGCTAATCCATTATCCGAACTCGAAAAATGATTTTGCCCAACAATTGTAGTGACTTTTCCAACCACTGGTAATGACTTTGCCAGCCACTGTTCATCCCTTATCCGACCTTTAAAAATGACTTTGCCCGACAATTGTAATGACTTTGCCAACCACTGGTTATCACTTATCCGACCTCTAAAAATGCCTCTGCCAAACAATTGTAATGACATTGCCATCCACTGGTAATGACTTTGCCAACCACTGTTAATCACTTATCCGACCTCGAAAAATGATTTTGCCCAACAATTGAAATGACTTTGCCCACCACCGGTAATCCCTTTCCGCCCTTTAAAAATGACTCTGCCTAACAATTGTAATGACTTTGCCATCCACTGGTAATGACTTTGCCGACCACTGTTAATCACTTATCCGACCTCGAAAAATGATTTTTCCCAACAATTGAAATGACTTTGCCAACCACCGGTAATCACTTTCCGCCCTCTAAAAATGACTTTGCCAAACAATTGTAATGACTTTGCCATCCACTGGTAATGACTTTCCCAACCACTGTTTATCAATTATCCGACCTCGAAAAATGATTTTGCACAGCAATTGAAATGACTTTGCCAACCACTGTTAATCACTTATCCGACCTCGAAAAATGATTTTGCCCAACAATTGAAATGACTTTGCCCACCACTGGTAATCCCTTTCCGCCCTTTAAAAACGACTTTGCCAAACAATTGTAATGACTTTGCCAACCACTTTTTATCACTTAGCCGACCTCCAAAAATGACTTTGCCCATCAATTAAAATAACTTTGCTAACCAAAGTTAATCACTTATCCGACCTCCTAAAAATGACTTTGCCCAAAAATTGTAATGACTTTGCCAACCACTGGTAATGACTTTGCCAGCCACTGTTCATCCCTTATCCGACCTCCAAAAATGACTTTGCCAAACAATTGTAATGACTTTGCCATCCACTGGTAATGACTTTGCCGACCACTGTTAATCACTTATCCGACCTCGAAAAATGATTTTTCCCAACAATTGTAATGGCTTTGCCATCTACTTTTAATTACTAAGCCGACCTCTTTAAATGACTTTGCCCAACAATTGTAATGACTTTGCCAACCCATGTTAATCACTTATCCGACCTCAAAAAATGATTTTGCCCAACAATTGAAATGACTTTGCCCACCACTGGTAATCCCTTTCCGCCCTCTAAAAATGACTTTGCCAAGCAATTGTAATGACTTTGCCCAACAATTGTAATGACTTTGCCAACCACTGGTTATCACTTATCCGACCTCTAAAAATGACTCTGCCAAACAATTGTAAAGACTTTGCCATCCACTGGTAATGACTTTGCCGACCACTGTTAATCACTTATCCGACCTCTAAAAATGATTTTGCCCAACAATTGAAATGACTAAGCCAACCACTGGTAATCCCTTTCCGCCCTCTAAAAATGACCTTGCCAAACAATTGAAATGACTTTGCCAACCACTTTTAATTACTAATCCGACCTCGTAAAATATCTTTGCCCGACAATTGTAATGACTTTGCTTACCCATGTAAATCACTTATCCGACCTCGAAAAATGATTTTGCCCAACAATTGAAATGACTTTGCCCACCACTGGTAATCCCTTTCCGCCCTCTAAAAATGACTTTGCCAAACAATTGTAATGACTTTGCCATCCACTGGTAATGACTTTCCCAACCACTGTTAATCAATTATCCGACCTCGAAAAATGATTTTGCCCAGCAATTGAAATGACTTTGCCAACCACTGTTAATCCATTATCCGAACTCGAAAAATGATTTTGCCCAACAATTGTATTGACTTTTCCAACCACTGGTAATGACTTTGCCAGCCACTGTTCATCCCTTATCCGACCTTTAAAAATGACTTTGCCAAACAATTGTAATGACTTTGCCATCCACTGGTAATGACTTTGCCAACCACTGTTAATCACTTATCCGACCTCGAAAAATGATTTTGCCCAACAATTGAAATGACTTTGCCCACCACTGGTTATCACTTCTCCGAACTCTAAAAATGCCTCTGCCAAACAATTGTAATGACTTTGCCATCCACTGGTAATGACTTTGCCAACCACTGTTAATCACTTATCCGACCTCGAAAAATGATTTTGCCCAACAATTGAAATGACTTTGCCCACCACTGGTAATCCCTTTCCGCCCTTTAAAAATGACTCTGCCAAACAATTGTAATGACTTTGCCATCCACTGGTAATGACTTTCCCAACCACTGTTTATCAATTTTCCGACCTCGAAAAATGATTTTGCCCAGCAATTGAAATGACTTTGCCAACCACTGTTAATCACTTATCCGACCTCGAAAAATGATTTTGCCCAACAATTGTAGTGACTTTTCCAACCACTGGTAATGACTTTGCCAGCCACTGTTCATCCCTTATCCGACCTTTAAAAATGACTTTGCCCGACAATTGTAATGACTTTGCCAACCACTGGTTATCACTTATCCGACCTCTAAAAATGCCTCTGCCAAACAATTGTAATGTTTTTGCCATCCACTGGTAATGACTTTGCCAACCACTGTTAATCACTTATCCGACCTCGAAAAATGATTTTGCCCAACAATTGAAATGACTTTGCCCACCACCGGTAATCCCTTTCCGCCCTTTAAAAATGACTCTGCCTAACAATTGTAATGACTTTGCCATCCACTGGTAATGACTTTGCCGACCACTGTTAATCACTTATCCGACCTCGAAAAATGATTTTTCCCAACAATTGAAATGACTTTGCCAACCACCGGTAATCACTTTCCGCCCTCTATAAATGACTTTGCCAAACAATTGTAATGACTTTGCCATCCACTGGTAATGACTTTCCCAACCACTGTTTATCAATTATCCGACCTCGAAAAATGATTTTGCCCAGCAATTGAAATGACTTTGCCAACCACTGTTAATCACTTATCCGACCTCGAAAAATGATTTTGCCCAACAATTGAAATGACTTTGCCCACCACTGGTAATCCCTTTCCGCCCTTTAAAAACGACTTTGCCAAACAATTGTAATGACTTTGCCAACCAATTTTTATCACTTAGCCGACCTCCAAAAATGACTTTGCCCAACAATTAAAATAACTTTGCTAACCAAAGTTAATCACTTATCCGACCTCCTAAAAATGACTTTGCCCAAAAATTGTAATGACTTTGCCAACCACTGGTAATGACTTTGCCAGCCACTGTTCATCCCTTATCCGACCTCCAAAAATGACTTTGCCAAACAATTGTAAAGACTTTGCCATCCACTGGTAATGACTTTTCCGACCACTGTTAATCACTTATCCGACCTCTAAAAATGATTTTGCCCAACAATTGAAATGACTTAGCCAACCACTGGTAATCCCTTTCCGCCCTCTAAAAATGACTTTGCCAAACAATTGAAATGACTTTGCCAACCACTTTTAATTACTAATCCGACCTCGTAAAATATCTTTGCCCGACAATTGTAATGACTTTGCTTACCCATGTAAATCACTTATCCGGCCTCGAAAAATGATTTTGCCCAACAATTGAAATGACTTTGCCCACCACTGGTAATCCCTTTCCGCCCTCTAAAAATGACTTTGCTTAAACAATTGTAATGACTTTGCCAACCACTTTTAATTACTAATCCGACCTCTTAAAATATCTTTGCCCAACAATTGTAATGACTTTGCCAACCAATGTTAATATCTTAGCCGACCTCCAAAAATGACTTTTCCCAACAATTGAAATGACTTTGCCAACCACTGTTAATATCTTAGCCGACCTCCAAAAATGACTTTTTACAGCAATTGAAATGACTTTGCCAACCACTGTTAATCCATTATCCGAACTCGAAAAATGATTTTGCCCAACAATTGTAGTGACTTTTCCAACCACTGGTAATGACTTTGCCAGCCACTGTTCATCCCTTATCCGACCTTTAAAAATGACTTTGCCCGACAATTGTAATGACTTTGCCCACCACTGGTTATCACTTCTCCGAACTCTAAAAATGCCTCTGCCAAACAATTGTAATGACTTTGCCATCCACTGGTAATGACTTTGCCAACCACTGTTAATCACTTATCCGCCCTCGAAAAATGATTTTGCCCAACAATTGAAATGACTTTGCCCACCACTGGTAATCCCTTTCCGCCCTTTAAAAATGACTCTGCCTAACAATTGTAATGACTTTGCCATCCACTGGTAATGACTTTGCCTACCACTGTTAATCACTTATCCGACCTCGAAAAATAATTTTTCCCAACAATTGAAATGACTTTGCCAACCACCGGTAATCACTTTCCGCCCTCTAAAAATGACTTTGCCAAACAATTGTAGTGACTTTGCCATCCACTTGTAATGACTTTCCCAACCACTGTTAATCAATTATCCGATCTCGAAAAATGATTTTGCCCAGCAATTGAAATGACTTTGCCTACAACTGTTTATCACTTATCCGACCTCTAAAAATGACTTTGCCCAACAATTGTAATGGCTTTGCCATCCACTTTTAATTACTAATCCGACCATTTTAAATGACTTTGCCCAACAATTGTAATGGCCTTGCCATCCACTTTTAATTACTAATCCGAGCTCTTTAAATGACTTTGCCCAACAATTGTAATGACTTTGCCAACCCATGTTAATCACTTATCCGACCTCAAAAAATGATTTTGCCCAATAATTGAAATGACTTTGCCCACCACTGGTAATCCCTTTCCGCCCTCTAAAAATGCATTTGCCAAACAATTGTAATGACTTTGCCCAACAATTGTAATGACTTTGCCAACCACTAGTTATCACTTATCCGACCTCTAAAAATGACTCTGCCAAACAATTGTAAAGACTTTGCCATCCACTGGTAATGACTTTGCCGACCACTGTTAATCACTTATCCGACCTCTAAAAATGATTTTGCCCAACAATTGAAATGACTTAGCCCACCACTGGTAATCCCTTTCCGCCCACTAAAAATGACTTTGCCAAACAATTGTAATGACTTTGCCATCCACTGGTAATGACTTTCCCAACCACTGTTAATCAATTATCCGATCTCGAAAAATGATTTTGCCCAGCAATTGAAATGACTTTGCCAACAACTGTTAATCACTTATCCGACCTCTAAAAATGACTTTTCCCAACAATTTTAATGACTTTGCCAACCACTGTTAATCACTTATCCGACCACCAAAAATGACTTTGCCCAACAATTGTAATGGTATGCCATCCACTTTTAATTACTAATCCGAGCTCTTTAGATGACTTTGCCAAACAATTGTAATGACTTTGCCAACCCATGTTAATCACTTATCCGACCTCAAAAAATGATTTTGCCCAACAATTGAAATGACTTTGCCCACCACTGGTAATCCCTTTCCGCCCTCTAAAAATGCATTTGCCAAACAATTTTAATGACTTTGCCCAACAATTGTAATGACTTTGCCAACCACTAGTTATCACTTATCCGACCTCTAAAAATGACTCTGCCAAACAATTGTAAAGACTTTGCCATCCACTGGTAATGACTTTGCCGACCACTGTTAATCACTTATCCGACCTCTAAAAATGATTTTGCCCAACAATTGAAATGACTTAGCCCACCACTGGTAATCCCTTTCCGCCCACTAAAAATGACTTTGCCAAACAATTGTAATGACTTTGCCAACCACTTTTAATTACTAATCCGACCTCTAAAAATGACTTTTCACAACAATTGTAATGACTTTGCCAACCACTGTTTATCACTTATCCGACCTCCAAAAATGACTTGGCCCAACAATTGTAATGACTTTGCCATCCACTGGTAATGACTTATCCGACCTCGAAAAATGATTTTTTTCCAACAATTGAAATGACTTTGCCAACCACCGGTAATCACTTTCCGTCCTCTAAAAATGACTTTTCCCAACAATTGTAATGACTATGCCCACCACTGGTTATCACTTATCCGACCTCCTAAAAAGACTCTGCCAAACAATTGTAATGACTTTGCCATCCACTGGTAATGACTTTGCCGACCACTGTTAATTACTAATCCGACCTCTTTAAATGACTTTGCCCAACAATTGTAATGACTTTGCCAACCCATGTTAATCACTTATCCGACCTCGAAAAATGACTTTGCCCACCACTGGTAATCCCTTTCCGCCCTCTAAAAATGACTTTGCCAAACAATTGTAATGACTTTGCTAACCCATGTAAATCACTTATTCGACCTCTAAAAATGTCTTTGCCATCCACTGGTAATGACTTTGCCAACCACTGTTAATCACTTATCCGACCTCTAAAAATGACTTTTCCCAACAATTGTAATGACTATGCCCACCACTGGTTATAACTTATCCGACCCCCTAAAAAGACTCTGCCAAACAATTGTAATGACTTTGCCATCCACTGGTAATGACTTTGCCAACAACTGTAAATCACTTATCCGACCTCTAAAAATGACTTTTCCCAACAATTGTAATGACTATGCCCACCACTGGTTATCACTTATCCGACCTCCTAAAAAGACTCTGCCAAACAATTGTAATGACTTTGCCATCCACTGGTAATGACTTTGCCGACCACTGTTAATTACTAATCCGACCTCTTTAAATGACTTTGCCCAACAATTGTAATGACTTTGCCAACCCATGTTAATCACTTATCCGACCTCGAAAAATGACTTTGCCCACCACTGGTAATCCCTTTCCGCCCTCTAAAAATGACTTTGCCAAACAATTGTAATGACTTTGCTAACCCATGTAAATCACTTATCCGACCTCTAAAAATGTCTTTGCCATCCACTGGTAATGACTTTGCCAACCACTGTCAATCACTTATCCGACCTCTAAAAATGACTTTTCCCAACAATTGTAATGACTTTGCCAACCACTTTTTTCACTTATCCGACCTCCAAAAATGACTTTGCCCAACAATTGTAATGACTTTGCCAACCACTGTTAATATCTTAGCCGACCTCCAAAAATGACTTTTCCCAACAATTGAAATGACTTTGCCAACCACTGTTAATATCTTAGCCGACCTCCAAAAATGACTTTTCCCAACAATTGAAATGACTTTGCCAACCACTGTTAATCCATTATCCGAACTCGAAAAATGATTTTGCCCAACAATTGTAATGACTTTGCCAACCACTGTTAATCACTCATCCGACCTCTAAAAATAACTTTGCCCAACAATTGTAATGACTTTGCCAACCACTGTTTATCACTTATCCGACCTCTAAAAATGACTTTTCCCAACAATTGTAATGACTTTGCCAACCACTGTTTATCACTTATACGACCTCCAAAAATGACTTTGCCCAACAATTGTAATGACTTTGCCAACCACTGTTAATATCTTAGCAGACCTCCAAAAATGACTTTTCCCAACAATTGAAATGACTTTGCCAACCACTGTTAATATCTTAGCCGACCTCCAAAAATGACTTTTCCCAACAATTGAAATGACTTTGCCAACTACTGTTAATCCATTATCCGAACTCGAAAAATGATTTTGCCCAACAATTGTAATGACTTTGCCAACCACTGTTAATCACTCATCCGACCTCTAAAAATAACTTTGCCCAACAATTGTAATGACTTTGCTAACCCATGTAAATCACTTATCCGACCTCTAAAAATGTCTTTGCCATCCACTGGTAATGACTTTGCCAACCACTGTTAATCACTTAGCCGACCTCTAAAAATGACTTTTCCCAACAATTTTAATGACTTTGCCAACCACTGTTTATCACTTATCCGACCTCCAAAAATGACTTTGCCCAACAATTGTAATGACTTTGCCAACCACTGTTAATATCTTAGCAGACGTCCAAAAATGACTTTTCCTAACAATTGAAATGACTTTGCCAACCACTGTTAATATCTTAGCCGACCTCCAAAAATGACTTTTCCCAACAATTGAAATGACTATGCCAACCACTGTTAATCCATTATCCGAACTCGAAAAAGTATTTTGCCCAACAATTGTAATGACTTTGCCAACCACTGTTAATCACTCATCCGACCTCTAAAAATGACTTTGCCCAACAATTGTAATTACTTTGCCAGCCACTGTTAATCACTTATCCAACCTCGAAAAATGATTTTGCCCAACAATTGAAATGGCTTTGCCAACCACTGGTAATGACTTTGCCGACCACTTTTAATTCCTAATCCGACCTCCAAAAATGAATTTGCGCAACAATTGTAATGACTTTGCTAACCACTTGTAATGACTTTAGCCACCACTGATTTTCACTTATCCGACATCTAAAAATGCCTTTGCCAAACAATTGTAATGACTTTGCCAAACAGTTGTAATGACTTTGCCAACCACTGTTAATCACTAATCAGACCTCTAAAAATTATTATTCCAACCACTGTTAATCACTTATCCGACCTCTAAAAATGTTTTTTCCCAACAATTTTAATGACTTTGCCAACCACTTTTAATTACTAATTCGACCTCTTAAAATATGTTTGCCCAACAATTGTAATGACTTTGCTAACCCATGTAAATCACTTATCCGACCTCTAAAAATGACTTTTCACAACAATTGTAATGACTTTGCCAACCACTGTTTATCACTTATCCGTCCTCCAAAAATGACTTTGCCCAACAACTGTAATGACTTTGCCAGCCACTGTTAATCACTTATCCAACCTCGAAAAATGATTTTGCCCAACAATTGAAATGGCTTTGCCAACCACTGGTAATGACTTTGCCGACCACTTTTAATTCCTAATCCGACCTCCAAAAATGAATTTGCGCAACAATTGTAATGACTTTGCTAACCACTTGTAATGACTTTAGCCACCACTGATTTTCACTTATCCGACATCTAAAAATGCCTTTGCCAAACAATTGTAATGACTTTGCCAAACAGTTGTAATGACTTTGCCAACCACTGTTAATCACTAATCAGACCTCTAAAAATTATTATTCCAACCACTGTTAATCACTTATCCGACCTCTAAAAATGACTTTTCCCAACAATTTTAATGACTTTGCCAACCACTTTTAATTACTAATCCGACCTCTTAAAATATGTTTGCCCAACAATTGTAATGACTTTGCTAACCCATGTAAATCACTTATCCGACCTCTAAAAATGACTTTTCACAACAATTGTAATGACTTTGCCAACCACTGTTTATCATTTATCCGTCCTCCAAAAATGACTTTGCCAAACAATTGTAATGACTTTGCCAACCACTATTTATATCTTAGCCGACCTCCAAAAATGACTTTTCCCAACAATTGTAATGACTTTGCCAACCACTGTTAATCCATTATCCGAACTCGAAAAATGATTTTGCCCAACAATTGTAGTGACTTTTCCAACCACTGGTAATGACTTTGCCAGCCAATGTTCATCCCTTATCCGACCTTTAAAAATGACTTTGCCCAACAATTGTAATGACCTTGCTAACCACTGTTAATCACTTATCCGACCTCCAAAAATAACTTTGCCAAACAAAAGTAATGTCTTTGCCATCAACTGGTAATGACTTTGCCAGCCACTGTTAATCACTTATCCAACCTAGAAAAATGATTTTGCCCAACAATTGAAATGGCTTTGCCAACCACTCGTAATGACTTTAGCCACCACTGATTTTCACTTATCCGACCTCTAAAAATGACTTTTCACAACAATTGTAATGACTTTGCCAACCACTGTTTATCACTTATCCGTCCTCCAAAAATGACTTTGCCAAACAATTGTAATGACTTTGCCAACCACTGTTAATATCTTAGCCGACCTCCAAAAATGACTTTTCCCAACAATTGTAATGACATTGCCAACCACTGTTAATATCTTAGCCGACCTCCAAAAATGACTTTTCCCGACAATTGAAATGACTTTGCCAACCACTGTTAATCCATTATCCGAACTCGAAAAATGATTTTGCCCAACAATTGTAGTGACTTTTCCAACCACTGGTAATGACTTTGCCAGCCAATGTTCATCCCTTATCCGACCTTTAAAAATGACTTTGCCCAACAATTGTAATGACTTTGCCAACCACTGTTAATATCTTAGCAGACCTCCAAAAATGACTTTTCCCAACAATTGAAATGACTTTGCCAACCACTGTTAATATCTTAGCCGACCTCCAAAAATGACTTTTCCCAACAATTGAAATGACTTTGCCAACTACTGTTAATCCATTATCCGAACTCGAAAAATGATTTTGCCCAACAGTTGTAATGTCTTTGCTAACCCATGTAAATCACTTATCCGACCTCTAAAAATGTCTTTGCCATCCACTGGTAATGACTTTGCCAACCACTGTTAATCACTTAGCCGACCTCTAAAAATGACTTTTCCCAACAATTTTAATGACTTTGCCAACCACTGTTTATCACTTATCCGACCTCCAAAAATGACTTTGCCCAACAATTGTAATGACTTTGCCAACCACTGTTAATATCTTAGCAGACGTCCAAAAATGACTTTTCCTAACAATTGAAATGACTTTGCCAACCACTGTTAATATCTTAGCCGACCTCCAAAAATGACTTTTCCCAACAATTGAAATGACTTTGCCAACCACTGTTAATCCATTATCCGAACTCGAAAAAGTATTTTGCCCAACAATTGTAATGACTTTGCCAACCACTGTTAATCACTCATCCGACCTCTAAAAATGACTTTGCCCAACAATTGTAATGACTTTGCCAGCCACTGTTAATCACTTATCCAACCTCGAAGAATGATTTTGCCCAACAATTGAAATGGCTTTGCCAACCACTGGTAATGACTTTGCCGACCACTTTTAATTCCTAATCCGACCTCCAAAAATGAATTTGCGCAACAATTGTAATGACTTTGCTAACCACTTGTAATGACTTTAGCCACCACTGATTTTCACTTATCCGACATCTAAAAATGCCTTTGCCAAACAATTGTAATGACTTTGCCAAACAGTTGTAATGACTTTGCCAACCACTGTTAATCACTAATCAGACCTCTAAAAATTATTATTCCAACCACTGTTAATCACTTATCCGACCTCTAAAAATGTTTTTTCCCAACAATTTTAATGACTTTGCCAACCACTTTTAATTCCTAATCCGACCTCTTAAAATATGTTTGCCCAACAATTGTAATGACTTTGCTAACCCATGTAAATCACTTATCCGACCTCTAAAAATGACTTTTCACAACAATTGTAATGACTTTGCCAACCACTGTTTATCACTTATCCGTCCTCCAAAAATGACTTTGCCCAACAACTGTAATGACTTTGCCAGCCACTGTTAATCACTTATCCAACCTCGAAAAATGATTTTGCCCAACAATTGAAATGGCTTTGCCAACCACTGGTAATGACTTTGCCGACCACTTTTAATTCCTAATCCGACCTCCAAAAATGAATTTGCGCAACAATTGTAATGACTTTGCTAACCACTTGTAATGACTTTAGCCACCACTGATTTTCACTTATCCGACATCTAAAAATGCCTTTGCCAAACAATTGTAATGACTTTGCCAAACAGTTGTAATGACTTTGCCAACCACTGTTAATCACTAATCAGACCTCTAAAAATTATTATTCCAACCACTGTTAATCACTTATCCGACCTCTAAAAATGACTTTTCCCAACAATTTTAATGACTTTGCCAACCACTTTTAATTACTAATCCGACCTCTTAAAATATGTTTGCCCAACAATTGTAATGACTTTGCTAACCCATGTAAATCACTTATCCGACCTCTAAAAATGACTTTTCACAACAATTGTAATGACTTTGCCAACCACTGTTTATCATTTATCCGTCCTCCAAAAATGACTTTGCCAAACAATTGTAATGACTTTGCCAACCACTATTTATATCTTAGCCGACCTCCAAAAATGACTTTTCCCAACAATTGTAATGACCTTGCTAACCACTGTTAATCACTTATCCGACCTCCAAAAATAACTTTGCCAAACAAAAGTAATGTCTTTGCCATCAACTGGTAATGACTTTGCCAGCCACTGTTAATCACTTATCCAACCTAGAAAAATGATTTTGCCCAACAATTGAAATGGCTTTGCCAACCACTCGTAATGACTTTGCCGACCACTTTTAATTCCTAATCCGACCTCCAAAAATGAATTTGCGCAACAATTGTAATGACTTTGCTAACCACTGGTAATGACTTTAGCCACCACTGATTTTCACTTATCCGACCTCTAAAAATGACTTTTCACAACAATTGTAATGACTTTGCCAACCACTGTTTATCACTTATCCGTCCTCCAAAAATGACTTTGCCAAACAATTGTAATGACTTTGCCAACCACTGTTAATATCTTAGCCGACCTCCAAAAATGACTTTTCCCAACAATTGTAATGACATTGCCAACCACTGTTAATATCTTAGCCGACCTCCAAAAATGACTTTTCCCGACAATTGAAATGACTTTGCCAACCACTGTTAATCCATTATCCGAACTCGAAAAATGATTTTGCCCAACAATTGTAGTGACTTTTCCAACCACTGGTAATGACTTTGCCAGCCAATGTTCATCCCTTATCCGACCTTTAAAAATGACTTTGCCCAACAATTGTAATGACTTTGCCAACCACTGTTAATCACTCATCCGACCTCTAAAAATGACTTTGCCCAACAATTGTAATGACCTTGCCAACCACTGTTAATCCATTATCCGAACTCGAAAAATGATTTTGCCCAACAATTGTAATGACTTTGCTAACCCATGTAAATCACTTATCCGACCTCTAAAAATGACTTTTCACAACAATTGTAATGACTTTGCCAACCACTGTTTATCACTTATCCGTCCTCCAAAAATGACTTTTCCCGACAATTGAAATGACTTTGCCAACCACTGTTAATCCATTATCCGAACTCGAAAAATGATTTTGCCCAACAATTGTAGTGACTTTTCCAACCACTGGTAATGACTTTGCCAGCCAATGTTCATCCCTTATCCGACCTTTAAAAATGACTTTGCCCAACAATTGTAATGACTTTGCCAACCACTGTTAATCACTCATCCGACCTCTAAAAATGACTTTGCCCAACAATTGTAATGACCTTGCTAACCACTGTTAATCACTTATCCGACCTCCAAAAATAACTTTGCCAAACAAAAGTAATGTCTTTGCCATCAACTGGTAATGACTTTGCCAGCCACTGTTAATCACTTATCCAACCTCGAAAAATGATTTTGCCCAACAATTGAAATGGCTTTGCCAACCACTCGTAATGACTTTGCCGACCACTTTTAATTCCTAATCCGACCTCCAAAAATGAATTTGCGCAACAATTGTAATGACTTTGCTAACCACTGGTAATGACTTTAGCCACCACTGATTTTCACTTATCCGACATCTAAAAATTCCTTTGCCAAACAATTGTAATGACTTATCCAACCACTGTTAATCACTAATCAGACCTCTAAAAATTATTATTCCAACCACTGTTAATCACTTATCCGACCTCTAAAAATGACTTTTCCCAACAATTTTAATGACTTTGCCAACCACTTTTAATTACTAATCCGACCTCTTAAAATATCTTTGCCCAACAATTGTAATGACTTTGCTAACCCATGTAAATCACTTATCCGACCTCTAAAAATGACTTTTCACAACAATTGTAATGACTTTGCCAACCACTGTTTATCACTTATCCGTCCTCCAAAAATGACTTTGCCAAACAATTGTAATGACTTTGCCAACCACTGTTAATATCTTAGCCGACCTCCAAAAATGACTTTTCCCAACAATTGTAATGACATTGCCAACCACTGTTAATATCTTAGCCGACCTCCAAAAATGACTTTTCCCGACAATTGAAATGACTTTGCCAACCACTGTTAATCCATTATCCGAACTCGAAAAATGATTTTGCCCAACAATTGTAGTGACTTTTCCAACCACTGGTAATGACTTTGCCAGCCACTGGTTATCACTTATCCGACCTCTAAAAATGATTTTGCCCAACAATTGAAATGACTTTGCCCACCACTGGTAATCACTTAGCCGACCTCCAAAAATGACTTTGCCCAACAATTAAAATGACTTTGCCAACCACTGTTAATCACTTATCCGACCTCCTAAAAATGAGTTTTCCCAAAAATTGTAATGACTTTGCCAACCACTGGTAATGACTTTGCCAGCCACTGTTCATCCCTTATCCGACCTCCAAAAATGACTTTGCCCAACAATTGTAATGACTATGCCCACCACTGGTTATCACTTATCCGACCTCTTAAAATGACTCTGCCAAACAATTGTAATGACTTTGCCATCCACTGGTATTGACTTTGCCGACCACTGTTAATTACTTATCCGACCTCTTTAAATGACTTTACCCAACAATTGTAATGACTTTGCCAACCCATGTAAATCACTTATCCGACCTCGAAAAATGATTTTGCCCAACAATTGAAATGACTTTGCCTACCACTGGTAATCCCTTTCCGCCCTCTAAAAATGACTTTGCCAAACAATTGTAATGACTTTGCCAACCACTGTTTATCACTTATCCGACCTCCAAAAATGACTTTGCCCAACAATTAAAATGACTTTGCCAACCACTGTTAATATCTTAGCCGACATCTAAAAATGCCTTTGCCAAACAATTGTAATGACTTTGCCAACCACTGTTAATCACTAATCAGACCTCTAAAAATTATTATTCTAACCCATGTAAATCACTTATCCGACCTCTAAAAATGTATTTGCCATCCACTGGTAATGACTTTGCCAACCACTGTTAATCACTTATCCGACCTCTAAAAATGACTTTTCCCAACAATTGTAATGACTTTGCAAACCACTGTTTATCACTTATCCGACCTCCAAAAATGACTTTGCCCAACAATTGTTATGACTTTGCCAACCACTGTTAATATCTTAGCCGACCTCCAAAAATTACTTTTCCCAACAATTGAAATGACTTTGCCAACCACTGTTAATATCTTAGCCGACCTCCAAAAATGACTTTTCCCAACAATTGAAATGACTTTGCCAACCACTGTTAATCCATTATCCGAACTCGAAAAATGATTTTGCCCAACAATTGAAGTGACTTTTCCGACCACTGGTAATGACTTTGCCAGCCACTGTTCATCCCTTATCCGACCTTTAAAAATGACTTTGCCCAACAATTGTAATGACTTTGCCAACCACTGTTAATCACTCATCCGACCTCTAAAAATGACTTTGACCAACAATTGTAATGACTTTGCCAGCCACTGTTAATCACTTATCCGACCTCGAAAAATGATTTTGCCCAACAATTGAAATGGCGTTGCCAACCACTGGTAATGACTTTGCCGACCACTTTTAATTCCTAATCCGACCTCCAAAAATGAATTTGCGCAACAATTGTAATGACTTTGCCAACCACTGGTAATGACTTTAGCCACTACTGATTATCACTTATCCGACATTTAAAAATGCCTTTGCCAAACAATTGTAATGACTTTGCCAACCACTGTTAATCACTAATCAGACCTCTAAAAATTATTATTCCAACCACTGTTAATCACTTATCCGACCTCTAAAAATGACTTTTCCCAACAATTTTAATGACTTTGCCTACCACTGTTAATCACTTATCCGACCTCCAAAAATGTCTATGCCCAACAATTGTAATGACTTTGCCGATCACTGTTAATTACTTTTCCGACCTCGAAAAATGATTTAGCATAACAATTGTAATGATTTTGCCAACCACTGTTAATCACTTATCCGACCTCTAAAAATGACTTTGTCCAACAATTGTAGTGACTTTGCCCACCACTGGGAATCCTTTCCCGCCCTCTAAAAATGACTTTGCCAAACAATTGTAATGACTTTGCCATCTACTGGTAATGACTTTGCCAACCACTGTTAATCACTTATCCGACCTCTAAAAATGACTTTTACCAAAAATTTTAATGACTTTGCCAACCACTGTAAATCACCTATCCGACCTCCAAAAATGACTTTGCCCAACAATTGTAATGACTTTGCCGACCACTGTTAATCACTTATCCGACCTCGAAAAATGATTTTGCCCAACAATTGAAATGACTTTGCCAACCACTGTTAATCACTTATCCGACCTCGAAAAAAGATTTTGCCCAGCAATTGAAACGACTTTGCCAGCAACTGTTAATCACTTTTCCGACCTCTAATAATGACTTTGCCATCCACTGGGAATGACTTTGCCCACCACTGGTAATCCCTTTCCATCCTCTAAAAATGACTTTGCCAAACAATTGTAATGACTTTGCCATCCACTGGAAATGACTTTGCCAAACACTGTTAATCACTTATCCGACCTCTAAAAATGACTTTTCCCAAAAATTTTAATGACTTTGCCAACCACTGTTAATCACTTATCCGACCTCAAAAAATGACTTTGTCCAACAATTGTAATGACTTTGCCGACCACTGTTAATCACTTATCCGACCTCGAAAAATGATTTTGCCCAACACTTGAAATGACTTTGCCCACCACTGGTAATCCCTTTCCGCCCTCAAAAAATGACTTTGCCAAACAATTGTAATGACTTTGCCATCCACTGGAAATGACTTTGCCAAACACTGTTAATCACTTATCCGACCTCTAAAAATGACTTTGTCCAACAATTGTAATGACATTGCCAACCACTGTTAATCACTCATCCGACCTCTAAAAATGACTTTGCCAAGCAATTGTAATGACTTTGCCATCCACTGGTAATGACTTATCGGACCTCCAAAAATTACTTTGCCATCAACTGGTAATGACTTTGCCAGCCACTGTTAATCACTAATCCGACCTCGAAAAATGATTTTGCCCAACAATTGAAATGGCTTTGCCAACCACTGGTAATGACTTTGCCAACCGCTTTTAATTCCTAATCAGACCTCCAAAAATGAATTTGCGCAACAATTGTAATGACTTTGCCAACCACTGGTAATGACTTTAGCCACCACTGATTATCACTAATCCGACATCTAAAAATGCCTTTGCCAAACAATTGTAATGACTTTGCCAAACAATTGTAATGACCTGGCCAACCACTGTTAATCACTAATCAGACCTCTAAAAATTATTTTTCCAACCACTGTTAATCACTTATCCAACCTCTAAAAATGACTTTTCCCAACAATTTTAATGACTTAGTCAACCACTGTTAATCACTTATCTGACCTCCAAAAATTACTTTGCCCAACAATTGAAGCGACTTTGCCCACCACTGGTTATCACTTATCCGACCTCTAAAAATGATTTTGCCCAACAATTGAAATGACTTTGCCCACCACTGGTAATCCCTTTCCGCCCTCTAAAAATGACTTTGCCAAACAATTGTAATGACTTTGCCATCCACTGGTAATGACTTTCCCAACCACTGTTAATCAATTATCCGACCTAGAAATATGATTTTGCCCAGCAATTGAAATGACTTTGCCAGCCACTGTTAATCACTAATCCGACCTCCAAAAATGACTTTGCCCAACAATTGTAATGGCTTTGCCATCCACTTTTAATTATTAATCCGACCTGTTTAAATGACTTTGCCCAACAATTGTAATGACTTTGCCAACCCATGTAAATCACTTATCCGTCCTCTAAAAATGTCTTTGCCTAACAATTGTAATGACTTTGCCGATCACAGTTAATCACTAATCAGACCTCTAAAAATTATTTTTCCAACCACTGTTAATCACTTATCCAACCTCTAAAAATGCCTTTTCCCAACAATTTTATTGACTTTGCCAACCACTGTTAATCACTTATCCGACCTCCAAAAATGACTTTGCCCAACAATTGTAATGATTTTGCCAACCACTGTTAATCACTTTTCCGACCTCGAAAAATGATTTTGCCCAACAATTGTAATGAATTTGCCAACCACTGTTAATCACTTATCCGACCTCGAAAAATGACTTTGCCATCCACCGGGAATGATTTTGCCAACCACTGTTAATCACTTATCCGACCTCTAAAAATGACTTTGCCAAACAATTGTAATGACTTTGCCATCCACTGGTAATGACTTTGCCAACCACTGTTAATCACTTATCCGACCTCTAAAAATGACTTTTCCCAACAATTGAAATGACTTTGCCAGCCACTGTTAATCCATTATCCGACCTCCAAAAATGACTTTGCCCAACAATTGTAATGACTTTGCCGACCACTGTTAATCACTTATCCAACCTCGAAAAATGATTTTGCCCAACAATTGAAATGACTTTGCCAACCACTGTTAATCACTTATCCGACCTCGAAAAATGACTTTGCCCAACAATTGTAATGACTTTGCCAGCAACTGTTCATCCCTTATCCGACCTCTAAAAATGACGTTGACAAACAATTGTAATCCACTGGTAATGACTTTGCCAACCACTGTTAATCACTTATCCGACCTCTAAAAATGTTTTTTCCCAACAATTTTAATGACTTTGCCAACCACTGTTAATCACTTATCCGACCTCCAAAAATGACTTTTCCCAACAATTGTAATGACTTTGCCGACCACTGTTAATCACATATCCGAACTCGAAAAATGATTTTGCCCAACAATTGAAATGACTTTGCCAACCACTGTTAATCACTTATCCGACCTCTAAAAATGACTTTGCCATCCACTGGGAATGACTTTGCCAACCACTGTTAATCACTTATCCGACCTCTAAAAATGACTTTGCCCAACAATTGTGGTGACTTTTCCCACCACTGGTGATCACTTTTCCGACCTCTAAAAATGACTTTTCCCAACAATTTTAATGACTTTGCCAACCACTGTTAATCACTTATCCGACCTCGAAAAATGACTTTGCCATCCACCGGGAATGAGTTTGCCAACCACTGTTAATCACTTATCCGACCTCTAAAAATGACTTTGCCAAACAATTGTAATGACTTTGCCATCCACTGGTAATGACTTTGCCAACCACTGTTAATCACTTATCCGACCTCTAAAAATGACTTTTCCCAACAATTGAAATGACTTTGCCAGCCACTGTTAATCCATTATCCGACCTCCAAAAATGACTTTGCCCAACAATTGTAATGACTTTGCCGACCACTGTTAATCACTTATCCAACCTCGAAAAATGATTTTGCCCAACAATTGAAATGACTTTGCCAACCACTGTTAATCACTTATCCGACCTCGAAAAATGACTTTGCCCAACAATTGTAATGACTTTGCCAGCAACTGTTCATCCCTTATCCGACCTCTAAAAATGACGTTGACAAACAATTGTAATCCACTGGTAATGACTTTGCCAACCACTGTTAATCACTTATCCGACCTCTAAAAATGTTTTTTCCCAACAATTTTAATGACTTTGCCAACCACTGTTAATCACTTATCCGACCTCCAAAAATGACTTTTCCCAACAATTGTAATGACTTTGCCGACCACTGTTAATCACATATCCGAACTCGAAAAATGATTTTGCCCAACAATTGAAATGACTTTGCCAACCACTGTTAATCACTTATCCGACCTCTAAAAATGACTTTGCCATCCACTGGGAATGACTTTGCCAACCACTGTTAATCACTTATCCGACCTCTAAAAATGACTTTGCCCAACAATTGTGGTGATTTTTCCCACCACTGGTGATCACTTTTCCGACCTCTAAAAATGACTTTTCCCAACAATTTTAATGACTTTGTTAACCACTGTTAATCACTAATCCGACCTCCAAAAATGACTTTGCCCAACAATTGTAATGGCTTTGCGATCCACTTTTAATTACTAATCCGACCTGTTTAAATGACTTTGCCCAACAATTGTAATGACTTTGCCAACCCATGTAAATCACTTATCCGTCCTCTAAATATGTCTTTGCCAAACAATTGTAATGACTTTGCCAACCACTGTGAATCACTAATCCGACTTCTAAAAATGACTTAGCCCAACAATTGTAATGACTTTGCCAACCACTGTTAATCACTTATCAGACCTCTAAAAATGACTTTTCCCAACAATTGTAATGACTTTGCCGATCACTGTTAATCACTTTTCCGACCTCGAAAAATGATTTTGCCCAACAATTGTAATGATTTTGCCAACCACTGTTAATCACTTATGCGACCTCTAAAAATGACTTTGCCAAACAATTGGAATGACTTTGCCATCCACTGGTAATGACTTTGCCAACCACTGTTAATCACTTATCCGACCTCTAAAAATGACTTTTCCCAAAAATTTTAATGACTTTGCCAACCGCTGTTAATCACTTATCCGACCTCAAAAAATGACTTTGCCCAACAATTGTAATGACTTTGCCGACCAATGTTAATCACTTATCCGACCTCGAAAAATGATTTTGCCCAACACTTGAAATGACTTTGCCAACCACTGTTAATCACTTATCCGACCTCTAAAAATGACTTTGCCATAAAATTGTAATGACTTTGCCATCCACTGGTAATGACTTTGCCAACCACTGTTAATAACTTATTCGACCTCTAAAAATGTTTTTTCCCAACAATTTTAATGACTTTGCCAACCACTGTTAATCACTTATCCGACCTCCAAAAATGACTTTGCCCAACAATTGTAATGACTTTGCCGACCACTGTTAATCACTTATCCGAACTCGAAAAATGATTTTGCCCAACAATTGAAATGACTTTGCCAACCACTGTTAATCACTTATCCGACCTCAAAAAATGACTTTGCCCAACAATTGTGGTGACTTTGCCCACCACTGGTTATCACTTATCCGACCTCTAAAAATGACTTTGCCAAACAATTGTAATGACTTTGCCATCCACTGTTAATCAATTATTCGACCTCGAAAAATGATTTTGCCCAGCAATTGAAATGACCTTGCCAGCAACTGTTAATCACTTTTCCGACCTCTAAAAATGACTTTTCCCAACAATTTTAATGACTTTGCCAACCACTGTTAATCACTAATCCGACCTCCAAAAATGACTTTGCCCAACAATTGTAATGGCTTTGCCATCCAATTTTAATTACTAATCCGACCTCTTTAAATGACTTTGCCCAACAATTGTAATGACTTTGCCAACCCATGTAAATCACTTATCCGTCCTCTAAAAATGTCTTTGCCAAACAATTGTAATAACTTTGCCAACCACTGTGAATCACTAATCCGACCTCTAAAAATGACTTTGCCCAACAATTGTAATGACTTTTCCAACCACTGTTAATCACTAATCAGACCTCTAAAAATTATTTTTCCAACCACTGTTAATCACTTATCCGACCTCTAGAAATGATTTTGCGCAACAATTGTAATGACTTTGCCAACCACTGTTAATCACTCATCCGACCTCTAAAAATGACTTTGCCCAACAATTGTAATGACTTTGCCAACCACAGTTAATCAATTATCGGACCTCGAAAAATGATTTTGCCCAACAATTGAAATGGCATTGCCAACCACTGGTAATGACTTTGCCATCCACCGGGAATGAGTTTGCCAACCACTGGTAATCCCTTTCCGCCCTCTAAAAATGACTTTGCCAAACAATTGGAATGACTTTGCCATCCACTGGTAATGACTTTGCCAACCACTGTTAATCACTTATCCGACCTCTAAAAATGACTTTTCCCAAAAATTTTAATGACTTTGCCAACCACTGTTAATCACTTATACGACCTCCAAAAATGACTTTGCCCAACAATTGTAATGACTTTGCCGACCACTGTTAATCACTTATCCGACCTCGAAAAATGATTCTGCCCAACACTTGAAATGACTTTGCCAACCACTGGTAATCCCTTTCCGCCCTCTAAAAATGATTTTGCCAAACAATTGTAATGACTTTGCCATCCACTGGTAATGACTTTGCCAACCACTGTTAATCACTTATCCGACCTCTAAAAATGAATTTTCCCAAAAATTTTAATGACTTTGCCAACCACTTTTAATCACTTATCCGACCTCCAAAAATGACTTTGCCCAACAATTGTAATGACTTTGCCAACCACTGTTAATCACTTATCCGACCTCCAAAAATGACTTTGCCCAACAATTGTCATGACTTTGCCGACCACTGTTAATCACTTATCCGACCTCGAAAAATGATTCTGCCCAACACTTGAAATGACTTTGCCAACCACTGGTAATCCCTTTCCGCCCTCTAAAAATGATTTTGCCAAACAATTGTAATGACTTTGCCATCCACTGGTAATGACTTTGCCAACCACTGTTAATCACTTATCCAACCTCTAAAAATGAATTTTCCCAAAAATTTTAATGACTTTGCCAACCACTTTTAATCACTTATCCGACCTCCAAAAATGACTTTGCCCAACAATTGTAATGACTTTGCCAACCACTGTTAATCACTCATCCGACCTCTAAAAATGACTTTGCCCAACAATTGTGGTGACTTTTCCCACCACTGGTGATCACTTTTCCGACCTCTAAAAATGACTTTTCCCAACAATTTTAATGACTTTGCCAACCACTGTTAATCACTAATCCGACCTCCAAAAATGACTTTGCCCAACAATTGTAATGGCTTTGCGATCCACTTTTAATTACTAATCCGACCTGTTTAAATGACTTTGCCCAACAATTGTCATGACTTTGCCAACCCATGTAAATCACTTATCCGTCCTCTAAATATGTCTTTGCCAAACAATTGTAATGACTTTGCCAACCACTGTGAATCACTAATCCGACTTCTAAAAATGACTTAGCCCAACAATTGTAATGACTTTGCCAACCACTGTTAATCACTTATCAGACCTCTAAAAATGACTTTTCCCAACAATTGTAATGACTTTGCCGATCACTGTTAATCACTTTTCCGACCTCGAAAAATGATTTTGCCCAACAATTGTAATGATTTTGCCAACCACTGTTAATCACTTATGCGACCTCTAAAAATGACTTTGCCAAACAATTGGAATGACTTTGCCATCCACTGGTAATGACTTTGCCAACCACTGTTAATCACTTATCCGACCTCTAAAAATGACTTTTCCCAAAAATTTTAATGACTTTGCCAACCACTGTTAATCACTTATCCGACCTCAAAAAATGACTTTGCACAACAATTGTAATGACTTTGCCGACCAATGTTAATCACTTATCCGACCTCGAAAAATGATTTTGCCCAACACTTGAAATGACTTTGCCAACCACTGTTAATCACTTATCCGACCTCTAAAAATGACTTTGCCATAAAATTGTAATGACTTTGCCATCCACTGGTAATGACTTTGCCAACCACTGTTAATCACTTATTCGACCTCTAAAAATGTTTTTTCCCAACAATTTTAATGACTTTGCCAACCACTGTTAATCACTTATCCGACCTCCAAAAATGACTTTGCCCAACAATTGTAATGACTTTGCCGACCACTGTTAATCACTTATCCGAACTCGAAAAATGATTTTGCCCAACAATTGAAATGACTTTGCCAACCACTGTTAATCACTTATCCGACCTCAAAAAATGACTTTGCCCAACAATTGTGGTGACTTTGCCCACCACTGGTTATCACTTATCCGACCTCTAAAAATGACTTTGCCAAACAATTGTAATGACTTTGCCATCCACTGTTAATCAATTATTCGACCTCGAAAAATGATTTTGCCCAGCAATTGAAATGACCTTGCCAGCAACTGTTAATCACTTTTCCGACCTCTAAAAATGACTTTTCCCAACAATTTTAATGACTTTGCCAACCACTGTTAATCACTAATCCGACCTCCAAAAATGACTTTGCCCAACAATTGTAATGGCTTTGCCATCCAATTTTAATTACTAATCCGACCTCTTTAAATGACTTTGCCCAACAATTGTAATGACTTTGCCAACCCATGTAAATCACTTATCCGTCCTCTAAAAATGTCTTTGCCAAACAATTGTAATAACTTTGCCAACCACTGTGAATCACTAATCCGACCTCTAAAAATGACTTTGCCCAACAATTGTAATGACTTTTCCAACCACTGTTAATCACTAATCAGACCTCTAAAAATTATTTTTCCAACCACTGTTAATCACTTATCCGACCTCTAGAAATGATTTTGCGCAACAATTGTAATGACTTTGCCAACCACTGTTAATCACTCATCCGACCTCTAAAAATGACTTTGCCCAACAATTGTAATGACTTTGCCAACCACAGTTAATCAATTATCGGACCTCGAAAAATGATTTTGCCCAACAATTGAAATGGCATTGCCAACCACTGGTAATGACTTTGCCATCCACCGGGAATGAGTTTGCCAACCACTGGTAATCCCTTTCCGCCCTCTAAAAATGACTTTGCCAAACAATTGGAATGACTTTGCCATCCACTGGTAATGACTTTGCCAACCACTGTTAATCACTTATCCGACCTCTAAAAATGACTTTTCCCAAAAATTTTAATGACTTTGCCAACCACTGTTAATCACTTATACGACCTCCAAAAATGACTTTGCCCAACAATTGTAATGACTTTGCCGACCACTGTTAATCACTTATCCGACCTCGAAAAATGATTCTGCCCAACACTTGAAATGACTTTGCCAACCACTGGTAATCCCTTTCCGCCCTCTAAAAATGACTTTGCCAAACAATTGGAATGACTTTGCCATCCACTGGTAATGACTTTGCCAACCACTGTTAATCACTTATCCGACCTCTAAAAATGAATTTTCCCAAAAATTTTAATGACTTTGCCAACCACTTTTAATCACTTATCCGACCTCCAAAAATGACTTTGCCCAACAATTGTAATGACTTTGCCAACCACTGTTAATCACTTATCCGACCTCCAAAAATGACTTTGCCCAACAATTGTCATGACTTTGCCGACCACTGTTAATCACTTATCCGACCTCGAAAAATGATTCTGCCCAACACTTGAAATGACTTTGCCAACCACTGGTAATCCCTTTCCGCCCTCTAAAAATGATTTTGCCAAACAATTGTAATGACTTTGCCATCCACTGGTAATGACTTTGCCAACCACTGTTAATCACTTATCCAACCTCTAAAAATGAATTTTCCCAAAAATTTTAATGACTTTGCCAACCACTTTTAATCACTTATCCGACCTCCAAAAATGACTTTGCCCAACAATTGTAATGACTTTGCCAACCACTGTTAATCACTCATCCGACCTCTAAAAATGACTTTGCCCAACAATTGTAATGACTTTGCCAACCACAGTTAATCAATTATCGGACCTCGAAAAATGATTTTGCCCAACAATTGAAATGGCATTGCCAACCACTGGTAATGACTTTGCCATCCACCGGGAATGAGTTTGCCAACCACTGGTAATCCCTTTCCGCCCTCTAAAAATGACTTTGCCAAACAATTGGAATGACTTTGCCATCCACTTGTAATGACTTTGCCAACCACTGTTAATCACTTATCCGACCTCTAAAAATGACTTTTCCCAAAAATTTTAATGACTTTGCAAACCACTGTTAATCACTTATCCGACCTCCAAAAATGACTTTGCCCAACAATTGTAATGACTTTGCCATCCACTGGTAATGACTTTGCCAACCACTGTTAATCACTTATCCGACCTCTAAAAATGAATTTTCCCAAAAATTTTAATGACTTTGCCAACCACTGTTAATCACTTATCCGACCTCTAAAAATGTTTTTTCCCAACAATTTTAATGACTTTGCCAACCACTGTTAATCACTTATCCGACCTCTAAAAATGACTTTGCCCAACAATTGTGGTGACTTTGCCCACCACTGGTTATCACTTATCCGACCTCGAAAAATGATTTTGCCCAACAATTGTAATGATTTTGCCAACCACTGTTAATCACTTATCCGACCTCGAAAAATGATTTTGCCCAACACTTGAAATGACTTTGCCAACCACTGTTAATCACTTATCCGACCTCTAAAAATGACTTTGCCATAAAATTGTAATGACTTTGCCGACCACTGTTAATCACTTATCCGAACTCGAAAAATGATTTTGCCCAACAATTGAAATGACTTTGCCAACCACTGTTAATCACTTATCCGACCTCTAAAAATGACTTTGGCAAACAATTGTAATGACTTTGCCATCCACTGGTATTGACTTTCCCAACCACTGTTAATCAATTATTCGACCTCGAAAAATGATTTTGCCCAGCAATTGAAATGACCTTGCCAGCAACTGTTAATCACTTTTCCGACCTCTAAAAATGACTTTTCCTAACAATTTTAATGACTTTGCCAACCACTGTTAATCAATAATCCGACATCCAAAAATGACTTTGCCCAACAATTGTAATGGCTTTGCCATCCAATTTTAATTACTAATCCGACCTCTTTAAATGACTTTGCCCAACAATTGTAATGACTTTGCCAACCCATGTAAATCACTTATCCGTCCTCTAAAAATGTCTTTGCCAAACAATTGTAATAACTTTGCCAACCACTGTGAATCACTAATCCGACCTCTAAAAATGACTTTGCCCAACAATTGTAATGACTTTTCCAACCACTGTTAATCACTAATCAGACCTCTAAAAATTATTTTTCCAACCACTGTTAATCACTTATCCGACCTCTAGAAATGATTTTGCGCAACAATTGCAATGACTGTGCCAACCACTGTTAATCACTCATCCGACCTCTAAAAATGACTTTGCCCAACAATTGTAATGACTTTGCCAACCACAGTTAATCAATTATCGGACCTCGAAAAATGATTTTGCCCAACAATTGAAATGGCATTGCCAACCACTGGTAATCCCTTTCCGCCCTCTAAAAATGACTTTGCCAAACAATTGGAATGACTTTGCCATCCACTGGTAATGACTTTGCCAACCACTGTTAATCACTTATCCGAACTCGAAAAATGATTTTGCCCAACAATTGAAATGACTTTGCCAACCACTGTTAATCACTTATCCGACCTCTAAAAATGACTTTGCCATCCACTGGGAATGACTTTGCCAACCACTGTTAATCACTTATCCGACCTCTAAAAATGACTTTGCCAAACAATTGTAATGACTTTGCCATCCACTGGTATTGACTTTCCCAACCACTGTTAATCAATTATTCGACCTCGAAAAATGATTTTGCCCAGCAATTGAAATGACCTTGCCAGCAACTGTTAATCACTTTTCCGACCTCTAAAAATGACTTTTCCCAACAATTTTAATGACTTTGCCAACCACTGTTAATCACTAATCCGACCTCCAAAAATGACTTTGCCCAACAATTGTAATGGCTTTGCCATCCAATTTTAATTACTAATCCGACCTCTTTAAATGACTTTGCCCAACAATTGTAATGACTTTGCCAACCCATGTAAATCACTTATCCGTCCTCTAAAAATGTCTTTGCCAAACAATTGTAATAACTTTGCCAACCACTGTGAATCACTAATCCGTCCTCTAAAAATTATTTTTCCAACCACTGTTAATCACTTATCCGACCTCTAGAAATGATTTTGCGCAACAATTGTAATGACTGTGCCAACCACTGGTAATGACTTTGCCAACCACTGTTAATCACTCATCCGACCTCTAAAAATGACTTAACCCAACAATTGTAATGACTTTGCCAACCACAGTTAATCAATTATCGGACCTCGAAAAATGATTTTGCCCAACAATTGAAATGGCATTGCCAACCACTGGTAATGACTTTGCCATCCACCGGGAATGAGTTTGCCAACCACTGGTAATCCCTTTCCGCCCTCTAAAAATGACTTTGCCAAACAATTGTAATGACTTTGCCATCCACTGGTAATGACTTTGCCAACCACTGTCAATCACTTATCCGACCTCTAAAAATGAATTTTCCCAAAAATTTTAATGACTTTGCCAACCACTTTTAATCACTTATCCGACCTCCAAAAATGACTTTGCCCAACAATTGTAATGACTTTGCCAACCACTGTTAATCACTAATCAGACCTCTAAAAATTATTTTTCCAACCACTGTTAATCACTTATCCAACCTCTAAAAATGACTTTTCCCAACAATTTTAATGACTTTGCCAACCACTGTTAATCACTTATCCGACCTCCAAAAATGACTTTGCCCAACAATTGTAATGACTTTGCCGATCACTGTAAATCACTTTTCCGACCTCGAAAAATGATTTTGCCCAACAATTGTAATGATTTTGCCAACCACTGTTAATCACTTATCCGACCTCGAAAAATGATTTTGCCCAACAATTGAAATGACTTTGCCCACCACTGGTAATCCCTTTCCGCCCTCTAAAAATGACTTTGCCAAACAATTGGAATGACTTTGCCATCCACTGGTAATGACTTTGTCAACCACTGTTAATCACTTATCCGACCTCTAAAAATGACTTTTCCCAAAAATTTTAATGACTTTGCCAACCACTGTTAATCACTTATCCGACCTCCAAAAATGACTTTGCCCAACAATTGTAATGACTTTGCCGACCACTGTTAATCACTTATCCGACCTCGAAAAATGATTCTGCCCAACACTTGAAATGACTTTGCCAAACACTGGTAATCCCTTTCCGCCCTCTAAAAATGATTTTGCCAAACAATTGTAATGACTTTGCCATCCACTGGTAATGACTTTGCCAACCACTGTCAATCACTTATCCGACCTCTAAAAATGAATTTTCCCAAAAATTTTAATGACTTTGCCAACCACTTTTAATCACTTATCCGACCTCCAAAAATGACTTTGCCCAACAATTGTAATGACTTTGCCAACCACTGTTAATCACTAATCAGACCTCTAAAAATTATTTTTCCAACCACTGTTAATCACTTATCCAACCTCTAAAAATGACTTTTCCCAACAATTTTAATGACTTTGCCAACCACTGTTAATCACTTATCCGACCTCCAAAAATGACTTTGCCCAACAATTGTAATGACTTTGCCGATCACTGTAAATCACTTTTCCGACCTCGAAAAATGATTTTGCCCAACAATTGTAATGATTTTGCCAACCACTGTTAATCACTTATCCGACCTCTAAAAATGACTTTTCCCAAAAATTTTAATGACTTTGCAAACCACTGTTAATCACTTATCCGACCTCCAAAAATGACTTTGCCCAACAATTGTAATGACTTTGCCATCCACTGGTAATGACTTTGCCAACCACTGTTAATCACTTATCCGACCTCTAAAAATGAATTTTCCCAAAAATTTTAATGACTTTGCCAACCACTGTTAATCACTTATCCGACCTCGAAAAATGATTCTGCCCAACACTTGAAATGACTTTGCCAAACACTGGTAATCCCTTTCCGCCCTCTAAAAATGATTTTGCCAAACAATTGTAATGACTTTGCCATCCACTGGTAATGACTTTGCCAACCACTGTCAATCACTTATCCGACCTCTAAAAATGAATTTTCCCAAAAATTTTAATGACTTTGCCAACCACTTTTAATCACTTATCCGACCTCCAAAAATGACTTTGCCCAACAATTGTAATGACTTTGCCAACCACTGTTAATCACTAATCAGACCTCTAAAAATTATTTTTCCAACCACTGTTAATCACTTATCCAACCTCTAAAAATGACTTTTCCCAACAATTTTAATGACTTTGCCAACCACTGTTAATCACTTATCCGACCTCCAAAAATGACTTTGCCCAACAATTGTAATGACTTTGCCGATCACTGTAAATCACTTTTCCGACCTCGAAAAATGATTTTGCCCAACAATTGTAATGATTTTGCCAACCACTGTTAATCACTTATCCGACCTCGAAAAATGATTTTGCCCAACAATTGAAATGACTTTGCCCACCACTGGTAATCCCTTTCCGCCCTCTAAAAATGACTTTGCCAAACAATTGGAATGACTTTGCCATCCACTGGTAATGACTTTGCCAACCACTGTTAATCACTTTTCCGACCTCTAAAAATGACTTTTCCCAAAAATTTTAATGACTTTGCCAACCACTGTTAATCACTTATCCGACCTCCAAAAATGACTTTGCCCAACAATTGTAATGACTTTGCCGACCACTGTTAATCACTTATCCGACCTCGAAAAATGATTCTTCCCAACACTTGAAATGACTTTGCCAAACACTGGTAATCCCTTTCCGCCCTCTAAAAATGATTTTGCCAAACAATTGTAATGACTTTGCCATCCACTGGTAATGACTTTGCCAACCACTGTTAATCACTTATCCGACCTCTAAAAATGAATTTTCCCAAAAATTTTAATGACTTTGCCAACCACTTTTAATCACTTATCCGACCTCCAAAAATGACTTTGCCCAACAATTGCAATGACTTTGCCAACCACTGTTAATCACTTATCCGACCTCGAAAAATGATTTTGCCCAACACTTGAAATGACTTTGCCAACCACTGTTAATCACTTATCCGACCTCTAAAAATGACTTTGCCATAAAATTGTAATGACTTTGCCATCCACTGGTAATGACTTTGCCAACCACTGTTAATCACTTATCCGACCTCTAAAAATGTTTTTTCCCAACAATTTTAATGACTTTGCCAACCACTGTTAATCACTTATCCGACCTCCAAAAATGACTTTGCCCAACAATTGTAATGACTTTGCCGACCACTGTTAATCACTTATCCGACCTCGAAAAATGATTCTGCCCAACACTTGAAATGACTTTGCCAAACACTGGTAATCCCTTTCCGCCCTCTAAAAATGATTTTGCCAAACAATTGTAATGACTTTTCCATCCACTGGTAATGACTTTGCCAACCACTGTTAATCACTTATCCGACCTCTAAAAATGAATTTTCCCAAAAATTTTAATGACTTTGCCAACCACTTTAAATCACTTATCCGACCTCCAAAAATGACTTTGCCCAACAATTGCAATGACTTTGCCGACCACTGTTAATCACTTATCCGACCTCGAAAAATGATTTTGCCCAACACTTGAAATGACTTTGCCAACCACTGTTAATCACTTATCCGACCTCTAAAAATGACTTTGCCATAAAATTGTAATGACTTTGCCATCCACTGGTAATGACTTTGTCAACCACTGTTAATCACTTATCCGACCTCTAAAAATGTTTTTTCCCAACAATTTTAATGACTTTGCCAACCACTGTTAATCACTTATCCGACCTCCAAAAATGACTTTGCCCAACAATTGTAATGACTTTGCCGACCACTGTTAATCACTTATTCGAACTATAAAAAAGATTTTGCCCAACAATTGAAATGACTTTGCCAACCACTGTTAATCACTTATCCGACCTCTAAAAATGACTTTGCCATCCACTGGGAATGACTTTGCCAACCACTGTTAATCACTTATCCGACCTCTAAAAATGACTTTGCCCAACAATTGTGGTGACTTTGCCCACCACTGGTTATCACTTATCCGACCTCTAAAAATGACTTTGCCAAACAATTGTAATAACTTTGCCATCCACTGGTATTGACTTTCCAGACCACTGTTAATCAATTATTCGACCTCGAAAAATGATTTTGCCCAGCAATTGAAATGACCTTGCCAGCAACTGTTAATCACTTTTCCGACCTCTAAAAATGACTTTTCCCAACAATTTTAATGACTTTGCCAACCACTGTTAATCACTTATCCGACCTCCAAAAATGACTTTGCCCAACAATTGTAATGGCTTTGCCATCCAATTTTAATTACTAATCCGACCTCTTTAAATGACTTTGCCCAACAATTGTAATGACTTTGCCAACCCATGTAAATCACTTATCCGTCCTCTAAAAATGTCTTTGCCAAACAATTGTAATAACTTTGCCAACCACTGTGAATCACTCTTCCGACCTCTAAAAATGACTTTGCCCAACAATTGTAATGACTTTTCCAACCACTGTTAATCACTAATCAGACCTCTAAAAATTATTTTTCCAACCACTGTTAATCACTTATCCGACCTCTATTAATGATTTTGCGCAACAATTGTAATGACTGTGCCAACCACTGGTAATGACTTTGCCAACCACTGTTAATCACTCATCCGACCTCTAAAAATGACTTAGCCCAACAATTGGAATGACTTTGCCAACCACAGTTAATAAATTATCGGACCTCGAAAAATGATTTTGCCAAACTATTGAAATGGCATTGCCAACCACTGGTAATGACTTTGCCATCCACCGGGAATGAGTTTGCCAACCACTGGTAATCCCTTTCCGCCCTCTAAAAATGTTTTTGCCAAACAATTGGAATGACTTTGCCATCCACTGGTAATGACTTTGCCAACCACTGTTAATCACTTATCCGACCTCTAAAAATGACTTTTCCCAAAAATTTTAATGATTTTGCCAACCACTGTTAATCACTTATCCGACCTCCAAAAATGACTTTGCCCAACAATTGTAATGACTTTGCCGACCACTGGTAATCCCTTTCCGCCCTCTAAAAATGATTTTGCCAAACAATTGTAATGACTTTGCCATCCACTGGTAATGACTTTGCCTACCACTGTTAATCACTTATCCGACCTCTAAAAATGAATTTTCCCAAAAATTTTAATGACTTTGCCAACCACTTTTAATCACTTATCCGACCTCCAAAAATGACTTTGCCCAACAATTGTAATGACTTTGCCAACCACTGTTAATCACTTATCCGACCTCCAAAAATGACTTTGCCAACCACTGGTAATGACTTTGCCATCCACCGGGAATGAGTTTGCCAACCACTGGTAATCCCTTTCCGCCCTCTAAAAATGACTTTGCCAAACAATTGGAATGACTTTGCCATCCACTGGTAATGACTTTGCCAACCACTGTTAATCACTTATCCGACCTCTAAAAATGACTTTTCCCAAAAATTTTAATGACTTTGCCAACCACTGTTAATCACTTATCCGACCTCCAAAAATGACTTTGCCCAACAATTGTAATGACTTTGCCGACCACTGTTAATCACTTATCCGACCTCGAAAAATGATTTTGCCAAACAATTGTAATGACTTTGCCAACCACTGGTAATCCCTTTCCGCCCTCTGAAAATGATTTTGCCAAACAATTGTAATGACTTTGCCATCCACTGGTAATGACTTTGCCAACCACTGTTAATCACTTATCCGACCTCTAAAAATGAATTTTCCCAAAAATTTTGATGACTTTGCCAACCACTGTTAATCACTTATCCGACCTCTAAAAATGACTTTTCCCAAAAATTTTAATGACTTTGCCAACCACTGTTAATCACTTATCCGACCTCCAAAAATGACTTTGCCCAACAATTGTAATGACTTTGCCGACCACTGTTAATCACTTATCCGACCTCGAAAAATGATTCTGCCCAACACTTGAAATGACTTTGCCAACCACTGGTAATCCCTTTCCGCCCTCTAAAAATGATTTTGCCAAACAATTGTAATGACTTTGCCATCCACTGGTAATGACTTTGCCAACCACTGTTAATCACTTATCCGACCTCTAAAAATGAATTTTCCCAAAAATTTTAATGACTTTGCCAACCACTTTTAATCACTTATCCGACCTCCAAAAATGACTTTGCCCAACAATTGTAATGACTTTGCCGACCACTGTTAATCACTTATCCGACCTCGAAAAATGATTTTGCCAAACACTTGAAATGACTTTGCCAACCACTGTTAATCACTTATCCGACCTCTAAAAATGACTTTGTCATGAAATTGTAATGACTTTGCCATCCACTGGTAATGACTTTGCCAACCACTTTTAATCACTTATCCGACCTCCAAAAATGACTTTGCCCAACAATTGTAATGACTTTGCCGACCACTGTTAATCACTTATCCGACCTCGAAAAATGATTTTGCCAAACACTTGAAATGACTTTGCCAACCACTGTTAATCACTTATCCGACCTCTAAAAATGACTTTGTCATGAAATTGTAATGACTTTGCCATCCACTGGTAATGACTTTGCCAACCACTGTTAATCACTTATCCGACCTCTAAAAATGTTTTTTCCCAACAATTTAATGACTTTGCAAACCACTGTTAATCACTTATCCGACCTCCAAAAAAGACTTTGCCCAACAATTGTAATGACTTTGCCGACCACTGTTAATCACTTATCCGAACTCGAAAAATGATTTTGCCCAACAATTGAAATGACTTTGCCAACCACTGTTAATCACTTATCCGACCTCTAAAAATGACTTTGCCATCCACTGGGAATGACTTTGCCAACCACTCTTAATCACTTATCCGACCTCCAAAAATGACTTTGCCCAACAATTGTAATGACTTTGCCGACCACTGTTAATCACTTATCCGACCTCGAAAAATGATTCTGCCCAACACTTGAAATGACTTTGCCAACCACTGGTAATCCCTTTCCGCCCTCTAAAAATGATTTTGCCAAACAATTGTAATGACTATGCCATCCACTGGTAATGACTTTGCCAACCACTGTTAATCACTTATCCGACCTCTAAAAATGAATTTTCCCAAAAATTTTAATGACTTTGCCAACCACTTTTAATCACTTATCCGACCTCCAAAAATGACTTTGCCCAACAATTGTAATGACTTTGCCGACCACCATAATCACTTATCCGACCTCGAAAAATGATTTTGCCCAACACTTGAAATGACTTTGCCAACCACTGTTAATCACTTATCCGACCTCTAAAAATGACTTTGTCATGAAATTGTAATGACTTTGCCATCCATTGGTAATGACTTTGCCAACCACTGTTAATCACTTATCCGACCTCTAAAAATGTTTTTTCCCAACAATTTTAATGACTTTGCAAACCACTGTTAATCACTTATCCGACCTCCAAAAATGACTTTGCCCAACAATTGTAATGACTTTGCCGACCACTGTTAATCACTTATCCGAACTCGAAAAATGATTTTGCCCAACAATTGAAATGACTTTGCCAACCACTGTTAATCACTTATCCGACCTCTAAAAATGACTTTGCCATCCACTGGGAATGACTTTGCCAACCACTGTTAATCACTTATCCGACCTCTAAAAATGACTTTGCCCAACAATTGTGGTGACTTTGCCCACCACTGGTTATCACTTATCCGACCTCTAAAAATGACTTTGCTAAACAATTGTAATGACTTTCCCAACCACTGTTAATCAATTATTCGACCTCGAAAAATGATTTTGCCCAGCAACTGAAAAGACCTTGCCAGCAACTGTTAATCACTTTTCCGACCTCTAAAAATGACTTTTCCCAACAATTTTAATGACTTTGCCAACCACTGTTAATCACTTATCCGACCTCCAAAAATGACTTTGCCCAACAATTGTAATGGCTTTGCCATCCAATTTTAATTACTAATCCGACCTCTTTAAATGACTTTGCCCAACAATTGTAATGACTTTGCCAACCCATGTAAATCACTTATCCGTCCCCTAAAAATGTCTTTGCCAAACAATTGTAATAACTTTGCCAACCACTGTGAATCACTAATCCGAGCTCTAAAAATGACTTTGCCCATTAATTGTAATGACTTTTCCAACCACTGTTAATCACTAATCAGACCTCTAAAAATTATTTTTCCAACCACTGTTAATCACTTATCCGACCTCTAGAAATGATTTTGCGCAACAATTGTAATGACTGTGCCAACCACTGGTAATGACTTTGCCAACCACTGTTAATCACTCATCCGACCTCTAAAAATGACTTTGCCCAACAATTGTAATGACTTTGATAACCACTGTTAATCAATTATCGGACCTCGAAAAATGATTTTGCCCAACAATTGAAATGGCATTGCCAACCACTGGTAATGACTTTGCCAACCACTTTTAATTCCTAATCCGACCTCCAAAAATGAATTTGCGCAACAATTGTAATGACTTTGCCAACCACTGGTAATGACTTTAGCCATCACTGATTATCACTAGTCCGACATCTAAAAATGCCTTTGCCAAACAATTGTAATGACGTTGCCAACCACTGTTAATCACTAATCAGACCTCTAAAAATTATTTTTCCAACCACTGTTAATCACTTATCCAACCTCTAAAAATGACTTTTCCCAACAATTTTAATGACTTTGCCAACCACTTTTAATCACTTATCCGACCTCCAAAAATGACTTTGCCCAACAATTGTAATGACTTTGCCGATCACTGTTAATCACTTATCCGACCTCTAAGAATGACTTTGCCATCCACTGGGAATGACTTTGCCAACCACTGTTAATCACTTATCCGACCTCCAAAAATGACTTTGCCCAACAATTGTAATGACTTTGCCGACCACTGTTAATCACTTATCCGACTACGAAAAATGATTCTGCCCAACACTTGAAATGATTTTGCCAACCACTGGTAATCCCTTTCCGCCCTCTAAAAATGATTTTGCCAAACAATTGTAATGACTTTGCCATCCACTGGTAATGACTTTGCCAACCACTGTTAATCACTTATCCGACCTCTAAAAATGAATTTTCCCAAAAATTTTAATGACTTTGCCAACCACTTTTAATCACTTATCCGACCTCCAAAAATGACTTTGCCCAACAATTGTAATGACTTTGCCGACCACTGTTAATCACTTATCCGACCTCGAAAAATGATTTTGCCCAGCAATTGAATGACCTTTCCAGCAACTGTTAATCACTTTTCCGACCTCTAAAAATGACTTTTCCCAACAATTTTAATGACTTTGCCAACCACTGTGAATCACTAATCCGACCTCTAAAAATGACTTTGCCCAACAATTGTAATGGCTTTGCTATCCAATTTTAATTACTAATCCGACCTCTTTAAATGACTTTGCCCAACAATTGTAATGACTTTGCCAACCCATGTAAATCACTTATCCGTCCTCTAAAAATGTCTTTGCCAAACAATTGTAATAACTTTGCCAACCACTGTGAATCACTAATCCGACCTCTAAAAATGACTTTGCCCAACAATTGTAATGACTTTTCCAACCACTGTTAATCACTAATCAGACCTCTAAAAATTATTTTTCCAACCACTGTTAATCACTTATCCGACCTCTAGAAATGATTTTGCGCAACAATTGTAATGACTGTGCCAACCACTGGTAATGACTTTGCCAACCACTGTTAATCACTCATCCGACCTCTAAAAATGACTTTGCCCAACAATTGTAATGACTTTGCCAACCACAGTTAATCAATTATCGGACCTCGAAAAATGATTTTGCCCAACAATTGAAATGGCATTGCCAACCACTGGTAATGACTTTGCCAACCACTTTTAATTCCTAATCCGACCTCCAAAAATGAATTTGCGCAACAATTGTAATGACCTTGCCAACCACTGGTAATGACTTTAGCCATCACTGATTATCACTAATCCGACATCTAAAAATGCCTTTGCCAAACAATTGTAATGACGTTGCCAACCACTGTTAATCACTAATCAGACCTCTAAAAATTATTTTTCCAACCACTGTTAATCACTTATCCAACCTCTAAAAATGACTTTTCCCAACAATTTTAATGACTTTGCCAACCACTTTTAATCACTTATCCGACCTCCAAAAATGACTTTGCCCAACAATTGTAATGACTTTGCCGATCACTGTTAATCATTTATCCGACCTCTAAAAATGACTTTGCCATCCACTGGGAATGACTTTGCCAACCACTGTTAATCACTTATCCGACCTCCAAAAATGACTTTGCCCAACAATTGTAATGACTTTGCCGACCACTGTTAATCACTTATCCGACTACGAAAAATGATTCTGCCCAACACTTGAAATGACTTTGCCAACAACTGGTAATCCCTTTCCGCCCTCTAAAAATGATTTTGCCAAACAATTGTAATGACTTTGCCATCCACTGGTAATGACTTTGCCAACCACTGTTAATCACTTATCCGACCTCTAAAAATGAATTTTCCCAAAAATTTTAATGACTTTGCCAACCACTTTTAATCACTTATCCGACCTCCAAAAATGACTTTGCCCAACAATTGTAATGACTTTGCCGACCACTGTTAATCACTTATCCGACCTCGAAAAATGATTTTGCCCAACACTTGAAATGACTTTGCCAACCACTGTTAATCACTTATCCGACCTCTAAAAATGACTTTGTCATGAAATTGTAATGACTTTGCCATCCACTGGTAATGACTTTGCCAACCACTGTTAATCACTTATCCGACCTCTAAAAATGTTTTTTCCCAACAATTTTAATGACTTTGCAAACCACTGTTAATCACTTATCCGACCTCCAAAAATGACTTTGCCCAACAATTGTAATGACTTTGCCGACCACTGTTAATCACTTATCCGAACTCGAAAAATGATTTTGCCCAACAATTGAAATGACTTTGCCAACCACTGTTAATCACTTATCCGACCTCTAAAAATGACTTTGCCATCCACTGGGAATGAATTTGCCAACATCTGTTAATCACTTATCCGACCTCTAAAAATGACTTTGCCGAACAATTGTGGTGACTTTGCCCACCACTGGTTATCACTTATCCGACCTCTAAAAATGACTTTGCCAAACAATTGTAATGACTTTGCCATCCACTGGTAATGACTTTCCCAACCACTGTTAATCAATTATTCGACCTCGAAAAATGATTTTGCCCAGCAATTGAAATGACCTTGCCAGCAACTGTTAATCACTTTTCCGACCTCTAAAAATGACTTTTCCCAACAATTTTAATGACTTTGCCAACCACTGTTAATCACTAATCCGACCTCCAAAAATGACTTTGCCCAACAATTGTAATGGCTTTGCTATCCAATTTTAATTACTAATCCGACCTCTTTAAATGACTTTGCCCAACAATTGTAATGACTTTGCCAACCCATGTAAATCACTTATCCGTCCTCTAAAAATGTCTTTGCCAAACAATTGTAATAACTTTGCCAACCACTGTGAATCACTAATCCGACCTCTAAAAATGACTTTGCCCAACAATTGTAATGACTTTTCCAACCACTGTTAATCACTAATCAGACCTCTAAAAATTATTTTTCCAACCACTGTTAATCACTTATCCGACCTCTAGAAATGATTTTGCGCAACAATTGTAATGACTGTGCCAACCACTGGTAATGACTTTGCCAACCACTGTTAATCACTCATCCGACCTCTAAAAATGACTTTGCCCAACAATTGTAATGACTTTGCCAACCACTGTTAATCAATTATCGGACCTCGAAAAATGATTTTGCCCAACAATTGAAATGGCATTGCCAACCACTGGTAATGACTTTGCCAACCACTTTTAATTCCTAATCCGACCTCCAAAAATGAATTTGCGCAACAATTGTAATGACCTTGCCAACCACTGGTAATGACTTTAGCCATCACTGATTATCACTAATCCGACATCTAAAAATGCCTTTGCCAAACAATTGTAGTGACGTTGCCAACCACTGTTAATCACTAATCAGACCTCTAAAAATTATTTTTCCAACCACTGTTAATCACTTATCCAACCTCTAAAAATGACTTTTCCCAACAATTTTAATGACTTTGCCAACCACTTTTAATCACTTATCCGACCTCCAAAAATGACTTTGCCCAACAATTGTAATGACTTTGCCGATCACTGTTAATCACTTATCCGACCTCTAAAAATGACTTTGCCATCCACTGGGAATGACTTTGCCAACCACTGGTAATCCCTTTCCGCCCTCTAAAAATGATTTTGCCAAACAATTGTAATGACTTTGCCATCCACTGGTAATGACTTTGCCAACCACTGTTAATCACTTATCCGACCTCTAAAAATGAATTTTCCCAAAAATTTTAATGACTTTGCCAACCACTTTTAATCACTTATCCGACCTCCAAAAATGACTTTGCCCAACAATTGTAATGACTTTGCCGACCACTGTTAATCACTTATCCGACCTCGAAAAATGATTTTGCCCAACACTTGAAATGACTTTGCCAACCACTGTTAATCACTTATCCGACCTCTAAAAATGACTTTGTCATGAAATTGTAATGACTTTGCCATCCACTGGTAATGACTTTGCCAACCACTGTTAATCACTTATCCGACCTCTAAAAATGTTTTTTCCCAACAATTTTAATGACTTTGCAAACCACTGTTAATCACTTATCCGACCTCCAAAAATGACTTTGCCCAACAATTGTAATGACTTTGCCGACCACTGTTAATCACTTATCCGAACTCGAAAAATGACTTTGCCATCCACTGGGAATGACTTTGCCAACCACTGTTAATCACTTATCCGACCTCTAAAAATGACTTTGCCCAACAATTGTGGTGACTTTGCCCACCACTGGTTATCACTTATCCGACCTCTAAAAATGACTTTGCCAAACAATTGTAATGACTTTGCCATCCACTGGTAATGACTTTCCCAACCACTGTTAATCAATTATTCGACCTCGAAAAATGATTTTGCCCAGCAATTGAAATGACCTTGCCAGCAACTGTTAATCACTTTTCCGACCTCTAAAAATGACTTTTCTTAACAATTTTAATGACTTTGCCAACCACTGTTAATCACTAATCCGACCTCCAAAAATGACTTTGCCCAACAATTGTAATGGCTTTGCCATCCAATTTTAATTACTAATCCGACCTCTTTAAATGACTTTGCCCAACAATTGTAATGACTTTGCCAACCCATGTAAATCACTTATCAGTCCTCTAAAAATGTCTTTGCCAAACAATTGTAATAACTTTTCCAACCACTGTTAATCACTAATCAGACCTCTAAAAATTATTTTTCCAACCACTGTTAATCACTTATCCGACCTCTAGAAATGATTTTGCGCAACAATTGTAATGACTGTTCCAACCACTGGTAATGACTTTGCCAACCACTGTTAATCACTCATCCGACCTCTAAAAATGACTTTGCCCAACAATTGTAATGACTTTGCCAACCACTGTTAATCAATTATCGGACCTCGAAAAATGATTTTGCCCAACAATTGAAATGGCATTGCCAACCACTGGTAATGACTTTGCCAACCACTTTTAATTCCTAATCCGACCTCCAAAAATGAATTTGCGCAACAATTGTAATGACTTTGCCAACCACTGGTAATGACTTTAGCCATCACTGATTATCACTAATCCGACATCTAAAAATGCCTTTGCCAAACAATTGTAATGACATTGCCAACCACTGTTAATCACTAATCAGACCTCTAAAAATTATTTTTCCAACCACTGTTAATCACTTATCCAACCTCTAAAAATGACTTTTCCCAACAATTTTAATGACTTTGCCAACCACTGTTAATCACTTATCCGACCTCCAAAAATGACTTTGCCCAACAATTGTAATGACTTTGCCGATTACTGTTAATCACTTTTCCGACCTCGAAAAATGATTTTGCCCAACAATTGTAATGATTTTGCCATCCACTGTTAATCAAATATCCGACCTCTAAAAATGACATTGCCATCCACCGGGAATGAGTTTGCCAACCACTGTTAATCACTTATCCGACCTCTAAAAATGACTTTGCCAAACAATTGTAATGACTTTGCCATCCACTGGTAATGACTTTGTAAACCACTGTTAATCACTTATCCGACCTCTAAAAATGACTTTGCCCAACAATTGTAATGACTTTGCCGATTACTGTTAATCACTTTTCCGACCTCGAAAAATGATTTTGCCCAACAATTGTAATGATTTTGCCATCCACTGTTAATCAAATATCCGACCTCTAAAAATGACATTGCCATCCACCGGGAATGAGTTTGCCAACCACTGTTAATCACTTACCCGACCTCGAAAAATGACTTTGCCCAACAATTGAAATGACTTTGCTAGCCACTGTTCATCCCTTAGCCGACCTCTAAAAATGACGTTGACAAACAATTGTAATCCACTGGTAATGACTTTGCCAACCACTGTTAATCACTTATCCGACCTCTAAAAATGTTTTTTCCCAACAATTTTAATGACTTTGCCAACCACTGTTAATCACTTATCCGACCTCCAAAAATGACTTTTCCCAACAATTGTAATGACTTTGCCGACCACTGTTAATCACATATCCGAACTCGAAAAATGATTTTGCCCAACAATTGAAATGACTTTGCCAACCACTGTTAATCACTTATCCGACCTCTAAAAATGACTTTGCCATCCACTGGGAATGACTTTGCTAACCACTGTTAATCACTTATCCGACCTCTAAAAATGACTTTGCCCAACAATTGTGGTGACTTTGCCCACCACTGGTTTTCACTTATCCGACCTCTAAAAATGATTTTGACCAACAATTGAAATGACTTTGCCCACCACTGGTAATCCCTTTCCGCCCTCTAAAAATGACTTTGCCAAACAATTTTAATGACTTTGCCATCCACTGGTAATGACTTTCCCAACCACTGTTAATCAATTATCCGACCTCGAAAAATGATTTTGCCCAGCAATTGAAATGACTTTGCCAGCAACTGTTAATCACTTTTCCGACCTGTAAAAATGACTTTTCCAAACAATTTTAATGACTTTGCCAACCACTGTTAATCACTAGTCCGACCTCCAAAAATGACTTTGCCCAACAATTGTAATGGCTTTGCCATCCAATTTTAATTACTAATCCGACCTCTTTAAATGACTTTGCCAACCCATGTAAATCACTTATCCGTCCTCTAAAAATGTCTTTGCCAAACAATTGTAATAACTTTACCAACCACTGTGAATCACTAATCCGACCTCTAAAAATGACTTTGCCCAACAATTGTAATGACTTTGCCAACCACTGTTAATCGCTAATCAGACCCCTAAAAATTTTTTTTCCAACCACTGTTAATCACTTATCCGACCTCTAGAAATGATTTTGCGCAACAATTGTAATGACTGTGCCAACCACTGGTAATGACTTTGCCAACCACTGTTAATCACTTATCGGACCTCGAAAAATGATTTTGCCCAACAATTGAAATGGCATTGCCAACCACTGGTAATGACTTTGCCAACCACTTTTAATTCCTAATCCGACCTCCAAAAATGAATTTGCGCAACAATTGTAATGACTTTGCCAACCACTGGTAATGACTTTAGCCACCACTGATTATCACTAATCCGACATCTAAAAATGCCTTTGCCCAACAATTGTAATGATTTTGCCAAACAATTGTAATGACTTTGCCAACCACTGTTAATCACTAATCAGACCTCTAAAAATTATTTTTCCAACCACTGTTAATCACTTATCCAACCTCTAAAAATGACTTTTCCCAACAATTTAAATGACTTTGCCAACCACTGTTAATCACTTATCCGACGTCCAAAAATGACTATGCCCAACAATTGTAATGACTTTGCCGATCACTGTTAATCACTTTTCCGACCTCTAAAAATGATTTTGCCCAACAATTGTAATGATTTTGCCAACCACTGTTAATCAAATATCCGACCTCTAAAAATGACTGTGCCATCCACTGGGAATGAGTTTGCCAACCACTGTTAATCACTTATCCGACCTCTAAAAATGACTTTTCCCAACAATTGAAATGACTTTGCCAACCACTGTTAATCCATTATCCGACCTCCAAAAATGACTTTGCCCAACAATTGTAATGACTTTGCCGACCACTGTTAATCACTTATCCGACCTCGAAAAATGATTTTGCCCAACAATTGAAATGACTTTGCCAACCACTGTTAATCACTTATCCGACCTCTAAAAATTACTTTTCCCAACAATTTATATGACTTTGCCAACCACTGTTAATCACTTATCCGACCTCCAAAAATGACTTTGCCCAACAATTGTAATGACTTTGGCGACCACTGTTAAACACTTTTCCGAACTCGAAAAATGATTTTGCCCAACAATTGAAATGACTTTGCCAACCACTGTTAATCACTTATCCGACCTCTAAAAATGACTTTGCCATCCACTGTTAATGACTTTTCCAGCCACTGTTCATCCCTTATCCGACCTCTAAAAATGACTTTGCCCAACAATTGTAATGACTTTGCCCACCACTGGTAATCCCTTCCCGCCCTCTAAAAATGACTTTGCCAAACAATTGTAATGACTTTGCCATCCACTGGTAATGACTTTGCCAACCACTGTTAATCACTTATCCGACCTCTAAAAATGACTTTTCCCAAAAATTTTAATGACTTTAGCGACCACTGTTAAACACTTTTCCGAACTCGAAAAATGATTTTGCCCAACAATTGAAATGACTTTGCCAACCACTTTTAATCACTTATCCGACCTCCAAAAATGACTTTGCCCAACAATTTTTATGACTTTGCCGACCACTGTTAATCACTTATCCGACCTCGAAAAATGATTTTGCCCAACACTTGAAATGACTATGCCAACCACTGTTAATCACTTATCCGACCTCTAAAAATGACTTTGCCAAACAATTGTAATGACTTTGCCATTCACTGGTAATGACTTTGCCAACCACTGTTAATCACTTATCCGACCTCTAAAAATGTTTTTTCCCAACAATTTTAATGACTTTGCCAACCACTGTTAATCACTAATCCGACCCCCAAAAATGACTTTGCCCAACAATTGTAATAACTTAGCCGACCACTGTTAATCACTCATCCGACCTCTAAAAATGACTTTGCCCAACAATTGTGGTGACTTTGCCCACCACTGGTTATCACTTATCCGACCTCTAAAAATGATTTTGACCAACAATTGAAATGACTTTGCCCACCACTGGTAATCCCTTTCCGCCCTCTAAAAATGACTTTGCCAAACAATTGTAATGACTTTGCCATCCACTTGTAAAGACTTTCCCAACCACTGTTAATCAATTATCCGACCTCGAAAAATGATTTTGCCCAGCAATTGAAATGACTTTGCCAACCCATGCAAATCACTTATCCGTCCTCTAAAAATGTCTTTGCCATCCACTGGGAATGACTTTGCCAACCACTGTTAATCACTTATCCGACCTCTAAAAATGACTTTGCCCAACAATTGTGGTGACTTTGCCCACCAGTGGTTATCACTTATCCGACCTCTAAAAATGATTTTGACCAACAATTGAAATGACTTTGCCCACCACTGGTAATCCCTTTCCGCCCTCTAAAAATGACTTTGCCAAACAATTGTAAAGACTTTGCCAACCACTTTTAATCACTTATCCGACCTCCAAAAATGACTTTGCCCAACAATTTTAATGACTTTGCCGACCACAGTTAATCACTTATCCGACCTCTAAAAATGACTTTGCCAAACAATTGTAATGACTTTGCCATCCACTGGTAATGACTTTGCAAAACACTGTTAATCACTTATCCGACCTCTAAAAATGTTTTTTCCCAACAATTTTCATGACTTTCCCAACCACTGTTAATCACTTATCCGACCTCCAAAAATGACTTTGCCCAACAATTGTAATGACTTTGCCGACCACTGTTAATCACTTATCCGACCTCTAAAAATGACTTTGCCATCCACTGGGAATGACTTTGCCAACCACTGTTAATCACTTATCCGACCTCTAAAAATGACTTTGCCCAACAATTGTGGTGACTTTGCCCACCATTGGTTATCACTTATCCGACCTCTAAAAATGATTTTGACCAACAATTGAAATGACTTTGCCCACCACTGGTAATCCCTTTCCGCCCTCTAAAAATGACTTTGCCAAACAATTGTAATGACTTTGCCATCCACTTGTAAAGACTTTCCCAACCACTGTTAATCAATTATCCGACCTCGAAAAATGATTTTGCCCAGCAATTGAAATGACGTTGCCAACCCATGCAAATCACTTATCCGTCCTCTAAAAATGTCTTTGCCAAACAATTGTAATAACTTTGCCAACCACTGTGAATCACTAATCAGACCTCTAAAAATTATTTTTCAAACCACTGTTAATCACTTATCCGACCTCTAGAAATGATTTTGCGCAACAATTGTAATGACTGTGCCAACCACTGGTAATGACTTTGCCAACCACTGTTAATCACTCATCCGACCTCTAAAAATGACTTTGCCCAACAATTGTAATGACTTTGCCAACCACTGTTAATCACTTATCGGACCTCGAAAAATGATTTTGCCCAACAATTGAAATGACTTTGCCAAACACTGTTAATCACTTATCCGACCTCTAAAAATGACTTTGCCAAACAATTGTAAGACTATGCCATCCACTGGTAATGACTTTGCAAACCACTGTTAATCACTTATCCGACCTCTAAAAATGTTTTTTCCCAGCAATTTTAATGACTTTCCCAACCACTGTTAATCACTTATCCGACATCCAAAAATGACTTTGCCCAACAATTGTAATGACTTTGCCGACCACTGTTAATCACTTATCCGAACTCGAAAAATGATTTTGCCCAACAATTGAAATGACTTTGCCAAACACTGTTAATCACTTATCCGACCTCTAAAAATGACTTTGCCATCCACTGGGAATGACTTTGCCAACCACTGTTAATCACTTATCCGACCTCTAAAAATGACTTTGCCCAACAATTGTGGTGACTTTGCCCACCATTGGTTATCACTTATCCGACCTCTAAAAATGATTTTGACCATCAATTGAAATGACTTTGCCCACCACTGGTAATCCCTTTCCGCCCTCTAAAAATGACTTTGCCAAACAATTGTAATGACTTTGCCATCCACTTGTAAAGACTTTCCCAACCACTGTTAATCAATTATCCGACCTCGAAAAATGATTTTGCCCAGCAATTGAAATGACTTTGCCAACCACTGTTAATCACTTATCCGACCTCCAAAAATGACTTTGCCCAACAATTGTAATGACTTTGGCGACCACTGTTAAACACTTTTCCGAACTCGAAAAATGATTTTGCCCAACAATTGAAATGACTTTGCCAACCACTGTTAATCACTTATCCGACCTCTAAAAATGACTTTGCCATCCACTGGAAATGACTTAGCCAACCACTGTTAATGACTTTTCCAGCCACTGTTCATCCCTTATCCGACCTATAAAAATGACTTTGCCCAACAATTGTAATGACTTTGCCCACCACTGGTTATCACTTATCCGACCTCTAAAAATGATTTTGCCCAACAATTGAAATGACTTTGCCCACCACTGGTAATCCCTTTCCGCCCTCTAAAAATGACTTTTCCAAACAATTGTAATGACTTTGCCATCCACTGGTAATGACTATGCCAACCACTGGGAATGACTTTGCCGACCACTGTTAATCACTTATCCGATCTCGAAAAATGATTTTGCCCAACAATTGAAATGACTTTGCCAAACACTGTTAATCACTTATCCGACCTCTAAAAATGACTTTGCCAAACAATTGTAAGACTATGCCATCCACTGGTAATGACTTTGCAAACCACTGTTAATCACTTATCCGACCTCTAAAAATGTTTTTTCCCAGCAATTTTAATGACTTTCCCAACCACTGTTAATCACTTATCCGACATCCAAAAATGACTTTGCCCAACAATTGTAATGACTTTGCCGACCACTGTTAATCACTTATCCGAACTCGAAAAATGATTTTGCCCAACAATTGAAATGACTTTGCCAAACACTGTAAAACACTTATCCGACCTCTAAAAATGACTTTGCCATCCACTGGGAATGACTTTGCCAACCACTGTTAATCACTTATCCGACCTCTAAAAATGACTTTGCCCAACAATTGTGGTGACTTTGCCCACCATTGGTTATCACTTATCCGACCTCTAAAAATGATTTTGACCATCAATTGAAATGACTTTGCCCACCACTGGTAATCCCTTTCCGCCCTCTAAAAATGACTTTGCCAAACAATTGTAATGACTTTGCCATCCACTTGTAAAGACTTTCCCAACCACTGTTAATCAATTATCCGACCTCGAAAAATGATTTTGCCCAGCAATTGAAATGACTTTGCCAACCACTGTTAATCACTTATCCGACCTCCAAAAATGACTTTGCCCAACAATTGTAATGACTTTGGCGACCACTGTTAAACACTTTTCCGAACTCGAAAAATGATTTTGCCCAACAATTGAAATGACTTTGCCAACCACTGTTAATCACTTATCCGACCTCTAAAAATGACTTTGCCATCCACTGGAAATGACTTAGCCAACCACTGTTAATGACTTTTCCAGCCACTGTTCATCCCTTATCCGACCTATAAAAATGACTTTGCCCAACAATTGTAATGACTTTGCCCACCACTGGTTATCACTTATCCGACCTCTAAAAATGATTTTGCCCAACAATTGAAATGACTTTGCCCACCACTGGTAATCCCTTTCCGCCCTCTAAAAATGACTTTTCCAAACAATTGTAATGACTTTGCCATCCACTGGTAATGACTATGCCAACCACTGGGAATGACTTTGCCGACCACTGTTAATCACTTATCCGATCTCGAAAAATGATTTTGCCCAACAATTGAAATGACTTTGCCCACCACTGGTAATCCCTTTCCGCCCTCTAAAAATGACTTTGCCAAACAATTGTAATGACTTTGCCATCCACTGGTAATGACTTTGCCAACCACTGTTAATCACTTATCCGACCTCTAAAAATGACTTTTCCCAACAATTGAAATGACTTTGCCAACCACTGTAATCACTTATCCGACCTCCAAAAATGACTTTGCCCAACAATTGTAATGACTTTGCCGATCACTATTAATCACTTATCCGACCTCGAAAAATGATTTTGCCCAACAATTGAAATGACTTTGCCCACCACTGATAATAACTTTGCCAGCCACTGTTCATCCCTTATCCGACCTCTAAAAATGATATTGCCAAACAATTGTAATGACTTTGCCATCAACTGGTAATGACTTTGCCGACCACTGTTAATCACTTATCCGACCTCGAAAAATGATTTTGCCCACTAATTGAAATGACTTTGCCCACCACCGGTAATCCCTTTCCGCCCTCTAAAAATGACTTTGCCAAACAATTGTAATGACTTTGCCATTCACTGGTAATGACTTTGCCAACCCATGTAAATCACTTATCCGACCTCGAAAAATGATTTTGCCCAGCAATTGAAATGACTTTGCCAACCACTTTTAATTACTAATCCGACCTCTTAAAATATCTTTGCCTAATAATTGTAATGACTTTGCTAACCCATGTAAATCATTTATCCGACCTCTAAAAATGTCTTTGCCATCCACTGGTAATGACTTTGCCAACATCTGTTAATCACTTATCCGACCTCTAAAAATGACTTTTCCCAGTAATTTTAATGACTTTGCCAACCACTGTTTATCACTTATCCGACCTCCAAAAATGACTTTGACCAACAATTGTAATGACTTTGCCAACCACTGGTAATGACTTATCCGACCTCCAAAAATGACTTTGACCAACAATTGTAATGACTTTGCCAAAAAATTGTAATGACTTTGCCATTCACTGGTAATGACTTTGCCGACCACTTTTAATTTCTAATCCGACCTCCAAAAATGAATTTGCGCAACAATTGTAATGACTGTGCCAACCACTGTTAATCACTCATCCGACCTCTAAAAATGACTTTGCCCAACAATTGTAATGACTTTGCCAACCACTGTTAATCACTTATCCGACCTCCAAAAATGATTTTGCCCAACAATTGAAATGACTTTGCCGATCACTGTTAATCACTTTTCCGACCTCGAAAAATGATTTTGCATAACAATTGTAATGATTTTGCCAACCACTGTTAATCACTTATCCGACCTCTAAAAATGACTTTGCCATCCACTGGGAATGACATTGCCAACCACTGCTAATCACTTATCCGACCTCTAAAAATGACTTTGCCCAACAATTGTAGTGACTTTGCCCACCACTGGTAATCCCTTCCCTTCCTCTAAAAATGACTTTGCCAAACAATTGTAATGACTTTGCCATCCACTGGTAATGACTTTGCCAACCACTGTTAATCACTTATCCGACCTCTAAAAATGACTTTTCCCAAAAATTTTAATGACTTTGCCAATTACTGTTAATCACTTATCCGACCTCCAAAAATGACTTTGCCCAACAATTGTAATGACTTTGCCAACCACTGTTAATCACTTATCCGACCTCCAAAAATGATTTTGCCCAACAATTGTAATGACTTTGCCGATCACTGTTAATCACTTTTCCGACCTCGAAAAATGACTTTGCCCAACAATTGTAATGACTTTGCCATCCACTGGTAATGACTTTGCCGACCACTGTTAATCACTTATCCGACCTCGAAAAATGATTTTGCCCACTAATTGAAATGACTTTGCCCACCACCGGTAATTTCTTTCCGCCCTCTAAAAATGACTTTGCCAAACAATTGTAATGACTTTGCCATTCACTGGTAATGACTTTGCCAACCCATGGAAATCACTTATCCGACCTCGAAAAATGATTTTGCCAAGCAATTGAAATGACTTTGCCAACCACTTTTAATTACTAATCCGACCTCTTAAAATATCTTTGCCATCCACTGGTAATGACTTTGACAACATCTGTTAATCACTTATCCGACCTCTAAAAATGACTTTTCCCAGTAATTTTAATGACTTTGCCAACCACTGTTTATCACTTATCCGACCTCCAAAAATGACTTTTCCCAACAATTTTAATGACTTTGCCAACCACTGTTAATCACTCATCCGACCTCCAAAAATGACTTTGCCCAACAATTGTAATGACTTTGCCGACCATTGTTAATCACTTATCCGACCTCGAAAAATGATTTTGCCCACTAATTGAAATGACTTTGCCCACCACCGGTAATCCCTTTCCGCCCTCTAAAAATGACTTTGCCAACCACTTTTAATTACTAATCCGACCTCTTAAAATATCTTTGCCCAACAATTGTAATGACTTTGCCAAAAAATTGTAATGACTTTGCCATTCACTGGTAATGACTTTGCCGGCCACTTTTAATTTCTAATCCGACCTCCAAAAATGAATTTGCGCAACAATTGTAATGACTGTGCCAACCACTGTTAATCACTCATCCGACCTCTAAAAATGACTTTGCCCAACAATTGTAATGACTTTGCCAACCACTGTTAATCACTTATCCGACCTCCAAAAATGATTTTGCCCAACAATTGTAATGACTTTGCCGATCACTGTTAATCACTTTTCCGACCTCGAAAAATGATTTTGCATAACAATTGTAATGATTTTGCCAACCACTGTTAATCACTTATCCGACCTCTAAAAATGACTTTGCCATCCACTGGGAATGACATTGCCAACCACTGCTAATCACTTATCCGACCTCTAAAAATGACTTTGCCCAACAATTGTAGTGACTTTGCCCACCACTGGTAATCCCTTCCCGCCCTCTAAAAATGACTTTGCCAAACAATTGTAATGACTTTGCCATTCACTGGTAATGACTTTGCCGACCACTTTTAATTTCTAATCCGACCTCCAAAAATGAATTTGCGCAACAATTGTAATGACTGTGCCAACCACTGTTAATCACTCATCCGACCTCTAAAAATGACTTTGCCCAACAATTGTAATGACTTTGCCAACCATTGTTAATCACTTATCCGACCTCTAAAAATGACTTTTCCCAAAAATTTTAATGACTTTGCCAATTACTGTTAATCACTTATCCGACCTCCAAAAATGACTTTGCCCAACAATTGTAATGACTTTGCCGACCACTGTTAATCACTTATCCGACCTCGAAAAATGATTTTGCCCAACAATTGAAATGACTTTGCCAACCACTGTTAATCATTTATCCGACCTCGAAAAATGACTTTGCCCAACAATTGTAATGACTTTGCCATCCACTGGTAATGACTTTGCCGACCACTCTTAATCACTTATCCGACCTCGAAAAATGATTTTGCCCACTAATTGAAATGACTTTGCCCACCACCGGTAATCCCTTTCCGCCCTCTAAAAATGACTTTGCCAAACAATTGTAATGACTTTGCCATTCACTGGTAATGACTTTGCCAACCCATGGAAATCACTTATCCGACCTCGAAAAATGATTTTGCCAAGCAATTGAAATGACTTTGCCAACCACTTTTAATTACTAATCCGACCTCTTAAAATATCTTTGCCATCCACTGGTAATGACTTTGCCAACATCTGTTAATCACTTATCCGACCTCTAAAAATGACTTTTCCCAGTAATTTTAATGACTTTGCCAACCACTGTTTATCACTTATCCGACCTCCAAAAATGACTTTGACCAACAATTGTAATGACTTTGCCAACCACTGTTTATCACTTATCCGACCTCCAAAAATGACTTTGACCAACAATTGTAATGACTTTGCCAAACAATTGTAATGACTTTGCCATTCACTGGTAATGACTTTGCCAGCCCATGTAAATCACTTATCCGACCTCGAAAAATGATTTTGCCCAGCAATTGAAATGACTTTGCCAACCACTTTTAATTACTAATCCGACCTCTTAAAATATCTTTGCCCAACAATTGTAATGACTTTGCCAAACAATTGTAATGACTTTGCCATTCACTGGTAATGACTTTGCCATTCACTGGTAATGACTTTGCCAACCCATGTAAATCACTTATCCGACCTCTAAAAATGATTTTGCCCAACAATTGAAATGACTTTGCCAACCACTGTTAATCACTTATCCGACCTCTAAAAATGACTTTGCCATCCACTGGAAATGACTTTGCCAACCACTGTGAATGACTTTTCCAGCCACTGGTTATCACTTATCCGACCTCTAAAAATGATTTTGCCCAACAATTGAAATGACTTTGCCCACCACTGGTAATCCCTTTCCGCCCTCTAAAAATGACTTTGCCAAACAATTGTAATGACTTTGCCATCCACTGGTAATGACTAAGCCAACCACTGGGAATGACTTTGCCGACCACTAATAATCACTTATCCGACCTCGAAAAATGATTTTGCCCAACAATTGAAATGACTTTGCCCACCACTGGTAATCCCTTTCCGCCCTCTAAAAATGACTTTGCCAAACAATTGTAATGACTTTGCCATCCACTGGTAATGACTTTGCCAACCACTGTTAATCACTTATCCGACCTCTAAAAATGACTTTTCCCAACAATTTTAATGACTTTGCCAACCACTGTTAATCACTCATCCGACCTCCAAAAATGACTTTGCCCAACAATTGTAATGACTTTGCCAACCATTGTTAATCACTTATCCGACCTCGAAAAATGATTTTGCCCACTAATTGAAATGACTTTGCCCACCACCGGTAATCCCTTTCCGCCCTCTAAAAATGACTTTGCCAACCACTTTTAATTACTAATCCGACCTCTTAAAATATCTTTGCCCAACAATTGTAATGACTTTGCTAACCCATGTAAATCACTTATCCGACCTCTAAAAATGACTTTGCCATCCACTGGAAATGACTTTGCCAACCACTGTTAATGACTTTTCCAGCCACTGTTCATCCCTTATCCGACCTCTAAAAATGACTTTGCCCAACAATTGTAATGACTTTGCCCACCACTTGTTATCACTTATCCGACCTCGAAAAATGATTTTGCCCAACAATTGAAATGACTTTGCCATCCACTGGTAATGACTATGCCAACCACTGGGAATGACTTTGCCAACCACTGTTAATCACTTATCCGACCTCGAAAAATGATTTTGCCCAACAATTGAAATGACTTTGCCCACCACTGGTAATCCCTTTCCGCCCTCTAAAAATGACTTTGCCAAACAATTGAAATGACTTTGCCATCCACTGGTAATCACTCATCCGACCTCAAAAAATGACTTTGCCCAACAATTGTAATGACTTTGCCGACCACTGTTAATCACTTTTCCGACCTCGAAAAATGATTTTGCCCAACAATTGAAATGACTTTGCCAACCACTTTTAATTACTAATCCGACCTCTTAAAATATCTTTGCCCAACAATTGAAATGACTTTGCTAACCCATGTAAATCACCGATCCGACCTCTAAAAATGTCTTTGCCATCCACTGGTAATGACTTTGCCAACATCTGTTAATCACTTATCCGACCTCTAAAAATGACTTTTCCCAGTAATTTTAATGACTTTGCCAACCACTGTTTATCACTTATCCGACCTCCAAAAATGACTTTGACCAACAATTGTAATGACTTTGCCAACCACTGTTCATCACTTATCCGACCTCCAAAAATGACTTTGACCAACAATTGTAATGACTTTGCCAAACAATTGTAATGACTTTGCCATTCACTGGTAATGACTTTGCCGACCACTTTTAATTCCTAATCCGACCTCCAAAAATGAATTTGCGCAACAATTGTAATGACTGTGCCAACCACTGTTAATCACTTATCCGACCTCCAAAAATTACTTTGCCAAACAAAAGTAATGACTTTGCCATCAAATGGTAATGACTTTGCCAGCCACTGTTAATCACTTATCCGACCTCCAAAAATGACTTTGCCCAACAATTGTAATGACTTTGCCGATCACTGTTAATCACTTTTCCGACCTCGAAAAATGATTTTGCATAACAATTGTAATGATTTTGCCAACCACTGTAAATTACATATCCGACCTCTAAAAATGACTTTGCCATCCACTGGGAATGACATTGCCAACCACTGTTAATCACTTATCCGACCTCTAAAAATGACTTTGCTCAACAATTGTAGTGACTTTGCCAACCACTGGTAATCCCTTCCCGCCCTCTAAAAATGACTTTGCCAAACAATTGTAATGACTTTGCCATCCACTGGTAATGACTTTGCAAACCACTGTTAATCACTTATCCGACCTCCAAAAATGACTTTGCCCAACAATTGTAATGACTTTGCCGACCACTGTTAATCACTTATCCGACCTCTAAAAATGACTTTGCTCAACAATTGTAGTGACTTTGCCAACCACTGGTAATCCCTTCCCGCCCTCTAAAAATGACTTTGCCAAACAATTGTAATGACTTTGCCATCCACTGGTAATGACTTTGCCCAACAATTGTAATGACTTTGCCGACCACTGTTAATCACTTATCCGACCTCGAAAAATGATTTTGCCCAACAATTGAAATGACCTTGCCAACCACTGTTAATCACTTATCCGACCTCGAAAAATGACTTTGCCCAACAATTGTAATGACTTTGCCAGCCACTGTTCATCACTTATCCGACCTCTAAAAATGACTCTGCCAAACAATTGTAATGACTTTGCCATTCACTGGTAATGACTTTCCCAACCACTGTTAATCAATTGTCCGACCTCGAAAAATGATTTTGCCCAACAATTGTAATGACTTTGTCGACCCATTTAAATCACTTATCCGACCTCTAAAAATGTCTTTAGCAAACAATTGTAATGACTTTGCCAACCACTGTGAATCACTAATCCGACCTCTAAAAATGACTTTGCTCAACAATTGTAATGACTTTGCCAACCACTGTTAATCACAAATCAGATCTCTAAAAATTATTTTTCCAACCACTGTTAATCACGTATCCGACCTCTAGAAATGATTTTGCGCAACAATTGTAATGACTGTGCCAACCACTGTAAATCACTCATCCGACCTCTAAAAATGACTTTGCCCAACAATTGTAATGACTTTGCCTACCACTGTTAATCACTTATCCGACCTCCAAAAATTACTTTGCCAAACAAAAGTAATGACTTTGCCAACAACTGGTAATGACTTTGCCAGCCACTGTTAATCACTTCTTCGACCTCGAAAAATGATTTTGCCCAACAATTGTAATGACTTTGCCAACCACTTTTAATTACTAATCCGACCTCTTAAAATATCTTTGCCCAACAATTGTAATGACTTTGCTAACCCATGTAAATCATTTATCCGACCTCTAAAAATGTCTTTGCCATCCACTGGTAATGACTTTGCCAACATCTGTAAATCACTTATCCGACCTCTAAAAATGACTTTTCCCAGTAATTTTAATGACTTTGCCAACCACTGTTTATCACTTATCCGACCTCCAAAAATGACTTTGACCAACAATTGTAATGACTTCGCCAACCACTGTTTATCACTTATCCGACCTCCAAAAATGATTTTGCCCAACAATTGAAATGACCTTGCCAACCACTGTTAATCACTTATCCGACCTCGAAAAATGACTTTGCCCAACAATTGTAATGACTTTGCCAGCCACTGTTCATCACTTATCCGACCTCTAAAAATGACTTTGCCAAACAATTGTAATGACTTTGCCATTCACTGGTAATGACTTTCCCAACCACTGTTAATCAATTGTCCGACCTCGAAAAATGATTTTGCCCAACAATTGTAATGACTTTGTCGACCCATTTAAATCACTTATCCGACCTCTAAAAATGTCTTTAGCAAACAATTGTAATGACTTTGCCAACCACTGTGAATCACTAATCCGACCTCTAAAAATGACTTTGCTCAACAATTGTAATGACTTTGCCAACCACTGTTAATCACAAATCAGATCTCTAAAAATTATTTTTCCAACCACTGTTAATCACGTATCCGACCTCTAGAAATGATTTTGCGCAACAATTGTAATGACTGTGCCAACCACTGTAAATCACTCATCCGACCTCTAAAAATGACTTTGCCCAACAATTGTAATGACTTTGCCTACCACTGTTAATCACTTATCCGACCTCCAAAAATTACTTTGCCAAACAAAAGTAATGACTTTGCCAACAACTGGTAATGACTTTGCCAGCCACTGTTAATCACTTCTTCGACCTCGAAAAATGATTTTGCCCAACAATTGTAATGACTTTGCCAACCACTTTTAATTACTAATCCGACCTCTTAAAATATCTTTGCCCAACAATTGTAATGACTTTGCTAACCCATGTAAATCATTTATCCGACCTCTAAAAATGTCTTTGCCATCCACTGGTAATGACTTTGCCAACATCTGTAAATCACTTATCCGACCTCTAAAAATGACTTTTCCCAGTAATTTTAATGACTTTGCCAACCACTGTTTATCACTTATCCGACCTCCAAAAATGACTTTGACCAACAATTGTAATGACTTCGCCAACCACTGTTTATCACTTATCCGACCTCCAAAAATGACTTTGACCAACAATTGAAATGACTTTGCCATCTACTGGTAATGACTTTCCCAACCACTGTTAATCAATTGTCCGACCTCGAAAAATGATTTTGCCCAACAATTGTAATGACTTTGCCGACCACTGTTAATCACTTATCCGACCTCGAAAAATGATTTTGCCCAACAATTGAAATGACCTTGCCAACCACTGTTAATCACTTATCCGACCTCGAAAAATGACTTTGCCCAACAATTGTAATGACTTTGCCAGCCACTGTTCATCACTTATCCGACCTCTAAAAATGACTCTGCCAAACAATTGTAATGACTTTGCCATTCACTGGTAATGACTTTCCCAACCACTGTTAATCAATTGTCCGACCTCGAAAAATGATTTTGCCCAACAATTGTAATGACTTTGTCGACCCATTTAAATCACTTATCCGACCTCTAAAAATGTCTTTAGCAAACAATTGTAATGACTTTGCCAACCACTGTGAATCACTAATCCGACCTCTAAAAATGACTTTGCTCAACAATTGTAATGACTTTGCCAACCACTGTTAATCACAAATCAGATCTCTAAAAATTATTTTTCCAACCACTGTTAATCACGTATCCGACCTCTAGAAATGATTTTGCGCAACAATTGTAATGACTGTGCCAACCACTGTAAATCACTCATCCGACCTCTAAAAATGACTTTGCCCAACAATTGTAATGACTTTGCCTACCACTGTTAATCACTTATCCGACCTCCAAAAATTACTTTGCCAAACAAAAGTAATGACTTTGCCAACAACTGGTAATGACTTTGCCAGCCACTGTTAATCACTTCTTCGACCTCGAAAAATGATTTTGCCCAACAATTGTAATGACTTTGCCAACCACTTTTAATTACTAATCCGACCTCTTAAAATATCTTTGCCCAACAATTGTAATGACTTTGCTAACCCATGTAAATCATTTATCCGACCTCTAAAAATGTCTTTGCCATCCACTGGTAATGACTTTGCCAACATCTGTAAATCACTTATCCGACCTCTAAAAATGACTTTTCCCAGTAATTTTAATGACTTTGCCAACCACTGTTTATCACTTATCCGACCTCCAAAAATGACTTTGACCAACAATTGTAATGACTTCGCCAACCACTGTTTATCACTTATCCGACCTCCAAAAATGATTTTGCCCAACAATTGAAATGACCTTGCCAACCACTGTTAATCACTTATCCGACCTCGAAAAATGACTTTGCCCAACAATTGTAATGACTTTGCCAGCCACTGTTCATCACTTATCCGACCTCTAAAAATGACTTTGCCAAACAATTGTAATGACTTTGCCATTCACTGGTAATGACTTTCCCAACCACTGTTAATCAATTGTCCGACCTCGAAAAATGATTTTGCCCAACAATTGTAATGACTTTGTCGACCCATTTAAATCACTTATCCGACCTCTAAAAATGTCTTTAGCAAACAATTGTAATGACTTTGCCAACCACTGTGAATCACTAATCCGACCTCTAAAAATGACTTTGCTCAACAATTGTAATGACTTTGCCAACCACTGTTAATCACAAATCAGATCTCTAAAAATTATTTTTCCAACCACTGTTAATCACGTATCCGACCTCTAGAAATGATTTTGCGCAACAATTGTAATGACTGTGCCAACCACTGTAAATCACTCATCCGACCTCTAAAAATGACTTTGCCCAACAATTGTAATGACTTTGCCTACCACTGTTAATCACTTATCCGACCTCCAAAAATTACTTTGCCAAACAAAAGTAATGACTTTGCCAACAACTGGTAATGACTTTGCCAGCCACTGTTAATCACTTCTTCGACCTCGAAAAATGATTTTGCCCAACAATTGTAATGACTTTGCCAACCACTTTTAATTACTAATCCGACCTCTTAAAATATCTTTGCCCAACAATTGTAATGACTTTGCTAACCCATGTAAATCATTTATCCGACCTCTAAAAATGTCTTTGCCATCCACTGGTAATGACTTTGCCAACATCTGTAAATCACTTATCCGACCTCTAAAAATGACTTTTCCCAGTAATTTTAATGACTTTGCCAACCACTGTTTATCACTTATCCGACCTCCAAAAATGACTTTGACCAACAATTGTAATGACTTCGCCAACCACTGTTTATCACTTATCCGACCTCCAAAAATGACTTTGACCAACAATTGAAATGACTTTGCCATCTACTGGTAATGACTTTCCCAACCACTGTTAATCAATTGTCCGACCTCGAAAAATGATTTTGCCCAACAATTGTAATGACTTTGTCGACCCATTTAAATCACTTATCCGACCTCTAAAAATGTCTTTAGCAAACAATTGTAATGACTTTGCCAACCACTGTGAATCACTAATCCGACCTCTAAAAATGACTTTGCTCAACAATTGTAATGACTTTGCCAACCACTGTTAATCACAAATCAGATCTCTAAAAATTATTTTTCCAACCACTGTTAATCACGTATCCGACCTCTAGAAATGATTTTGCGCAACAATTGTAATGACTGTGCCAACCACTGTAAATCACTCATCCGACCTCTAAAAATGACTTTGCCCAACAATTGTAATGACTTTGCCTACCACTGTTAATCACTTATCCGACCTCCAAAAATTACTTTGCCAAACAAAAGTAATGACTTTGCCAACAACTGGTAATGACTTTGCCAGCCACTGTTAATCACTTCTTCGACCTCGAAAAATGATTTTGCCCAACAATTGAAATGGCTTTGCCAACCACTGGTAATGACTTTTCCGACCTCGAAAAATGATTTTGCATAACAATTGTAATGACTTTCCCAACCACTGTTAATCAATTGTCCGACCTCGAAAAATGATTTTGCCCAACAATTGTAATGACTTTGTCGACCCATTTAAATCACTTATCCGACCTCTAAAAATGTCTTTAGCAAACAATTGTAATGACTTTGCCAACTACTGTGAATCACTAATCCGACCTCTAAAAATGACTTTGCTTAACAATTGTAATGACTTTGCCAACCACTGTTAATCACTAATCAGATCTCTAAAAATTATTTTTACAACCACTGTAAATCACTTATCCGACCTCTAGAAATGATTTTGCGCAACAATAGTAATGACTGTGCCAACCACTGTAAATCACTCATCCGACCTCCAAAAATGACTTTGCCCAACAATTGTAATGACTTTGCCAACCACTGTTAATCACTTATCCGACCTCCAAAAATTACTTTGCCAAACAAAAGTAATGACTTTGCCAACAACTGGTAATGACTTTGCCAGCCACTGTTAATCACTTATCCGACCTCGAAAAATGATTTTGCCCAACAATTGAAATGGCTTTGCCAACCACTGGTAATGACTTTGCCGACCACTTTTAATTCCTAATCCGACCTCCAAAAATGAATTTGCGCAACAATTGTAATGACAGTGCCAACCACTGTTAATCACTCATCCGACCTCTAAAAATGACTTTGCCCAATAATTGTAATGACTTTGCAAACCACTGTTAATCACTTTCCAGCCACTGTTCATCCCTTATCCGACCTCTAAAAATGACTTTGCCCAACAATTGTAATGACTTTGCCCACCACTGGTTATCACTTATCCGACCTCTAAAAATGATTTTGCCCACTAATTGAAATGACTTTGCCCACCACCGGTAATCCCTTTCCGCCCTCTAAAAATGACTTTGCCAAACAATTGAAATGACTTTGCCATCCACTGATAATGACTTTCCCAACCACTGTTAATCAATTGTCCGACCTCGAAAAATGGTTTTGCCCAACAATTGTAATGACTTTGTCGACCCATCTAAATCACTTATCCGACCTCTAGAAATGATTTTGCGCAACAATTGTAATGACTGTGCCAACCACTGTTAATCACTCATCCGACCTCTAAAAATGACTTTGCCCAACAATTGTAATGACTTTGCCTACCACTGTTAATCACTTATCCGACCTCCAAAAATTACTTTGCCAAACAAAAGTAATGACTTTGCCAACAACTGGTAATGACTTTGCCAGCCACTGTTAATCACTTATCCGACCTCGAAAAATGATTTTGCCCAGCAATTGAAACGACTTTGCCAACCACTTTTAATTACTAATCCGACCTCTTAAAATATCTTTGCCCAACAATTGTAATGACTTTGCTAACCCATGCAAATCACTTATCCGACCTCTAAAAATGATTTTGCGCAACAATTGTAATGACTGTGCCAACCACTGTTAATCACTCATCCGACCTCTAAAAATGACTTTGCCCAACAATTGTAATGACTTTGCAAACCACTGTAAATCACTTAGCCCACCTCCAAAAATGTCTTTTCCCAACAATTGTAGTGACTTTGCCCACCACCGGTAATCCCTTTCCGCCCTCTAAAAATGACTTTGCCAAACAATTGAAATGACTTTGCCATCTACTGGTAATGACTTTCCCAACCACTGTTAATCAATTGTCCGACCTCGAAAAATGATTTTGCCCAACAATTGTAATGACTTTGTCGACCCATTTAAATCACTTATCCGACCTCTAAAAATGTCTTTAGCAAACAATTGTAATGACTTTGCCAACCACTTTGAATCACTAATCCGACCTCTAAAAATGATTTTGCCCAGCAATTGAAACGACTTTGCCAACCACTTTTAATTACTAATCCGACCTCTTAAAATATCTTTGCCCAACAATTGTAATGACTTTGCTAACCCATGCAAATCACTTATCCGACCTCTAAAAATGATTTTGCGCAACAATTGTAATGACTGTGCCAACCACTGTTAATCACTCATCCGACCTCTAAAAATGACTTTGCCCAACAATTGTAATGACTTTGCAAACCACTGTAAATCACTTAGCCCACCTCCAAAAATGTCTTTTCCCAACAATTGTAGTGACTTTGCCCACCACCGGTAATCCCTTTCCGCCCTCTAAAAATGACTTTGCCAAACAATTGAAATGACTTTGCCATCTACTGGTAATGACTTTCCCAACCACTGTTAATCAATTGTCCGACCTCGAAAAATGATTTTGCCCAACAATTGTAATGACTTTGTCGACCCATTTAAATCACTTATCCGACCTCTAAAAATGTCTTTAGCAAACAATTGTAATGACTTTGCCAACCACTGTGAATCACTAATCCGACCTCTAAAAATGACTTTGCTCAACAATTGTAATGACTTTGCCAACCACTGTTAATCACAAATCAGATCTCTAAAAATTATTTTTCCAACCACTGTTAATCACGTATCCGACCTCTAGAAATGATTTTGCGCAACAATTGTAATGACTGTGCCAACCACTGTAAATCACTCATCCGACCTCTAAAAATGACTTTGCCCAACAATTGTAATGACTTTGCCTACCACTGTTAATCACTTATCCGACCTCCAAAAATTACTTTGCCAAACAAAAGTAATGACTTTGCCAACAACTGGTAATGACTTTGCCAGCCACTGTTAATCACTTCTTCGACCTCGAAAAATGATTTTGCCCAACAATTGAAATGGCTTTGCCAACCACTGGTAATGACTTTTCCGACCTCGAAAAATGATTTTGCATAACAATTGTAATGACTTTCCCAACCACTGTTAATCAATTGTCCGACCTCGAAAAATGATTTTGCCCAACAATTGTAATGACTTTGTCGACCCATTTAAATCACTTATCCGACCTCTAAAAATGTCTTTAGCAAACAATTGTAATGACTTTGCCAACTACTGTGAATCACTAATCCGACCTCTAAAAATGACTTTGCTTAACAATTGTAATGACTTTGCCAACCACTGTTAATCACTAATCAGATCTCTAAAAATTATTTTTACAACCACTGTAAATCACTTATCCGACCTCTAGAAATGATTTTGCGCAACAATAGTAATGACTGTGCCAACCACTGTAAATCACTCATCCGACCTCCAAAAATGACTTTGCCCAACAATTGTAATGACTTTGCCAACCACTGTTAATCACTTATCCGACCTCCAAAAATTACTTTGCCAAACAAAAGTAATGACTTTGCCAACAACTGGTAATGACTTTGCCAGCCACTGTTAATCACTTATCCGACCTCGAAAAATGATTTTGCCCAACAATTGAAATGGCTTTGCCAACCACTGGTAATGACTTTGCCGACCACTTTTAATTCCTAATCCGACCTCCAAAAATGAATTTGCGCAACAATTGTAATGACAGTGCCAACCACTGTTAATCACTCATCCGACCTCTAAAAATGACTTTGCCCAATAATTGTAATGACTTTGCAAACCACTGTTAATCACTTTCCAGCCACTGTTCATCCCTTATCCGACCTCTAAAAATGACTTTGCCCAACAATTGTAATGACTTTGCCCACCACTGGTTATCACTTATCCGACCTCTAAAAATGATTTTGCCCACTAATTGAAATGACTTTGCCCACCACCGGTAATCCCTTTCCGCCCTCTAAAAATGACTTTGCCAAACAATTGAAATGACTTTGCCATCCACTGATAATGACTTTCCCAACCACTGTTAATCAATTGTCCGACCTCGAAAAATGGTTTTGCCCAACAATTGTAATGACTTTGTCGACCCATCTAAATCACTTATCCGACCTCTAGAAATGATTTTGCGCAACAATTGTAATGACTGTGCCAACCACTGTTAATCACTCATCCGACCTCTAAAAATGACTTTGCCCAACAATTGTAATGACTTTGCCTACCACTGTTAATCACTTATCCGACCTCCAAAAATTACTTTGCCAAACAAAAGTAATGACTTTGCCAACAACTGGTAATGACTTTGCCAGCCACTGTTAATCACTTATCCGACCTCGAAAAATGATTTTGCCCAACAATTGAAATGGTATTGCCAACCACTGGTAATGACTTTGCCGACCACTTTTAATTCCTAATCCGACCTCCAAAAATGAATTTGCGCAACAATTGTAATGACTGTGCAAACCACTGTTAATCACTCATCCGACCTCTAAAAATGACTTTGCCCAACAATTGTAATGACTTTGCTAACCACTGTTAATCACTTATCCGACCTCCAAACATTACTTTGCCAAACAAAAGTAATGACTTTGCCATCAACTGGTAATGACTTTGCCAGCCACTGTTAATCACTTATCCGACCTCCAAAAATGACTTTGCCCAACAATTGTAATGACTTTGCCGATTACTGTTAATCACTTTTCCGACCTCGAAAAATGATTTTGCATAACAATTGTAATGACTTTCCCAACCACTGTTAATCAATTGTCCGACCTCGAAAAATGATTTTGCCCAACAATTGTAATGACTTTGTCGACCCATTTAAATCACTTATCCGACCTCTAAAAATGTATTTAGCAAACAATTGTAATGACTTTGCCAACCAATGTGAATCACTAATCCGACCTCTAAAAATGACTTTGCTCAACAATTGTAATGACTTTGCCAACCACTGTTAATCACTAATCAGATCTCTAAAAATTATTTTTACAACCTCTGTAAATCACTTATCCGACCTCTAGAAATGATTTTGCGCAACAATAGTAATGACTGTGCCAACCACTGTTAATCACTCATCCGACCTCCAAAAATGAGTTTGCCCAACAATTGTAATGACTTTGCCAACCACTGTTAATCACTTATCCGACCTCCAAAAATTACTTTGCCATCAACTGGTAATGACTTTGCCAGCCACTGTTAATCACTTATCCGACCTCGAAAAATGATTTTGCCCCACAATTGAAATGGCTCTGCCAACCACTGGTAATGACTTTGCCGACCACTTTTAATTCCTAATCCGACTTCCAAAAATGAATTTGCGCAACAATTGTAATGACTGTGCTAACCACTGTTAATCACTCATCCGACCTCTAAAAATGACTTTGCCCAACAATTGTAATGACCTTGTCGACCCATTTAAATCACTTATCCGACCTCTAAAAATGTATTTAGCAAACAATTGTAATGACTTTGCCAACCAATGTGAATCACTAATCCGACCTCTAAAAATGACTTTGCTCAACAATTGTAATGACTTTGCCAACCACTGTTAATCACTAATCAGATCTATAAAAATTATTTTTACAACCTCTGTAAATCACTTATCCGACCTCTAGAAATGATTTTGCGCAACAATAGTAATGACTGTGCCAACCACTGTTAATCACTCATCCGACCTCCAAAAATGAGTTTGCCCAACAATTGTAATGACTTTGCCAACCACTGTTAATCACTCATCCGACCTCCAAAAATGACTTTGCCATCAACTGGTAATGACTTTGCCAGCCACTGTTAATCACTTATCCGACCTCGAAAAATGATTTTGCCCCACAATTGAAATGGCTCTGCCAACCACTGGTAATGACTTTGCCGACCACTTTTAATTCCTAATCCGACTTCCAAAAATGAATTTGCGCAACAATTGTAATGACTGTGCTAACCACTGTTAATCACTCATCAGACCTCTAAAAATGACTTTGCCCAACAATTGTAATGACTTTGCCAACCAATGTTAATCACTTATCCGACCTCCAAAAATTACTTTGCCAAACAAAAGTAATGACTTTGCCATCAACTGGTAATGACTTTGCCAGCCACTGTTAATCACTTATCCGACCTCCAAAAATGACTTTGCCCAACAATTGTAATGACTTTGCCGATTACTGTTAATCACTTTTCCGACCTCGAAAAATGATTTTGCATAACAATTGTAATGACTTTCCCAACCACTGTTAATCAATTGTCCGACCTCGAAAAATGATTTTGCCCAACAATTGTAATGACTTTGTCGACCCATTTAAATCACTTATCCGACCTCTAAAAATGTATTTAGCAAACAATTGTAATGACTTTGCCAACTACTGTGAATCACTAATCCGACCTCTAAAAATGACTTTGCTCAACAATTGTAATGACTTTGCCAACCACTGTTAATCACTAATCAGATCTCTAAAAATTATTTTTACAACCACTGTAAATCACTTATCCGACCTCTAGAAATGATTTTGCGCAACAATAGTAATGACTGTGCCAACCACTGTTAATCACTCATCCGACCTCCAAAAATGACTTTGCCCAACAATTGTAATGACTTTGCCAACCACTGTTAATCACTTATCCGACCTCCAAAAATTACTTTGCCAAACAAAAGTAATGACTTTGCCAACAACTGGTAATGACTTTGCCAGCCACTGTTAATCACTTATCCGACCTCCAAAAATCATTTTGCCCAACAATTGAAATGGCTTTGCCAACCACTGGTAATGACTTTGCCGACCACTTTTAATTCCTAATCCGACTTCCAAAAATGAATTTGCGCAACAATTGTAATGACTGTGCCAACCACTGTTAATCACTCATCCGACCTCTAAAAATGACTTTGCCCAACAATTGTAATGACTTTGCCAACCAATGTTAATCACTTATCCGACCTCCAAAAATTACTTTGCCAAACAAAAGTAATGACTTTGCCATCAACTGGTAATGACTTTGCCAGCCACTGTTAATCACTTATCTGACCTCCAAAAATGACTTAGCCCAACAATTGTAATGACTTTGCCGATCACTGTAAATCACTTTTCCGACCTCGAAAAATGATTTTGCATAACAATTGTAATGATTTTGCCAACCACTGTTAGTCACATATCCGACCTCTAAAAATGACTTTGCCACTCACTGGGAATGACATTGCCAACCACTGTTAATCACTTATCCGACCTCTAAAAATGACTTTGCCCAACAATTGTAGTGACTTTGCCCACCACTGGTAATCCATTCCCGCCCTCTAAAAATGACTTTGCCAAACAATTGTAATGACTTTGCCATCCACTGGTAATGACTTTGCCAACCACTGTTAATCACTTATCCGACCTCTAAAAATGACTTTTCCCAGTAATTTTAATGACTTTGCCAACCACTGTTTATCACTTATCCGACCTCCAAAAATGACTTTGACCAACAATTGTAATTATTTTTCCAACCTCTGTTAATCACTTATCCGACCTCTAGTAATGATTTTGCGCAACAATTGTAATGACTGTGCCAACCACTGTTAATCACTCATCCGACCTCTAAAAATGACTTTGCCCAGCAATTGTAATGACTTTGCCAACCACTGTTAATCACTTATCCGACCTCCAAAAATTACTTTGCCAAACAAAAGTAATGACTTTGCCAACAACTGGTAATGACTTTGCCAGCCACTGTTAATCACTTATCCGACCTCGAAAAATGATTTTGCCCGACAATTGAAATGGCTTTGCCAACCACTGGTAATGAATTTGCCGACCACTTTTAATTCCTAATCCGACCTCCAAAAATGAATTTGCGCAACAATTGTAATGACTGTGCCAACCACTGTTAATCACTCATCCGACCTCTAAAAATGACTTTGCCCAACAATTGTAATGACTTTGCCAACCACTGTTAATCACTTATCCGACCTCCAAAAATTACTTTGCCAAACAAAAGTAATGACTTTGCCATCAACTGGTAATGACTTTGCCAGCCACTGTTAATCAATCATCCGACCTCGAAAAATGATTTTGCCCAACAATTGAAATGGCTCTGCCAACCACTGGTAATGACTTTGCCGACCACTTTTAATTCCTAATCCGACCTCCAAAAATGAATTTGCGCAACAATTGTAATGACTGTGCCAACCACTGTTAATCACTCATCCGACCTCTAAAAATGACTTTGCCCAACAATTGTAATGACTTTGCCAACCACTGTTAATCACTTATCCGACCTCCAAAAATTACTTTGCCAAACAAAAGTAATGACTTTGCCATCAACTGGTAATGACTTTGCCAGCCACTGTTAATCACTTATCCGACCTCCAAAAATGACTTTGCCCAACAATTGTAATGACTTTGCCGACCCATTTAAATCACTAATCCGACCTCTAAAAATGACTTTGCTCAACAATTGTAATGAATTTGCCAACCACTGTTAATCACTAATCAGATCTCTAAAAATTATTTTTCCAACCACTGTTAATCACTTATCCGACCTCTAGAAATGATTTTGCGCAACAATTGTAATGACTTTGCCAACCAATGTTAATCACTTATCCGACCTCCAAAAATTACTTTGCCAAACAAAAGTAATGACTTTGCCATCAACTGGTAATGACTTTGCCAGCCACTGTTAATCACTTATCTGACCTCCAAAAATGACTTTGCCCAACAATTGTAATGACTTTGCCGATCACTGTAAATCACTTTTCCGCACTCGAAAAATGATTTTGCATAACAATTGTAATGATTTTGCCAACCACTGTTAATCACTTATCCGACCTCTAGAAATGATTTTGCGCAACAATTGTAATGACTGTGCCAACCACTGTTAATCACTCATCCGACCTCTAAAAATGACTTTGCACAGCAATTGTAATGACTTTGCCAACCACTGTTAATCACTTATCCGACCTCCAAAAATTACTTTGCCAAACAAAAGTAATGACCCGACCACTTTTAATTCCTAATCCGACCTCCAAAAATGAATTTGCGCAACAATTGTAATGACTGTGCCAACCACTGTTAATCACTCATCCGACCTCTAAAAATGACTTTGCCCAACAATTGTAATGACTTTGCCAACCACTGTTAATCACTTATCCGACCTCCAAAAATTACTTTGCCAAACAAAAGTAATGACTTTGCCATCAACTGGTAATGACTTTGCCAGCCACTGTTAATCACTTATCCGACCTCCAAAAATGACTTTGCCCAACAATTGTAATGACTTTGCCGATCACTGTTAATCACTTTTCCGACCTCGAAAAATGATTTTGCATAACAATTGTAATGACTTTCCCAACCACTGTAAATCATTTGTCCGACCTCGAAAAATGATTTTGCCAAACAATTGTAATGACTTTGTCGACCCATTTAAATCACTTATCCGACCTCTAAAAATTTCTTTAGCAAACAATTGTAATGACTTTGCCAACCACTGTGAATCACTAATCCGACCTCTAAAAATGACTTTGCTCAACAATTGCAATGACTTTGCCAACCACTGTTAATCACTAATCAGATCTATAAAAATTATTTTTCCAACCACTGTTAATCACTTATCCGACCTCTAGAAATGATTTTGCGCAACAATTGTAATAACTTTGCCAACCAATGTTAATCACTTATCCGACTTCCAAAAATTACTTTGCCAAACAAAAGTAATGACTTTGCCATCAACTGGTAATGACTTTGCCAGCCACTGTTAATCACTTATCTGACCTCCAAAAATGACTTTGCCCAACAATTGTAATAACTTTGCCGATCACTTTAAATCACTTTTCCGACCTCGAAAAATGATTTTGCATAACAATTGTAATGATTTTGCCAACAACTGTAAATCACATATCCGACCTCTAAAAATGACTTTGCCACTCACTGGGAATGACATTGCCAACCACTGTTAATCACTTATCCGACCTTTAAAAATGACATTGCCCAACAATTGTAGTGACTTTGCCCACCACTGGTAATCCCTTCCCGCCCTCTAAAAATGACTTTGCCATACAATTGTAATGACTTTGCCATTCACTGGTAATGACTTTGCCAACCACTGTTAATCACTTATCCGACCTCTAAAAATGACTTTTCCCAGTAATTTTAATGACTTTGCCAACCACTGTTTATCACTTATCCGACCTCTAGAAATGATTTTGCGCAACAATTGTAATGACTCTGCCAGCCACTGTTAATCACTCATCCGACCTCTAAAAATGACTTTGCCCAGCAATTGTAATGACTTTGCCAACCACTGTTAATCACTTATCCGACCTCCAAAAATTACTTTGCCAAACAAAAGTAATGACCCGACCACTTTTAATTCCTATTCCGACCTCCAAAAATGAATTTGCGCAACAATTGTAATGACTGTGCCAACCACTGTTAATCACTCATCCGACCTCTAAAAATGACTTTGCCCAACAATTGTAATGACTTTGCCAACCACTGTTAATCACTTATCCGACCTCCAAAAATTACTTTGCCAAACAAAAGTAATGACTTTGCCATCAACTGGTAATGACTTTGCCAGCCACTGTTAATCACTTATCCGACCTCCAAAAATGACTTTGCCCAACAATTGTAATGACTTTGCCGATCACTGTTAATCACTTTTCCGACCTCGAAAAATGATTTTGCATAACAATTGTAATGACTTTCCCAACCACTGTAAATCATTTGTCCGACCTCGAAAAATGATTTTGCCAAACAATTGTAATGACTTTGTCGACCCATTTAAATCACTTATCCGACCTCTAAAAATGTCTTTAGCAAACAATTGTAATGACTTTGCCAACCACTGTGAATCACTAATCCGACCTCTAAAAATGACTTTGCTCAACAATTGTAATGACTTTGCCAACCACTGTTAATCACTAATCAGATCTCTAAAAATTATTTTTCCAACCACTGTTAATCACTTATCCGACCTCTAGAAATGATTTTGCGCAACAATTGTAATGACTGTGCCAACCACTGTTAATCACTCATCCGACCTCTAAAAATGACTTTGCCCAACAATTGTAATGACTTTGCCAACCACTGTTAATCACTTATCCGACCTCCAAAAATTACTTTGCCAAACAAAAGTAATGACTTTGCCATCAACTGGTAATGACTTTGCCAGCCACTGTTAATCACTTATCCGACCTCGAAAAATGATTTTGCCCAACAATTGAAATGGCTCTGCCAACCACTGGTAATGACTTTGCCGACCACTTTTAATTCCTAATCCGACCTCCAAAAATGAATTTGCGCAACAATTGTAATGACTGTGCCAACCACTGTTAATCACTCATCCGACCTCTAAAAATGACTTAGCCAAGCAATTGTAATGACTTTGCCAACCACTTTTAATTCCTAATCCGACCTCCAAAAATGAATTTGCGCAACAATTGAAATGACTGTGCCAACCACTGTTAATCACTCATCCGACCTCTAAAAATGACTTTGCCCAACAATTGTAATGACTTTGCCAACCACTGTTAATCACTTATCCGACCTCCAAAAATTACTTTGCCCAACAATTGTAATGACTTTGCCGATCACTGTTAATCACTTTTGCGACCTCGAAAAATGATTTTGCATAACAATTGTAATGACTTTCCCAACCACTGTTAATCAATAGTCCGACCTCGAAAAATGATTTTGCCAAACAATTGTAATGACTTTGCCAACCACTGTGAATCACTAATCCGACCTCTAAAAATGACTTTGCTCAACAATTGTAATGACTTTGCCAACCACTGTTAATCACTAATCAGATCTCTAAAAATTATTTTTCCAACCACTGTTAATCACTTATCCGACCTCTAGAAATGATTTAGCGCAACAATTGTAATGACTTTGCCAACCAATGTTAATCACTTATCCGACCTCCAAAAATTACTTTGCCAAACAAAAGTAATGACTTTGCCATCAACTGGTAATGACTTTGCCAGCCACTGTTAATCACTTATCTGACCTCCAAAAATGACTTTGCCCAACAATTGTAATAACTTTGCCGATCACTTTAAATCACTTTTCCGACCTCGAAAAATGATTTTGCATAACAATTGTAATGATTTTGCCAACAACTGTTAATCTCATATCCGACCTCTAAAAATGACTTTGCCACTCACTGGGAATGACATTGCCAACCACTGTTAATCACTTATCCGACCTTTAAAAATGACATTGCCCAACAATTGTAGTGACTTTGCCCACCACTGGTAATCCCTTCCCGCCCTCTAAAAATGACTTTGCCATACAATTGTAATGACTTTGCCATTCACTGGTAATGACTTTGCCAACCACTGTTAATCACTTATCCGACCTCTAAAAATGACTTTTCCCAGTAATTTTAATGACTTTGCCAACCACTGTTTATCACTTATCCGACCTCCAAAAATGACTTTGACCAACAATTGTAATTATTTTTCCAACCACTGTTAATCACTTATCCGACCTCTAGAAATGATTTTGCGCAACAATTGTAATGACTGTGCCAACCACTGTTAATCACTCATCCGACCTCTAAAAATGACTTTGCCCAGCAATTGTAATGACTTTGCCAACCACTGTTAATCACTTATCCGACCTCCAAAAATTACTTTGCCAAACAAAAGTAATGACCCGACCACTTTTAATTCCTAATCCGACCTCCAAAAATGAATTTGCGCAACAATTGTAATGACTTTGCCAACCACTGTTAATCACTCATCCGACCTCTAAAAATGACTTTGCCCAACAATTGTAATGACTTTGCCAACCACTGTTAATCACTTATCCGACCTCCAAAAATTACTTTGCCAAACAAAAGTAATGACTTTGCCATCAACTGGTAATGACTTTGCCAGCCACTGTTAATCACTTATCCGACCTCCAAAAATGACTTTGCCCAACAATTGTAATGACTTTGCCGATCACTGTTAATCACTTTTCCGACCTCGAAAAATGATTTTGCATAACAATTGTAATGACTTTCCCAACCACTGTTAATCAATAGTCCGACCTCGAAAAATGATTTTGCCAAACAATTGTAATGACTTTGCCAACCACTGTGAATCACTAATCCGACCTCTAAAAATGACTTTGCTCAACAATTGTAATGACTTTGCCAACCACTGTTAATCACTAATCAGATCTCTAAAAATTATTTTTCCAACCACTGTTAATCACTTATCCGACCTCCAAAAATGACTTTGACCAACAATTGTAATTATTTTTCCAACCACTGTTAATCACTTATCCGACCTCTAGAAATGATTTTGCGCAACAATTGTAATGACTGTGCCAACCACTGTTAATCACTTATCCGACCTCCAAAAATTACTTTGCCAAACAAAAGTAATGACCCGACCACTTTTAATTCCTAATCCGACCTCCAAAAATGAATTTGCGCAACAATTGTAATGACTGTGCCAACCACTGTTTATCACACATCCGACCTCTAAAAATGACTTTGCCAAACAAAAGTAATGACTTTGCCATCAACTGGTAATGACTTTGCCAGCCACTGTTAATCACTTATCCGACCTCCAAAAATGACTTTGCCCAACAATTGTAATGACTTTGCCGATCACTGTTAATCACTTTTCCGACCTCGAAAAATGATTTTGCATAACAATTGTAATGACTTTCCCAACCACTGTTAATCAATAGTCCGACCTCGAAAAATGATTTTGCCAAACAATTGTAATGACTTTGTCGACCCATTTAAATCACTTATCCGACCTCTAAAAATGTCTTTAGCAAACAATTTTAATGACTTTGCCAACCACTGTTAATCACTAATCAGATCTCTAAAAATTATTTTTCCAACCACTGTTAATCACTTGTCCGACCTCTAGAAATGATTTTGCGCAACAATTGTAATGACTGTGCCAACCACTGTTAATCACTTATCCGACCTCCAAAAATTACTTTGCCAAACAAAAGTAATGACTTTGCCATCAACTGGTAATGACTTTGCCAGCCACTGTTAATCACTTATCCGACCTCGAAAAATGATTTTGCCCAACAATTGAAATGGCTCTGCCAACCACTGGTAATGACTTTGCCGACCACTTTTAATTCCTAATCCGACCTCCAAAAATGAATTTGCGCAACAATTGTAATGACTGTGCCAACCACTGTTAATCACTCATACGACCTCTAAAAATGACATTGCCCAACAATTGTAATGACTTTGCCAACCACTGTTAATCACTTATCCGACCTCCAAAAATTACTTTGCCAAACAAAAGTAATGACTTTGCCATCAACTGGTAATGACTTTGCCAGCCACTGTTAATCACTTATCTGACCCCCAAAAATGACTTTGCCCAACAATTGTAATGACTTTGCCGATCACTGTTAATCACTTTTCCGACCTCGAAAAATGATTTTGCATAACAATTGTAATGACTTTCCCAACCACTGTTAATCAATAGTCCGACCTCGAAAAATGATTTTGCCAAACAATTGTAATGACTTTGTCGACCCATTTAAATCACTTATCCGACCTCTAAAAATGTCTTTAGCAAACAATTTTAATGACTTTGCCAACCACTGTGAATCACTAATCCGACCTCTAAAAATGACTTTGCTCAACAATTGTAATGACTTTGCCAACCACTGTTAATCACTAATCAGATCTCTAAAAATTATTTTTCCAACCACTGTTAATCACTTATCCGACCTCTAGAAATGATTTTGCGCAACAATTGTAATGAGTGTGCCAACCACTGTTAATCACTCATCCGACCTCTAAAAATGACTTTGCCCAACAATTGTAATGACTTTGCCAACCACTGTTAATCACTTATCCGACCTCCAAAAATTACTTTTCCAAACAAAAGTAATGACTTTGCCATCAACTGGTAATGACTTTGCCAGCCACTGTTAATCACTTATCCGACCTCGAAAAATGATTTTGCCCAACAATTGAAATGGCTCTGCCAACAACTGGTAATAACTTTGCCGACCACTTTTAATTCCTAATCCGACCTCCAAAAATGAATTTGCGCAACAATTGTAATGACTGTGCCAACCACTGTTAATCACTCATCCGACCTCTAAAAATGACATTGCCCAACAATTGTAATGACTTTGCCAACCACTGTTAATCACTTATCCGACCTCCAAAAATTTCTTTGCCAAACAAAAGTAATGACTTTGCCATCAACTGGTAATGACTTTGCCAGCCACTGTTAATCACTTATCTGACCCCCAAAAATGACTTTGCCCAACAATTGTAATGACTTTGCCGATCACTGTTAATCACTTTTCCGACCTCGAAAAATGATTTTGCATAACAATTGTAATGACTTTCCCAACCACTGTTAATCAATTGTCCGACCTCGAAAAATGATTTTGCCCAACAATTGTAATGACTTTGTCGACCCATTTAAATCACTTATCCGACCTCTAAAAATGTCTTTAGCAAACAATTGTAATGACTTTGCCAACCACTGTGAATCACTAATCAGATCTCTAAAAATTAATTTGCTCATCAATTGTAATGACTTTGCCAACCACTGTTAATCACTAATCAGATCTCTAAAAATTATTTTTCCAACCACTGTTAATCACTTATCCGACCTCTAGAAATGATTTTGCGCAACAATTGTTATGACTGTGCCAACCACTGTTAATCACTCATCCGACCTCTAAAAATGACTTTGCCCAACAATTGTAATGACTTTGCCAACCACTGTTAATCACTTATCCGACCTCCAAAAATTACTTTGCCAAACAAAAGTAATGACTTTGCCATCAACTGGTAATGACTTTGCCAGCCACTGTTAATCACTTATCCGACCTCGAAAAATGATTTTGCCCAACAATTGAAATGGCTCTGCCAACCACTGGTAATGACTTTGCCGACCACTTTTAATTCCTAATCCGACCTCCAAAAATGAATTTGCGCAACAATTGTAATGACTGTGCCAACCACTGTTAATCACTCATCCGACCTCTAAAAATGACATTGCCCAACAATTGTAATGACTTTGCCAACCACTGTTAATCACTTATCCGACCTCCAAAAATTACTTTGACAAACAAAAGTAATGACTTTGCCATCAACTGGTAATGACTTTGCCAGCCACTGTTAATCACTTATCCGACCTCGAAAAATGATTTTGCATAACAATTGTAATGACTTTCCCAACCACTGTTAATCAATTGTCCGACCTCGAAAAATGATTTTGCCCAACAATTGTAATGACTTTGTCGACCAATTTAAATCACTTATCCGACCTCTAAAAATGTCTATAGCAAACAATTGTAATGACTTTGCCAACCACTGTGAATCACGAATCCGACCTCTAAAAATGACTTTGCTCAACAATTGTAATGACTTTGCCAACCACTGTTAATCACTAATCAGATCTCTAAAAATTATTTTTCCAACCACTGTTAATCACTTATCCGACCTCTAGAAATGATTTTGCGCAACAATTGTAATGACTGTGCCAACCACTGTTAATCACTCATCCGACCTCTAAAAATGACTTTGCCCAACAATTGTAATGACTGTGCCAACCACTGTTAATCACTTATCCGACCTCCAAAAATTACTTTGCCAAACAAAAGTAATTACTTTGCCATCAAATGGTAATGACTTTGCCAGCCACTGTTAATCACTTATCCGACCTCGAAAAATTATTTTGCCCATCAATTGAAATGGCTCTGCCAACCACTGGTAATGACTTTGCCGACCACTTTTAATTCCTAATCCGACCTCCAAAAATGAATTTGCGCAACAATTGTAATGACTGTGCCAACCACTGTTTATCACTTATCCGACCTCCAAAAATTACTTTGCCAAACAAAAGTAATGACTTTGCCATCAACTGGTAATGACTTTGCCAGCCACTGTCAATCACTTATCCAACCTCCAAAAATGACTTTGCCCAACAATTGTAATGACTTTGCCGATCACCGTAAATCACTTTTCCGACCTCGAAAAATGATTTTGCATAACAATTGTAATGATTTTGCCAACCACTGTTAATCACATATCCGACCTCTAAAAATAACTTTGCCACTCACTGGGAATGACATTGCCAACCACTGTTAATCACTTATCCGACCTCTAAAAATGACTTTGCCCAACAATTGTAGTGACTTTGCCCACCACTGGTAATCCCTTCCCGCCCTCTAAAAATGACTTTGCCAAACAATTGTAATGACTTTGCCATCCACTGGTAATGACTTTGCCAACCACTGTTAATCACTTATCCGACCTCTAAAAATGACTTTTCCCAAAAATTTTAATGACTTTGCCAACTACTGTTAATCACTCATCCGACCTCTAAAAATGACTTTGCCCAACAATTGTAATGACTGTGCCAACCACTGTTAATCACTTATCCGACCTCCAAAAATTACTTTGCCAAACAAAAGTAATTACTTTGCCATCAAATGGTAATGACTTTGCCAGCCACTGTTAATCACTTATCCGACCTCGAAAAATTATTTTGCCCATCAATTGAAATGGCTCTGCCAACCACTGGTAATGACTTTGCCGACCACTTTTAATTCCTAATCCGACCTCCAAAAATGAATTTGCGCAACAATTGTAATGACTGTGCCAACCACTGTTTATCACTTATCCGACCTCCAAAAATTACTTTGCCAAACAAAAGTAATGACTTTGCCATCAACTGGTAATGACTTTGCCAGCCACTGTCAATCACTTATCCAACCTCCAAAAATGACTTTGCCCAACAATTGTAATGACTTTGCCGATCACCGTAAATCACTTTTCCGACCTCGAAAAATGATTTTGCATAACAATTGTAATGATTTTGCCAACCACTGTTAATCACATATCCGACCTCTAAAAATAACTTTGCCACTCACTGGGAATGACATTGCCAACCACTGTTAATCACTTATCCGACCTCTAAAAATGACTTTGCCCAACAATTGTAGTGACTTTGCCCACCACTGGTAATCCCTTCCCGCCCTCTAAAAATGACTTTGCCAAACAATTGTAATGACTTTGCCATCCACTGGTAATGACTTTGCCAACCACTGTTAATCACTTATCCGACCTCTAAAAATGACTTTTCCCAAAAATTTTAATGACTTTGCCAACTACTGTTAATCACTTATCCGACCTCCAAAAATGACTTTGCCCAACAATTGTAATGACTTTGCCGACCACTGTTAATCACTTATCTGACCTCGAAAAATGATTTTGCCCAACAATTGAAATGACTTTGCCAACCACTGTTAATCACTTATCCGACCTCGAAAAATGACTTTGCGCAACAATTGTAATGACTTTGCCGACCACTGTTAATCACTTTTCCGGACTCGAAAAATGATTTTGCCCAACAATTGAAATGACTTTGCCAACGACTGTTAATCACTTATCCGACCTCTAAAATTGACTTTGCCATCCACTGGGAATGACATTGCCAACCACTGTTAATCACTTATCCGACCTCTAAAAAAGACTTTGCTCAACAATTGTAGTGACTTTGCCCACCACTGGTAATCCCTTCCCGCCCTCTAAAAATGACTTTGCCAAACAATTGTAATGACTTTGCCATCCACTGGTAATGACTTTGCCAACCACTGTTAATCACTTATCCGACCTCTAAAAATGACTTTTCCCAAAAATTTTAATGACTTTGCCAACCACTGTTAATCACTTATCCGACCTCCAAAAATGACTTAGTCCAACAATTGTAATGACCTTGCCAACCACTGTTAATCACTTATCCGACCTCCAAAAATGACTTTGCCCAACAATTGTAATGACTTTGCCGATCACTGTTAATCACTTTTCCGACCTCGAAAAATGATTTTGCCCAACAATTGTAATGATTTTGCCAACCACTGTTAATCACTTATCCGACCTCTAAAAATGACTTTGCCCAACAATTGTAATGACTTTGCCAACCACTGTTAATCACTTATCCGATCTCCAAAAATTACTTTGCCAAACAAAAGTAATGACTTTGCCATCAACTGGTAATGACTTTGCCAGCCACTGTTAATCACTTATCCGACCTCGAAAAATGATTTTGCCCAACAATTGAAATGGCTCTGCCAACCACTGGTAATGACTTTGCCGACCACTTTTAATTCCTAATCCGACCTCCAAAAATGAATTTGCGCAACAATTGTAATGACTGTGCCAACCACTGTTAATCACTCATCCGACCTCTAAAAATGACATTGCCCAACAATTGTAATGACTTTGCCAACCACTGTTAATCACTTATCCGACCTCCAAAAATTACTTTGACAAACAAAAGTAATGACTTTGCCATCAACTGGTAATGACTTTGCCAGCCACTGTTAATCACTTATCCGACCTCGAAAAATGATTTTGCATAACAATTGTAATGACTTTCCCAACCACTGTTAATCAATTGTCCGACCTCGAAAAATGATTTTGCCCAACAATTGTAATGACTTTGTCGACCAATTTAAATCACTTATCCGACCTCTAAAAATGTCTATAGCAAACAATTGTAATGACTTTGCCAACCACTGTGAATCACGAATCCGACCTCTAAAAATGACTTTGCTCAACAATTGTAATGACTTTGCCAACCACTGTTAATCACTAATCAGATCTCTAAAAATTATTTTTCCAACCACTGTTAATCACTTATCCGACCTCTAGAAATGATTTTGCGCAACAATTGTAATGACTGTGCCAACCACTGTTAATCACTCATCCGACCTCTAAAAATGACTTTGCCCAACAATTGTAATGACTGTGCCAACCACTGTTAATCACTTATCCGACCTCCAAAAATTACTTTGCCAAACAAAAGTAATTACTTTGCCATCAAATGGTAATGACTTTGCCAGCCACTGTTAATCACTTATCCGACCTCGAAAAATTATTTTGCCCATCAATTGAAATGGCTCTGCCAACCACTGGTAATGACTTTGCCGACCACTTTTAATTCCTAATCCGACCTCCAAAAATGAATTTGCGCAACAATTGTAATGACTGTGCCAACCACTGTTTATCACTTATCCGACCTCCAAAAATTACTTTGCCAAACAAAAGTAATGACTTTGCCATCAACTGGTAATGACTTTGCCAGCCACTGTCAATCACTTATCCAACCTCCAAAAATGACTTTGCCCAACAATTGTAATGACTTTGCCGATCACCGTAAATCACTTTTCCGACCTCGAAAAATGATTTTGCATAACAATTGTAATGATTTTGCCAACCACTGTTAATCACATATCCGACCTCTAAAAATAACTTTGCCACTCACTGGGAATGACATTGCCAACCACTGTTAATCACTTATCCGACCTCTAAAAATGACTTTGCCCAACAATTGTAGTGACTTTGCCCACCACTGGTAATCCCTTCCCGCCCTCTAAAAATGACTTTGCCAAACAATTGTAATGACTTTGCCATCCACTGGTAATGACTTTGCCAACCACTGTTAATCACTTATCCGACCTCTAAAAATGACTTTTCCCAAAAATTTTAATGACTTTGCCAACTACTGTTAATCACTCATCCGACCTCTAAAAATTACTTTGCCAAACAAAAGTAATTACTTTGCCATCAAATGGTAATGACTTTGCCAGCCACTGTTAATCACTTATCCGACCTCGAAAAATTATTTTGCCCATCAATTGAAATGGCTCTGCCAACCACTGGTAATGACTTTGCCGACCACTTTTAATTCCTAATCCGACCTCCAAAAATGAATTTGCGCAACAATTGTAATGACTGTGCCAACCACTGTTTATCACTTATCCGACCTCCAAAAATTACTTTGCCAAACAAAAGTAATGACTTTGCCATCAACTGGTAATGACTTTGCCAGCCACTGTCAATCACTTATCCAACCTCCAAAAATGACTTTGCCCAACAATTGTAATGACTTTGCCGATCACCGTAAATCACTTTTCCGACCTCGAAAAATGATTTTGCATAACAATTGTAATGATTTTGCCAACCACTGTTAATCACATATCCGACCTCTAAAAATAACTTTGCCACTCACTGGGAATGACATTGCCAACCACTGTTAATCACTTATCCGACCTCTAAAAATGACTTTGCCCAACAATTGTAGTGACTTTGCCCACCACTGGTAATCCCTTCCCGCCCTCTAAAAATGACTTTGCCAAACAATTGTAATGACTTTGCCATCCACTGGTAATGACTTTGCCAACCACTGTTAATCACTTATCCGACCTCTAAAAATGACTTTTCCCAAAAATTTTAATGACTTTGCCAACTACTGTTAATCACTTATCCGACCTCCAAAAATGACTTTGCCCAACAATTGTAATGACTTTGCCGACCACTGTTAATCACTTATCTGACCTCGAAAAATGATTTTGCCCAACAATTGAAATGACTTTGCCAACCACTGTTAATCACTTATCCGACCTCGAAAAATGACTTTGCGCAACAATTGTAATGACTTTGCCGACCACTGTTAATCACTTTTCCGGACTCGAAAAATGATTTTGCCCAACAATTGAAATGACTTTGCCAACGACTGTTAATCACTTATCCGACCTCTAAAATTGACTTTGCCATCCACTGGGAATGACATTGCCAACCACTGTTAATCACTTATCCGACCTCTAAAAAAGACTTTGCTCAACAATTGTAGTGACTTTGCCCACCACTGGTAATCCCTTCCCGCCCTCTAAAAATGACTTTGCCAAACAATTGTAATGACTTTGCCATCCACTGGTAATGACTTTGCCAACCACTGTTAATCACTTATCCGACCTCTAAAAATGACTTTTCCCAAAAATTTTAATGACTTTGCCAACCACTGTTAATCACTTATCCGACCTCCAAAAATGACTTAGTCCAACAATTGTAATGACCTTGCCAACCACTGTTAATCACTTATCCGACCTCCAAAAATGACTTTGCCCAACAATTGTAATGACTTTGCCGATCACTGTTAATCACTTTTCCGACCTCGAAAAATGATTTTGCCCAACAATTGTAATGATTTTGCCAACCACTGTTAATCACTTATCCGACCTCTAAAAATGACTTTGCCCAACAATTGTAGTGACTTTGCCCACCTATGGTTATCACTTATCCGACCTCTAAAAATGATTTTGCCATCCACTGGTGATGACTTTCCCAACCACTGTTAATCACTTTTCCGACCTCTAAAATGACTTTTCCCAACAATTTTATTGACTTTGCCAACCACTGTTAATCACTAATCCGACCTCCAAAAATGACTTTGCCCAACAATTGTAATGGCTTTGCCATCCACTTTTAATTACTAATCCGACCTGTTTAAATGACTTTTCCCAACAATTGTAATGACTTTGCCAACCCATGTAAATCACTTATCCGTCCTCTAAAAATGTCTTTGCCAAACAATTGTAATGACTTTGCCAACCACTGTGAATCACTTATCCGACCTACAAAAATGACTTTGCCCAACAATTGTAATGACTTTGCCAACCACTGTTAATCACTTATCGGACCTCCAAAAATTACTTTGCCAAACTAAAGTAATGACTTTGCCATCAACTGGTAATGACTTTTCAAGCCACTGTTAATCACTAATCCGACCTCGAAAAATGATTTTGCCCAACAATTGAAATGCCTTTGCCAACCACTGGTAATGACTTTGCCAACCTTTTTTAATTCCTAATCCGACCACCAAAAATGAATTTGCGCAACAATTGTAATGACTTTGCCAACCACTGGTAATGACTTTAGCCACCACTGATTATCACTAATCCGACAACTAAAAATGCTTTTTCCAAACAATTGTAATGACTTGCCGAACAATTGTAATGACTTTGCCAACCACTGTTAATCACTAATCAGACCTCTAAAAATTATTTTTCCAACCACTGTTAATCACTTATCCAACCTCTAAAAATGACTTTTCCCAACAATTTTAATGACTTTGCCAACCACTGTTAATCACTTATCCGACCTCTAAAAATGACTTTGCCCAACAATTGAAATGACTTTGCCCACCACTGGTTATCACTTATCCGACCTCTAAAAATGACTTTGCCAAACAATTGTAATGACTTGGCCATCCACTGGTAATGACTTTCCCAACCACTGTTAATCAATTATCCGACCTCGAAAAATGATTTTGCATAACAATTGTAATGATTTTGCCAACCACTGTTAATCACATATCCGACCTCTAAAAATAACTTTGCCACTCACTGGGAATGACATTGCCAACCACTGTTAATCACTTATCCGACCTCTAAAAATGACTTTGCCCAACAATTGTAGTGACTTTGCCCACCACTGGTAATCCCTTCCCGCCCTCTAAAAATGACTTTGCCAAACAATTGTAATGACTTTGCCATCCACTGGTAATGACTTTGCCAACCACTGTTAATCACTTATCCGACCTCTAAAAATGACTTTTCCCAAAAATTTTAATGACTTTGCCAACTACTGTTAATCACTTATCCGACCTCCAAAAATGACTTTGCCCAACAATTGTAATGACTTTGCCGACCACTGTTAATCACTTATCTGACCTCGAAAAATGATTTTGCCCAACAATTGAAATGACTTTGCCAACCACTGTTAATCACTTATCCGACCTCGAAAAATGACTTTGCGCAACAATTGTAATGACTTTGCCGACCACTGTTAATCACTTTTCCGGACTCGAAAAATGATTTTGCCCAACAATTGAAATGACTTTGCCAACGACTGTTAATCACTTATCCGACCTCTAAAATTGACTTTGCCATCCACTGGGAATGACATTGCCAACCACTGTTAATCACTTATCCGACCTCTAAAAAAGACTTTGCTCAACAATTGTAGTGACTTTGCCCACCACTGGTAATCCCTTCCCGCCCTCTAAAAATGACTTTGCCAAACAATTGTAATGACTTTGCCATCCACTGGTAATGACTTTGCCAACCACTGTTAATCACTTATCCGACCTCTAAAAATGACTTTTCCCAAAAATTTTAATGACTTTGCCAACCACTGTTAATCACTTATCCGACCTCCAAAAATGACTTAGTCCAACAATTGTAATGACCTTGCCAACCACTGTTAATCACTTATCCGACCTCCAAAAATGACTTTGCCCAACAATTGTAATGACTTTGCCGATCACTGTTAATCACTTTTCCGACCTCGAAAAATGATTTTGCCCAACAATTGTAATGATTTTGCCAACCACTGTTAATCACTTATCCGACCTCTAAAAATGACTTTGCCCAACAATTGTAGTGACTTTGCCCACCTATGGTTATCACTTATCCGACCTCTAAAAATGATTTTGCCATCCACTGGTGATGACTTTCCCAACCACTGTTAATCACTTTTCCGACCTCTAAAATGACTTTTCCCAACAATTTTATTGACTTTGCCAACCACTGTTAATCACTAATCCGACCTCCAAAAATGACATTGCCCAACAATTGTAATGGCTTTGCCATCCACTTTTAATTACTAATCCGACCTGTTTAAATGACTTTTCCCAACAATTGTAATGACTTTGCCAACCCATGTAAATCACTTATCCGTCCTCTAAAAATGTCTTTGCCAAACAATTGTAATGACTTTGCCAACCACTGTGAATCACTTATCCGACCTACAAAAATGACTTTGCCCAACAATTGTAATGACTTTGCCAACCACTGTTAATCACTTATCGGACCTCCAAAAATTACTTTGCCAAACTAAAGTAATGACTTTGCCATCAACTGGTAATGACTTTTCAAGCCACTGTTAATCACTAATCCGACCTCGAAAAATGATTTTGCCCAACAATTGAAATGCCTTTGCCAACCACTGGTAATGACTTTGCCAACCTTTTTTAATTCCTAATCAGACCACCAAAAATGAATTTGCGCAACAATTGTAATGACTTTGCCAACCACTGGTAATGACTTTAGCCACCACTGATTATCACTAATCCGACAACTAAAAATGCTTTTTCCAAACAATTGTAATGACTTGCCGAACAATTGTAATGACTTTGCCAACCACTGTTAATCACTAATCAGACCTCTAAAAATTATTTTTCCAACCACTGTTAATCACTTATCCAACCTCTAAAAATGACTTTTCCCAACAATTTTAATGACTTTGCCAACCACTGTTAATCACTTATCCGACCTCTAAAAATGACTTTGCCCAACAATTGAAATGACTTTGCCCACCACTGGTTATCACTTATCCGACCTCTAAAAATGACTTTGCCAAACAATTGTAATGACTTGGCCATCCACTGGTAATGACTTTCCCAACCACTGTTAATCAATTATCCGACCTCGAAAAATGATTTTGCCCAGCAATTGAAATGACTTTGCCAGCAACTGTTAATCACTTTTCCGACCTCTAAAATGACTTTTCCCAACAATTTTAATGACTTTGCCAACCACTGTTAATCACTAATCCTACCTCCAAAAATGACTTTGCCCAACAATTGTAATGGCTTTGCCATCCACTTTTAATTACTAATCCGACCTGTTTAAATGACTTTTCCCAACAATTGTAATGACTTTGCCAACCCATGTAAATCACTTATCCGTCCTCTAAAAATGTCTTTGCCAAACAATTGTAATGACTTTGCCAACCACTGTGAATCACTTATCCGACCTACAAAAATGACTTTGCCCAACAATTGTAATGACTTTGCCAACCACTGTTAATCACTTATCGGACCTCCAAAAATTACTTTGCCAAACTAAAGTAATGACTTTGCCATCAACTGGTAATGACTTTTCAAGCCACTGTTAATCACTAATCCGACCTCGAAAAATGATTTTGCCCAACAATTGAAATGCCTTTGCCAACCACTGGTAATGACTTTGCCAACCTTTTTTAATTCCTAATCCGACCACCAAAAATGAATTTGCGCAACAATTGTAATGACTTTGCCAACCACTGGTAATGACTTTAGCCACCACTGATTATCACTAATCCGACAACTAAAAATGCTTTTTCCAAACAATTGTAATGACTTGCCGAACAATTGTAATGACTTTGCCAACCACTGTTAATCACTAATCAGACCTCTAAAAATTATTTTTCCAACCACTGTTAATCACTTATCCAACCTCTAAAAATGACTTTTCCCAACAATTTTAATGACTTTGCCAACCACTGTTAATCACTTATCCGACCTCTAAAAATGACTTTGCCCAACAATTGAAATGACTTTGCCCACCACTGGTTATCACTTATCCGACCTCTAAAAATGACTTTGCCAAACAATTGTAATGACTTGGCCATCCACTGGTAATGACTTTCCCAACCACTGTTAATCAATTATCCGACCACGAAAAATGACTTTTCCCAGCAATTGAAATGACTTTGCCAGCATCTGTTAATCACTTTTCCGACCTCTAAAAATGACTTTTCCCAACAATTTTAATGACTTTGCCAACCACTGTTAATCACTAATCCGACCTCCAAAAATGACTTTGCCCAACAATTGTAATTGCTTTGCCATCCACTTTTAATTACTAATCCGTCCTCTTTAAATGACTTTGCCCAACAATTGTAATGACTTTGTCGACCAATTTAAATCACTTATCCGACCTCTAAAAATGTCTTTGCCAAACAATTGTAATGATTTTGCCAACCACTGTTAATCACTTATCCGACCTCTAAAAATGACTTTGCCCAACAATTGTAGTGACTTTGCCCACCACTGGTTATCACTTATCCGACCTCTAAAAATGATTTTGCCATCCACTGGTAATGACTTTCCCAACCACTGTTAATCAATTATCCGACCTCGAAAAATGATTTTGCCCAGCAATTGAAATGACTTTGCCAGCAACTGTTAATCACTTTTCCGACCTCTAAAATGACTTTTCCCAACAATTTTAATGACTTTGCCAACCACTGTTAATCACTAATCCGACCTCCAAAAATGACTTTGCCCAACAATTGTAATGGCTTTGCCATCCACTTTTAATCACTTATCCGACCTCCAAAAATGACTTTGCCGAACAATTGTAATGACTTTGCCGATCACTGTTAATCGATTTTCCGACCTCGAAAATTGATTTTTCCCAACAATTGTAATGATTTTGCCAACCACTGTTAATCACTTATCCGACCTCTAAAAATGACTTTGCCCAACAATTGTAGTGACTTTGCCCACCACTGGTTATCACTTATCCGACCTCTAAAAATGATTTTGCCATCCACTGGTAATGACTTTCCCAACCACTGTAAATCAATTATCCGACCTCGAAAAATGATTTTGCCCAGCAATTGAAATGACTTTGCCAGCAACTGTTAATCACTTTTCCGACCTCTAAAATGACTTTTCCCAACAATTTTAATGACTTTGCCAACCACTGTAAATCACTAATCCGACCTCCAAAAATGACTTTGCCCAACAATTGTAATGGCTTTGCCATCCACTTTTAATTACTAATCCGACCTGTTTAAATGACTTTGCCCAACAATAGTAATGACTTTGCCAACCCATGTAAATCACTTATCCGTCCTCTAAAAATGTCTTTGCAAAACAATTGTAATGACTTTGCCAACCACTGTGAATCACTAATCCGACCTCTAAAAATGACTTTGCCCAACAATTTTAATGACTTTGCCAACCACTGTTAATCACTTATCCGACCTCCAAAAATGACTTTGCCAAACAATTGTAATGACTTTGCCGATCACTGTAAATCACTTTTCCGACCTCGAAAAATGATTTTGCCCAACAATTGTAATGATTTTGCCAACCACTGTTAATAACTTATCCGATCTCTAAAAATGACTTTGCCCAACAATTGTAATGACTTTGCCAACCACTGTTAATCACTTATCAGACCTCAAAAAATGACTTTTCCCAACAATTTTAATGACTTTGCCAACCACTGTTAATCACTTATCCGACCTACAAAAATGACTTTGCCCAACAATTGTAATGACTTTGCCGATCACTGTTAATCACTTTTCCGACCTCGAAAAATGATTTTGCCCAACAATTGTAATGATTTTGCCCACCACTGGTAATCCCTTTCCGCCCTCTAAAAATGACTTTGCCAAACAATTGTAATGACTTTGCCATCCACTGGTAACGACTTTGCCAACCACTGTTAATCACTTATCCGACCTCTAAAAATGACTTTTCCCAACAATTTTAATGACCTTGCCAACCACTGTTAATCACTTATCCGACCTCCAAAAATGACTTTGCCCAACAATTGTAATGACTTTGCCGATCACTGTTAATCACTTTTCCGACCTCGAAAAATGATTTTGCCCAACAATTGTAATGATTTTGCCAACCACTGTTAATCACTTATCCGACCTCTAAAAATGACTTTGCCCAACAATTGTAGTGACTTTGCCCACCTATGGTTATCACTTATCCGACCTCTAAAAATGATTTTGCCATCCACTGGTGATGACTTTCCCAACCACTGTTAATCAATTATCCGACCTCGAAAAATGATTTTGCCCAGCAATTGAAATGACTTTGCCAGCAACTGTTAATCACTTTTCCGACCTCTAAAATGACTTTTCCCAACAATTTTATTGACTTTGCCAACCACTGTTAATCACTAATCCGACCTCCAAAAATGACTTTGCCCAACAATTGAAATGGCTTTGCCATCCACTTTTAATTACTAATCCGACCTGTTTAAATGACTTTTCCCAACAATTGTAATGACTTTGCCAACCCATGTAAATCACTTATCCGTCCTCAAAAAATGTCTTTGCCAAACAATTGTAATGACTTTGCCAACCACTGTGAATCACTTATTCGACCTACAAAAATGACATGCCCAACAATTGTAATGACTTTGCCAACCACTGTTAATCACTTATCGGACCTCCAAAAATTACTTTGCCAAACTAAAGTAATGACTTTGCCATCAACTGGTAATGACTTTTCAAGCCACTGTTAATCACTAATCCGACCTCGAAAAATGATTTTGCCCAACAATTGAAATGCCTTTGCCAACCTCTGGTAATGACTTTGCCAACCACTTTTAATTCCTAATCCGACCACCAAAAATGAATTTGCGCAACAATTGTAATGACTTTGCCAACCACTGGTAATGACTTTAGCCACCACTGATTATCACTAATCCGACAACTAAAAATGCTTTTTCCAAACAATTGTAATGACTTGCCGAACAATTGTAATGACTTTGCCAACCACTGTTAATCACTAATCAGACCTCTAAAAATTATTTTTCCAACCACTGTTAATCACTTATCCAACCTCTAAAAATGACTTTTCCCAACAATTTTAATGACTTTGCCAACCACTGTTAATCACTTATCCGACCTCCAAAAATGACTTTGCCGAACAATTGTAATGACTTTGCCGATCACTGTTTATCGATTTTCCGACCTCGAAAATTGATTTTGCCCAACAATTGTAATGATTTTGCAAACCACTGTTAATCACTTATCCGACCTCTAAAAATGACTTTGCCCAACAATTGTAGTGACTTTGCCCACCACTGGTTATCACTTATCCGACCTCTAAAAATGATTTTGCCATCCACTGGTAATGACTTTCCCAACCACTGTTAATCAATTATCCGACCTCGAAAAATGATTTTGCATAACAATTGTAATGATTTTGCCAACCACTGTTAATCACATATCCGACCTCTAAAAATAACTTTGCCACTCACTGGGAATGACATTGCCAACCACTGTTAATCACTTATCCGACCTCTTAAAATGACTTTGCCCAACAATTGTAGTGACTTTGCCCACCACTGGTAATCCCTTCCCGCCCTCTAAAAATGACTTTGCCAAACAATTGTAATGACTTTGCCATCCACTGGTAATGACTTTGCCAACCACTGTTAATCACTTATCCGACCTCTAAAAATGACTTTTCCCAAAAATTTTAATGACTTTGCCAACTACTGTTAATCACTTATCCGACCTCCAAAAATGACTTTGCCCAACAATTGTAATGACTTTGCCGACCACTGTTAATCACTTATCTGACCTCGAAAAATGATTTTGCCCAACAATTGAAATGACTTTGCCAACCACTGTTAATCACTTATCCGACCTCGAAAAATGACTTTGCGCAACAATTGTAATGACTTTGCCGACCACTGTTAATCACTTTTCCGGACTCGAAAAATGATTTTGCCCAACAATTGAAATGACTTTGCCAACGACTGTTAATCACTTATCCGACCTCTAAAATTGACTTTGCCATCCACTGGTAATGACTTTGCCAACCACTGTTAATCACTTATCCGACCTCTAAAAATGACTTTTCCCAAAAATTTTAATGACTTTGCCAACCACTGTTAATCACTTATCCGACCTCCAAAAATGACTTAGTCCAACAATTGTAATGACCTTGCCAACCACTGTTAATCACTTATCCGACCTCCAAAAATGACTTTGCCCAACAATTGTAATGACTTTGCCGATAACTGTTAATCACTTTTCCGACCTCGAAAAATGATTTTGCCCAACAATTGTAATGATTTTGCCAACCACTGTTAATCACTAATCCGACAACTAAAAATGCTTTTTCCAAACAATTGTAATGACTTGCCGAACAATTGTAATGACTTTGCCAACCACTGTTAATCACTAATCAGACCTCTAAAAATTATTTTTCCAACCACTGTTAATCACTTATCCAACCTCTAAAAATGACTTTTCCCAACAATTTTAATGACTTTGCCAACCACTGTTAATCACTTATCCGACCTCCAAAAATGACTTTGCCGAACAATTGTAATGACTTTGCCGATCACTGTTTATCGATTTTCCGACCTCGAAAATTGATTTTGCCCAACAATTGTAATGATTTTGCAAACCACTGTTAATCACTTATCCGACCTCTAAAAATGACTTTGCCCAACAATTGTAGTGACTTTGCCCACCACTGGTTATCACTTATCCGACCTCTAAAAATGATTTTGCCATCCACTGGTAATGACTTTCCCAACCACTGTTAATCAATTATCCGACCTCGAAAAATGATTTTGCATAACAATTGTAATGATTTTGCCAACCACTGTTAATCACATATCCGACCTCTAAAAATAACTTTGCCACTCACTGGGAATGACATTGCCAACCACTGTTAATCACTTATCCGACCTCTAAAAATGACTTTGCCCAACAATTGTAGTGACTTTGCCCACCACTGGTAATCCCTTCCCGCCCTCTAAAAATGACTTTGCCAAACAATTGTAATGACTTTGCCATCCACTGGTAATGACTTTGCCAACCACTGTTAATCACTTATCCGACCTCTAAAAATGACTTTTTCCAAAAATTTTAATGACTTTGCCAACTACTGTTAATCACTTATCCGACCTCCAAAAATGACTTTGCCCAACAATTGTAATGACTTTGCCGACCACTGTTAATCACTTATCTGACCTCGAAAAATGATTTTGCCCAACAATTGAAATGACTTTGCCAACCACTGTTAATCACTTATCCGACCTCGAAAAATGACTTTGCGCAACAATTGTAATGACTTTGCCGACCACTGTTAATCACTTTTCCGGACTCGAAAAATGATTTTGCCCAACAATTGAAATGACTTTGCCAACGACTGTTAATCACTTATCCGACCTCTAAAATTGACTTTGCCATCCACTGGGAATGACATTGCCAACCACTGTTAATCACTTATCCGACCTCTAAAAAAGACTTTGCTCAACAATTGTAGTGACTTTGCCCACCACTGGTAATCCCTTCCCGCCCTCTAAAAATGACTTTGCCAAACAATTGTAATGACTTTGCCATCCACTGGTAATGACTTTGCCAACCACTGTTAATCACTTATCCGACCTCTAAAAATGACTTTTCCCAAAAATTTTAATGACTTTGCCAACCACTGTTAATCACTTATCCGACCTCCAAAAATGACTTAGTCCAACAATTGTAATGACCTTGCCAACCACTGTTAATCACTTATCCGACCTCCAAAAATGACTTTGCCCAACAATTGTAATGACTTTGCCGATCACTGTTAATCACTTTTCCGACCTCGAAAAATGATTTTGCCCAACAATTGTAATGATTTTGCCAACCACTGTTAATCACTTATCCGACCTCTAAAAATGACTTTGCCCAACAATTGTAGTGACTTTGCCCACCTATGGTTATCACTTATCCGACCTCTAAAAATGATTTTGCCATCCACTGGTGATGACTTTCCCAACCACTGTTAATCACTTTTCCGACCTCTAAAATGACTTTTCCCAACAATTTTATTGACTTTGCCAACCACTGTTAATCACTAATCCGACCTCCAAAAATGACTTTGCCCAACAATTGTAATGGCTTTGCCATCCACTTTTAATTACTAATCCGACCTGTTTAAATGACTTTTCCCAACAATTGTAATGACTTTGCCAACCCATGTAAATCACTTATCCGTCCTCTAAAAATGTCTTTGCCAAACAATTGTAATGACTTTGCCAACCACTGTGAATCACTTATCCGACCTACAAAAATGACTTTGCCCAACAATTGTAATGACTTTGCCAACCACTGTTAATCACTTATCGGACCTCCAAAAATTACTTTGCCAAACTAAAGTAATGACTTTGCCATCAACTGGTAATGACTTTTCAAGCCACTGTTAATCACTAATCCGACCTCGAAAAATGATTTTGCCCAACAATTGAAATGCCTTTGCCAACCACTGGTAATGACTTTGCCAACCTTTTTTAATTCCTAATCCGACCACCAAAAATGAATTTGCGCAACAATTGTAATGACTTTACCAACCACTGGTAATGACTTTAGCCACCACTGATTATCACTAATCCGACAACTAAAAATGCTTTTTCCAAACAATTGTAATGACTTGCCGAACAATTGTAATGACTTTGCCAACCACTGTTAATCACTAATCAGACCTCTAAAAATTATTTTTCCAACCACTGTTAATCACTTATCCAACCTCTAAAAATGACTTTTCCCAACAATTTTAATGACTTTGCCAACCACTGTTAATCACTTATCCGACCTCTAAAAATGACTTTGCCCAACAATTGAAATGACTTTGCCCACCACTGGTTATCACTTATCCGACCTCTAAAAATGACTTTGCCAAACAATTGTAATGACTTGGCCATCCACTGGTAATGACTTTCCCAACCACTGTTAATCAATTATCCGACCTCGAAAAATGATTTTGCCCAGCAATTGAAATGACTTTGCCAGCAACTGTTAATCACTTTTCCGACCTCTAAAATGACTTTTCCCAACAATTTTAATGACTTTGCCAACCACTGTTAATCACTAATCCGACCTCCAAAAATGACTTTGCCCAACAATTGTAATGGCTTTGCCATCCACTTTTAATCACTTATCCGACCTCCAAAAATGACTTTGCCGAACAATTGTAATGACTTTGCCGATCACTGTTAATCGATTTTCCGACCTCGAAAATTGATTTTTCCCAACAATTGTAATGATTTTGCCAACCACTGTTAATCACTTATCCGACCTCTAAAAATGACTTTGCCCAACAATTGTAGTGACTTTGCCCACCACTGGTTATCACTTATCCGACCTCTAAAAATGATTTTGCCATCCACTGGTAATGACTTTCCCAACCACTGTAAATCAATTATCCGACCTCGAAAAATGATTTTGCCCAGCAATTGAAATGACTTTGCCAGCAACTGTTAATCACTTTTCCGACCTCTAAAATGACTTTTCCCAACAATTTTAATGACTTTGCCAACCACTGTAAATCACTAATCCGACCTCCAAAAATGACTTTGCCCAACAATTGTAATGGCTTTGCCATCCACTTTTAATTACTAATCCGACCTGTTTAAATGACTTTGCCCAACAATAGTAATGACTTTGCCAACCCATGTAAATCACTTATCCGTCCTCTAAAAATGTCTTTGCAAAACAATTGTAATGACTTTGCCAACCACTGTGAATCACTAATCCGACCTCTAAAAATGACTTTGCCCAACAATTTTAATGACTTTGCCAACCACTGTTAATCACTTATCCGACCTCCAAAAATGACTTTGCCAAACAATTGTAATGACTTTGCCGATCACTGTAAATCACTTTTCCGACCTCGAAAAATGATTTTGCCCAACAATTGTAATGATTTTGCCAACCACTGTTAATAACTTATCCGATCTCTAAAAATGACTTTGCCCAACAATTGTAATGACTTTGCCAACCACTGTTAATCACTTATCAGACCTCAAAAAATTATTTTTCCAACCACTGTTAATCACTTATCCGACCTCTAAAAATGACTTTTCCCAACAATTTTAATGACTTTGCCAACCACTGTTAATCACTTATCCGACCTACAAAAATGACTTTGCCCAACAATTGTAATGACTTTGCCGATCACTGTTAATCACTTTTCCGACCTCGAAAAATGATTTTGCCCAACAATTGTAATGATTTTGCCCACCACTGGTAATCCCTTTCCGCCCTCTAAAAATGACTTTGCCAAACAATTGTAATGACTTTGCCATCCACTGGTAACGACTTTGCCAACCACTGTTAATCACTTATCCGACCTCTAAAAATGACTTTTCCCAACAATTTTAATGACCTTGCCAACCACTGTTAATCACTTATCCGACCTCCAAAAATGACTTTGCCCAACAATTGTAATGACTTTGCCGATCACTGTTAATCACTTTTCCGACCTCGAAAAATGATTTTGCCCAACAATTGTAATGATTTTGCCAACCACTGTTAATCACTTATCCGACCTCTAAAAATGACTTTGCCCAACAATTGTAGTGACTTTGCCCACCTATGGTTATCACTTATCCGACCTCTAAAAATGATTTTGCCATCCACTGGTGATGACTTTCCCAACCACTGTTAATCAATTATCCGACCTCGAAAAATGATTTTGCCCAGCAATTGAAATGGCTTTGCCATCCACTTTTAATTACTAATCCGACCTGTTTAAATGACTTTTCCCAACAATTGTAATGACTTTGCCAACCCATGTAAATCACTTATCCGTCCTCAAAAAATGTCTTTGCCAAACAATTGTAATGACTTTGCCAACCACTGTGAATCACTTATCCGACCTACAAAAATGACATGCCCAACAATTGTAATGACTTTGCCAACCACTGTTAATCACTTATCGGACCTCCAAAAATTACTTTGCCAAACTAAAGTAATGACTTTGCCATCAACTGGTAATGACTTTTCAAGCCACTGTTAATCACTAATCCGACCTCGAAAAATGATTTTGCCCAACAATTGAAATGCCTTTGCCAACCTCTGGTAATGACTTTGCCAACCACTTTTAATTCCTAATCCGACCACCAAAAATGAATTTGCGCAACAATTGTAATGACTTTGCCAACCACTGGTAATGACTTTAGCCACCACTGATTATCACTAATCCGACAACTAAAAATGCTTTTTCCAAACAATTGGAATGACTTGCCGAACAATTGTAATGACTTTGCCAACCACTGTTAATCACTAATCAGACCTCTAAAAATTATTTTTCCAACCACTGTTAATCACTTATCCAACCTCTAAAAATGACTTTTCCCAACAATTTTAATGACTTTGCCAACCACTGTTAATCACTTATCCGACCTCCAAAAATGACTTTGCCGAACAATTGTAATGACTTTGCCGATCACTGTTTATCGATTTTCCGACCTCGAAAATTGATTTTGCCCAACAATTGTAATGATTTTGCAAACCACTGTTAATCACTTATCCGACCTCTAAAAATGACTTTGCCCAACAATTGTAGTGACTTTGCCCACCACTGGTTATCACTTATCCGACCTCTAAAAATGATTTTGCCATCCACTGGTAATGACTTTCCCAACCACTGTTAATCAATTATCCGACCTCGAAAAATGATTTTGCCCAGCAATTGAAATGACTTTGCCAGCAACTGTTAATCACTTTTCCGACCTCTAAAATGACTTTTCCCAACAATTTTAATGACTTTGCCAACCACTGTTAATCACTAATCCGACCTCCAAAAATGACTTTGCCCAACAATTGTAATGGCTTTGCCATCCACTTTTAATCACTTATACGACCTCCAAAAATGACTTTGCCGAACAATTGTAATGACTTTGCCGATCACTGTTAATCGATTTTCCGACCTCGAAAATTGATTTTTCCCAACAATTGTAATGATTTTGCCAACCACTGTTAATCACTTATCCGACCTCTAAAAATGACTTTGCCCAACAATTGTAGTGACTTTGCCCACCACTGGTTATCACTTATCCGACCTCTAAAAATGATTTTGCCATCCACTGGTAATGACTTTCCCAACCACTGTTAATCAATTATCCGACCTCGAAAAATGATTTTGCCCAGCAATTGAAATGACTTTGCCAGCAACTGTTAATCACTTTTCCGACCTCTAAAATGACTTTTCCCAACAATTTTAATGACTTTGCCAACCACTGTTAATCACTAATCCGACCTCCAAAAATGACTTTGCCCAACAATAGTAATGACTTTGCCAACCCATGTAAATCACTTATCCGTCCTCTAAAAATGTCTTTGCAAAACAATTGTAATGACTTTGCCAACCACTGTGAATCACTAATCCGACCTCTAAAAATGACTTTGCCCAACAATTTTAATGACTTTGCCAACCACTGTTAATCACTTATCCGACCTCCAAAAATGACTTTGCCAAACAATTGTAATGACTTTGCCGATCACTGTAAATCACTTTTCCGACCTCGAAAAATGATTTTGCCCAACAATTGTAATGATTTTGCCAACCACTGTTAATCACTTATCCGATCTCTAAAAATGACTTTGCCCAACAATTGTAATGACTTTGCCAACCACTGTTAATCACTTATCAGACCTCAAAAAATTATTTTTCCAACCACTGTTAATCACTTATCCAACCTCTAAAAATGACTTTTCCCAACAATTTTAATGACTTTGCCAACCACTGTTAATCACTTATCCGACCTGCAAAAATGACTTTGCCCAACAATTGTAATGACTTTGCCGATAACTGTTAATCACTTTTCCGACCTCGAAAAATGATTTTGCCCAACAATTGTAATGATTTTGCCCACCACTGGTAATCCCTTTCCGCCCTCTAAAAATGACTTTGCCAAACAATTGTAATGACTTTGCCATCCACTGGTAATGACTTTGCCAACCACTGTTAATCACTTATCCGACCTCTAAAAATGACTTTTCCCAACAATTTTAATGACCTTGCCAACCACTGTTAATCACTTATCCGACCTCCAAAAATGACTTTGTCCAACAATAGTAATGACTTTGCAAACCACTGTTAATCACTAATCAGACCACTAAAAATTATTTTTCCAACCACTGTTAATCACTTATCCAACCTCTAAAAATGACTTTTCCCAACAATTTTAATGACTTTGCCAACCACTGTTAATCACTTATCCGACCTCCAAAAATGACTTTGCCCAACAATTGTATTGACTTTGCCGATCACTGTTAATCACTTCTCCGACCTCGAAAAATGATTTTGCCCAACAATTGTAATGATTTTGCCCACCACTGGTAATCCCTTTTCGCCCTCTAAAAATGACTTTGCCAAACAATTGTAATGACCTTGCCGTCCACTGGTAATGACTTATCCGACCTCTAAAAATGACTTTTCCCAAAAATTTTAATGACCTTGCCAACCACTGTCAATCACTTATCCGACCTCCAAAAATGACTTTGCCCAACAATTGTAATGACTTTGCCGACATCTGTTAATCACTTATCCGACCTCGAAAAATGATTTTGCCCAACACTTGAAATGACTTTGCCAACCACTGGTAATCCCTTTTCGCCCTCTAAAAATGATTTTTCCAAACAATTGTAATGACTTTGCCATACACTGGTTATGACTTTGCCAACCAATTTCAATCACTTATCCGACCTCCAAAAATGACTTTGCCCAACAACTGTAATGACTTTGCCGACCACTGTTATACATTTTTCCGACCTCGAGAAATGATTTTGCCCAACAATTGTAATGATTTTTCCAACCACTGTTAATCACTTATCCAACCTCTAAAAATGACTTTTCCCAACAATTTAAATGACTTTGCCAACCACTGTTAATCACTTATCCGACCTCCAAAAATGACTTTGCCCAACAATTGTATTGACTTTGCCGATCACTGTTAATCACTTCTCCGACCTCGAAAAATGATTTTGCCCAACAATTGTAATGATTTTGCCCACCACTGGTAATCCCTTTTCGCCCTCTAAAAATGACTTTGCCAAACAATTGTAATGACTTTGCCGTCCACTGGTAATGACTTATCCGACCTCTAAAAATGACTTTTCCCAAAAATTTTAATGACCTTGCCAACCACTGTCAATCACTTATCCGACCTCCAAAAATGATTTTGCCCAACACTTGAAATGACTTTGCCAACCACTGGTAATCCCTTTTCGCCCTCTAAAAATGATTTTTCCAAACAATTGTAATGACTTTGCCATACACTGGTTATGACTTTGCCAACCAATTTCAATCACTTATCCGACCTCCAAAAATGACTTTGCCCAACAATTGTAATGACTTTGCCGACCACTGTTAATCATTTTTCCGACCTCGAGAAATGATTTTGCCCAACAATTGTAATGATTTTTCCAACCACTGTTAATCACTTATCCAACCTCTAAAAATGACTTTTCCCAACAATTTTAATGACTTTGCCAACCACTGTTAATCACTTATCCGACCTCCAAAAATGACTTTGCCCAACAATTGTAATGACATTGCCGATCACTGTTAATCACTTTTCCGACCTCGAAAATTGATTTTGCCCAACAATTGTAATGATTTTGCCAACCACTGTTAATCACTTATCCGACCTCTAAAAATGATTTTGCCATCCACTGGTAATGACTTTCCCAACCACTCTTAATCAATTATCCGACCTCGAAAAATGATTTTGCCCAGCAATTGAAATGACTTTGCCAGCAACTGTTAATCACTTTTCCGACCTCTAAAATGACTTTTCCCAACAATTTTAATGACTTTGCCAACCACTGTTAATCACTAATCCGACCTCCAAAAATGACTTTGCCCGACAATTGTAATGGCTCTGCCATCCACTTTTAATTACTAATCCGACCTGTTTAAATGACTTTGCCCAACAATTGTAATGACTTTGCCAACCCATGTAAATCACTTATCCGTCCTATAAAAATGTCTTTGCCAAACAATTGTAATGACTTTGCTAACCACTGTGAATCACTAATCCGACCTCTAAAAATGACTTTGCCCAACAATTGTAATGACTTTGCCAACCACTGTTAATCACTTATCGGACCTCCAAAAATTACTTTGCCAAACAAAAGTAATGACTTTGCCATCAACTGGTAATGACTTTTCCAGCCACTGTTAATCACTAATCCGACCTCGAAAAATGATTTTGCCCAACAATTGAAATGCCTTTGCCAACCACTGGTAATGACTTTGCCAACCACTTTTAATTCCTAATCCGACCTCCAAAAATGAATTTGCGCAACAATTGTAATGACTTTGCCAACCACTGGTAATGACTTTAGCCACCACTGATTATCACTAATCCGACATCTAAAAATGCCTTTTCCAAACAATTGTAATGACTTTGCCAAACAATTGTAATGACTTTGCCAACCACTGTTAATCACTAATCAGACCTCTAAAAATTATTTTTCCAACCACTGTTAATTACTTATCCAACCTCTAAAAATGACTTTTCCCAACAATTTAATGACTTTGCCCACCACTGGTTATCACTTATCCGACCTCTAAAAATGATTTTGCCATCCACTGTTAATGACTTTCCCAACCACTGTTAATCAATTATCCGTACTCGAAAAATGATTTTGCCCAGCAATTGAAATGACTTTGCCAGCAACTGTTAATCACTTTTCCGACCTCTAAAATGACTTTTCCCAACAATTTTAATGACTTTGCCAACCACTGTTAATCACTAATCCGACCTCCAAAAATGACTTTGCCCAACAATTGTAATGACTTTGCCATCCACTTTTAATTACTAATCCGACCTGTTTAAATGACTTTGCCCAACAATTGTAATGACTTTGCCAACCCATGTAAATCACTTATCCGTCCTCTAAAAATGACTTTTCCCAACAATTTTAATGACTTTGCCAACCACTGTTAATCACTTATCCGACCTCCAAAAATGACTTTGCCCAACAATTGTAATGACTTTGCCGATCACTGTTAATCACTTTTCCGACCTCGAAAAATGATTTTGCCCAACAATTGTAATGATTTTGCCCACCACTGGTAATCCCTTTCCGCCCTCTAAAAATGACTTTGCCAAACAATTGTAATGACTTTGCCATCCACTGGTAATGACTTTGCCAACCACTGTTAATCACTTATCCGACCTCTAAAAATGACTTTTCCCAAAAATTTTAATGACTTTGCCAACCACTGTTAATCACTTATCCGACCTCCAAAAATGACTTTGCCCAACAATTGTAATGACTTTGCCGATCACTGTTAATCACTAATCAGACCTCTAAAAATTATTATTCCAACCACTGTTAATCACTTATCCAACCTCTAAAAATGACTTTTCCCAACAATTTTAATGACTTTGCCAACCACTGTTAATCACTTATCCGACCTCCAAAAATGACTTTGCCCAACAATTGAAATGACTTTGCCGATCACTGTAAATCACTTTTCCGACCTCGAAAAATGATTTTGCCCAACAATTGTAATGATTTTGCGCACCACTGGTAATCCCTTTCCGCCCTCTAAAAATGACTTTGCCAAACAATTGTAATGACTTTGCCATCCACTGGTAATGACTTTGCCAACCACTGTTAATCACTTATCCGACCTCTAAAAATGACTTTTCCCAAAAATTTAATGACTTTGCCAACCACTGTCAATCACTTATCCGACCTCGAAAAATGATTTTTCCCAACACTTGAAATGACTTTGCCAACCACTGGTAATCCCTTTCCGCCCTCTAAAAATGACTTTGCCAAACAATTGTAATGACTTTGCCATCCACTGGGAATGACTTTGCCGATCACTGTTAATCACTTTTCCGACCTCGAAAAATGATTTTGCCCAACAATTGTAATGATTTTGCCAACCACTGTTAATCACAAATCAGACCTCTAAAAATTATTTTTCCAACCACTGTTAATCACTTATCCAACCTCTAATAATGACTTTTCCCAACAATTTTAATGACTTTGCCAACCACTGTTAATCACTTATCCGACCTCCAAAAATGACTTTGCCCAACAATTGTAATGACTTTGCCGATCACTGTTAATCACTTTTCCGACCTCGAAAAATGATTTTGCCCAACAATTGTAACGATTTTGCCCACCACTGGTAATCCCTTTCCGCCCTCTAAAAATGACTTTGCCAAACAATTGTAATGCCTTTGCCATCCACTGTAAATGACTTTGCCAACCACTGTCAATCACTTATCCGACCTCCAAAAATGACTTTGCCCAACAATTGAAATGACTTTGCCGACCACTGTTAATCACTTATCCGACCTCGAAAAATGATTTTGCCCAACACTTGAAATGACTTTGCCAACCACTGGTAATCCCTTTCCGCCCTCTAAAAATGACTTTGCCAAACAATTGTAATGCCTTTGCCATCCACTGTTAATGACTTTGCCAACCACTGTCAATCACTTATCCGACCTCCAAAAATGACTTTGCCCAACAATTGTAATGACTTTGCCGACCACTGTTAATCACTTATCCGACCTCGAAAAATGATTTTGCCCAACACTTGAAATGACTTTGCCAAACACTGGTAATCCCTTTCCGCCCTCTAAAAATGACTTTGCCAAACATTTGTAATGACTTTGCCATCCACTGGTAATGACTTTGCCAACCACTGTTAATCACTTATCCGACCTCTAAAAATGACTTTTCCCAAAAATTTAATGACTTTGCCAACCACTGTCAATCACTTATCCGACCTCCAAAAATGACTTTGCCCAACAATTGTAATGACTTTGCCGACCACTGTTAATCACTTATCCGACCTCGAAAAATGATTTTGCCCAACACTTGAAATGACTTTGCCAACCACTGGTAATACCTTTCCGCCCTCTAAAAATGACTTTGCCAAACAATTGTAATGACTTTGCCATCCACTGGGAATGACTTTGCCGATCACTGTTAATCACTTTTCCGACCTCGAAAAATGATTTTACCCATTAATTGTAATGATTTTGCCAACCACTGTTAATCACTTATCCGATCTCTAAAAATTATTTTTCCAACCACTGTTAATCACTTATCCAACCTCTAAAAATGACTTTTCCCAACAATTTTAATGACTTTGCCAACCACTGTTAATCACTTATCCGACCTCCAAAAATGACTTTGCCCAACAATTGTAATGACTTTGCCGATCACTGTTAATCACTTTTCCGACCACGAAAAATGATTTTGCCCAACAATTGTAACGATTTTGCCCACTACTGGTAATCCCTTTCCGCCCTCTAAAAATGGCTTTGCCTAACAATTGTAATGACTTTGCCATCCACTGGGAATGACTTTGCCGATCACTGTTAATCACTTTTCCGACCTCGAAAAATGATTTTGCCCAACAATTGTAATGATTTTGCCAACCACTGTTAATCACTTATCCGATCTCTAAAAATGACTTTGCCAAACAATTGTAATGACTTTGCCAACCACTGTTAATCACAAATCAGACCTCTAAAAATTATTTTTCCAACCACTGTTAATCACTTATCCAACCTCTAAAAATGACTTTTCCCAACAATTTTAATGACTTTTCCAACCACTGTTAATCACTTATCCGACCTCCAAAAATGACTTTGCCCAACAATTGTAATGACTTTGCCGATCACTGTTAATCACTTTTCCGACCTCGAAAAATGATTTTGCCCAACAATTGTAACAATTTGCCCACCACTGGTAATCCCTTTCCGCCCTCTAAAAATGACTTTGCCAAACAATTGTAATGCCTTTGCCATCCACTGTTAATGACTTTGCCAACCACTGTTAATCACTTATCCGACCTCTAAAAATGACTTTTCCCAAAAATTTTAATGACTTTGCCAACCACTGTTAATCACTTATCCGACCTCCAAAAATGACTTTGCCCAACAATTGTAATGACTTTGCCGATCACTGTTAATCACTTTTCCGACCTCGAAAAATGATTTTGCCCAACAATTGTAATGACTTTGCCAACCACTGTTAATCACTAATCAGACCTCTAAAAATTATTTTTCAAACCACTGTTAATCACTTATCTAACCTCTAAAAATGACTTTTCCAAACAATTTTAATGACTTTGCCAACCACTGTTAATCACTTATCCGACCTCCAAAAATGACTTTGCCCAACACTTGAAATGACTTTGCCAACCACTGGTAATCCCTTTTCGCCCTCTAAAAATGATTTTTCCAAACAATTGTAATGACTTTGCCATCCACTGGTAATGACTTTGCCAACCACTGTTAATCACTTATCCTACCTCTAAAAATGACTTTTCCCAAAAATTTTAATGACTTTGCCAACCACTTTTAATCACTTATCCGACCTCCAAAAATGACTTTGCCCAACAATTGTAATGACTTTGCCGACCACTGTTAATCACTTTTCCGACCTCGAAAAATGATTTTGCCCAACAATTGTAATGATTTTGCCCACCACTGGTAATCCCTTTCCGCCCTCTAAAAATGACTTTGCCAAACAATTGTAATGACTTTGCCATCCACTGGTAATGACTTTGCCAACCACTGTTAATCACTTATCCGACCTCTAAAAATGACTTTTCCCAACAATTTTAATGACCTTGCCAACCACTGTTAATCACTTATCCGACCTCTAAAAATAATTTTTCCAACCACTGTTAATCACTTATCCAACCTCTAAAAATGACTTTTCCCAACAATTTTAATGACTTTGCCAACCACTGTTAATCACTTATCCGACCTCCAAAAATGACTTTGCCCAACAATTGTAATGACCTTGCCGATCACTGATAATCACTTTTCCGACCCCGAAAAATGATTTTGCCCAACAATTGAAATGACTTTGCCAACCACTGGTAATCCCTTTTCGCCCTCTAAAAATGATTTTTCCAAACAATTGTAATGACTTTGCCATCCACTGGTAATGACTTTGCCAACCACTGTTAATCACTTATACGACCTCTAAAAATGACTTTTCCCAAAAATTTTAATGACTTTGCCAACCACTTTTAATCACTTATCCGACCTCCAAAAATGACTTTGCCCAACAATTGTAATGACTTTGCCGACCACTGTTAATCACTTTTCCGACCTCGAAAAATGATTTTGCCCAACAATTGTAATGATTTTGCCCACCACTGGTAATCCCTTTCCGCCCTCTAAAAATGACTTTGCCAAACAATTGAAATGACTTTGCCATCCACTGGTAATGACTTTGCCAACCACTGTTAACCACTTATCCGACCTCTAAAAATGACTTTTCCCAACAATTTTAATGACCTTGCCAACTACTGTTAATCACTTATCCGACCTCCAAAAATGACTTTGCCCAACAATTGTAATGACTTTGCCGATCACTGTTAATCACTTTTCCGACCTCGAAAAATGATTTTGCCCAACAATTGTAATGATTTTGCCAACCACTGTTAATCACTTATCCGATCTCTAAAAATGACTTTGCCCAACAATTGTAATGACTTTGCCAACCACTGTTAATCACTAATCAGACCTCTAAAAATTATTTTTCCAACCACTGTTAATCACTTATCAAACCTCTAAAAATGACTTTTCCCAACAATTTTAATGACTTTGCCAACCACTGTTAATCACTTATCCGACCTCCAAAAATGACTTTGCCCAACAATTGTAATGACCTTGGCAATCACTGATAATCACTTTTCCGACCCCGAAAAATGATTTTGCCCAACAATTGAAATGACTTTGCCAACCACTTTTAATCACTTATCCGACCTCCAAAAATGACTTTGCCCAACAATTGTAATGACTTTGCCGACCACTGTTAATCACTTTTCCGACCTCGAAAAATGATTTTGCCCAACAATTGTAATGATTTTGCCCACCACTGGTAATCCCTTTCCGCCCTCTAAAAATGACTTTGCCAAACAATTGAAATGACTTTGCCATCCACTGGTAATGACTTTGCCAACCACTGTTAACCACTTATCCGACCTCTAAAAATGACTTTTCCCAACAATTTTAATGACCTTGCCAACTACTGTTAATCACTTATCCGACCTCCAAAAATGACTTTGCCCAACAATTGTAATGACTTTGCCGATCACTGTTAATCACTTTTCCGACCTCGAAAAATGATTTTGCCCAACAATTGTAATGATTTTGCCAACCACTGTTAATCACTTATCCGATCTCTAAAAATGACTTTGCCCAACAATTGTAATGACTTTGCCAACCACTGTTAATCACTAATAAGACCTCTAAAAATTATTTTTCCAACCACTGTTAATCACTTATCCAACCTCTAAAAATGACTTTTCCCAACAATTTTAATGACTTTGCCAACCACTGTTAATCACTTATCCGACCTCCAAAAATGACTTTGCCCAACAATTGTAATGACCTTGCCGATCACTGATAATCACTTTTCCGACCCCGAAAAATGATTTTGCCCAACAATTGAAATGACTTTGCCAACCACTGGTAATCCCTTTTCGCCCTCTAAAAATTATTTTTCCAAACAATTGTAATGACTTTGCCATCCACTGGTAATGACTTTGCCAACCACTGTTAATCACTTATACGACCTCTAAAAATGACTTTTCCCAAAAATTTTAATGACTTTGCCAACCACTTTTAATCACTTATCCGACCTCCAAAAATGACTTTGCCCAACAATTGTAATGACTTTGCCGACCACTGTTAATCACTTTTCCGACCTCGAAAAATGATTTTGCCCAACAATTGTAATGATTTTGCCCACCACTGGTAATCCCTTTCCGCCCTCTAAAAATGACTTTGCCAAACAATTGAAATGACTTTGCCATCCACTGGTAATGACTTTGCCAACCACTGTTAACCACTTATCCGACCTCTAAAAATGACTTTTCCCAACAATTTTAATGACCTTGCCAACTACTGTTAATCACTTATCCGACCTCCAAAAATGACTTTGCCCAACAATTGTAATGACTTTGCCGATCACTGTTAATCACTTTTCCGACCTCGAAAAATGATTTTGCCCAACAATTGTAATGATTTTGCCAACCACTGTTAATCACTTATCCGATCTCTAAAAATGACTTTGCCCAACAATTGTAATGACTTTGCCAACCACTGTTAATCACTAATCAGACCTCTAAAAATTATTTTTCCAACCACTGTTAATCACTTATCAAACCTCTAAAAATGACTTTTCCCAACAATTTTAATGACTTTGCCAACCACTGTTAATCACTTATCCGACCTCCAAAAATGACTTTGCCCAACAATTGTAATGACTTTGCCGATCACTGTTAATCACTTTTCCGACCCCGAAAAATGATTTTGCCCAACAATTGTAATGACTTTGCCAACCACTGTTAATCACTTATCCGACCTCTAAAAATGACTTTTCCCAAAAAATTTTAATGACTTTGCCAAACACTTTTAATCACTTATCCGACCTCCAAAAATGACTTTGCCCAACAATTGTAATGACTTTGCCGACCACTGTTTATCACTTATCCTACCTCGAAAAATGATTTTGCCCAACCCTTGAAATGACTTTGCCAACCACTGTTAATCACTTATCCGACCTCTAAAAATGACTTTGCCAAACAATTGTAATGACTTTGCCATCCACTGGTAATGACTTTGCAAACCACTGTTAATCACTTATCCGATCTCTAAAAATGTTTTTTCCCAACAATTTTAATGACTTTGCCAACCACTGTTAATCACTTATCCGACCTCCAAAAATGACTTTGCCCAACAATTGTAATGACTTTGCCGGCCACTGTTAATCACTTATCCGAACTCGAAAAATGATTTTGCCTAACAATTGAAATGACTTTGCCAACCACTGTTAATCACTTATCCGACCTCTAAAAATGACTTTGCCATCCACTGGGAATGACTTTGCCAACCACTGTTTATCACTTATCCGACCTCTAAAAATGACTTTGCCCAACAATTGTGGTGACTTTGCCCACCACTGGTTATCACTTATCCGACCTCTAAAAATGATTTTGCCCAACAATTGAAATGACTTTGCCCACCACTGGTAAACCCTTTCCGCCCTCTTAAAATGACTTTGCAAAACAATTGTAATGACTTTGCCATCCACTGGGAATGACTTTGCCAACCACTGTTAATCACTTATCCGACCTCTAAAAATGATTTTGCCCAACAATTTTAATGACTTTGCCTACCACTGTTAATCACTTATCCGACCTCCAAAAATGACTTTGCCCAACAATTGTAATGACTTTGCCGATCACTGTTAATCACTTTTCCGACCTCGAAAAATGATTTTGCCCAACAATTGTAATGATTTTGCCCACCACTGGTAATCCCTTTCCGCCCTCTAAAAATGACTTTGCCAAACAATTGTAATGCCTTTGCCATCCACTGTTAATGACTTTGCCAACCACTGTTAATCACTTATCCGACCTCTAAAAATGACTTTTCCCAAAAATTTTAATGACTTTGCCAACCACTGTTAATCACTTATCCGACCTCCAAAAATGACTTTGCCCAACAATTGTAATGACTTTGCCGACCACTGTTAATCACTCATCCGACCTCGAAAAATGATTGTTCCCAACACTTGAAATGACTTTGCCAACCACTGGTAATCCCTTTTCGCCCTCTAAAAATGATTTTTCCAAACAATTGTAATGACTTTGCCCTCCACTCGTAATGACTTTGCCAACCACTGTTAATCACTTATCCGACCTCTAAAAATGACTTGTCCCAAAAATTTTAATGACTTAACCAAACACTGTTAATCACTTATCCGACCTTTAAAAATGACTTTGCCAAACATATGTAATGACTTTGCCATCCACTGGTAATGACTTTGCCAACCACTAATAAACACTTATCCGATCTCGAAAAATGATTTTGCCTAACAATTGAAATGACTTTGCCAACCACTGTTAATCACTTATCCGACCTCTAAAAATGACTTTGCCATCCACTGGGAATGACTTTGCCAACCACTGTTTATCACTTATCCGACCTCTAAAAATGACTTTGCCCAACAATTGTGGTGACTTTGCCCACCACTGGTTATCACTTATCCGACCTCTAAAAATGATTTTGCCCAACAATTGAAATGACTTTGCCCACCACTGGTAAACCCTTTCCGCCCTCTTAAAATGACTTTGCAAAACAATTGTAATGACTTTGCCATCCACTGGGAATGACTTTGCCAACCACTGTTAATCACTTATCCGACCTCCAAAAATGACTTTGCCCAACAATTGTAATGACTTTGCCGATCACTGTTAATCACTTTTCCGACCTCGAAAAATGATTTTGCCCAACAATTGTAATGATTTTGCCCACCACTGGTAATCCCTTTCCGCCCTCTAAAAATGACTTTGCCAAACAATTGTAATGCCTTTGCCATCCACTGTTAATGACTTTGCCAACCACTGTTAATCACTTATCCGACCTCTAAAAATGACTTTGCCCAACAATTGTAATGACTTTGCCGACCACTGTTAATCACTCATCCGACCTCGAAAAATGATTGTTCCCAACACTTGAAATGACTTTGCCAACCACTGGTAATCCCTTTTCGCCCTCTAAAAATGATTTTTCCAAACAATTGTAATGACTTTGCCATCCACTCGTAATGACTTTGCCAACCACTGTTAATCACTTATCCGACCTCTAAAAATGACTTGTCCCAAAAATTTTAATGACTTAACCAAACACTTTTAATCACTTATCCGACCTCCAAAAATGACTTTGCCCAACAATTGTAATGACTTTGCCGACCACTGTTTATCACTTATCCTACCTCGAAAAATGATTTTGCCCAACACTTGAAATGACTTTGCCAACCACTGTTAATCACTTATCCGACCTTTAAAAATGACTTTGCCAAACAATTGTAATGACTTTGCCATCCACTGGTAATGACTTTGCCAACCACTGTTAATCACTTATCCGATCTCTAAAAATGTTTTTTCCCAACAATTTTAATGACTTTGCCAACCACTGTTAATCACTTATCCGACCTCCAAAAATGACTTTGCCCAACAATTGTAATGACTTTGCCGACCACTGTTAATCACTTATCCGAACTCGAAAAATGATTTTGCCCAACAATTGAAATGACTTTGCCAACCACTGTAAATCACTTATCCGACCTCTAAAAATGACTTTGCCCAACAATTGTGGTGACTTTGCCCACCACTGGTTATCACTTATCCGACCTCTAAAAATGATTTTGCCCAACAATTGAAATGACTTTGCCCACCACTGGTAATCCCTTTCCGCCCTCTAAAAATGACTTTGCCAAACAATTGTAATGACTTTGCCATCCACTGGGAATGACTTTGCCAACCACTGTTAATCACTTATCCGACCTCTAAAAATGACTTTTCCCAAAAATTTTAATGACTTTGCCCAACAATTGTGGTGACTTTGCCCACCACTGGTTATCACTTATCCGACCTCTAAAAATGATTTTGCCCAACAATTGAAATGACTTTGCCCACCACTGGTAATCCCTTTCCGCCCTCTAAAAATGACTTTGCCAAACAATTGTAATGCCTTTGCCATCCACTGTTAATGACTTTGCCAACCACTGTTAATCACTTATCCGACCTCTAAAAATGACTTTTCCCAAAAATTTTAATGACTTTGCCAACCACTGTTAATCACTTATCCGACCTCCAAAAATGACTTTGCCCAACAATTGTAATGACTTTGCCGACCACTGTTTATCACTTATCCTACCTCGAAAAATGATTTTGCCCAACACTTGAAATGACTTTGCCAACCACTGTTAATCACTTATCCGACCTTTAAAAATGACTTTGCCAAACAATTGTAATGACTTTGCCATCCACTGGTAATGACTTTGCCAACCACTGTTAATCACTTATCCGATCTCTAAAAATGTTTTTTCCCAACAATTTTAATGACTTTGCCAACCACTGTTAATCACTTATCCGACCTCCAAAAATGACTTTGCCCAACAATTGTAATGACTTTGCCGACCACTGTTAATCACTTATCCGAACTCGAAAAATGATTTTGCCCAACAATTGAAATGACTTTGCCAACCACTGTAAATCACTTATCCGACCTCTAAAAATGACTTTGCCATCCACTGGGAATGACTTTGCCAACCACTGTTTATCACTTATCCGACCTCTAAAAATGACTTTGCCCAACAATTGTGGTGACTTTGCCCACCACTGGTTATCACTTATCCGACCTCTAAAAATGATTTTGCCCAACAATTGAAATGACTTTGCCCACCACTGGTAATCCCTTTCCGCCCTCTAAAAATGACTTTGCCAAACAATTGTAATGACTTTGCCATCCACTGGGAATGACTTTGCCAACCACTGTTAATCACTTATCCGACCTCTAAAAATGACTTTTCCCAAAAATTTTAATGACTTTGCCCAACAATTGTGGTGACTTTGCCCACCACTGGTTATCACTTATCCGACCTCTAAAAATGATTTTGCCCAACAATTGAAATGACTTTGCCCACCACTGGTAATCCCTTTCCGCCCTCTAAAAATGACTTTGCCAAACAATTGTAATGCCTTTGCCATCCACTGTTAATGACTTTGCCAACCACTGTTAATCACTTATCCGACCTCTAAAAATGACTTTTCCCAAAAATTTTAATGACTTTGCCAACCACTGTTAATCACTTATCCGATCTCTAAAAATGTTTTTTCCCAACAATTTTAATGACTTTGCCAACCACTGTTAATCACTTATCCGACCTCCAAAAATGACTTTGCCCAACAATTGTAATGACTTTGCCGACCACTGTTAATCACTTATCCGAACTCGAAAAATGATTTTGCCCAACAATTGAAATGACTTTGCCAACCACTGTAAATCACTTATCCGACCTCTAAAAATGACTTTGCCATCCACTGGGAATGACTTTGCCAACCACTGTTTATCACTTATCCGACCTCTAAAAATGACTTTGCCCAACAATTGTGGTGACTTTGCCCACCACTGGTTATCACTTATCCGACCTCTAAAAATGATTTTGCCCAACAATTGAAATGACTTTGCCCACCACTGGTAATCCCTTTCCGCCCTCTAAAAATGACTTTGCCAAACAATTGTAATGACTTTGCCATCCACTGGGAATGACTTTGCCAACCACTGTTAATCACTTATCCGACCTCTAAAAATGATTTTGCCCAACAATTTTAATGACTTTGCCGATCACTGTTAATCACTTTTCCGACCTCGAAAATTGATTTTGCCCAACAATTGTAATGATTTTTCCCACCACTGGTAATTCCTTTCCGCCCTCTAAAAATGACTTTGCCAAACAATTGTAATGCCTTTGCCATCCACTGTTAATGACTTTGCCAACCACTGTTAATCACTAATCCGACCTCTAAAAATGACTTTTCCCAAAAATTTTAATGACTTTGCCAACCACTGTTAATCACTTATCCGACCTCCAAAAATGACTTTGCCCAACAATTGTAATGACTTTGCCGACCACTGTTAATCACTCATCCGACCTCGAAAAATGATTGTTCCCAACACTTGAAATGACTTTGCCAACCACTGGTAATCCCTTTTCGCCCTCTAAAAATGATTTTTCCAAACAATTGTAATGACTTTGCCATCCACTCGTAATGACTTTGCCAACCACTGTTAATCACTTATCCGACCTCTAAAAATGACTTGTCCCAAAAATTTTAATGACTTAACCAAACACTTTTAATCACTTATCCGACCCCCAAAAATGACTTTGCCCAACAATTGTAATGACTTTGCCGACCACTGTTTATCACTTATCCTACCTCGAAAAATGATTTTGCCCAACACTTGAAATGACTTTGCCAACCACTGTTAATCACTTATCCGACCTTTAAAAATGATTTTGCCAAACAATTGTAATGACTTTGCCATCCACAGGTAATGACTTTGCCAACCACTGTTAATCACTTATCCGATCTCTAAAAATGTTTTTTCCCAACAATTTTAATGACTTTGCCAACCACTGTTAATCACTTATCCGACCTCCAAAAATGACTTTGCCCAACAATTGTAATGACTTTGCCGACCACTGTTAATCACTTATCCGAACTCGAAAAATGATTTTGCCCAACAATTGAAATGACTTTGCCAACCACTGTTTATCACTTATCCGACCTCTAAAAATGACTTTGCCCAACAATTGTGGTGACTTTGCCCACCACTGGTTATCACTTATCCGACCTCTAAAAATGATTTTGCCCAACAATTGAAATGACTTTGCCCACCACTGGTAATCCCTTTCCGCCCTCTAAAAATGACTTTGCCAAACAATTGTAATGACTTTGCCATCCACTGGGAATGACTTTGCCTACCACTGTTAATCACTTATCCGACCTCTAAAAATGATTTTGCCCAACAATTGAAATGACTTTGCCCACTACTGGTAATCCTTTTCCGTCCTCTAAAAATGTCTTTGCCCAGCAATTGAAATGACTTTGCCAGCAACTGTTAATCACTTTTCCGACCTCTAAAAATGACTTTTCCCAACAATTTTAATGACTTTGCCATCCAATTTTAATTACTTATCCGACCTCTTTAAATGACTTTGCCCAACAATTGTAATGACTTTGCCAACCCATGTAAATCACTTATCCGTCCTCTAAAAATGTCTTTGCCAAACAATTGTAATAACTTTGCCAACCACTGTGAATCACTAATCCGACCTCTAAAAATGACTTTGCCCAACAATTGTAATGACTTTGCCAACCACTGTTAATCACTAATCAGACCTCTAGAAATGATTTTGCGCAACAATTATAATGACTGTGCCAACCACTGGTAATGACTTTGCCAACCACTGTTAATCACTAATCAGACCTCTAGAAATGATTTTGCGCAACAATTGTAATGACTGTGCCAACCACTGGTAATGACTTTGCCAACCACTGTTAATCACTCATCCGACCTCTAAAAATGACTTTGCCCAACAATTGTAATGACTTTGCCAACACATGTTAATCACTTATCGGACCTCGAAAAATGATTTTGCCCAACAATTGAAATGGCATTGCCAACCACTTTTAATTCCTAATCCGACCTTCAAAAATGAATTTGCGCAACAATTGTAATGACTTTGCCAACCACTGGTAATGACTTTAGCCACCACTGATTATCACTAATCCGACATCTAAAAATGCCTTTGCCAAACAATTGTAATGACTTTGCCAAACAATTGTAATGACTTTGCCAACCACTGTTAATCACTTATCCGACCTCTAGAAATGATTTTGCGCAACAATTGTAATGACTGTGCCAACCACTGGTAATGACTTTGCCAACCACTGTTAATCACTCATCCGACCTCTTGAAATGATTTTGCGCAACAATTGTAATGACTGTGCCAACCACTGGTAATGACTTTGCCAACCACTGTTAATCACTCATCCGACCTCTTGAAATGATTTTGCGCAACAATTGAAATGACTTTGCCAACCACTGTAAATCACTTATCCGACCTCTAAAAATGACTTTGCCATCCACTGGGAATGACTTTGCCAACCACTGTTTATCACTTATCCGACCTCTAAAAATGACTTTGCCCAACAATTGTGGTGACTTTGCCCACCACTGGTTATCACTTATCCGACCTCTAAAAATGATTTTGCCCAACAATTGAAATGACTTTGCCCACCACTGGTAATCCCTTTCCGCCCTCTAAAAATGACTTTGCCAAACAATTGTAATGACGTCGCCATCCACTGGGAATGACTTTGCCAACCACTGTTAATCACTTATCCGACCTCTAAAAATGATTTTGCCCAACAATTGAAATGACTTTGCCCACCACTGGTAATCCTTTTCCGTCCTCTAAAAATGTCTTTGCCCAGCAATTGAAATGACTTTGCCAACCACTGTAAATCACTTATCCGACCTCTAAAAATGACTTTGCCATCCACTGGGAATGACTTTGCCAACCACTGTTTATCACTTATCCGACCTCTAAAAATGACTTTGCCCAACAATTGTGGTGACTTTGCCCACCACTGGTTATCACTTATCCGACCTCTAAAAATGATTTTGCCCAACAATTGAAATGACTTTGCCCACCACTGGTAATCCCTTTCCGCCCTCTAAAAATGACTTTGCCAAACAATTGTAATGACGTCGCCATCCACTGGGAATGACTTTGCCAACCACTGTTAATCACTTATCCGACCTCTAAAAATGACTTTTCCCAACAATTTTAATGACTTTGCCATCCAATTTTAATTACTTATCCGACCTCTTTAAATGACTTTGCCCAACAATTGTAATGACTTTGCCAACCCATGTAAATCACTTATCCGTCCTCTAAAAATGTCTTTGCCAAACAATTGTAATAACTTTGCCAACCACTGTGAATCTCTAATCCGACCTCTAAAAATGACTTTGCCCAACAATTGTATGGCCTTGCCAACCACTGTTAATCACTAATCAGACCTCTAGAAATGATTTTGCGCAACAATTATAATGACTGTGCCAACCACTGGTAATGACTTTGCCAACCACTGTTAATCACTAATCAGACCTCTAGAAATGATTTTGCGCAACAATTGTAATGACTGTGCCAACCACTGGTAATGACTTTGCCAACCACTGTTAATCACTCATCCGACCTCTAAAAATGACTTTGCCCAACAATTGTAATGACTTTGCCAACAAATGTTAATCACTTATCGGACCTCGAAAAATGATTTTGCCCAACAATTGAAATGGCATTGCCAACCACTTTTAATTCCTAATCCGACCTTCAAAAATGAATTTGCGCAACAATTGTAATGACTTTGCCAACCACTGGTAATGACTTTAGCCACCACTGATTATCACTAATCCGATATCTAAAAATGCCTTTGCCAAACAATTGTAATGACTTTGCCAAACAATTGTAATGACTTTGCCAACCACTGTTAATCACTTATCCGACCTCTAGAAATGATTTTGCGCAACAATTGTAATGACTGTGCCAACCACTGGTAATGACTTTGCCAACCACTGTTAATCACTCATCCGACCTCTTGAAATGATTTTGCGCAACAATTGTAATGACTGTTCCAACCACTGGTAATGACTTTGCCAACCACTGTTAATCACTCATCCGACCTCTAAAAATGACTTTGCCCAACAATTGTAATGACTTTGCCAACCACTGTTAATCACTTATCGGACCTCGAAAAATGATTTTGCCCAACAATTGAAATGACTTTGCCAACCACTTTTAATTCCTAATCCGACCTCCAAAAATGAATTTGCGCAACAATTGTAATGACTTTGCCAACCACTGGTAATGACTTTAGCCACCACTGATTATCACTAATCCGACATCTAAAAATGCCTTTGCCAAACAATTGTAATGACTTTGCCAAACAATTGTAATGACTTTGCCAAACAATTGTAATGACTTTGCCAACCACTGTTAATCACTAATCAGACCTCTAAAAATTATTTTTCCAACCACTGTTAATCACTTATCCGACCTCCAAAAATGACTCTGCCCAACAATTGTAATTACTTTGCCGATCACTGTTAATCACTTATCCGACCTCTAGAAATGATTTTGCGCAACAATTGTAATGACTGTGCCAACCACTGGTAATGACTTTGCCAACCACTGTTAATCACTCATCCGACCTCTAAAAATGACTTCGCCCAACAATTGTAATGACTTTGCCAACCACTGTTAATCACTTATCGGACCTCGAAAAATGATTTTGCCCAACAATTGAAATGGCATTGCCAACCACTTTTAATTCCTAATCCGACCTCCAAAAATGAATTTGCGCAACAATTGTAATGACTTTGCCAACCACTGGTAATGACTTTAGCCACCACTGATTATCACTAATCCGACATCTAAAAATGCCTTTGCAGAACAATTGTAATGACTTTGCCAACCACTGTTAATCACTAATCAGACCTCTAAAAATTATTTTGCCAACCACTGTTAATCACTCATCCGACTTCTAGAAATGATTTTGCGCAACAATTGTAATGACTTTGCCAAACAATTGTAATGACTTTGCCAACCACTGTTAATCACTTATCCGACCTCTAGAAATGATTTTGCGCAACAATTGTAATGACTGTGCCAACCACTGGTAATGACTTTGCCAACCACTGTTAATCACTCATCCGACCTCTAGAAATGATTTTGCGCAACAATTGTAATGACTGTGCCAACCACTGGTAATGACTTTGCCAACCACTGTTAATCACTCATCCGACCTCTAAAAATGACTTTGCCCAACAATTGTAATGACTTTGCCAACCACTGTTAATCACTTATCGGACCTCGAAAAATTATTTTGCCCAACAATTGAAATGGCATTGCCAACCACTTTTAATTCCTAATCCGACCTCCAAAAATGAATTTGCGCAACAATTGTAATGACTTTGCCAACCACTGGTAATGACTTTAGCCACCACTGATTATCACTAATCCGACATCTAAAAATGCCTTTGCCAAACAATTGTAATGACTTTGCCAAACAATTGTAATGACTTTGCCAAACAATTGTAATGACTTTGCCAACCACTGTTAATCACTAATCAGACCTCTAAAAATTATTTTTCCAACCACTGTTAATCACTTATCCAACCTCTAAAAATGACTTTTCCCAACAATTTTAATGATTTTGCCAACCACTGTTAATCACTTATCCGACCTCCAAAAATGACTCTGCCCAACAATTGTAATGACTTTGCCGATCACTGTTAATCACTTTTCCGACATCGAAAAATGATTTTGCCCAACAATTGTAATGATTTTGCCAACCACTGTTAATCACTAATCAGACCTCTAAAAATTATTTTTCCAACCACTGTTAATCACTTATCCGACCTCTAGAAATGATTTTGCGCAACAATTGTAATGACTGTGCCAACCACTGGTAATGACTTTGCCAACCACTGTTAATCACTCATCCGACCTCTAAAAATGACTTTGCCCAACAATTGTAATGACTTTGCCAACCACTGTTAATCACTTATCGGACCTCGAAAAATGATTTTGCCCAACAATTGAAATGTCATTGCCAACCAATTTTAATGTCTAATCCGACCTCCAAATATGAATTTGCGCAACAATTGTTATGACTTTGCCGACCACTGTTAATCACTTATCCGACCTCGAAAAATGATTTTGCCCAACAATTGAAATGACTTTGCCAACCACTGTTAATCACTTATCCGACCTCTAAAAATGACTTTTCCCAACAATTTTAATGACTTTGCCAACCACTGTTAATCACTTATCCGACCTCTAAAAATGACTTTGCCATCCACTGGAAATGACTTCGCCAACCACTGTTAATGACTTTTCCAGCCACTGTTCATCCCTTATCCGACCTCTAAAAATGACTTTGCCAAACAATTGTAATGACTTTGCCCACCAGTGGTTATCACTTATCCGACCTCTAAAAATGATTTTGCCCAACAATTGAAATGACTTTGCCCACCACTGGTAATCCCTTTCCGCCCTCTAAAATTGACTTTGCCAAATAATTGTAATGACTTTGCCATCCACTGGTAATGACTATGCCAACCACTGGGAATGACTTTGCCTACCACTGTTAATTACTTATCCGACACCGAAAAATGATTTTGACCAACAATTGAAATGACTTTGCCCACCACTGGTTATCACTTATCCGACCTCAAAAAATGATTTTGCCCAACAATTGAAATGACTTTGCCCACCACTGGTAATCCCTTTCCGCCCTCTAAATATGACTTTGCCAAACAATTGAAATGACTTTGCCATCCAATGGTAATGACTTTCCCAACCACTGTTAATCAATTGTCCGACCTCGAAAAATGATTTTGCCCAACAATTGTAATGACTTTGTCGGCCCATTTAAATCACTTATCCGACCTCTAAAAATGTCTTTGCCATACAATGTTAATGACTTTGCCAACCACTGTGAATCACTAATCCGACCTCTAAAAATGACTTTGCCCAACAATTGTAATGACTTTTCCAACCACTGTTAATCACTAATCAGATCTCTAAAAATTATTTTTCCAACCACTGTTAATCACTTATCCGACCTCTAGAAATGATTTTGCGCAACAATTGTAATGACTGTGCCAACCACTGTTAATCACTCATCCGACCACTAAAAATGACTTTGCCCAACAATTGTAATGACTTTGCCAACCACTTTTAATCACTTATCCGACCTCCAAAAATGAATTTGCGCAACAATTGTAATGACTTTGCCAACCACTGGTAATGACTTTAGCCACCACTGATTATCACTTATCCGACATCTAAAAATGCCTTTGCCAAACAATTGTAATGACTTTGCCAAACAATTGTAATGACTTTGCCAACCACTGTTAATCACTTATCCGACCTCTAGAAATGATTTTGCGCAACAATTGTAATGACTGTGCCAACCACTGTTAATCACTCATCCGACCTCTAGAAATGATTTTGCGCAACAATTGTGATGACTGTGCCAACCACTGGTAATGACTTTGCCAACCACTGTTAATCACTCATCCGACCTCTAAAAATGACTTTGCCCAACAATTGTAATGACTTTGCCAACCACTGTTAATCACTTATCGGACCTCGAAAAATGATTTTGCCCAACAATTGAAATGGCATTGCCAACCAATTTTAATTCCTAATCCGACCTCCAAAAATGAATTTGCGCAACAATTGTAATGACTTTAGCCACCACTGATTATCACTAATCCGACATCTAAAAATGCCTTTGCCAAACAATTGTAATGACTTTGCCAAACAATTGTAATGACTTTGCCAAACAATTGTAATGACTTTGCCAACCACTGTTAATCACTAATCAGACCTCTAAAAATTATTTTTCCAACCACTGTTAATCACTTATCCAACCTCTAAAAATGACTTTTCCCAACAATTTTAATGATTTTGCCAACCACTGTTAATCACTTATCCGACCTCCAAAAATGACTCTGCCCAACAATTGTAATGACTTTGCCGATCACTGTTAATCACTTTTCCGACCTCGAAAAATGATTTTGCCCAACAATTGTAATGATTTTGCCAACCACTGTTAATCACTAATCAGACCTCTAAAAATTATTTTTCTAACCACTGTTAATCACTTATCCGACCTCTAGAAATGATTTTGCGCAATAATTGTAATGACTGTGCCAACCACTGGTAATGACTTTGCCAACCACTGTTAATCACTCATCCGTCCTCTAAAAATGACTTTGCCCAACAATTGTAATGACTTTGCCATCCACTGTTAATCACTTATCGGACCTCGAAAAATGATTTTGCCCAACAATTGAAATGTCATTGCCAGCCACTTTTAATTCCTAATCCGACCTCCAAAAATGAATTTGCGCAACAATTGTAATGACTTTGCCGACCACTGTTAATCACTTATCCGACCTCGAAAAATGAATTTGGCCATTAATTGAAATGACTTTGCCAACCACTGTTAATCACTTATCCGAATTCTAAAAATGACTTTGCCAAACAATTGTAATGACTTTGCCATCCACTGGTAATGACTTTGCCAACCACTGTTAATCACTTATCCGACCTCTAAAAATGACTTTTCCCAACAATTTTAATGACTTTGCCATCCACTGGAAATGACTTCGCCAACCACTGTTAATGACTTTTCCAGCCACTGTTCATCCCTTATCCGACCTCTAAAAATGACTTTGCCCAACAATTGTAATGACTTTGCCCACCACTGGTTATCACTTATCCGACCTCTAAAAATGATCTTGCCCAACAATTGAAATGACTTTGCCCACCACTGGTAATCCCTTTCCGCCCTCTAAATATGACTTTGCCAAACAATTGAAATGACTTTGCCATCCAATGGTAATGACTTTCCCAACCACTGTTAATCAATTGTCCGACCTCGAAAAATGATTTTGCCCAACAATTGTAATGACTTTGTCGGCCCATTTAAATCACTTATCCGACCTCTAAAAATGTCTTTGCCATACAATGTTAATGACTTTGCCAACCACTGTGAATCACTAATCCGACCTCTAAAAATGACTTTGCCCAACAATTGTAATGACTTTTCCAACCACTGTTAATCACTAATCAGATCTCTAAAAATTATTTTTCCAACCACTGTTAATCACTTATCCGACCTCTAGAAATGATTTTGCGCAACAATTGTAATGACTGTGCCAACCACTGTTAATCACTCATCCGACCACTAAAAATGACTTTGCCCAACAATTGTAATGACTTTGCCAACCACTTTTAATCACTTATCCGACCTCCAAAAATGAATTTGCGCAACAATTGTAATGACTTTGCCAACCACTGGTAATGACTTTAGCCACCACTGATTATCACTTATCCGACATCTAAAAATGCCTTTGCCAAACAATTGTAATGACTTTGCCAAACAATTGTAATGACTTTGCCAACCACTGTTAATCACTTATCCGACCTCTAGAAATGATTTTGCGCAACAATTGTAATGACTGTGCCAACCACTGTTAATCACTCATCCGACCTCTAGAAATGATTTTGCGCAACAATTGTGATGACTGTGCCAACCACTGGTAATGACTTTGCCAACCACTGTTAATCACTCATCCGACCTCTAAAAATGACTTTGCCCAACAATTGTAATGACTTTGCCAACCACTGTTAATCACTTATCGGACCTCGAAAAATGATTTTGCCCAACAATTGAAATGGCATTGCCAACCAATTTTAATTCCTAATCCGACCTCCAAAAATGAATTTGCGCAACAATTGTAATGACTTTAGCCACCACTGATTATCACTAATCCGACATCTAAAAATGCCTTTGCCAAACAATTGTAATGACTTTGCCAAACAATTGTAATGACTTTGCCAACCACTGTTAATCACTAATCAGACCTCTAAAAATTATTTTTCCAACCACTGTTAATCACTTATCCAACCTCTAAAAATGACTTTTCCCAACAATTTTAATGATTTTGCCAACCACTGTTAATCACTTATCCGACCTCCAAAAATGACTCTGCCCAACAATTGTAATGACTTTGCCGATCACTGTTAATCACTTTTCCGACCTCGAAAAATGATTTTGCCCAACAATTGTAATGATTTTGCCAACCACTGTTAATCACTAATCAGACCTCTAAAAATTATTTTTCTAACCACTGTTAATCACTTATCCGACCTCTAGAAATGATTTTGCGCAATAATTGTAATGACTGTGCCAACCACTGGTAATGACTTTGCCAACCACTGTTAATCACTCATCCGTCCTCTAAAAATGACTTTGCCCAACAATTGTAATGACTTTGCCAACCACTGTTAATCACTTATCGGACCTCGAAAAATGATTTTGCCCAACAATTGAAATGTCATTGCCAGCCACTTTTAATTCCTAATCCGACCTCCAAAAATGAATTTGCGCAACAATTGTAATGACTTTGCCGACCACTGTTAATCACTTATCCGACCTCGAAAAATGAATTTGGCCATTAATTGAAATGACTTTGCCAACCACTGTTAATCACTTATCCGAATTCTAAAAATGACTTTGCCAAACAATTGTAATGACTTTGCCATCCACTGGTAATGACTTTGCCAACCACTGTTAATCACTTATCCGACCTCTAAAAATGACTTTTCCCAACAATTTTAATGACTTTGCCATCCACTGGAAATGACTTCGCCAACCACTGTTAATGACTTTTCCAGCCACTGTTCATCCCTTATCCGACCTCTAAAAATGACTTTGCCCAACAATTGTAATGACTTTGCCCACCACTGGTTATCACTTATCCGACCTCTAAAAATGATCTTGCCCAACAATTGAAATGACTTTGCCCACCACTGGTAATCCCTTTCCGCCCTCTAAAATTGACTTTGCCAAATAATTGTAATGACTTTGCTATCCACTGGTAATGACTATGCCAACCACTTGGAATGACTTTGCCTACCACTGTTAATTACTTATCCGTCACCGAAAAATGATTTTGACGAACAATTGAAATGACTTTGCCCACCACTGGTTATCACTTATCCGACCTCAAAAAATGATTTTGCCCAACAATTGAAATGACTTTGCCCACCACTGGTAATCCCTTTCCGCCCTCTAAAAATGACTTTGCCAAACAATTGAAATGACTTTGCCATCCACTGGTAATGACTTTCCCAACCACTGTTAATCAATTGTCCGACCTCGAAAAATGATTTTGCCCAACAATTGTAATGACTTTGCCAACCACTGTGAATCACTAATCCGACCTCTAAAAATGACTTTGCCCAAAAATATTAATGACTTTGCCAACCACTGTTAATCACTTATCCGACCTCCAAAAATGACTTTGCCCAACAATTGTAATGACTTTGCCGACCACTGTTAATCACTTATCCGACCTCTAAAAATGACTTTGCCAAACAATTGTAATGACTTTGCCAACCACTGTTAATCACTTATCCCACCTCTAAAAATGACTTTTCCCAACAATTTTAATGACTTTGCCAACCACTGTTAATCACTTATCCGACCTCCAAAAATGACATTGCCCAACAATTGTAATGACTTTGCCGACCACTGGTTAATCACTTATCCGAACTCGAAAAATGATTTTGCCCAACAATTGAAATGACTTTGCCAACCACTGTTAATCACTTATCCGATCTCTAAAAATGACTTTGCCAAACAATTGTAATGACTTTGCCATCCACTGGTAATGACTTTGCCAACCACTGTTAATCACTTATCCGACCTAAGAAAAATGATTTTGCCCAACAATTGAAATGACTTTGCCCACCACTGGTAATCCCTTTCCGTCCTCTAAAAATGACTTTGCCAAACAATAGTAATGACTTTGCCATCCACTGGTAATGACTTTGCCAACCACTGTTAATCACTTATCCGACCTCTAAAAATGACTTTTCCCAAAAATTTTAATGACCTTGCCAACCACTGTTAATCACTTATCTTACCTCCAAAAATGACTCTGCCCAACAATTGTAATGACTTTGCCGACCACTGTTAATCACTTATCGGACCTCGAAAAATGATTTTGCCCAACAATTGAAATGACTTTGCCCACCACTGGTAATCCCTTTCCGACCTCTAAAAATGACTTTTCCCAGCAATTGAAATGACTTTGCCAGCCACTGTTAATCCATTATCCGACCTCCAAAAATGACTTTGCCCAACAATTGTAATGACTTTTCCAGCCACTGTTCATCCCTTATCAGACCTCTAAAAATGACTTTGCCCAACAATTGTAATGACTTTGCCCACAACTGGTTATCACTTATCCGACCTCTAAAAATGATTTTGCCCAACAATTGAAATGACTTTGTCCACCACTGGTAATCCCTTTCCGCCCTCTAATAATGACTTTGCCAAATAATTGTAATGACTTTGCCATCCACTGGTAATGACTATGCCAACCACTGGGAATGACTTTGCCGACCACTGTTAATCACTTATCCGACACCGAAAAATGATTTTGACCAACAATTGAAATGACTTTGCCCACCACTGGTTATCACTTATCCGACCTCAAAAAATGATTTTGCCCAACAATTGAAATGACTTTGCCCACCACTGGTAATCCCTTTCCGCCCTCTAAAAATGACTTTGCCAAACAATTGAAATGACTTTGCCATCCACTGGTAATGACTTTCCCAACCACTGTTAATCAATTGTCCGACCTCGAAAAATGATTTTGCCCAACAATTGTAATGACTTTGTCGGCCCATTTAAATCACTTATCCGACCTCTTAAAATGTCTTTGCCATACAATTGTAATGACTTTGCCAACCACTGTGAATCACTAATCCGACCTCTAAAAATGACTTTGCCCAACAATTGAAATGACTTTGCCAACCACTGTTAATCACTAATCAGATCTCTAAAAATTATTTTTCCAACCACTGTTAATCACTTATCCGACCTCTAGAAATGATTTTGCGCAACAATTGTAATGACTGTGCCAACCACTGTTAATCACTCATCCGACCACTAAAAATGACTTTGCCCAACAATTGTAATGACTTTGCCAACCACTGTTAATCACTTATCCGACCTCCAAAAATTACTTTGCCAAACAAAAGTAATTACTTTGCCATCAACTGGTAATGACTTTGCCAGCCACTGTTAATCACTTATCCGACCACCAAAAATGAATTTGCGTAACAATTGTAATGCTTTTGCCAACCACTGGTAATGACTTTAGCCACCACTGATTATCACTTATCCGACATCTAAAAATGCCTTTGCCAAACAATTGTAATGACTTTGCCAAACAATTGTAATGACTTTGCCAACCACTGTTAATCACTAATCAGTCCACTAAAAATTATTTTTCCAACCACTGTTAATCACTTATCCGACCTCTAAAAATGACTTTGCCCAACAATTGTAATGACTTTGCCGACCACTGTTTAATCACTTATCCGAACTCGAAAAATGATTTTGCCCAACAATTGAAATGACTTTGCCAACCACTGTTAATCACTTATCCGATCTCTAAAAATGACTTTGCCAAACAATTGTAATGACTTTGCCATCCACTGGTAATGACTTTGCCAACCACTGTTAATCACTTATCCGACCTCGAAAAATGATTTTGCCTAACAATTGAAATGACTTTGCCCACCACTGGTAATCCCTTTTAGTCCTCTAAAAATGACTTTGCCAAACAATTGTAATGACTTTGCCAAACACTGGTAATCACCTATCCGACCTCTAAAAATGACTTTTCCCAAAAATTTTATTGACCTTGCCAACCACTGTTAATCACTTATCCGACCTCCAAAAATGACTCTGCCCAACAATTGTAATGACTTTGCCGACCACTGTTAATCACTTATCCGACCTCGAAAAATGATTTTGCCCAGCAATTGAAACGACTTTGCCAGCAACTGTTAATCACTTTTCCGACCTCTAAAAATGACTTTGCCATCCACTGGGAATGACTTTGCCATCCACTGGGAATGACTTTGCCAACCACTGTTTATCACTTATCCGACCTCGAAAAATGATTTTGCCCAACAATTGAAATGACTTTGCCCACCACTGGTAATCCCTTTCCGCCCTCTAAAAATGACTTTGCCAAACAATTGTAATGACTTTGCCATCCACTGGTAATGACTTTGCCAACCACAGTTAATCACTTATCCGACCTCTTAAAATGACTTTTCCCAAAAATTTTAATGACTTTGCCAACCACTGTTAATCACTTATCCGACCTCCAAAAATGACTTTGCCCAACAATTGTAATGACTTTGCCGACCACTGTTAATCACTTATCCGAACCCGAAAAATGATTTTGCCCAGCACTAGAAATGACTTTGCCAACCACTGTTAATCACTTATCCGACCTCTAAAAATGACTTTGCCAAACAATTGTAATGACTTTGCCATCCACTGGTAATGACTTTGCCAACATCTGTTAATCACTTATCCGATCTCTAAAAATGACTTTTCCCAAAAATTTTAATGACTTTGCCCACCACTGGTTATCACTTATCCGACCTCAAGAAATGATTTTGCCAAACAATTGTAATGACTTTGCCAACCACTGTGAATCACTAATCCGACCTCTAAAAATGACTTTGCCCAACAATTGTAATGACTTTGCCAACCACTGTTAATCACTAATCCGACCTCCAAAAATTACTTTGCCAAACAAAAGTAAATACTTTGCCATCAACTGGTAATGACTTTGCCAGCCACTGTTAATCACTTATCCGACCTCCAAAAATGAATTTGCGCAACAATTGTAATGACTTTGCCAACCACTGGTAATGACTTTAGCCACCACTGATTATCACTTATGTGACATCTAAAAATGCCTTTGCCAAACAATTGTAATGTCTTTGCCAAACAATTGTAATGACTTTGCCGACCACTGTTAATCACTTATCCGACCTCGTAAAATGATTTTGCCCAGCACTAGAAATGACTTTGCCAACAACTGTTAATCACTTATCCGACCTCTAAAAATGACTTTGCCAAACAATTGTAATGACTTTGCCATCCACTGGTAATGACTTTGCCAACATCTGTTAATCACTTATCCGATCTCTAAAAATGACTTTTCCCAAAAATTTTAATGACTTTGCCCACCACTGGTTATCACTTATCCGGCCTCAAAAAATGATTTTGCCAAACAATTTAAATGACTTTGCCATCCACTGGTAATGACTTTCCCAACCACTGTTAATCAATTGTCCGACCTGGAAAAATGATTTTGCCCAACAATTGTAATGACTTTGTCGACCCATTTAAATCACTTATCCGACCTCTAAAAATGTCTTTGCCAAACAATTGTAATGACTTTGCCAACCACTGTGAATCACCAATCCGACCTCTAAAAATGACTTTGCCCAACAATTGTAATGACTTTGCCAACCACTGTTAATCACTAATCTAATCTCTAAAAATTATTTTTCCAACCACTGTTAATCACTTATCCGACCTCCAGAAATGATTTTGCGCAACAATTGTAATGACTGTGCCAACCACTGTTAATCACTCATCCGACCACTAAAAATGACTTTGCCCAACAATTGTAATGACTTTGCCAACCACTGTTAATCACTTATCCGACCTCCAAAAATTACTTTGCCAAACAAAAGTAATTACTTTGCCATCAACTGGTAATGACTTTGCCAGCCACTGTTAATCACTTATCCGACATCCAAAAATGAATTTGCGCAACAATTGTAATGACTTTGCCAACCACTGGTAATGACTTTAGCCACCACTGATTATCACTTATCTGACATCTAAAAATGCCTTTGCAAAACAATTGTAATGACTTTGCCAAACAATTGTAATGACTTTGCCGACCACTGTTAATCACTTATCCGACCTCTAAAAATGACTTTGCCAAACAATTGTAATGACTTTGCCATCCACTGGTAATGACTTTGCCCACCACTGGTTATCACTTATCCGACCTCAAAAAATGATTTTGCCCAACAATTGAAATGACTTTGCCCACCACTGGTAATCCCATTCCGCCCTCTAAAAATGACTTTGCCAAACAATTTAAATGACTTTGCCATCCACTGGTAATGACTTTCCCAACCACTGTTAATCAATTGTCCGACCTCGAAAAATGATTTTGCCCAACAATTGTAATGACTTTGTCGACCCATTTAAATCACTTATCCGACCTCTAAAAATGTCTTTGCCAAACAATTGTAATGACTTTGCCAACCACTGTGAATCACTAATCCGACCTCTAAAAATGAGTTTGCCCAACAATTGTAATGACTTTGCCGACCACTGTTAATCACTTATCCGAACTCGAAAAATGATTTTGCCCAACAATTGAAATGATTTTGCCAACCACTGTTAATCACTTATCCGATCTCTAAAAATGACTTTGCCATCCACTGGTAATGACTTTGCCAACCACTGTTAATCACTTATCCGACCTCTAAAAAGGACTTTTCCCAGTGATTTTAATGACTTTGCCAACCACTGTTAATCACTTATCCGACCTCCAAAAATGACTTTGCCCAACAATTGTAATGACTTTGCCGACCACTGTTAATCACTTATCCGAACTCGAAAAATGATTTTGCCCAACAATTGAAATGACTTTGCCAACGACTGTTAATCACTTATCCGACCTCTAAAAATGACTTTGCCATCCACTGGGAATGACTTTGCCAACCACTGTTAATCACTTATCCGACCTCTAAAAATGACTTTGCCAAACAATTGTAATGACTTTGCCATCCACTGGTAATGACTTTGCCAACATCTGTTAATCACTTATCCGATCTCTAAAAATGACTTTTCTCAAAAATTTTAATGACTTTGCCCACCACTGGTTATCACTTATCCGACCTCAAAAAATGATTTTGCCCAACAATTGAAATGACTTTGCCCACCACTGGTAATCCCATTCCGCCCTCTAAAAATGACTTTGCCAAACAATTTAAATGACTTTGCCATCCACTGGTAATGACTTTCCCAACCACTGTTAATCAATTGTCCGACCTCGAAAAATGATTTTGCCCAACAATTGTAATGACTTTGTCGACCCATTTAAATCACTTATCCGACCTCTAAAAATGTCTTTGCCAAACAATTGTAATGACTTTGCCAACCACTGTGAATCACTAATCCGACCTCTAAAAATGACTTTGCCCAACAATTGTAATGACTTTGCCAACCACTGTTAATCACTAATCAGATCTCTAAAAATTATTTTTCCAACCACTGTTAATCACTTATCCGACCTCTAGAAATGATTTTGCGCAACAATTGTAATGACTGTGCCAACCACTGTTAATCACTCATCCGACCACTAAAAATGACTTTGCCCAACAATTGTAATGACTGTGCCAGCCACTGTTAATCACTTATCCGACCTCCAAAAATGAATTTGCGCAACAATTGTAATGACTTTGCCAACCACAGGTAATGACTTTAGCCACCACTGATTATCACTTATCCGACATCTAAAAATGCCTTTGCCAAACAATTGAAATGACTTTGCCAAACAATTGTAATGACTTTACCAACCACTGTTAATCACTAATCAGACCACTAAAAATTATTTTTCCAACCACTGTTAATCACTTATCCGACCTCTAAAAATGACTTTTCCCAAAAATATTAATGACTTTGCCAACCACTGTTAATCACTTATCCGACCTCCAAAAATGACTTTGCCCAACAATTGTAATGACTTTGCCCACCACTGGTAATCCCTTTCCGCCCTCTAAAAATGACTTTGCCAAACAATTTAAATGACTTTGCCATCCACTGGTAATGACTTTCCCAACCACTGTTAATCAATTGTCCGACCTCGAAAAATGATTTTGCCCAACAATTGTAATGACTTTGTCGACCCATTTAAATCACTTATCCGACCTCTAAAAATGTCTTTGCCAAACAATTGTAATGACTTTGCCAACCACTGTGAATCACTAATCCGACCTCTAAAAATGACTTTGCCCAACAATTGTAATGACTTTGCCAACCACTGTTAATCACTAATCAGATCTCTAAAAATTATTTTTCCAACCACTGTTAATCACTTATCCGACCTCTAGAAATGATTTTGCGCAACAATTGTAATGACTGTGCCAACCACTGTTAATCACTCATCCGACCACTAAAAATGACTTTGCCCAACAATTGTAATGACTTTGCCAACCACTGTTAATCACTTATCCGACCTCCAAAAATTACTTTGCCAAACAAAAGTAATTACTTTGCCATCAACTGGTAATGACTTTGCCAGCCACTGTTAATCACTTATCCGACCTCCAAAAATGAATTTGCGTAACAATTGTAATGACTTTGCCAAACAATTGTAATGACTTTGCCAAACAATTGTAATGACTTTACCAACCACTGTTAATCACTAATCAGACCACTAAAATTATTTTTCCAACCACTGTTAATCACTTATCCGACATCTAAAAATGACTTTTCCCAAAAATATTAATGACTTTGCCAACCACTGTTAATCACTTATCCGACCTCCAAAAATGACTTTGCCCAACAATTGTAATGACTTTACCGACCACTGTTAATCACTTATCCGACCTCGAAAAATGATTTTGCCCAACAATTGAAATGACTCTGCCAACAACTGTTAATCACTTATCCGACCTCTAAAAATGACTTTGCCAAACAATTGTAATGACTTTGCCATCCACTGTTAATGACTTTGCCAACCACTGTTAATCACTTATCCGACCTCTAAAAATGACTTTTCTCAACAATTTTAATGACTTTGCCAACCACTGTTAATCACTTATCCGACCTCCAAAAATGACTTTGTCAAACAATTGAAATGACTTTGCCAACCACTGTTAATCACTTATCCGACCTCTAAAAATGACTTTGCCATCCACTGGGAATGACTTTGCCAACCACTGTTAATCACTTATCCGACCTCTAAAAATGACTTTGCCAAACAATTGTAATGACTTTGCCATCCACTGGCAATGACTTTCCCAACCACTGTTAATCAATTGTCCGACCTCGAAAAATGATTTTGCCCAACAATTGTAATGACTTTGTCGACCCATTTAAATCACTTATCCGACCTCTAAAAATGTCTTTGCCAAACAATTGTAATGACTTTGCCAACCACTGTGAATCACTAATCCGACCTCTAAAAATGACTTTGCCCAACAATTGTAATGACTTTGCCAACCACTGTTAATCATTAATCAGATCTCTAAAAATTATTTTTCCAACCACTGTTAATCACTTATCCGACCTCTAGAAATGATTTTGCGCAACAATTGTAATGACTGTGCCAACCACTGTTAATCACTCATCCGACCACTAAAAATGACTTTGCCCAACAATTGAAATTACTTTGCCCACCACTGGTAATCCCTTTCCGCCCTCTAAAAATGACTTTGCCAAACAATTTAAATGACTTTGCCATCCACTGGTAATGACTTTCCCAACCACTGTTAATCAATTGTCCGACCTCGAAAAATGATTTTGCCCAACAATTGTAATGACTTTGTCGACCCATTTAAATCACTTATCCGACCTCTAAAAATGTCTTTGCCAAACAATTGTAATGACTTTGCCAACCACTGTGAATCACTAATCCGACCTCTAAAAATGACTTTGCCCAACAATTGTAATGACTTTGCCAACCACTGTTAATCATTAATCAGATCTCTAAAAATTATTTTTCCAACCACTGTTAATCACTTATCCGACCTCTAGAAATGATTTTGCGCAACAATTGTAATGACTGTGCCAACCACTGTTAATCACTCATCCGACCACTAAAAATGACTTTGCCCAACAATTGTAATGACTGTGCCAGCCACTGTTAATCACTTATCCGACCTCCAAAAATGAATTTGCGCAACAATTGTAATGACTTTGCGAACCACAGGTAATGACTTTAGCCACCACTGATTATCACTTATCCGACATCTAAAAATGCCTTTGCCAAACAATTGAAATGACTTTGCCAAACAATTGTAATGACTTTACCAACCACTGTTAATCACTAATCAGACCACTAAAAATTATTTTTCCAACCACTGTTAATCACTTATCCGACCTCTAAAAATGACTTTTCCCAAAAATATTAATGACTTTCCCAACCACTGTTAATCACTTATCCGACCTCCAAAAATGACTTTGCCCAACAATTGTAATGACTTTGCCCACCACTGGTAATCCCTTTCCGCCCTCTAAAAATGACTTTGCCAAACAATTTAAATGACTTTGCCATCCACTGGTAATGACTTTCCCAACCACTGTTAATCAATTGTCCGACCTCGAAAAATGATTTTGCCCAACAATTGTAATGACTTTGTCGACCCATTTAAATCACTTATCCGACCTCTAAAAATGTCTTTGCCAAACAATTGTAATGACTTTGCCAACCACTGTGAATCACTAATCCGACCTCTAAAAATGACTTTGCCCAACAATTGTAATGACTTTGCCAACCACTGTTAATCACTAATCAGATCTCTAAAAATTATTTTTCCAACCACTGTTAATCACTTATCCGACCTCTAGAAATGATTTTGCGCAACAATTGTAATGACTGTGCCAACCACTGTTAATCACTCATCCGACCACTAAAAATGACTTTGCCCAACAATTGTAATGACTTTGCCAACCACTGTTAATCACTTATCCGACCTCCAAAAATTACTTTGCCAAACAAAAGTAATTACTTTGCCATCAACTGGTAATGACTTTGCCAGCCACTGTTAATCACTTATCCGACCTCCAAAAATGAATTTGCGTAACAATTGTAATGACTTTGCCAAACAATTGTAATGACTTTGCCAAACAATTGTAATGACTTTACCAACCACTGTTAATCACTAATCAGACCACTAAAAATTATTTTTCCAACCACTGTTAATCACTTATCCGACATCTAAAAATGACTTTTCCCAAAAATATTAATGACTTTGCCAACCACTGTTAATCACTTATCCGACCTCCAAAAATGACTTTGCCCAACAATTGTAATGACTTTACCGACCACTGTTAATCACTTATCCGACCTCGAAAAATGATTTTGCCCAACAATTGAAATGACTCTGCCAACAACTGTTAATCACTTATCCGACCTCTAAAAATGACTTTGCCAAACAATTGTAATGACTTTGCCATCCACTGTTAATGACTTTGCCAACCACTGTTAATCACTTATCCGACCTCTAAAAATGACTTTTCCCAACAATTTTAATGACTTTGCCAACCACTGTTAATCACTTATCCGACCTCCAAAAATGACTTTGTCAAACAATTGTAATGACTTTGCCGACCACTGTTAATCACTTATCCGAACTCGAAAAATGATTTTGCCCAACAATTGAAATGACTTTGCCAACCACTGTTAATCACTTATCCGACCTCTAAAAATGACTTTGCCATCCACTGGGAATGACTTTGCCAACCACTGTTAATCACTTATCCGACCTCTAAAAATGACTTTGCCAAACAATTGTAATGACTTTGCCATCCACTGGCAATGACTTTGCCAACATCTGTTAATCACTTATCCGATCTCTAAAAATGACTTTTCTCAAAAATTTTAATGACTTTGACCACCACTGGTTATCACTTATCCGACCTCAAAAAATGATTTTGCCCAACAATTGAAATTACTTTGCCCACCACTGGTAATCCCTTTCCGCCCTCTAAAAATGACTTTGCCAAACAATTTAAATGACTTTGCCATCCACTGGTAATGACTTTCCCAACCACTGTTAATCAATTGTCCGACCACGAAAAATGATTTTGCCCAACAATTGTAATGACTTTGTCGACCCATTTAAATCACTTATCCGACCTCTAAAAATGTCTTTGCCAAACAATTGTAATGACTTTGCCAACCACTGTGAATCACTAATCCGACCTCTAAAAATGACTTTGCCCAACAATTGTAATGACTTTGCCATCCACTGGTTATCACTAATCAGATCTCTAAAAATTATTTTTCCAACCACTGTTAATCACTTATCCGACCTCTAGAAATGATTTTGCGCAACAATTGTAATGACTGTGCCAACCACTGTTAATCACTCATCCGACCACTAAAAATGACTTTGCCAACCACTGTTAATCACTTATCCGACCTCCAATAATTACTTTGCCAAACAAAAGTAATTACTTTGCCATCAACTGGTAATGACTTTGCCAGTCACTGTTAATCACTTATCCGACCTCCAAAAATGAATTTGCGCAACAATTGTAATGACTTTGCCAACCACTGGTAATGACTTTAGCCACCACTGATTATCACTTATCCGACCTCTAAAAATGACTTTGCCATCCACTGGGAATGACTTTGCCAACCACTGTTAATCACTTATCCGACCTCTAAAAATGACTTTGCCAAACAATTGTAATGACTTTGCCATCCACTGGCAATGACTTTGCCAACATCTGTTAATCACTTATCCGATCTCTAAAAATGACTTTTCTCAAAAATTTTAATGACTTTGACCACCACTGGTTATCACTTATCCGACCTCAAAAAATGATTTTGCCCAACAATTGAAATTACTTTGCCCACCACTGGTAATCCCTTTCCGCCCTCTAAAAATGACTTTGCCAAACAATTTAAATGACTTTGCCATCCACTGGTAATGACTTTCCCAACCACTGTTAATCAATTGTCCGACCACGAAAAATGATTTTGCCCAACAATTGTAATGACTTTGTCGACCCATTTAAATCACTTATCCGACCTCTAAAAATGTCTTTGCCAAACAATTGTAATGACTTTGCCAACCACTGTGAATCACTAATCCGACCTCTAAAAATGACTTTGCCCAACAATTGTAATGACTTTGCCATCCACTGTTAATCACTAATCAGATCTCTAAAAATTATTTTTCCAACCACTGTTAATCACTTATCCGACCTCTAGAAATGATTTTGCGCAACAATTGTAATGACTGTGCCAACCACTGTTAATCACTCATCCGACCACTAAAAATGACTTTGCCAACCACTGTTAATCACTTATCCGACCTCCAATAATTACTTTGCCAAACAAAAGTAATTACTTTGCCATCAACTGGTAATGACTTTGCCAGTCACTGTTAATCACTTATCCGACCTCCAAAAATGAATTTGCGCAACAATTGTAATGACTTTGCCAACCACTGGTAATGACTTTAGCCACCACTGATTATCACTTATCCGACATCTAAAAATGCCTTTGCCAAACAATTGTAATGACTTTGCCAAACAATTGTAATGACTTTACCAACCACTGTTAATCACTAATCAGACCACTAAAAATTATTTTTCCAACCACTGTTAATCACTTATCCGACCTCCAAAAATGACTTTGCCCAACAATTGTAATGACTTTGCCGACCACTGTTAATCACTTATCCGAACTCGAAAAATGATTTTGCCCAACAATTGAAATGATTTTGCCAACCACTGTTAATCACTTATCCGATCTCTAAAAATGACTTTGCCAAACAATTGTAATGACTTTGCCATCCACTGGTAATGACTTTGCCAACCACTGTTAATCACTTATCCGACCTCTAAAAAGGACTTTTTTCAGTGATTTTAATGACTTTGCCAACCACTGTTAATCACTTATCCGACCTCCAAAAATGACTTTGCCCAACAATTGTAATGACCTTGCCGACCACTGTTAATCACTTATCCGAACTCGAAAAATGATTTTGCCCAACAATTGAAATGATTTTGCCAACCACTGTAAATCACTTATCCGATCTCTAAAAATGACTTTGCCAAACAATTGTAATGACTTTGCCATCCACTGGTAATGACTTTGCCAACCACTGTTAATCACTTATCCGACCTCTAAAAAGGACTTTTCCCAGTGATTTTAATGACTTTGCCAACCACTGTTAATCACTTATCCGACCTCCAAAAATGACTTTGCCCAACAATTGTAATGACTTTGCCGACCACTGTTAATCACTTATCCGAACTCGAAAAATGATTTTGCCCAACAATTGAAATGACTTTGCCAACCACTGTTAATCACTTATCCGACCTCTGATAAATGACTTTGCCATCCACTGGGAATGACTTTGCCAACCACTGTTAATCACTAATCCGACCTCCAAAAATGAATTTGCGCAACAATTGTAATGACTTTGCCAACCACTGGTAATGACTTTAGCCACCACTGATTATCACTTATCCGACATCTAAAAATGCCTTTGCCAAACAATTGTAATGACTTTGCCAAACAATTGTAATGACTTTGTCAACCACTGTTAATCACTAATCAGACCACTAAAAATTATTTTTTCTAACCACTGTTAATCACTTATCCGACCTCTAAAAATGACTTTTCCCAAAAATATTAATGACTTTGCCAACCACTGTTAATCACTTATCCGACCTCCAAAAATGACTTTGCCCAACAATTGTAATGACTTTGCCAACCACTGTTAATCACTAATCAGACCACTAAAAATTATTTTTCCAACCACTGTTAATCACTTATCCGACCTCTAAAAATGACTTTTCCCAAAAATATTAATGACTTTGCCAACCACTGTTAATCACTTATCCGACCTCCAAAAATGACTTTGCCCAACAATTGTAATGACTTTGCCGACCACTGTTAATCACTTATCCGACCTCGAAAAATAATTTTTGCCCAACAATTGAAATGACTTTGCCAGCAACTGTTAATCACTTATCCGATCTCTAAAAATGACTTTGTCAAACAATTGTAATGACTTTGCCATCCACTGGTATTGACTTTGCCAACCACTGTTAATCACTTATCCGACCTCTAAAAAGGACTTTTCCCAGTAATTTTAATGACTTTGCCAATCACTGTTAATCACTTATCCGACCTCCAAAAATGACTTTGCCCAACAATTGAAATGACTTTACCAACCACTGTTAATCACTTATTCGACCTCTAAAAATGACTTTGCCAAACAATTGTAATGACTTTGCCATCCACTGGTAATTACTTTGCCAACCACTGTTAATCACTTATCCGACCTCTAAAAATGACTTTTCCCAACAATTTTAATGACTTTGCCAAACACTGTTAATCACTTATCCGACCTCTAAAAATGACTTTTCCCAACAATTGTAATGACATTGCCGACCACTGTTAATCACTTATCCGAACTCGAAAAATGATTTTGCCCAACAATTGAAATGACTTTGCCAGCAACTGTTAATCACTTATCCGATCTCTAAAAATGACTTTGTCAAACAATTGTAATGACTTTGCCATCCACTGGTATTGACTTTGCCAACCACTGTTAATCACTTATCCGACCTCTAAAAAGGACTTTTCCCAGTAATTTTAATGACTTTGCCAACCACTGTTAATCACTTATCCGACCTCCAAAAATGACTTTGCCCAACAATTGTAATGACCTTGCCGACCACTGTTAATCACTTATCCGAACTCGAAAAATGATTTTGCCCAACAATTGAAATGATTTTGCCAACCACTGTAAATCACTTATCCGATCTCTAAAAATGACTTTGCCAAACAATTGTAATGACTTTGCCATCCACTGGTAATGACTTTGCCAACCACTGTTAATCACTTATCCGACCTCTAAAAAGGACTTTTCCCAGTGATTTTAATGACTTTGCCAACCACTGTTAATCACTTATCCGACCTCCAAAAATGACTTTGCCCAACAATTGTAATGACTTTGCCGACCACTGTTAATCACTTATCCGAACTCGAAAAATGATTTTGCCCAACAATTGAAATGACTTTGCCAACCACTGTTAATCACTTATCCGACCTCTGATAAATGACTTTGCCATCCACTGGGAATGACTTTGCCAACCACTGTTAATCACTAATCCGACCTCCAAAAATGAATTTGCGCAACAATTGTAATGACTTTGCCAACCACTGGTAATGACTTTAGCCACCACTGATTATCACTTATCCGACATCTAAAAATGCCTTTGCCAAACAATTGTAATGACTTTGCCAAACAATTGTAATGACTTTGTCAACCACTGTTAATCACTAATCAGACCACTAAAAATTATTTTTTCTAACCACTGTTAATCACTTATCCGACCTCTAAAAATGACTTTTCCCAAAAATATTAATGACTTTGCCAACCACTGTTAATCACTTATCCGACCTCCAAAAATGACTTTGCCCAACAATTGTAATGACTTTGCCAACCACTGTTAATCACTAATCAGACCACTAAAAATTATTTTTCCAACCACTGTTAATCACTTATCCGACCTCTAAAAATGACTTTTCCCAAAAATATTAATGACTTTGCCAACCACTGTTAATCACTTATCCGACCTCCAAAAATGACTTTGCCCAACAATTGTAATGACTTTGCCGACCACTGTTAATCACTTATCCGACCTCGAAAAATAATTTTTGCCCAACAATTGAAATGACTTTGCCAGCAACTGTTAATCACTTATCCGATCTCTAAAAATGACTTTGTCAAACAATTGTAATGACTTTGCCATCCACTGGTATTGACTTTGCCAACCACTGTTAATCACTTATCCGACCTCTAAAAAGGACTTTTCCCAGTAATTTTAATGACTTTGCCAATCACTGTTAATCACTTATCCGACCTCCAAAAATGACTTTGCCCAACAATTGAAATGACTTTACCAACCACTGTTAATCACTTATTCGACCTCTAAAAATGACTTTGCCAAACAATTGTAATGACTTTGCCATCCACTGGTAATTACTTTGCCAACCACTGTTAATCACTTATCCGACCTCTAAAAATGACTTTTCCCAACAATTTTAATGACTTTGCCAAACACTGTTAATCACTTATCCGACCTCTAAAAATGACTTTTCCCAACAATTGTAATGACATTGCCGACCACTGTTAATCACTTATCCGAACTCGAAAAATGATTTTGCCCAACAATTGAAATGACTTTGCCAGCAACTGTTAATCACTTATCCGATCTCTAAAAATGACTTTGTCAAACAATTGTAATGACTTTGCCATCCACTGGTATTGACTTTGCCAACCACTGTTAATCACTTATCCGACCTCTAAAAAGGACTTTTCCCAGTAATTTTAATGACTTTGCCAACCACTGTTAATCACTTATCCGACCTCCAAAAATGACTTTGCCCAACAATTGTAATGACTTTGCCGACCACTGTTAATCACTTATCCGAACTCGAAAAATGATTTTGCCCAACAATTGAAATGACTTTGCCAGCAACTGTTAATCACTTTTCCGACCTCTAAAAATGACTTTGCCAAACAATTGTAATGCATTTGCCATCCACTGGTAATGACTTTGCCAACCACTGTTAATCACTTATCCGACCTCTAAAAATGGCTTTTCCCAACAATTTTAATGACTTTGCCAACCACTGTTAATCACTTATCCGACCTCCAAAAATGACTTTGCCAAACAATTATAATGACTTTGCCGACCACTGTTAATCACTTATCCGAACTCGAAAAATGATTTTGCCCAACAATTAAAATGACTTTGCCAACCACTGTTAATCACTTATCCGACCTCTATAAATGACTTTGCCCAACAATTGTAGTGACTTTGCCCACCACTGGTTATCACTTATCCGACCTCTAAAAATGATTTTGCCCAACAATTGAAATGATTTTGCCAACCACTGTAAATCACTTATCCGATCTCTAAAAATGACTTTGCCAAACAATTGTAATGACTTTGCCATCCACTGGTAATGACTTTGCCAACCACTGTTAATCACTTATCCGACCTCTAAAAAGGACTTTTCCCAGTGATTTTAATGACTTTGCCAACCACTGTTAATCACTCATCCGACCACTAAAAATGACTTTGCCCAACAATTGTAATGACTTTGCCAACCACTGTTAATCACTTATCCGACCTCCAATAATTACTTTGCTAAACAAAAGTAATTTCTTTGCCATCAACTGGTAATGACTTTGCCAGCCACTGTTAATCACTTATCCGACCTCCAAAAATGAATTTGCGCAACAATTGTAATGACTTTGCCAACCACTGGTAATGACTTTAGCCACCACTGATTATCACTTATCCGACATCTAAAAATGCCTTTGCCAAACAATTGTAATGACTTTTCCAAACAATTGTAATGACTTTACCAACCACTGTTAATCACTAATCAGACCACTAAAAATTATTTTTCCAACCACTGTTAATCACTTATCCGACCTCTAAAAATGACTTTTCCTAAAAATATTAATGACTTTGCCAACCACTGTTAATCACTTATCCGACCTCCAAAAATGACTTTGCCCAACAATTGTAATGACTTTGCCGACCACTGTTAATCACTTATCCGAACTCGAAAAATGATTTTGCCCAACAATTGAAATGATTTTGCCAACCACTGTTAATCACTTATCCGATCTCTAAAAATGACTTTGCCAAACAATTGTAATGACTTTGCCATCCACTGGTAATGACTTTGCCAACCACTGTTAATCACTTATCCGACCTCTAAAAAGGACTTTTCCCAGTGATTTTAATGACTTTGCCAACCACTGTTAATCACTTATCCGACATCCAAAAATGACTTTGCCCAACAATTGTAATGACTTTGCCGACCACTGTTAATCACTTATCCGAACTCGAAAAATAATTTTGCCCAACAATTGAAATGATTTTGCCAACCACTGTAAATCACTTATCCGATCTCTAAAAATGACTTTGCCAAACAATTGTAATGACTTTGCCATCCACTGGTAATGACTTTGCCAACCACTGTTAATCACTTATCCGACCTCTAAAAAGGACTTTTCCCAGTGATTTTAATGACTTTGCCAACCACTGTTAATCACTTATCCGACCTCCAAAAATGACTTTGCCCAACAATTGTAATGACTTTGCCGACCACTGTTAATCACTTATCCGAACTCGAAAAATGATTTTGCCCAACAATTGAAATGACTTTGCCAACCACTGTTAATCACTTATCCGACCTCTAAAAATGACTTTGCCATCCACTGGGAATGACTTTGCCAACCACTGTTAATCACTAATCCGACCTCCAAAAATGAATTTGCGCAACAATTGTTATGACTTTGCCAACCACTGGTAATGACTTTAGCCACCACTGATTATCACTTATCCGACATCTAAAAATGCCTTTGCCAAACAATTGTAATGACTTTGCCAAACAATTGTAATGACTTTGTCAACCACTGTTAATCACTAATCAGACCACTAAAAATTATTTTTCCAACCACTGTTAATCACTTATCCGACCTCTAAAAATGACTTTTCCCAAAAATATTAATGACTTTGCCAACCACTGTTAATCACTTATCCGACCTCCAAAAATGACTTTGCCCAACAATTGTAATGACTTTGCCAACCACTGTTAATCACTAATCAGACCACTAAAAATTATTTTTCCAACCACTGTTAATCACTTATCCGACCTCTAAAAATGACTTTTCCCAAAAATATTAATGACTTTGCCAACCACTGTTAATCACTTATCCGACCTCCAAAAATGACTTTGCCCAACAATTGTAATGACTTTGCCGACCACTGTTAATCACTTATCCGACCTCGAAAAATAATTTTTGCCCAACAATTGAAATGACTTTACCAACCACTGTTAATCACTTATTCGACCTCTAAAAATGACTTTGCCAAACAATTGTAATGACTTTGCCATCCACTGGTAATGACTTTGCCAACCACTGTTAATCACTTATCCGACCTCTAAAAATGACTTTTTCCAACAATTTTAATGACTTTGCCAAACACTGTTAATCACTTATCCGACCTCTAAAAATGACTTTTCCCAACAATTGTAATGACATTGCCGACCACTGTTAATCACTTATCCGAACTCGAAAAATGATTTTGCCCAACAATTGAAATGACTTTGCCAACCACTGTTAATCACTTATCCGATCTCTAAAAATGACTTTGTCAAACAATTGTAATGACTTTGCCATCCACTGGTATTGACTTTGCCAACCACTGTTAATCACTTATCCGACCTCTAAAAATGATTTTGCCCAACAATTGAAATGATTTTGCCAACCACTGTAAATCACTTATCCGATCTCTAAAAATGACTTTGCCAAACAATTGTAATGACTTTGCCATCCACTGGTAATGACTTTGCCAACCACTGTTAATCACTTATCCGACCTCTAAAAAGGACTTTTCCCAGTGATTTTAATGACTTTGCCAACCACTGTTAATCACTCATCCGACCACTAAAAATGACTTTGCCCAACAATTGTAATGACTTTGCCAACCACTGTTAATCACTTATCCGACCTCCAATAATTACTTTGCTAAACAAAAGTAATTTCTTTGCCATCAACTGGTAATGACTTTGCCAGCCACTGTTAATCACTTATCCGACCTCCAAAAATGAATTTGCGCAACAATTGTAATGACTTTGCCAACCACTGGTAATGACTTTAGCCACCACTGATTATCACTTATCCGACATCTAAAAATGCCTTTGCCAAACAATTGTAATGACTTTTCCAAACAATTGTAATGACTTTACCAACCACTGTTAATCACTAATCAGACCACTAAAAATTATTTTTCCAACCACTGTTAATCACTTATCCGACCTCTAAAAATGACTTTTCCTAAAAATATTAATGACTTTGCCAACCACTGTTAATCACTTATCCGACCTCCAAAAATGACTTTGCCCAACAATTGTAATGACTTTGCCGACCACTGTTAATCACTTATCCGAACTCGAAAAATGATTTTGCCCAACAATTGAAATGATTTTGCCAACCACTGTTAATCACTTATCCGATCTCTAAAAATGACTTTGCCAAACAATTGTAATGACTTTGCCATCCACTGGTAATGACTTTGCCAACCACTGTTAATCACTTATCCGACCTCTAAAAAGGACTTTTCCCAGTGATTTTAATGACTTTGCCAACCACTGTTAATCACTTATCCGACATCCAAAAATGACTTTGCCCAACAATTGTAATGACTTTGCCGACCACTGTTAATCACTTATCCGAACTCGAAAAATAATTTTGCCCAACAATTGAAATGATTTTGCCAACCACTGTAAATCACTTATCCGATCTCTAAAAATGACTTTGCCAAACAATTGTAATGACTTTGCCATCCACTGGTAATGACTTTGCCAACCACTGTTAATCACTTATCCGACCTCTAAAAAGGACTTTTCCCAGTGATTTTAATGACTTTGCCAACCACTGTTAATCACTTATCCGACCTCCAAAAATGACTTTGCCCAACAATTGTAATGACTTTGCCGACCACTGTTAATCACTTATCCGAACTCGAAAAATGATTTTGCCCAACAATTGAAATGACTTTGCCAACCACTGTTAATCACTTATCCGACCTCTAAAAATGACTTTGCCATCCACTGGGAATGACTTTGCCAACCACTGTTAATCACTAATCCGACCTCCAAAAATGAATTTGCGCAACAATTGTTATGACTTTGCCAACCACTGGTAATGACTTTAGCCACCACTGATTATCACTTATCCGACATCTAAAAATGCCTTTGCCAAACAATTGTAATGACTTTGCCAAACAATTGTAATGACTTTGTCAACCACTGTTAATCACTAATCAGACCACTAAAAATTATTTTTCCAACCACTGTTAATCACTTATCCGACCTCTAAAAATGACTTTTCCCAAAAATATTAATGACTTTGCCAACCACTGTTAATCACTTATCCGACCTCCAAAAATGACTTTGCCCAACAATTGTAATGACTTTGCCAACCACTGTTAATCACTAATCAGACCACTAAAAATTATTTTTCCAACCACTGTTAATCACTTATCCGACCTCTAAAAATGACTTTTCCCAAAAATATTAATGACTTTGCCAACCACTGTTAATCACTTATCCGACCTCCAAAAATGACTTTGCCCAACAATTGTAATGACTTTGCCGACCACTGTTAATCACTTATCCGACCTCGAAAAATAATTTTTGCCCAACAATTGAAATGACTTTACCAACCACTGTTAATCACTTATTCGACCTCTAAAAATGACTTTGCCAAACAATTGTAATGACTTTGCCATCCACTGGTAATGACTTTGCCAACCACTGTTAATCACTTATCCGACCTCTAAAAATGACTTTTTCCAACAATTTTAATGACTTTGCCAAACACTGTTAATCACTTATCCGACCTCTAAAAATGACTTTTCCCAACAATTGTAATGACATTGCCGACCACTGTTAATCACTTATCCGAACTCGAAAAATGATTTTGCCCAACAATTGAAATGACTTTGCCAACCACTGTTAATCACTTATCCGATCTCTAAAAATGACTTTGTCAAACAATTGTAATGACTTTGCCATCCACTGGTATTGACTTTGCCAACCACTGTTAATCACTTATCCGACCTCTAAAAAGGACTTTTCCCAGTAATTTTAATGACTTTGCCAACCACTGTTAATCACTTATCCGACCTCCAAAAATGACTTTGCCCAACAATTGTAATGACTTTGCCGACCACTGTTAATCACTTATCCGAACTCGAAAAATGATTTTGCCCAACAATTGAAATGACTTTGCCAGCAACTGTTAATCACTTTTCCGACCTCTAAAAATGACTTTGCCAAACAATTGTAATGCATTTGCCATCCACTGGTAATGACTTTGCCAACCACTGTTAATCACTTATCCGACCTCTAAAAATGGCTTTTCCCAACAATTTTAATGACTTTGCCAACCACTGTTAATCACTTATCCGACCTCCAAAAATGACTTTGCCCAACAATTATAATGACTTTGCCGACCACTGTTAATCACTTATCCGAACTCGAAAAATGATTTTGCCCAACAATTGAAATGACTTTGCCAACCACTGTTAATCACTTATCCGACCTCTAAAAATGACTTTGCCCAACAATTGTAGTGACTTTGCCCACCACTGTTAATCACTTTTCCGACCTCTAAAAATGGCTTTTCCCAACAATTTTAATGACTTTGCCAACCACTGTTAATCACTTATCCGACCTCCAAAAATGACTTTGCCCAACAATTATAATGACTTTGCCGACCACTGTTAATCACTTATCCGAACTCGAAAAATGATTTTGCCCAACAATTGAAATGACTTTGCCAACCACTGTTAATCACTTATCCGACCTCTAAAAATGACTTTTCCCAAAAATATTAATGACTTTGCCAACCACTGTTAATCACTTATCCGACCTCCAAAAATGACTTTGCCCAACAATTGTAATGACTTTGCCGACCACTGTTAATCACTTATCCGAACTCGAAAAATGATTTTGCCCAACAATTGAAATGATTTTGCCAACCACTGTTAATCACTTATCCGATCTCTAAAAATGACTTTGCCAAACAATTGTAATGACTTTGCCATCCATTGGTAATGACTTTGCCAACCACTGTTAATCACTTATCCGACCTCTAAAAAGGACTTTTCCCAGTGATTTTAATGACTTTGCCAACCACTGTTAATCACTTATCCGACCTCCAAAAATGACTTTGCCCAACAATTGTAATGACTTTGCCGACCACTGTTAATCACTTATCCGAACTCGAAAAATGATTTTGCCCAACAATTGAAATGATTTTGCCAACCACTGTAAATAACTTATCCGATCTCTAAAAATGACTTTGCCAAACAATTGTAATGACTTTGCCATCCACTGGTAATGACTTTGCCAACCACTGTTAATCACTTATCCGACCTCCAAAAATGACTTTGCCCAACAATTGTAATGACTTTGCCGACCACTGTTAATCACTTATCCGAACTCGAAAAATGATTTTGCCCAACAATTGAAATGACTTTGCCAACCACTGTTAATCACTTATCCGACCTCTAAAAATGACTTTGCCATCCACTGGGAATGACTTTGCCAACCACTGTTAATCACTAATCCGACCTCCAAAAATGAATTTGCGCAACAATTGTAATGACTTTGCCAACCACTGGTAATGACTTTAGCCACCACTGATTATCACTTATCCGACATCTAAAAATGCCTTTGCCAAACAATTGTAATGACTTTGCCAAACAATTGTAATGACTTTGTCAACCACTGTTAATCACTAATCAGACCACTAAAAATTATTTTTCCAACCACTGTTAATCACTTATCCGACCTCTAAAAATGACTTTTCCCAAAAATATTAATGACTTTGCCAACCACTGTTAATCACTTATCCGACCTCGAAAAATGATTTTGCCCAAACAATTGTAATGACTTTGCCATCCACTGCCATTTTGCCCAAACAATTGTAATGACTTTGCCATCCACTGGTAATGACTTTGCCAACCACTGTTAATCACTTATCCGACCTCTAAAAAGGACTTTTCCCAGTAATTTTAATGACTTTGCCAACCACTGTTAATCACTTATCCGAACTCGAAAAATGATTTTGCCCAACAATTGAAATGATTTTGCCAACCACTGTAAATAACTTATCCGATCTCTAAAAATGACTTTGCCAAACAATTGTAATGACTTTGCCATCCACTGGTAATGACTTTGCCAACCACTGTTAATCACTTATCCGACCTCCAAAAATGACTTTGCCCAACAATTGTAATGACTTTGCCGACCACTGTTAATCACTTATCCGAACTCGAAAAATGATTTTGCCCAACAATTGAAATGACTTTGCCAACCACTGTTAATCACTTATCCGACCTCTAAAAATGACTTTGCCATCCACTGGGAATGACTTTGCCAACCACTGTTAATGACTTTAGCCACCACTGATTATCACTTATCCGACATCTAAAAATGACTTTGCCAAACAATTGTAATGACTTTGCCATCCACTGGTAATGACTTTGCCAACCACTGTTAATCACTTATCCGACCTCTAAAAATGACTTTTTCCAACAATTTTAATGACTTTGCCAAACACTGTTAATCACTTATCCGACCTCTAAAAATGACTTTTCCCAACAATTGTAATGACATTGCCGACCACTGTTAATCACTTATCCGAACTCGAAAAATGATTTTGCCCAACAATTGAAATGACTTTGCCAACCACTGTTAATCACTTATCCGATCTCTAAAAATGACTTTGTCAAACAATTGTAATGACTTTGCCATCCACTGGTATTGACTTTGCCAACCACTGTTAATCACTTATCCGACCTCTAAAAATGATTTTGCCCAACAATTGAAATGATTTTGCCAACCACTGTAAATCACTTATCCGATCTCTAAAAATGACTTTGCCAAACAATTGTAATGACTTTGCCATCCACTGGTAATGACTTTGCCAACCACTGTTAATCACTTATCCGACCTCTAAAAAGGACTTTTCCCAGTGATTTTAATGACTTTGCCAACCACTGTTAATCACTCATCCGACCACTAAAAATGACTTTGCCCAACAATTGTAATGACTTTGCCAACCACTGTTAATCACTTATCCGACCTCCAATAATTACTTTGCTAAACAAAAGTAATTTCTTTGCCATCAACTGGTAATGACTTTGCCAGCCACTGTTAATCACTTATCCGACCTCCAAAAATGAATTTGCGCAACAATTGTAATGACTTTGCCAACCACTGGTAATGACTTTAGCCACCACTGATTATCACTTATCCGACATCTAAAAATGCCTTTGCCAAACAATTGTAATGACTTTTCCAAACAATTGTAATGACTTTACCAACCACTGTTAATCACTAATCAGACCACTAAAAATTATTTTTCCAACCACTGTTAATCACTTATCCGACCTCTAAAAATGACTTTTCCTAAAAATATTAATGACTTTGCCAACCACTGTTAATCACTTATCCGACCTCCAAAAATGACTTTGCCCAACAATTGTAATGACTTTGCCGACCACTGTTAATCACTTATCCGAACTCGAAAAATGATTTTGCCCAACAATTGAAATGATTTTGCCAACCACTGTTAATCACTTATCCGATCTCTAAAAATGACTTTGCCAAACAATTGTAATGACTTTGCCATCCACTGGTAATGACTTTGCCAACCACTGTTAATCACTTATCCGACCTCTAAAAAGGACTTTTCCCAGTGATTTTAATGACTTTGCCAACCACTGTTAATCACTTATCCGACATCCAAAAATGACTTTGCCCAACAATTGTAATGACTTTGCCGACCACTGTTAATCACTTATCCGAACTCGAAAAATAATTTTGCCCAACAATTGAAATGATTTTGCCAACCACTGTAAATCACTTATCCGATCTCTAAAAATGACTTTGCCAAACAATTGTAATGACTTTGCCATCCACTGGTAATGACTTTGCCAACCACTGTTAATCACTTATCCGACCTCTAAAAAGGACTTTTCCCAGTGATTTTAATGACTTTGCCAACCACTGTTAATCACTTATCCGACCTCCAAAAATGACTTTGCCCAACAATTGTAATGACTTTGCCGACCACTGTTAATCACTTATCCGAACTCGAAAAATGATTTTGCCCAACAATTGAAATGACTTTGCCAACCACTGTTAATCACTTATCCGACCTCTAAAAATGACTTTGCCATCCACTGGGAATGACTTTGCCAACCACTGTTAATCACTAATCCGACCTCCAAAAATGAATTTGCGCAACAATTGTTATGACTTTGCCAACCACTGGTAATGACTTTAGCCACCACTGATTATCACTTATCCGACATCTAAAAATGCCTTTGCCAAACAATTGTAATGACTTTGCCAAACAATTGTAATGACTTTGTCAACCACTGTTAATCACTAATCAGACCACTAAAAATTATTTTTCCAACCACTGTTAATCACTTATCCGACCTCTAAAAATGACTTTTCCCAAAAATATTAATGACTTTGCCAACCACTGTTAATCACTTATCCGACCTCCAAAAATGACTTTGCCCAACAATTGTAATGACTTTGCCAACCACTGTTAATCACTAATCAGACCACTAAAAATTATTTTTCCAACCACTGTTAATCACTTATCCGACCTCTAAAAATGACTTTTCCCAAAAATATTAATGACTTTGCCAACCACTGTTAATCACTTATCCGACCTCCAAAAATGACTTTGCCCAACAATTGTAATGACTTTGCCGACCACTGTTAATCACTTATCCGACCTCGAAAAATAATTTTTGCCCAACAATTGAAATGACTTTACCAACCACTGTTAATCACTTATTCGACCTCTAAAAATGACTTTGCCAAACAATTGTAATGACTTTGCCATCCACTGGTAATGACTTTGCCAACCACTGTTAATCACTTATCCGACCTCTAAAAATGACTTTTTCCAACAATTTTAATGACTTTGCCAAACACTGTTAATCACTTATCCGACCTCTAAAAATGACTTTTCCCAACAATTGTAATGACATTGCCGACCACTGTTAATCACTTATCCGAACTCGAAAAATGATTTTGCCCAACAATTGAAATGACTTTGCCAACCACTGTTAATCACTTATCCGATCTCTAAAAATGACTTTGTCAAACAATTGTAATGACTTTGCCATCCACTGGTATTGACTTTGCCAACCACTGTTAATCACTTATCCGACCTCTAAAAAGGACTTTTCCCAGTAATTTTAATGACTTTGCCAACCACTGTTAATCATTTATCCGACCTCCAAAAATGACTTTGCCCAACAATTGTAATGACTTTGCCGACCACTGTTAATCACTTATCCGAACTCGAAAAATGATTTTGCCCAACAATTGAAATGACTTTGCCAGCAACTGTTAATCACTTTTCCGACCTCTAAAAATGACTTTGCCAAACAATTGTAATGCATTTGCCATCCACTGGTAATGACTTTGCCAACCACTGTTAATCACTTATCCGACCTCTAAAAATGGCTTTTCCCAACAATTTTAATGACTTTGCCAACCACTGTTAATCACTTATCCGACCTCCAAAAATGACTTTGCCCAACAATTATAATGACTTTGCCGACCACTGTTAATCACTTATCCGAACTCGAAAAATGATTTTGCCCAACAATTGAAATGACTTTGCCAACCACTGTTAATCACTTATCCGACCTCTAAAAATGACTTTGCCCAACAATTGTAGTGACTTTGCCCACCACTGTTAATCACTTTTCCGACCTCTAAAAATGGCTTTTCCCAACAATTTTAATGACTTTGCCAACCACTGTTAATCACTTATCCGACCTCCAAAAATGACTTTGCCCAACAATTATAATGACTTTGCCGACCACTGTTAATCACTTATCCGAACTCGAAAAATGATTTTGCCCAACAATTGAAATGACTTTGCCAACCACTGTTAATCACTTATCCGACCTCTAAAAATGACTTTTCCCAAAAATATTAATGACTTTGCCAACCACTGTTAATCACTTATCCGACCTCCAAAAATGACTTTGCCCAACAATTGTAATGACTTTGCCGACCACTGTTAATCACTTATCCGAACTCGAAAAATGATTTTGCCCAACAATTGAAATGATTTTGCCAACCACTGTTAATCACTTATCCGATCTCTAAAAATGACTTTGCCAAACAATTGTAATGACTTTGCCATCCATTGGTAATGACTTTGCCAACCACTGTTAATCACTTATCCGACCTCTAAAAAGGACTTTTCCCAGTGATTTTAATGACTTTGCCAACCACTGTTAATCACTTATCCGACCTCCAAAAATGACTTTGCCCAACAATTGTAATGACTTTGCCGACCACTGTTAATCACTTATCCGAACTCGAAAAATGATTTTGCCCAACAATTGAAATGATTTTGCCAACCACTGTAAATAACTTATCCGATCTCTAAAAATGACTTTGCCAAACAATTGTAATGACTTTGCCATCCACTGGTAATGACTTTGCCAACCACTGTTAATCACTTATCCGACCTCCAAAAATGACTTTGCCCAACAATTGTAATGACTTTGCCGACCACTGTTAATCACTTATCCGAACTCGAAAAATGATTTTGCCCAACAATTGAAATGACTTTGCCAACCACTGTTAATCACTTATCCGACCTCTAAAAATGACTTTGCCATCCACTGGGAATGACTTTGCCAACCACTGTTAATCACTAATCCGACCTCCAAAAATGAATTTGCGCAACAATTGTAATGACTTTGCCAACCACTGGTAATGACTTTAGCCACCACTGATTATCACTTATCCGACATCTAAAAATGCCTTTGCCAAACAATTGTAATGACTTTGCCAAACAATTGTAATGACTTTGTCAACCACTGTTAATCACTAATCAGACCACTAAAAATTATTTTTCCAACCACTGTTAATCACTTATCCGACCTCTAAAAATGACTTTTCCCAAAAATATTAATGACTTTGCCAACCACTGTTAATCACTTATCCGACCTCGAAAAATGATTTTGCCCAAACAATTGTAATGACTTTGCCATCCACTGCCATTTTGCCCAAACAATTGTAATGACTTTGCCATCCACTGGTAATGACTTTGCCAACCACTGTTAATCACTTATCCGACCTCTAAAAAGGACTTTTCCCAGTAATTTTAATGACTTTGCCAACCACTGTTAATCACTTATCCGAACTCGAAAAATGATTTTGCCCAACAATTGAAATGATTTTGCCAACCACTGTAAATAACTTATCCGATCTCTAAAAATGACTTTGCCAAACAATTGTAATGACTTTGCCATCCACTGGTAATGACTTTGCCAACCACTGTTAATCACTTATCCGACCTCCAAAAATGACTTTGCCCAACAATTGTAATGACTTTGCCGACCACTGTTAATCACTTATCCGAACTCGAAAAATGATTTTGCCCAACAATTGAAATGACTTTGCCAACCACTGTTAATCACTTATCCGACCTCTAAAAATGACTTTGCCATCCACTGGGAATGACTTTGCCAACCACTGTTAATGACTTTAGCCACCACTGATTATCACTTATCCGACATCTAAAAATGACTTTGCCAAACAATTGTAATGACTTTGCCATCCACTGGTAATGACTTTGCCAACCACTGTTAATCACTTATCCGACCTCCAAAAATGACTTTGCCCAACAATTGTAATGACTTTGCCGACCACTGTTAATCACTTATCCGAACTCGAAAAATGATTTTGCCCAACAATTGAAATGACTTTGCCAACCACTGTTAATCACTTATCCGACCTCTAAAAATGACTTTGCCATCCACTGGGAATGACTTTGCCATCCACTGGTAATGACTTTGCCAACCACTGTTAATCACTTATCCGACCTCTAAAAAGGACTTTTCCCAGTAATTTTAATGACTTTGCCAACCACTGTTAATCACTTATCCGAACTCGAAAAATGATTTTGCCCAACAATTGAAATGATTTTGCCAACCACTGTAAATAACTTATCCGATCTCTAAAAATGACTTTGCCAAACAATTGTAATGACTTTGCCAACCACTGTTAATCACTTATCCGACCTCCAAAAATGACTTTGCCCAACAATTGTAATGACTTTGCCGACCACTGTTAATCACTTATCCGAACTCGAAAAATGATTTTGCCCAACAATTGAAATGACTTTGCCAACCACTGTTAATCACTTATCCGACCTCTAAAAATGACTTTGCCATCCACTGGGAATGACTTTGCCAACCACTGTTAATGACTTTAGCCACCACTGATTATCACTTATCCGACATCTAAAAATGCCTTTGCCAAACAATTGTAATGACTTTGCCAAACAATTGTAATGACTTTGCCAACCACTGTTAATCACTTATCCGACCTCTAAAAAGGACTTTTCCCAGTAATTTTAATGACTTTGCCAACCACTGTTAATCACTTATCCGAACTCGAAAAATGATTTTGCCCAACAATTGAAATGATTTTGCCAACCACTGTTAATCACTTATCCGACCTCTAAAAATGACTTTTCCCAAAAATATTAATGACTTTGCCAACCACTGTTAATCACTTATCCGACCTCCAAAAATGACTTTGCCCAACAATTGTAATGACTTTGCCGACCACTGTTAATCACTTATCCGACCTCGAAAAATGATTTTGCCCAACAATTGAAATGACTTTACCAACCACTGTTAATCACTTATTCGACCTCTAAAAATGACTTTGCCAAACAATTGTAATGACTTTGCCATCCACTGGTAATGACTTTGCCAACCACTGTTAATCACTTATCCGACCTCTAAAAAGGACTTTTCCCAGTAATTTTAATGACTTTGCCAACCACTGTTAATCACTTATCCGACCTCCAAAAATGACTTTGCCCAACAATTGTAATGACTTTGCCGACCACTGTTAATCACTTATCCGAACTCGAAAAATGATTTTGCCCAACAATTGAAATGACTTTGCCAGCAACTGTTAATCACTTTTCCGACCTCTAAAAATGACTTTGCCAAACAATTGTAATGCATTTGCCATCCACTGGTAATGACTTTGCCAACCACTGTTAATCACTTATCCGACCTCTAAAAATGGCTTTTCCCAACAATTTTAATGACTTTGCCAACCACTGTTAATCACTTATCCGACCTCAAAAAATGACTTTGCCCAACAATTATAATGACTTTGCCGAACACTGTTAATCACTTATCCGAACTCGAAAAATGATTTTGCCCAACAATTGAAATGACTTTGCCAACCACTGTTAATCACTTATCCGACCTCTAAAAATGACTTTGCCCAACAATTGTAGTGACTTTGCCCACCACTGGTTATCACTTATCCGACCTCTAAAAATGATTTTGCCCAACAATTGAAATGACTTTGCCCACCACTGGTAATGACTTTCCCAACCACTGTTAATCAATTAACCGACCTCGAAAAATGATTTTGCCCAGCAATTGAAATGACTTTGCCAGCAACTGTTAATCACTTTTCCGACCTCTAAAAATGACTTTTCCCAACAATTTTAATGACTTTGCCAACCACTATTAATCACTAATCTGACCTCCAAAAATGACTTTGCCCAACAATTGTAATGGCTTCGCCATCCACTTTTAATAACTAATCCGACCTCTTTAAATGACTTTGCCCAACAATTGTAATGACTTTGCCAACCCATGTAAATCACTTATCCGACCTCTAAAAATGTCTTTGCCAAAAAATTGTAATGACTTTGCCATCCACTGGTATTGACTTTGCCAACCACTGTTAATCACTTATCCGACCTCTAAAAATGGCTTTTCCCAACAATTTTAATGACTTTGCCGACCACTGTTAATCACTTATCCGAACTCGAAAAATGATTTTGCCCAACAATTGAAATGACTTTGCCAACCACTGTTAATCACTTATCCGACCTCTAAAAATGACTTTGCCCAACAATTGTAGTGACTTTGCCCACCACTGGTAATCCCTTTCCGCCCTCTAAAAATGACTTTGCCAAACAATTGTAATGACTTTGCCATCCACTGGTAATGACTTTCCCAACCACTGTTAATCAATTATCCGACCTCGAAAAATGATTTTTCCCAAAAATTTTAATGACTTTGCCAACCACTGTGAATCACTAATCCGACCTCTAAAAATGACTTTTCCCAACAATTGTAATGACTTTGCCAACCACTGTTAATCACTAATCAGACCTCTAAAAATTATTTTTCCAACCTCTGTTAATCACTTATCCGACCTCTAGAAATGATTTTGCGCAACAATTGTAATGACTGTGCCAACCACTGTAAATCACTCATCCGACCTCTTAAAATGACTTTGTCAAAAAGTTGTATTGACTTTGCCATCAACTGGTAATGACTTAGCCAGCCACTGTTAATCACTAATCCGACCTCGAAAAATGATTGTGCCCAACAATTGAAATGGCTTTGCCAACCACTGGTAATGACTTTGCCAACCACTTTTAATTCCTAATCCGACCTCCAAAAATGATTTTGCGCAACAATTGTGATGACTTTAGCCACCACTGATTATCACTAATCCGACATCTAAAACTGCCTTTGCCAAACAATTGTAATGACTTTGCCAAACAATTGTAATGACTTTGCCAACCACTGTTAATCACTAGTCAGACCTCTAAAAATTATTTTTCCAACCACTGTTAATCACTTATCCAACCTCTAAAAATGACTTTTCCCAACAATTGTAATGAATTTGCCGACCACTGTTAATCATTTTTCCGACCTCGAAAAATGATTTTGCCCAACAATTGAAATGACTTTGCCAACCTAGGTTAATCACTTATCCGACCTCTAAAAATGACTTTGCATCCACTGGGAATGACTTTGCCAACCACTGTTAATCACTTATCCGACCTCTAAAAATGACTTTGCCCAACAATTGAAATGACTTTGCCCACCACTGGTGATCCCTTTCCGCCCTCTAAAAATGACTTTCCCAAACAATTGTAATGACTTTGCCATCCACTGGTAATGATGTTCCCAACCACTGTTAATCAATTTTCCAACCTCGCAAAATGATTTTGCCCAGCAATTGAAACGACTTTGCCAGCAACTGTTAATCACTTTTCCGACCTCTAAAAATGACTTTGCCATCCACTGGGAATGACTTTGCCAACCACTGTTAATCACTTATCCGACCTCGTAAAATGATTTTGCCCAACAATTGAAATGACTTTGCCCGCCACTGGTAATCCCTTTCCGACCTCGAAAAATGATTTTGCCCAGCAATTGAAACGACTTTGCCAGCAACTGTTAATCACTTTTCCGACCTCTAAAAATGACTTTGCCATCTACTGGGAATGACTTTGCCATCCACTGGGAATGACTTTGCCAACCACTGTTAATCACTTATCCGACCTCCAAAAATGACTTTGCCCAACAATTGTAATGACTTTGCCGACCACTGTTAATCACTTATCCGAACTCGAAAAATGATTTTGCCCAACAATTGAAATGACTTTGCCAACCACTGTTAATCACTTATCCGACCTCTAAAAATGACTTTACCATCCACTGGGAATGACTTTGCCAACCACTGTTAATGACTTTAGCCACCACTGATTATCACTTATCCGACATCTAAAAATGCCTTTGCCAAACAATTGTAATGACTTTGCCAAACAATTGTAATGACTTTGCCAACCAGTGTTAATCACTAATCAGACCACTAAAAATTATTTTTCCAACCACTGTTAATCACTTATCCGACCTCTAAAAATGACTTTTCCCAAAAATATTAATGACTTTGCCAACCACTGTTAATCACTTATCCGACCTCCAAAAATGACTTTGCCCAACAATTGTAATGACTTTGCCGACCACTGTTAATCACTTATCCGACCTCGAAAAATGATTTTGCCCAACAATTGAAATGACTTTACCAACCACTGTTAATCACTTATTCGACCTCTAAAAATGACTTTGCCAAACAATTGTAATGACTTTGCCATCCACTGGTAATGACTTTGCCAACCACTGTTAATCACTTATCCGACCTCTAAAAAGGACTTTTCCCAGTAATTTTAATGACTTTGCCAACCACTGTTAATCACTTATCCGACCTCCAAAAATGACTTTGCCCAACAATTGTAATGACTTTGCCGACCACTGTTAATCACTTATCCGAACTCGAAAAATGATTTTGCCCAACAATTGAAATGACTTTGCCAGCAACTGTTAATCACTTTTCCGACCTCTAAAAATGACTTTGCCAAACAATTGTAATGCATTTGCCATCCACTGGTAATGACTTTGCCAACCACTGTTAATCACTTATCCGACCTCTAAAAATGGCTTTTCCCAACAATTTTAATGACTTTGCCAACCACTGTTAATCACTTATCCGACCTCCAAAAATGACTTTGCCCAACAATTATAATGACTTTGCCGACCACTGTTAATCACTTATCCGAACTCGAAAAATGATTTTGCCCAACAATTGAAATGACTTTGCAAACCACTGTTAATCACTTATCCGACCTCTAAAAATGACTTTGCCCAACAATTGTAGTGACTTTGCCCACCACTGGTTATCACTTATCCGACCTCTAAAAATGATTTTGCCCAACAATTGAAATGACTTTGCCCACCACTGGTAATGACTTTCCCAACCACTGTTAATCAATTAACCGACCTCGAAAAATGATTTTGCCCAGCAATTGAAATGACTTTGCCAGCAACTGTTAATCACTTTTCCGACCTCTAAAAATGACTTTTCCCAACAATTTTAATGACTTTGCCAACCACTGTTAATCACTAATCTGACCTCCAAAAATGACTTTGCCCAACAATTGTAATGGCTTCGCCATCCACTTTTAATAACTAATCCGACCTCTTTAAATGACTTTGCCCAACAATTGTAATGACTTTGCCAACCCATGTAAATCACTTATCCGACCTCTAAAAATGTCTTTGCCAAAAAATTGTAATGACTTTGCCATCCACTGGTATTGACTTTGCCAACCACTGTTAATCACTTATCCGACCTCTAAAAATGGCTTTTCCCAACAATTTTAATGACTTTGCCGACCACTGTTAATCACTTATCCGAACTCGAAAAATGATTTTGCCCAACAATTGAAATGACTTTGCCAACCACTGTTAATCACTTATCCGACCTCCAAAAATGACTTTGCCAAACAATTTTTAATGACTTTGCCAACCACTGTTAATCACTTATCCGACCTCTAAAAATGGCTTTTCCCAACAATTTTAATGACTTTGCCAACCACTGTTAATCACTTATCCGACCTCCAAAAATGACTTTGCCCATCAATTATAATGACTTTTCAGACCACTGTTAATCACTTATCCGAACTCGAAAAATGATTTTGCCCAACAATTGAAATGACTTTGCCAACCACTGTTAATCACTTATCCGACCTCTAAAAATGACTTTGCCCAACAATTGTAGTGACTTTGCCCACCACTGGTTATCACTTATCCGACCTCTAAAAATGATTTTGCCCAACAATTGAAATGACTTTGCCCACCACTGGTAATGACTTTCCCAACCACTGTTAATCAATTATCCGACCTCGAAAAATGATTTTGCCCAGCAATTGAAATGACTTTGCCAGCAACTGTTAATCACTTTTCCGACCTCTAAAAATGACTTTTCCCAACAATTTTAATGACTTTGCCAACCACTGTTAATCACTAATCCGACCTCCAAAAATGACTTTGCCCAACAATTGTAATGGCTTCGCCATCCACTTTTAATAACTAATCCGACCTCTTTAAATGACTTTGCCCAACAATTGTAATGACTTTGCCAACCCATGTAAATCACTTATCCGACCTCTAAAAATGTCTTTGCCAAAAAATTGTAATGACTTTGCCATCCACTGGTATTGACTTTGCCAACCACTGTTAATCACTTATCCGACCTCTAAAAATGGCTTTTCCCAACAATTTTAATGACTTTGCCGACCACTGTTAATCACTTATCCGAACTCGAAAAATGATTTTGCCCAACAATTGAAATGACTTTGCCAACCACTGTTAATCACTTATCCGACCTCCAAAAATGACTTTGCCAAACAATTTTTAATGACTTTGCCAACCACTGTTAATCACTTATCCGACCTCTAAAAATGGCTTTTCCCAACAATTTTAATGACTTTGCCAACCACTGTTAATCACTTATCCGACCTCCAAAAATGACTTTGCCCATCAATTATAATGACTTTTCAGACCACTGTTAATCACTTATCCGAACTCGAAAAATGATTTTGCCCAACAATTGAAATGACTTTGCCAACCACTGTTAATCACTTATCCGACCTCTAAAAATGACTTTGCCCAACAATTGTAGTGACTTTGCCCACCACTGGTTATCACTTATCCGACCTCTAAAAATGATTTTGCCCAACAATTGAAATGACTTTGCCCACCACTGGTAATGACTTTCCCAACCACTGTTAATCAATTATCCGACCTCGAAAAATGATTTTGCCCAGCAATTGAAATGACTTTGCCAGCAACTGTTAATCACTTTTCCGACCTCTAAAAATGACTTTTCCCAACAATTTTAATGACTTTGCCAACCACTGTTAATCACTAATCCGACCTCCAAAAATGACTTTGCCCGACAATTGTAATGGCTTCGCCATCCACTTTTAATGACTGATCCGACCTCTTTAAATGACTTTGCCCAACAATTGTAATGACTTTGCCAACCCATGTCAATCACTTATCCGACCTATAAAAATGTCTTTGCCAAACAATTGTAATGACTTTGCCAACCACTGTGAATCACTAATCCGACCTCTAAAAATGACTTTGCCCAACAATTGTAATGACTTTGCCAACCACTGTTAATCAGTAATCAGACCTCTAAAAATTATTTTTCCAACCTCTGTTAATCACTTATCCGACCTCTAGAAATGATTTTGCGCAACAATTGTAACGACTGTGCCAACCACTGGTAATGACTTTGACAACCACTGTTAATCACTCATCCGACCTCTTAAAATGACTTTGTCCAACAATTGTATTGACTTTGCCAACCAGTGTTAATCACTTATCGGACCTCCAAAAAATTACTTTGGCAAACAAAAGAAATGACTTTGCCATCAACTGGTAATGACTTTGCCAGCCACTGTTAATCACTAATCCGACCTCGAAAAATGATTTTGCCAAACAATTGAAATGGCTTTGCCAACCACTGGTAATGACTTTGCCAACCACTTTTAATTCCTAATCCGACCTCCAAAAATGATTTTGCCCAAAAATTGTAATGATTTTGCCAACCACTTTTAATCAAATATCCGACCTCTAAAAATGACTTTGCCAACCACCGTTAATCACTTATCCGACCTCGAAAAATGATTTTGCCCAACAATTGAAATGACTTTGCCCACCACTGGTAATCCCTTTCCGCCCTCTAAAAATGACTTTGCCAAACAATTGTAATGACTTTGCCATCCACTGGTAATGACTTATCCGACCTCTAAAAATGACTTTTCCCAAAAATTTTAATGACTTTGCCAACCACTGTTAATCACTTATCCGACCTCCAAAAATGACTTTGCCCAACAATTGGAATGACTTTGCCGACCACTGTTAATCACTTATCCGACCTCGAAAAATGATTTTGCCAAACAATTGTAATGAATTTGCCAACCACTGTGAATCACTAATCCGACCTCTAAAAATGACTTTGCCCAACAATTGTAATGACTTTGCCAACCACTGTTAATCACTAATCAGACCTCTAAAAATTATTTTTCCAACCTCTGTTAATCACTTATCCGACCTCTAGAAATGATTTTGCGCAACAATTGTAACGACTGTGCCAACCACTGGTAATGACTTTGCCAACCACTGTTAATCACTCATCCGACCTCTTAAAATGACTTTGTCCAACAATTGTATTGACTTTGCCAACCAGTGTTAATCACTCATCCGACCTCTTAAAATGACTTTGTCCAACAATTGTATTGACTTTGCCATCAACTGGTAATGACTTAGCCAGCCACTGTAAATCACTAATCCGACCTCGAAAAATGATTTTGCCCGACAATTGAAAAGGCTTTGCCAACCACTGATTATCACTAATCCGACATCTTAAAATGCCTTTGACAAACAATTGTAATGACTTTGCCAAACAATTGTAATGACTTTGCCAACCACTGTTAATCACTAATCAGACCTCTAAAAATTATTTTTCCAACCACTGTTAATCACTTATCCAACCTCTAAAAATGACTTTTCCCAACAATTTTAATGACTTTGCAAACCACTGTTAATCACTTATCCGACCTCCAAAAATGACTTTGCCCAACAATTGTAATGAATTTGCCGATCACTGTTAATCATTTTCCCGACCTCGAAAAATGATTTTGCCCAAAAATTGTAATGATTTTGCCAACCACTGTTAATCAAATATCCGACCTCTAAAAATGACTTTGCCATCCACTGGGAATACTTTGCCAACAACCGTTAATCACTTATCCGACCTCGAAAAATGATTTTGCCAAACAATTGTAATGACTTTGCCATCCACTGGTAATGACTTATCCGACCTCTAAAAATGACTTTTCCCAAAAATTTTAATGACTTTGCCTAACACTGTTAATCACTTTTCCGACCTCCAAAAATGACTTTGCCCAACAATTGGAATGACTTTGCCGACCACTGTTAATCACTTATCCGACCTCGAAAAATGATTTTGCCCAACAATTGAAATGACTTTGCCAACCACTGTTAATCACTTATCCGACCTCTTAAAATGACTTTTCCCAACAATTTTAATGACTTTGCCAACCTCTGTTAATCAATTATCCGAACTCGAAAAATGATTTTGCCCAACAATTGAAATGACTTTTCCAGCCACTGTTCATCCCTTATCCGTCCTCTAAAAATGACTTTGCCCAACAATTGTAATGACTTTGCCCACCACTGGTTATCACTTATCCGACCTCTAAAAATGATTTTGCCCAACAATTGTAATGACTTTGCCATCCACGGGTAATGACTTTCCCAACAACTGTTAATCACTTTTCCGACCTCTAAAAATGACTTTGCCCAACAATTGTATTGACTTTGCCAACCCATGTAAATCACTTATCCGACCTCTAAAAATGTCTTTGCCAAACAATTGGAATGAATTTGCCAACCACTGTTAATCACTTATCCGACCTCTAAAAATGACTTTGCCAAACAATTGTAATGACTTTGCCATCCACTGGTAATGACTTTGCCAACCATTGTTAATCACTTATCCGACCTCTAAAAATGGCTTTTCCCAACAATTTTAATGACTTTGCCAACCACTGTTAATCACTTATCCGACCTCCAAAAATGACTTTGCCCAACAATTATAATGACTTTGCCGACCACTGTTAATCACTTATCCGAACTCGAAAAATGATTTTGCCCAACAATTGAAATGACTTTGCCAACCACTGTTAATCACTTATCCGACCTCTAAAAATGACTTTGCCCAACAATTGTAGTGACTTTGCCCACCACTGGTAATCCCTTTCCGCCCTCTAAAAATGACTTTGCCAAACAATTGTAATGACTTTGCCATCCACTGGTAATGACTTTGCCAACCACTGTTAATCACTTATCCGACCTCTAAAAATGACTTTTCCCAACAATTTTAATGACTTTGCCAACCTCTGTTAATCACTTATCCGAACTCGAAAAATGATTTTGCCCAACAATTGAAATGACTTTTCCAGCCACTGTTCATCCCTTATCCGTCCTCTAAAAATGACTTTGCCCAACAATTGTAATGACTTTGCCCACCACTGGTAATCCCTTTCCGCCCTCTAAAAATGACTTCGCCAAACAATTGTAATGACTTTGCCATCCACGGGTAATGACTTTCCCAACAACTGTTAATCACTTTTCCGACCTCTAAAAATGACTTTGCCCAACAATTGTAATGACTTTGCCAACCCATGTAAATCACTTATCCGACCTCTAAAAATGTCTTTGCCAAACAATTGGAATGAATTTGCCAACCACTGTTAATCACTTATCCGACCTCTAAAAATGACTTTGCCAAACAATTGTAATGACTTTGCCATCCACTGGTAATGACTTTGCCAACCATTGTTAATCACTTATCCGACCTCTAAAAATGGCTTTTCCCAACAATTTTAATGACTTTGCCAACCACTGTTAATCACTTATCCGACCTCCAAAAATGACTTTGCCCAACAATTATAATGACTTTGCCGACCACTGTTAATCACTTATCCGAACTCGAAAAATGATTTTGCCCAACAATTGAAATGACTTTGCCAACCACTGTTAATCACTTATCCGACCTCTAAAAATGACTTTGCCCAACAATTGTAGTGACTTTGCCCACCACTGGTAATCCCTTTCCGCCCTCTAAAAATGACTTTGCCAAACAATTGTAATGACTTTGCCATCCACTGGTAATGACTTTCCCAACCACTGTTAATCAATTATCCGACCTCGAAAAATGATTTTTCCCAAAAATTTTAATGACTTTGCCAACCACTGTGAATCACTAATCCGACCTCTAAAAATGACTTTTCCCAACAATTGTAATGACTTTGCCAACCACTGTTAATCACTAATCAGACCTCTAAAAATTATTTTTCCAACCTCTGTTAATCACTTATCCGACCTCTAGAAATGATTTTGCGCAACAATTGTAATGACTGTGCCAACCACTGGTAATGACTTTGCCAACCACTGTTAATCACTCATCCGACCTCTTAAAATGACTTTGTCCAACAATTGTATTGACTTTGCCATCAACTGGTAATGACTTAGCCAGCCACTGTTAATCACTAATCCGACCTCGAAAAATGATTGTGCCCAACAATTGAAATGGCTTTGCCAACCATTGGTAATGACTTTGCCAACCACTTTTAATTCCTAATCCGACCTCCAAAAATGATTTTGCGCAACAATTGTGATGACTTTAGCCACCACTGATTATCACTAATCCGACATCTAAAACTGCCTTTGCCAAACAATTGTAATGACTTTGCCAAACAATTGTAATGACTTTGCCAACAACTGTTAATCACTAATCAGACCTCTAAAAATTATTTTTCCAACCACTGTTAATCACTTATCCAACCTCTAAAAATGACTTTTCCCAACAATTGTAATGAATTTGCCGACCACTGTTAATCATTTTTCCGACCTCGAAAAATGATTTTGCCCAACAATTGAAATGACTTTGCCAACCTAGGTTAATCACTTATCCGACCTCTAAAAATGACTTTGCCATCCACTGGGAATGACTTTGCCAACCACTGTTAATCACTTATCCGACCTCTAAAAATGACTTTGCCCAACAATTGAAATGACTTTGCCCACCACTGGTGATCCCTTTCCGCCCTCTAAAAATGACCTTCCCAAACAATTGTAATGACTTTGCCATCCACTGGTAATGATGTTCCCAACCACTGTTAATCAATTTTCCAACCTCGCAAAATGATTTTGCCCAGCAATTGAAACGACTTTGCCAGCAACTGTTAATCACTTTTCCGACCTCTAAAAATGACTTTGCCATCCACTGGGAATGACTTTGCCAACCACTGTTAATCACTTATCCGACCTCGTAAAATGATTTTGCCCAACAATTGAAATGACTTTGCCCGCCACTGGTAATCCCTTTCCGACCTCGAAAAATGATTTTGCCCAGCAATTGAAACGACTTTGCCAGCAACTGTTAATCACTTTTCCGACCTCTAAAAATGACTTTGCCATCTACTGGGAATGACTTTGCCATCCACTGGGAATGACTTTGCCAACCACTGTTAATCACTTATGCGACCTCGAAAAATGATTTTGCCATCCACTGGTAATGACTTTGCCAACCACTGTTAATCACTTATCCGACCTCTAAAAATGACTTTTCCCAAAAATTTTAATGACTTTGCCAACCACTGTAAATCACTTATCCGACCTCCAAAAATGACTTTGCCAAACAATTTTTAATGACTTTGCCAACCACTGTTAATCACTTATCCGACCTCTAAAAATGGCTTTTCCCAACAATTTTAATGACTTTGCCAACCACTGTTAATCACTTATCCGACCTCCAAAAATGACTTTGCCCATCAATTATAATGACTTTTCAGACCACTGTTAATCACTTATCCGACCTCTAAAAATGATTTTGCCCAACAATTGAAATGACTTTGCCAACCACTGTTAATCACTTATCCGACCTCTAAAAATGACTTTGCCCAACAATTGTAGTGACTTTGCCCACCACTGGTTATCACTTATCCGACCTCTAAAAATGATTTTGCCCAACAATTGAAATGACTTTGCCCACCACTGGTAATGACTTTCCCAACCACTGTTAATCAATTATCCGACCTCGAAAAATGATTTTGCCCAGCAATTGAAATGACTTTGCCAGCAACTGTTAATCACTTTTCCGACCTCTAAAAATGACTTTTCCCAACAATTTTAATGACTTTGCCAACCACTGTTAATCACTAATCCGACCTTCAAAAATGACTTTGCCCGACAATTGTAATGGCTTCGCCATCCACTTTTAATGACTGATCCGTCCTCTTTAAATGACTTTGCCCAACAATTGTAATGACTTTGCCAACCCATGTCAATCACTTATCCGACCTATAAAAATGTCTTTGCCAAACAATTGTAATGACTTTGCCAACCACTGTGAATCACTAATCCGACCTCTAAAAATGACTTTGCCCAACAATTGTAATGACTTTGCCAACCACTGTTAATCACTAATCAGACCTCTAAAAATTATTTTTCCAACCTCTGTTAATCACTTATCCGACCTCTAGAAATGATTTTGCGCAACAATTGTAACGACTGTGCCAACCACTGGTAATGACTTTGCCAACCACTGTTAATCACTCATCCGACCTCTTAAAATGACTTTGTCCAACAATTGTATTGACTTTGCCAACCAGTGTTAATCACTTATCGGACCTCCAAAAAATTACTTTGGCAAACAAAAGAAATGACTTTGCCATCAACTGGTAATGACTTTGCCAGCCACTGTTAATCACTAATCCGACCTCGAAAAATGATTTTGCCAAACAATTGAAATGGCTTTGCCAACCACTGGTAATGACTTTGCCAACCACTTTTAATTCCTAATCCGACCTCCAAAAATGATTTTGCCCAAAAATTGTAATGATTTTGCCAACCACTTTTAATCAAATATCCGACCTCTAAAAATGACTTTGCCAACCACCGTTAATCACTTATCCGACCTCGAAAAATGATTTTGCCCAACAATTGAAATGACTTTGCCCACCACTGGTAATCCCTTTCCGCCCTCTAAAAATGACTTTGCCAAACAATTGTAATGACTTTGCCATCCACTGGTAATGACTTATCCGACCTCTAAAAATGACTTTTCCCAAAAATTTTAATGACTTTGCCTAACACTGTTAATCACTTTTCCGACCTCCAAAAATGACTTTGCCCAACAATTGGAATGACTTTGCCGACCACTGTTAATCACTTATCCGACCTCGAAAAATGATTTTGCCCAACAATTGAAATGACTTTGCCAACCACTGTTAATCACTTATCCGACCTCTTAAAATGACTTTTCCCAACAATTTTAATGACTTTGCCAACCTCTGTTAATCAATTATCCGAACTCGAAAAATGATTTTGCCCAACAATTGAAATGACTTTTCCAGCCACTGTTCATCCCTTATCCGTCCTCTAAAAATGACTTTGCCCAACAATTGTAATGACTTTGCCCACCACTGGTTATCACTTATCCGACCTCTAAAAATGATTTTGCCCAACAATTGTAATGACTTTGCCATCCACGGGTAATGACTTTCCCAACAACTGTTAATCACTTTTCCGACCTCTAAAAATGACTTTGCCCAACAATTGTATTGACTTTGCCAACCCATGTAAATCACTTATCCGACCTCTAAAAATGTCTTTGCCAAACAATTGGAATGAATTTGCCAACCACTGTTAATCACTTATCCGACCTCTAAAAATGACTTTGCCAAACAATTGTAATGACTTTGCCATCCACTGGTAATGACTTTGCCAACCATTGTTAATCACTTATCCGACCTCTAAAAATGGCTTTTCCCAACAATTTTAATGACTTTGCCAACCACTGTTAATCACTTATCCGACCTCCAAAAATGACTTTGCCCAACAATTATAATGACTTTGCCGACCACTGTTAATCACTTATCCGAACTCGAAAAATGATTTTGCCCAACAATTGAAATGACTTTGCCAACCACTGTTAATCACTTATCCGACCTCTAAAAATGACTTTGCCCAACAATTGTAGTGACTTTGCCCACCACTGGTAATCCCTTTCCGCCCTCTAAAAATGACTTTGCCAAACAATTGTAATGACTTTGCCATCCACTGGTAATGACTTTGCCAACCACTGTTAATCACTTATCCGACCTCTAAAAATGACTTTTCCCAACAATTTTAATGACTTTGCCAACCTCTGTTAATCACTTATCCGAACTCGAAAAATGATTTTGCCCAACAATTGAAATGACTTTTCCAGCCACTGTTCATCCCTTATCCGTCCTCTAAAAATGACTTTGCCCAACAATTGTAATGACTTTGCCCACCACTGGTAATCCCTTTCCGCCCTCTAAAAATGACTTCGCCAAACAATTGTAATGACTTTGCCATCCACGGGTAATGACTTTCCCAACAACTGTTAATCACTTTTCCGACCTCTAAAAATGACTTTGCCCAACAATTGTAATGACTTTGCCAACCCATGTAAATCACTTATCCGACCTCTAAAAATGTCTTTGCCAAACAATTGGAATGAATTTGCCAACCACTGTTAATCACTTATCCGACCTCTAAAAATGACTTTGCCAAACAATTGTAATGACTTTGCCATCCACTGGTAATGACTTTGCCAACCATTGTTAATCACTTATCCGACCTCTAAAAATGGCTTTTCCCAACAATTTTAATGACTTTGCCAACCACTGTTAATCACTTATCCGACCTCCAAAAATGACTTTGCCCAACAATTATAATGACTTTGCCGACCACTGTTAATCACTTATCCGAACTCGAAAAATGATTTTGCCCAACAATTGAAATGACTTTGCCAACCACTGTTAATCACTTATCCGACCTCTAAAAATGACTTTGCCCAACAATTGTAGTGACTTTGCCCACCACTGGTAATCCCTTTCCGCCCTCTAAAAATGACTTTGCCAAACAATTGTAATGACTTTGCCATCCACTGGTAATGACTTTCCCAACCACTGTTAATCAATTATCCGACCTCGAAAAATGATTTTTCCCAAAAATTTTAATGACTTTGCCAACCACTGTGAATCACTAATCCGACCTCTAAAAATGACTTTTCCCAACAATTGTAATGACTTTGCCAACCACTGTTAATCACTAATCAGACCTCTAAAAATTATTTTTCCAACCTCTGTTAATCACTTATCCGACCTCTAGAAATGATTTTGCGCAACAATTGTAATGACTGTGCCAACCACTGGTAATGACTTTGCCAACCACTGTTAATCACTCATCCGACCTCTTAAAATGACTTTGTCCAACAATTGTATTGACTTTGCCATCAACTGGTAATGACTTAGCCAGCCACTGTTAATCACTAATCCGACCTCGAAAAATGATTGTGCCCAACAATTGAAATGGCTTTGCCAACCATTGGTAATGACTTTGCCAACCACTTTTAATTCCTAATCCGACCTCCAAAAATGATTTTGCGCAACAATTGTGATGACTTTAGCCACCACTGATTATCACTAATCCGACATCTAAAACTGCCTTTGCCAAACAATTGTAATGACTTTGCCAAACAATTGTAATGACTTTGCCAACCACTGTTAATCACTAATCAGACCTCTAAAAATTATTTTTCCAACCACTGTTAATCACTTATCCAACCTCTAAAAATGACTTTTCCCAACAATTGTAATGAATTTGCCGACCACTGTTAATCATTTTTCCGACCTCGAAAAATGATTTTGCCCAACAATTGAAATGACTTTGCCAACCTAGGTTAATCACTTATCCGACCTCTAAAAATGACTTTGCCATCCACTGGGAATGACTTTGCCAACCACTGTTAATCACTTATCCGACCTCTAAAAATGACTTTGCCCAACAATTGAAATGACTTTGCCCACCACTGGTGATCCCTTTCCGCCCTCTAAAAATGACCTTCCCAAACAATTGTAATGACTTTGCCATCCACTGGTAATGATGTTCCCAACCACTGTTAATCAATTTTCCAACCTCGCAAAATGATTTTGCCCAGCAATTGAAACGACTTTGCCAGCAACTGTTAATCACTTTTCCGACCTCTAAAAATGACTTTGCCATCCACTGGGAATGACTTTGCCAACCACTGTTAATCACTTATCCGACCTCGTAAAATGATTTTGCCCAACAATTGAAATGACTTTGCCCGCCACTGGTAATCCCTTTCCGACCTCGAAAAATGATTTTGCCCAGCAATTGAAACGACTTTGCCAGCAACTGTTAATCACTTTTCCGACCTCTAAAAATGACTTTGCCATCTACTGGGAATGACTTTGCCATCCACTGGGAATGACTTTGCCAACCACTGTTAATCACTTATGCGACCTCGAAAAATGATTTTGCCATCCACTGGTAATGACTTTGCCAACCACTGTTAATCACTTATCCGACCTCTAAAAATGACTTTTCCCAAAAATTTTAATGACTTTGCCAACCACTGTAAATCACTTATCCGACCTCCAAAAATGACTTTGCCAAACAATTTTTAATGACTTTGCCAACCACTGTTAATCACTTATCCGACCTCTAAAAATGGCTTTTCCCAACAATTTTAATGACTTTGCCAACCACTGTTAATCACTTATCCGACCTCCAAAAATGACTTTGCCCATCAATTATAATGACTTTTCAGACCACTGTTAATCACTTATCCGACCTCTAAAAATGATTTTGCCCAACAATTGAAATGACTTTGCCAACCACTGTTAATCACTTATCCGACCTCTAAAAATGACTTTGCCCAACAATTGTAGTGACTTTGCCCACCACTGGTTATCACTTATCCGACCTCTAAAAATGATTTTGCCCAACAATTGAAATGACTTTGCCCACCACTGGTAATGACTTTCCCAACCACTGTTAATCAATTATCCGACCTCGAAAAATGATTTTGCCCAGCAATTGAAATGACTTTGCCAGCAACTGTTAATCACTTTTCCGACCTCTAAAAATGACTTTTCCCAACAATTTTAATGACTTTGCCAACCACTGTTAATCACTAATCCGACCTTCAAAAATGACTTTGCCCGACAATTGTAATGGCTTCGCCATCCACTTTTAATGACTGATCCGTCCTCTTTAAATGACTTTGCCCAACAATTGTAATGACTTTGCCAACCCATGTCAATCACTTATCCGACCTATAAAAATGTCTTTGCCAAACAATTGTAATGACTTTGCCAACCACTGTGAATCACTAATCCGACCTCTAAAAATGACTTTGCCCAACAATTGTAATGACTTTGCCAACCACTGTTAATCACTAATCAGACCTCTAAAAATTATTTTTCCAACCTCTGTTAATCACTTATCCGACCTCTAGAAATGATTTTGCGCAACAATTGTAACGACTGTGCCAACCACTGGTAATGACTTTGCCAACCACTGTTAATCACTCATCCGACCTCTTAAAATGACTTTGTCCAACAATTGTATTGACTTTGCCAACCAGTGTTAATCACTTATCGGACCTCCAAAAAATTACTTTGGCAAACAAAAGAAATGACTTTGCCATCAACTGGTAATGACTTTGCCAGCCACTGTTAATCACTAATCCGACCTCGAAAAATGATTTTGCCAAACAATTGAAATGGCTTTGCCAACCACTGGTAATGACTTTGCCAACCACTTTTAATTCCTAATCCGACCTCCAAAAATGATTTTGCCCAAAAATTGTAATGATTTTGCCAACCACTTTTAATCAAATATCCGACCTCTAAAAATGACTTTGCCAACCACCGTTAATCACTTATCCGACCTCGAAAAATGATTTTGCCCAACAATTGAAATGACTTTGCCCACCACTGGTAATCCCTTTCCGCCCTCTAAAAATGACTTTGCCAAACAATTGTAATGACTTTGCCATCCACTGGTAATGACTTATCCGACCTCTAAAAATGACTTTTCCCAAAAATTTTAATGACTTTGCCAACCACTGTTAATCACTTATCCGACCTCCAAAAATGACTTTGCCCAACAATTGGAATGACTTTGCCGACCACTGTTAATCACTTATCCGACCTCGAAAAATGATTTTGCCAAACAATTGTAATGAATTTGCCAACCACTGTGAATCACTAATCCGACCTCTAAAAATGACTTTGCCCAACAATTGTAATGACTTTGCCAACCACTGTTAATCACTAATCAGACCTCTAAAAATTATTTTTCCAACCACTGTTAATCACTTATCCGACCTCTAGAAATGATTTTGCGCAACAATTGTAATGACTGTGCCAACCACTGGTAATGACTTTGCCAACCACTGTTAATCACACATCCGACCTCTTAAAATGACTTTGTCCAACAATTGTATTGACTTTGCCAACCAGTGTTAATAACTTATCGGACCTCCAAAAAATTACTTTGCCAAACAAAAGTAATGACTTTGCCATCAACTGGTAATGACTTTGCCAGCCACTGTTAATCACTAATCCGACCTCGAAAACTGATTTTGCCCGACAATTGAAAAGGCTTTGCCAACCACTGATTATCACTAATCCGACATCTTAAAATGCCTTTGACAAACAATTGTAATGACTTTGCCAAACAATTGTAATGACTTTGCCAACCACTGTTAATCACTAATCAGACCTCTAAAAATTATTTTTCCAACCACTGTTAATCACTTATCCAACCTCTAAAAATGACTTTTCCCAACAATTTTAATGACTTTGCTAACCACTGTTAATCATTTTCCCGACCTCGAAAAATGATTTTGCCCAAAAATTGTAATGATTTTGCAAACCACTGTTAATCAAATATCCGACCTCTAAAAATGACTTTGCCATCCACTGGGAATACTTTGCCAACAACCGTTAATCACTTATCCGACCTCGAAAAATGATTTTGCCAAACAATTGTAATGACTTTGCCATCCACTGGTAATGACTTATCCGACCTCTAAAAATGACTTTTCCCAAAAATTTTAATGACTTTGCCTAACACTGTTAATCACTTTTCCGACCTCCAAAAATGACTTTGCCCAACAATTGGAATGACTTTGCCGACCACTGTTAATCACTTATCCGACCTCGAAAAATGATTTTGCCCAACAATTGAAATGACTTTGCCAACCACTGTTAATCACTTATCCGACCTCTTAAAATGACTTTGCCAAACAATTGTAATGACTTTGCCATCCACTGGTAATGACTTTGCCAACCACTGTTAATCACTTATCCGACCTCTAAAAATGACTTTTCCCAACAATTTTAATGACTTTGCCAACCTCTGTTAATCACTTATCCGACCTCCAAAAATGACTTTGCCAAACAATTGTAATGACTTTGCCGACCACTGTTAATCACTTATCCGAACTCGAAAAATGATTTTGCCCAACAATTGAAATGACTTTTCCAGCCACTGTTCATCCCTTATCCGTCCTCTAAAAATGACTTTGCCCAACAATTGTAATGACTTTGCCATCCACGGGTAATGACTTTCCCAACAACTGTTAATCACTTTTCCGACCTCTAAAAATGACTTTGCCCAACAATTGTAATGACTTTGCCAACCCATGTAAATCACTTATCCGACCTCTAAAAATGTCTTTGCCAAACAATTGGAATGAATTTGCCAACCACTGTTAATCACTTATCCGACCTCTAAAAATGACTTTGCCAAACAATTGTAATGACTTTGCCAACCACTGTTAATCACTTATCCGACCTCTAAAAATGGCTTTTCCCAACAATTTTAATGACTTTGCCAACCACTGTTAATCACTTATCCGACCTCCAAAAATGACTTTGCCCAACAATTATAATGACTTTGCCGACCACTGTTAATCACTTATCCGAACTCGAAAAATGATTTTGCCCAACAATTGAAATGACTTTGCCAACCACTGTTAATCACTTATCCGACCTCTAAAAATGACTTTGCCCAACAATTGTAGTGACTTTGCCCACCACTGGTAATCCCTTTCCGCCCTCTAAAAATGACTTTGCCAAACAATTGTAATGACTTTGCCATCCACTGGTAATGACTTTCCCAACCACTGTTAATCAATAATCCGACCTCGAAAAATGATTTTTCCCAAAAATTTTAATGACTTTGCCAACCACTGTGAATCACTAATCCGACCTCTAAAAATGACTTTTCCCAACAATTGTAATGACTTTGCCAACCACTGTTAATCACTAATCAGACCTCTAAAAATTATTTTTCCAACCTCTGTTAATCACTTATCCGACCTCTAGAAATGATTTTGCGCAACAATTGTAATGACTGTGCCAACCACTGGTAATGACTTTGCCAACCACTGTTAATCACTCATCCGACCTCTTAAAATGACTTTGTCCAACAATTGTATTGACTTTGCCATCAACTGGTAATGACTTAGCCAGCCACTGTTAATCACTAATCCGACCTCGAAAAATGATTGTGCCCAACAATTGAAATGGCTTTGCCAACCACTGGTAATGACTTTGCCAACCACTTTTAATTCCTAATCCGACCTCCAAAAATGATTTTGCGCAACAATTGTGATGACTTTAGCCACCACTGATTATCACTAATCCGACATCTAAAACTGCCTTTGCCAAACAATTGTAATGACTTTGCCAACCTAGGTTAATCACTTATCCGACCTCTAAAAATGACTTTGCCATCCACTGGGAATGACTTTGCCAACCACTGTTAATCACTTATCCGACCTCTAAAAATGACTTTGCCCAACAATTGAAATGACTTTGCCCACCACTGGTGATCCCTTTCCGCCCTCTAAAAATGACTTTCCCAAACAATTGTAATGACTTTGCCATCCACTGGTAATGATGTTCCCAACCACTGTTAATCAATTTTCCAACCTCGCAAAATGATTTTGCCCAGCAATTGAAACGACTTTGCCAGCAACTGTTAATCACTTTTCCGACCTCTAAAAATGACTTTGCCATCCACTGGGAATGACTTTGCCAACCACTGTTAATCACTTATCCGACCTCGTAAAATGATTTTGCCCAACAATTGAAATGACTTTGCCCGCCACTGGTAATCCCTTTCCGACCTCGAAAAATGATTTTGCCCAGCAATTGAAACGACTTTGCCAGCAACTGTTAATCACTTTTCCGACCTCTAAAAATGACTTTGCCATCTACTGGGAATGACTTTGCCATCCACTGGGAATGACTTTGCCAACCACTGTTAATCAATTATCCGACCTCGAAAAATGATTTTGCCAAACAATTGTAATGACTTTGCCATCCACTGGTAATGACTTTGCCAACCACTGTTAATCACTTATCCGACCTCTAAAAATGACTTTTCCCAAAAATTTTAATGACTTTGCCAACCACTGTAAATCACTTATCCGACCTCCAAAAATGACTTTGCCAAACAATTTTTAATGACTTTGCCAACCACTGTTAATCACTTATCCGACCTCTAAAAATGGCTTTTCCCAACAATTTTAATGACTTTGCCAACCACTGTTAATCACTTATCCGACCTCCAAAAATGACTTTGCCCATCAATTATAATGACTTTTCAGACCACTGTTAATCACTTATCCGAACTCGAAAAATGATTTTGCCCAACAATTGAAATGACTTTGCCAACCACTGTTAATCACTTATCCGACCTCTAAAAATGACTTTGCCCAACAATTGTAGTGACTTTGCCCACCACTGGTTATCACTTATCCGACCTCTAAAAATGATTTTGCCCAACAATTGAAATGACTTTGCCCACCACTGGTAATGACTTTCCCAACCACTGTTAATCAATTATCCGACCTCGAAAAATGATTTTGCCCAGCAATTGAAATGACTTTGCCAGCAACTGTTAATCACTTTTCCGACCTCTAAAAATGACTTTTCCCAACAATTTTAATGACTTTGCCAACCACTGTTAATCACTAATCCGACCTCCAAAAATGACTTTGCCCGACAATTGTAATGGCTTCGCCATCCACTTTTAATGACTGATCCGACCTCTTTAAATGACTTTGCCCAACAATTGTAATGACTTTGCCAACCCATGTCAATCACTTATCCGACCTATAAAAATGTCTTTGCCAAACAATTGTAATGACTTTGCCAACCACTGTGAATCACTAATCCGACCTCTAAAAATGACTTTGCCCAACAATTGTAATGACTTTGCCAACCACTGTTAATCACTAATCAGACCTCTAAAAATTATTTTTCCAACCTCTGTTAATCACTTATCCGACCTCTAGAAATGATTTTGCGCAACAATTGTAACGACTGTGCCAACCACTGGTAATGACTTTGCCAACCACTGTTAATCACTCATCCGACCTCTTAAAATGACTTTGTCCAACAATTGTATTGACTTTGCCAACCAGTGTTAATCACTTATCGGACCTCCAAAAAATTACTTTGGCAAACAAAAGAAATGACTTTGCCATCAACTGGTAATGACTTTGCCAGCCACTGTTAATCACTAATCCGACCTCGAAAAATGATTTTGCCAAACAATTGAAATGGCTTTGCCAACCACTGGTAATGACTTTGCCAACCACTTTTAATTCCTAATCCGACCTCCAAAAATGATTTTGCCCAAAAATTGTAATGATTTTGCCAACCACTTTTAATCAAATATCCGACCTCTAAAAATGACTTTGCCAACCACCGTTAATCACTTATCCGACCTCGAAATATGATTTTGCCCAACAATTGAAATGACTTTGCCAACCACTGTTAATCACTTATCCGACCTCTAAAAATGACTTTGCCCACCACTGGTTATCACTTATCCGACCTCTAAAAATGATTTTGCCCAACAATTGAAATGACTTTGCCCACCACTGGTAATGACTTTCCCAACCACTGTTAATCAATTATCCGACCTCGAAAAATGATTTTGCCCAGCAATTGAAATGACTTTGCCAGCAACTGTTAATCACTTTTCCGACCTCTAAAAATGACTTTTCCCAACAATTTTAATGACTTTGCCAACCACTGTTAATCACTAATCCGACCTCCAAAAATGACTTTGCCCGACAATTGTAATGGCTTCGCCATCCACTTTTAATGACTGATCCGACCTCTTTAAATGACTTTGCCCAACAATTGTAATGACTTTGCCAACCCATGTCAATCACTTATCCGACCTATAAAAATGTCTTTGCCAACCACTGGTAATGACTTTGCCAACCACTGTTAATCACTCATCCGACCTCTTAAAATGACTTTGTCCAACAATTGTATTGACTTTGCCAACCAGTGTTAATCACTTATCGGACCTCCAAAAAATTACTTTGGCAAACAAAAGAAATGACTTTGCCATCAACTGGTAATGACTTTGCCAGCCACTGTTAATCACTAATCCGACCTCGAAAAATGATTTTGCCAAACAATTGAAATGGCTTTGCCAACCACTGGTAATGACTTTGCCAACCACTTTTAATTCCTAATCCGACCTCCAAAAATGATTTTGCCCAAAAATTGTAATGATTTTGCCAACCACTTTTAATCAAATATCCGACCTCTAAAAATGACTTTGCCATCCACTGGTAATGACTTATCCGACCTCTAAAAATGACTTTTCCCAAAAATTTTAATGACTTTGCCAACCACTGTTAATCACTTATCCGACCTCCAAAAATGACTTTGCCCAACAATTGGAATGACTTTGCCGACCACTGTTAATCACTTATCCGACCTCGAAAAATGATTTTGCCAAACAATTGTAATGAATTTGCCAACCACTGTGAATCACTAATCCGACCTCTAAAAATGACTTTGCCCAACAATTGTAATGACTTTGCCAACCACTGTTAATCACTAATCAGACCTCTAAAAATTATTTTTCCAACCACTGTTAATCACTTATCCGACCTCTAGAAATGATTTTGCGCAACAATTGTAATGACTGTGCCAACCACTGGTAATGACTTTGCCAACCACTGTTAATCACACATCCGACCTCTTAAAATGACTTTGTCCAACAATTGTATTGACTTTGCCAACCACTGTTAATCACTCATCCGACCTCTTAAAATGACTTTGTCCAACAATTGTATTGACTTTGCCATCAACTGGTAATGACTTAGCCAGCCACTGTTAATCACTAATCCGACCTCGAAAAATGATTTTGCCCGACAATTGAAAAGGCTTTGCCAACCACTGATTATCACTAATCCGACATCTTAAAATGCCTTTGACAAACAATTGTAATGACTTTGCCAAACAATTGTAATGACTTTGCCAACCACTGTTAATCACTAATCAGACCTCTAAAAATTATTTTTCCAACCACTGTTAATCACTTATCCAACCTCTAAAAATGACTTTTCCCAACAATTTTAATGACTTTGCTAACCACTGTTAATCACTTATGCGACCTCCAAAAATGACTTTGCCCAACAATTGTAATGAATTTGCCGATCACTGTTAATCATTTTCCCGACCTCGAAAAATGATTTTGCCCAAAAATTGTAATGATTTTGCCAACCACTGTTAATCAAATATCCGACCTCTAAAAATGACTTTGCCATCCACTGGGAATACTTTGCCAACAACCGTTAATCACTTATCCGACCTCGAAAAATGATTTTGCCAAACAATTGTAATGACTTTGCCATCCACTGGTAATGACTTATCCGACCTCTAAAAATGACTTTTCCCAAAAATTTTAATGACTTTGCCTAACACTGTTAATCACTTTTCCGACCTCCAAAAATGACTTTGCCCAACAATTGGAATGACTTTGCCGACCACTGTTAATCACTTATCCGACATCGAAAAATGATTTTGCCCAACAATTGAAATGTCTTTGCCAACCACTGTTAATCACTTATCCGACCTCTTAAAATGACTTTTCCCAACAATTTTAATGACTTTGCCAACCTCTGTTAATCACTTATCCGACCTCCAAAAATGACTTTGCCAAACAATTGTAATGACTTTGCCATCCACTGGTAATGACTTTGCCAACCACTGTTAATCACTTATCCGACCTCTAAAAATGACTTTTCCAAACAATTTTAATGACTTTGCCAACCTCTGTTAATCACTTATCCGACCTCCAAAAATGACTTTGCCAAACAATTGTAATGACTTTGCCGACCACTGTTAATCACTTATCCGAACTCGAAAAATGATTTTGCCCAACAATTGAAATGACTTTTCCAGCCACTGTTCATCCCTTATCCGTCCTCTAAAAATGACTTTGCCAAACAATTGTAATGACTTTGCACACCACTGGTTATCACTTATCCGACCTCTAAAAATGATTTTGCCCAACAATTGAAATGACTTTGCCCACCACTGGTAATCCCTTTCCGCCCTCTAAAAATGACTTCGCCAAACAATTGTAATGACTTTGCCATCCACGGGTAATGACTTTCCCAACAACTGTTAATCACTTTTCCGACCTCTAAAAATGACTTTGCCCAACAATTGTAATGACTTTGCCAACCCATGTAAATCACTTATCCGACCTCTAAAAATGTCTTTGCCAAACAATTGGAATGAATTTGCCAACCACTGTTAATCACTTATCCGACCTCTAAAAACGACTTTGCCAAACAATTGTAATGACTTTGCCATCCACTGGTAATGACTTTGCCAACCATTGTTAATCACTTATCCGACCTCTAAAAATGGCTTTTCCCAACAATTTTAATGACTTTGCCAACCACTGTTAATCACTTATCCGACCTCCAAAAATGACTTTGCCCAACAATTATAATGACTTTGCCGACCACTGTTAATCACTTATCCGAACTCGAAAAATGATTTTGCCCAACAATTGAAATGACTTTGCCAACCACTGTTAATCACTTATCCGACCTCTAAAAATGACTTTGCCCAACAATTGTAGTGACTTTGCCCACCACTGGTAATCCCTTTCCGCCCTCTAAAAATGACTTTGCCAAACAATTGTAATGACTTTGCCATCCACTGGTAATGACTTTCCCAACCACTGTTAATCAATTATCCGACCTCGAAAAATGATTTTTCCCAAAAATTTTAATGACTTTGCCAACCACTGTGAATCACTAATCCGACCTCTAAAAATGACTTTTCCCAACAATTGTAATGACTTTGCCAACCACTGTTAATCACTAATCAGACCTCTAAAAACTATTTTTCCAACCTCTGTTAATCACTTATCCGACCTCTAGAAATGATTTTGCGCAACAATTGTAATGACTGTGCCAACCACTGGTAATGACTTTGCCAACCACTGTTAATCACTCATCCGACCTCTTAAAATGACTTTGTCCAACAATTGTATTGACTTTGCCATCAACTGGTAATGACTTAGCCAGCCACTGTTAATCACTAATCCGACCTCGAAAAATGATTGTGCCCAACAATTGAAATGGCTTTGCCAACCACTGGTAATGACTTTGCCAACCACTTTTAATTCCTAATCCGACCTCCAAAAATGATTTTGCGCAACAATTGTGATGACTTTAGCCACCACTGATTATCACTAATCCGACATCTAAAACTGCCTTTGCCAAACAATTGTAATGACTTTGCCAAACAATTGTAATGACTTTGCCAACCACTGTTAATCACTAATCAGACCTCTAAAAATTATTTTTCCAACCACTGTTAATCACTTATCCAACCTCTAAAAATGACTTTTCCCTACAATTGTAATGAATTTGCCGACCACTGTTAATCATTTTTCCGACCTCGAAAAATGATTTTGCCCAACAATTGAAATGACTTTGCCAACCTAGGTTAATCACTTATCCGACCTCTAAAAATGACTTTGCCATCCACTGGGAATGACTTTGCCAACCACTGTTAATCACTTATCCGACCTCGTAAAATGATTTTGCCCAGCAATTGAAATGACTTTGCCCGCCACTGGTAATCCCTTTCCGACCTAGAAAAATGATTTTGCCCAGCAATTGAAACGACTTTGCCAGCAACTGTTAATCACTTTTCCGACCTCTAAAAATGACTTTGCCATCTACTGGGAATGACTTTGCCATCCACTGGGAATGACTTTGCCAATTACTGTTAATCACTTATCCGACCTCGAAAAATGATTTTGCCAAACAATTGTAATGACTTTGCCATCCACTGGTAATGACTTATCCGACCTCTAAAAATGACTTTTCCCAAAAATTTTAATGACTTTGCCAACCACTGTAAATCACTTATCCGACCTCCAAAAATGACTTTGCCAAACAATTTTTAATGACTTTGCCAACCACTGTTAATCACTTATCCGACCTCTAAAAATGGCTTTTCCCAACAATTTTAATGACTTTGCCAACCACTGTTAATCACTTATCCGACCTCCAAAAATGACTTTGCCCATCAATTATAATGACTTTTCAGACCACTGTTAATCACTTATCCGAACTCGAAAAATGATTTTGCCCAACAATTGAAATGACTTTGCCAACCACTGTTAATCACTTATCCGACCTCTAAAAATGACTTTGCCCAACAATTGTAGTGACTTTGCCCACCACTGGTTATCACTTATCCGACCTCTAAAAATGATTTTGCCCAACAATTGAAATGACTTTGCCCACCACTGGTAATGACTTTCCCAACCACTGTTAATCAATTATCCGACCTCGAAAAATGATTTTGCCCAGCAATTGAAATGACTTTGCCAGCAACTGTTAATCACTTTTCCGACCTCTAAAAATGACTTTTCCCAACAATTTTAATGACTTCGCCAACCACTGTTAATCACTAATCCGACCTCCAAAAATGACTTTGCCCGACAATTGTAATGGCTTCGCCATCCACTTTTAATGACTGATCCGACCTCTTTAAATGACTTTGCCCAACAATTGTAATGACTTTGCCAACCCATGTCAATCACTTATCCGACCTATAAAAATGTCTTTGCCAAACAATTGTAATGACTTTGCCAACCACTGTGAATCACTAATCCGACCTCTAAAAATGACTTTGCCCAACAATTGTAATGACTTTGCCAACCACTGTTAATCACTAATCAGACCTCTAAAAATTATTTTTCCAACCTCTGTTAATCACTTATCCGACCTCTAGAAATGATTTTGCGCAACAATTGTAACGACTGTGCCAACCACTGGTAATGACTTTGCCAACCACTGTTAATCACTCATCCGACCTCTTAAAATGACTTTGTCCAACAATTGTATTGACTTTGCCAACCAGTGTTAATCACTTATCGGACCTCCAAAAAATTACTTTGGCAAACAAAAGAAATGACTTTGCCATCAACTGGTAATGACTTTGCCAGCCACTGTTAATCACTAATCCGACCTCGAAAAATGATTTTGCCAAACAATTGAAATGGCTTTGCCAACCACTGGTAATGACTTTGCCAACCACTTTTAATTCCTAATCCGACCTCCAAAAATGATTTTGCCCAAAAATTGTAATGATTTTGCCAACCACTTTTAATCAAATATCCGACCTCTAAAAATGACTTTGCCAACCACCGTTAATCACTTATCCGACCTCGAAAAATGATTTTGCCCAACAATTGAAATGACTTTGCCCACCACTGGTAATCCCTTTCCGCCCTCTAAAAATGACTTTTCCAAACAATTGTAATGACTTTTCCATCCACTGGTAATGACTTATCCGACCTCTAAAAATGACTTTTCCCAAAAATTTTAATGACTTTGCCAACCACTGTTAATCACTTATCCGACCTCCAAAAATGACTTTGCCCAACAATTGGAATGACTTTGCCGACCACTGTTAATCACTTATCCGACCTCGAAAAATGATTTTGCCAAACAATTGTAATGAATTTGCCAACCACTGTGAATCACTAATCCGACCTCTAAAAATGACTTTGCCCAACAATTGTAATGACTTTGCCAACCACTGTTAATCACTAATCAGACCTCTAAAAATTATTTTTCCAACCACTTTTAATCACTTATCCGACCTCTAGAAATGATTTTGCGCAACAATTGTAATGACTGTGCCAACCACTGGTAATGACTTTGCCAACCACTGTTAATCACACATCCGACCTCTTAAAATGACTTTGTCCAACAATTGTATTGACTTTGCCAACCAGTGTTAATAACTTATCGGACCTCCAAAAAATTACTTTGCCAAACAAAAGTAATGACTTTGCCATCAACTGGTAATGACTTTGCCAGCCACTGTTAATCACTAATCCGACCTCTTAAAATGACTTTGTCCAACAATTGTATTGACTTTGCCAACCAGTGTTAATCACTTATCGGACCTCCAAAAAATTACTTTGGCAAACAAAAGAAATGACTTTGCCATCAACTGGTAATGACTTTGCCAGCCACTGTTAATCACTAATCCGACCTCGAAAAATGATTTTGCCAAACAATTGAAATGGCTTTGCCAACCACTGGTAATGACTTTGCCAACCACTTTTAATTCCTAATCCGACCTCCAAAAATGATTTTGCCCAAAAATTGTAATGATTTTGCCAACCACTTTTAATCAAATATCCGACCTCTAAAAATGACTTTGCCAACCACCGTTAATCACTTATCCGACCTCGAAAAATGATTTTGCCCAACAATTGAAATGACTTTGCCCACCACTGGTAATCCCTTTCCGCCCTCTAAAAATGACTTTTCCAAACAATTGTAATGACTTTTCCATCCACTGGTAATGACTTATCCGACCTCTAAAAATGACTTTTCCCAAAAATTTTAATGACTTTGCCAACCACTGTTAATCACTTATCCGACCTCCAAAAATGACTTTGCCCAACAATTGGAATGACTTTGCCGACCACTGTTAATCACTTATCCGACCTCGAAAAATGATTTTGCCAAACAATTGTAATGAATTTGCCAACCACTGTGAATCACTAATCCGACCTCTAAAAATGACTTTGCCCAACAATTGTAATGACTTTGCCAACCACTGTTAATCACTAATCAGACCTCTAAAAATTATTTTTCCAACCACTTTTAATCACTTATCCGACCTCTAGAAATGATTTTGCGCAACAATTGTAATGACTGTGCCAACCACTGGTAATGACTTTGCCAACCACTGTTAATCACACATCCGACCTCTTAAAATGACTTTGTCCAACAATTGTATTGACTTTGCCAACCAGTGTTAATAACTTATCGGACCTCCAAAAAATTACTTTGCCAAACAAAAGTAATGACTTTGCCATCAACTGGTAATGACTTTGCCAGCCACTGTTAATCACTAATCCGACCTCGAAAACTGATTTTGCCCGACAATTGAAAAGGCTTTGCCAACCACTGATTATCACTAATCCGACATCTTAAAATGCCTTTGACAAACAATTGTAATGACTTTGCCAAACAATTGTAATGACTTTGCCAACCACTGTTAATCACTAATCAGACCTCTAAAAATTATTTTTCCAACCACTGTTAATCACTTATCCAACCTCTAAAAATGACTTTTCCCAACAATTTTAATGACTTTGCTAACCACTGTTAATCACTTATCCGACCTCCAAAAATGACTTTGCCCAACAATTGTAATGAATTTGCCGATCACTGTTAATCATTTTCCCGACCTCTAAAAATGACTTTTCCCAAAAATTTTAATGACTTTGCCAACCACTGTTAATCACTTATCCGACCTCCAAAAATGACTTTGCCCAACAATTGGAATGACTTTGCCGACCACTGTTAATCACTTATCCGACCTCGAAAAATGATTTTGCCAAACAATTGTAATGAATTTGCCAACCACTGTGAATCACTAATCCGACCTCTAAAAATGACTTTGCCCAACAATTGTAATGACTTTGCCAACCACTGTTAATCACTAATCAGACCTCTAAAAATTATTTTTCCAACCACTTTTAATCACTTATCCGACCTCTAGAAATGATTTTGCGCAACAATTGTAATGACTGTGCCAACCACTGGTAATGACTTTGCCAACCACTGTTAATCACACATCCGACCTCTTAAAATGACTTTGTCCAACAATTGTATTGACTTTGCCAACCAGTGTTAATAACTTATCGGACCTCCAAAAAATTACTTTGCCAAACAAAAGTAATGACTTTGCCATCAACTGGTAATGACTTTGCCAGCCACTGTTAATCACTAATCCGACCTCGAAAACTGATTTTGCCCGACAATTGAAAAGGCTTTGCCAACCACTGATTATCACTAATCCGACATCTTAAAATGCCTTTGACAAACAATTGTAATGACTTTGCCAAACAATTGTAATGACTTTGCCAACCACTGTTAATCACTAATCAGACCTCTAAAAATTATTTTTCCAACCACTGTTAATCACTTATCCAACCTCTAAAAATGACTTTTCCCAACAATTGTAATGAATTTGCCGATCACTGTTAATCATTTTCCCGACCTCGAAAAATGATTTTGCCCAAAAATTGTAATGATTTTGCCAACCACTGTTAATCACACATCCGACCTCTTAAAATGACTTTGTCCAACAATTGTATTGACTTTGCCAACCAGTGTTAATAACTTATCGGACCTCCAAAAAATTACTTTGCCAAACAAAAGTAATGACTTTGCCATCAACTGGTAATGACTTTGCCAGCCACTGTTAATCACTAATCCGACCTCGAAAACTGATTTTGCCCGACAATTGAAAAGGCTTTGCCAACCACTGATTATCACTAATCCGACATCTTAAAATGCCTTTGACAAACAATTGTAATGACTTTGCCAAACAATTGTAATGACTTTGCCAACCACTGTTAATCACTAATCAGACCTCTAAAAATTATTTTTCCAACCACTGTTAATCACTTATCCAACCTCTAAAAATGACTTTTCCCAACAATTTTAATGACTTTGCTAACCACTGTTAATCACTTATCCGACCTCCAAAAATGACTTTGCCCAACAATTGTAATGAATTTGCCGATCACTGTTAATCATTTTCCCGACCTCGAAAAATGATTTTGCCCAAAAATTGTAATGATTTTGCCAACCACTGTTAATCAAATATCCGACCTCTAAAAATGACTTTGCCATCCACTGGGAATACTTTGCCAACAACCGTTAATCACTTATCCGACCTCGAAAAATGATTTTGCCAAACAATTGTAATGACTTTGCCATCCACTGGTAATGACTTATCCGACCTCTAAAAATGACTTTTCCCAAAAATTTTTATGACTTTGCCTAACACTGTTAATCACTTTTCCGACCTCCAAAAATGACTTTGCCCAACAATTGGAATGACTTTGCCGACCACTGTTAATCACTTATCCGACCTCGAAAAATGATTTTGCCCAACAATTGAAATGACTTTGCCAACCACTGTTAATCACTTATCCGACCTCTTAAAATGACTTTGCCAAACAATTGTAATGACTTTGCCATCCACTGGTAATGACTTTGCCAAACACTGTTAATCACTTATCCGACCTCTAAAAATGACTTTTCCCAACAATTTTAATGACTTTGCCAACCTCTGTTAATCACTTATCCGACCTCCAAAAATGACTTTGCCAAACAATTGTAATGACTTTGCCGACCACTGTTAATCACTTATCCGAACTCGAAAAATGACTTTGCCCAACAATTGAAATGACTTTTCCAGCCACTGTTCATCCCTTATCCGTCCTCTAAAAATGACTTTGCCCAACAATTGTAATGACTTTGCCCACCACTGGTTATCACTTATCCGACCTCTAAAAATGATTTTGCCCAACAATTGAAATGACTTTGCCCACCACTGGTAATCCCTTTCCGCCCTCTAAAAATGACTTCGCCAAACAATTGTAATGACTTTGCCATCCACGGGTAATGACTTTCCCAACAACTGTTAATCACTTTTCCGACCTCTAAAAATGACTTTGCCCAACAATTGTAATGACTTTGCCAACCCATGTAAATCACTTATCCGACCTCTAAAAATGTCTTTGCCAAACAATTGGAATGAATTTGCCAACCACTGTTAATCACTTATCCGACCTCTAAACATGACTTTGCCAAACAATTGTAATGACTTTGCCATCCACTGGTAATGACTTTGCCAACCATTGTTAATCACTTATCCGACCTCTAAAAATGACTTTTCCCAACAATTTTAATGACTTTGCCAACCACTGTTAATCACTTATCCGACCTCCAAAAATGACTTTGCCCAACAATTGTAATGACTTTGCCGACCACTGTTAATCACTTATCCGAACTCGAAAAATGATTTTGCCCAACAATTGAAATGACTTTTCCAGCCACTGTTCATCCCTTATCCGTCTTCTAAAAATGACTTTGCCCAACAATTGTAATGACTTTGCCCACCACTGGTTATCACTTATCCGACCTCTAAAAATGATTTTGCCCAACAATTGAAATGACTTTGCCCACCACTGGTAATCCCTTTCCGCACTCTAAAAAACACTTTGCCAAACAATTGTAATGACTTTGCCATCCACTGGTAATGACTTTCCCAACAACTGTTAATCACTTTTCCGACCTCTAAAAATGACTTTGCCCAACAATTGTAATGACTTTGCCAACCCATGTAAATCACTTATCCGACCTCTAAAAATGTCTTTGCCAAACAATTGGAATGACTTTGCCAACCACTGTTAATCACTTATCCGACCTCTAAAAATGACTTTGCCAAACAATTGTAATGACTTTGCCATCCACTGGTAATGACTATGCCAACCACTGTTAATCACTTATCCGACCTCTAAAAATGACTTTTCCCAACAATTTTAATGACTTTGCCAACCACTGTTAATCACTTATCCGACCTCCAAAAATGACTTTGCCCAACAATTGTAATGACTTTGCCGACCACTGTTAATCACTTATCCGAACTCGAAAAATGATTTTGCCCAACAATTGAAATGACTTTTAAGCCACTGTTCATCCCTTATCCGTCCTCTAAAAATGACTTTGCCAAACAATTGTAATGACTTTGCCATCCACTGGTAATGACTTTTCCAACAACTGTTAATCACTTTTCCGACCTCTAAAAATGACTTTGCCCAACAATTGTAATGACTTTGCCAACCCATGTAAATCACTTATCCGACCTCTAAAAATGTCTTTGCCAAACAATTGTAATGACTTTGCCAACCACTGTGAATCACTAATCCGACCTCTAAAAATGACTTTGCCCAACAATTGTAATGACTTTGCCAACCACTGTTAATCACTAATCAGACCTCTAAAAATTATTTTTCCAACCACTGTTAATCACTTATCCGACCTCTAGAAATGATTTTGCGCAACAATTGTAATGACTGTGCCAACCACTGGTAATGACTTTGCCAACCACTGTTAATCACACATCCGACCTCTTAAAATGACTTTGTCCAACAATTGTATTGAATTTGCCGACCAGTGTTAATCACTTATCGGACCTCCAAAAAATTACTTTGCCAAACAAAAGTAATGACTTTGCCATCAACTGGTAATGTTTTTGCCAGCCACTGTTAATCACTAATCCGACCTCGAAAAGTGATTTTGCCATACAATTGAAATGGCTTTGCCAACCACTGATTATCTCTAATCCGACATCTTAAAATGCCTTTGACAAACAATTGTAATGACTTTGCCAAACAATTGTAATGACTTTGCCAACCACTGTTAATCACTAATTAGACCTCTAAAAATTATTTTTTCAACGACTGTTAATCACTTATCCAACCTCTAAAAATGACTTTTCCCAACAATTGTAATGAATTGGCCGATCACTGTTAATCATTTTTCCGACCTCGAAAAATGATTTTGCCCAAAAATTGTAATGATTTTGCCAACCACTGTTAATCAAATATCCGACCTCTAAAAATGACTTTGCCATCCACTGGGAATACTTTGCCAACAACCGTTAATCACTTATCCGACCTCGAAAAATGATTTTGCCCAACAATTGAAATGACTTTGCCCACCACTGGTAATCCCTTTCCGCCCTCTAAAAATGACTTTGCCAAACAATTGTAATGACTTTGCCATCCACTGGTAATGACTTATCCGACCTCCAAAAATGACTTTTCCCAACAATTGTAATGACTTTGCCGACCACTGTTAATCACTTATCCGAACTCGAAAAATGATTTTGCCCAACAATTGAAATGACTTTTCCAGCCACTGTTCATCCCTTATCCGACCTCTAAAAATGACTTTTCCCAACAATTTTAATGACTTTGCCAACCACTGTTAATCACTTATCCGACCTCCAAAAATGACTTTTCCCAACAATTGTAATGACTTTGCCGACCACTGTTAATCACTTATCCGAACTCGAAAAATGATTTTGCCCAACAATTGAAATGACTTTTCCAGCCACTGTTCATCCCTTATCCGTCCTCTAAAAATGACTTTGCCCAACAATTGTAATGAATTTGCCGATCACTGTTAATCATTTTCCCGACCTCGAAAAATGATTTTGCCCAAAAATTGTAATGATTTTGCCAACCACTGTTAATCAAATATCCGACCTCTAAAAATGCCTTTGCCAACCACCGTTAATCACTTATCCGACCTCGAAAAATGATTTTGCCCAACAATTGAAATGACTTTGCCCACCACTGGTAATCCCTTTCCGCCCTCTAAAAATGACTTTTCCAAACAATTGTAATGACTTTTCCATCCACTGGTAATGACTTATCCGACCTCTAAAAATGACTTTTCCCAAAAATTTTAATGACTTTGCCAACCACTGTTAATCACTTATCCGACCTCCAAAAATGACTTTGCCCAACAATTGGAATGACTTTGCCGACCACTGTTAATCACTTATCCGACCTCGAAAAATGATTTTGCCAAACAATTGTAATGAATTTGCCAACCACTGTGAATCACTAATCCGACCTCTAAAAATGACTTTGCCCAACAATTGTAATGACTTTGCCAACCACTGTTAATCACTAATCAGACCTCTAAAAATTATTTTTCCAACCACTTTTAATCACTTATCCGACCTCTAGAAATGATTTTGCGCAACAATTGTAATGACTGTGCCAACCACTGGTAATGACTTTGCCAACCACTGTTAATCACACATCCGACCTCTTAAAATGACTTTGTCCAACAATTGTATTGACTTTGCCAACCAGTGTTAATAACTTATCGGACCTCCAAAAAATTACTTTGCCAAACAAAAGTAATGACTTTGCCATCAACTGGTAATGACTTTGCCAGCCACTGTTAATCACTAATCCGACCTCGAAAACTGATTTTGCCCGACAATTGAAAAGGCTTTGCCAACCACTGATTATCACTAATCCGACATCTTAAAATGCCTTTGACAAACAATTGTAATGACTTTGCCAAACAATTGTAATGACTTTGCCAACCACTGTTAATCACTAATCAGACCTCTAAAAATTATTTTTCCAACCACTGTTAATCACTTATCCAACCTCTAAAAATGACTTTTCCCAACAATTTTAATGACTTTGCTAACCACTGTTAATCACTTATCCGACCTCCAAAAATGACTTTGCCCAACAATTGTAATGAATTTGCCGATCACTGTTAATCATTTTCCCGACCTCGAAAAATGATTTTGCCCAAAAATTGTAATGATTTTGCCAACCACTGTTAATCAAATATCCGACCTCTAAAAATGACTTTGCCATCCACTGGGAATACTTTGCCAACAACCGTTAATCACTTATCCGACCTCGAAAAATGATTTTGCCAAACAATTGTAATGACTTTGCCATCCACTGGTAATGACTTATCCGACCTCTAAAAATGACTTTTCCCAAAAATTTTAATGACTTTGCCTAACACTGTTAATCACTTTTCCGACCTCCAAAAATGACTTTGCCCAACAATTGGAATGACTTTGCCGACCACTGTTAATCACTTATCCGACCTCGAAAAATGATTTTGCCCAACAATTGAAATGACTTTGCCAACCACTGTTAATCACTTATCCGACCTCTTAAAATGACTTTGCCAAACAATTGTAATGACTTTGCCATCCACTGGTAATGACTTTGCCAAACACTGTTAATCACTTATCCGACCTCTAAAAATGACTTTTCCCAACAATTTTAATGATTTGCCAACCACTGTTAATCACTTATCCGACCTCCAAAAATGACTTTGCCCAACAATTGTAATGAATTTGCCGATCACTGTTAATCATTTTCCCGACCTCGAAAAATGATTTTGCCCAAAAATTGTAATGATTTTGCCAACCACTGTTAATCAAATATCCGACCTCTAAAAATGACTTTGCCATCCACTGGGAATACTTTGCCAACAACCGTTAATCACTTATCCGACCTCGAAAAATGATTTTGCCAAACAATTGTAATGACTTTGCCATCCACTGGTAATGACTTATCCGACCTCTAAAAATGACTTTTCCCAAAAATTTTAATGACTTTGCCTAACACTGTTAATCACTTTTCCGACCTCCAAAAATGACTTTGCCCAACAATTGGAATGACTTTGCCGACCACTGTTAATCACTTATCCGACCTCGAAAAATGATTTTGCCCAACAATTGAAATGACTTTGCCAACCACTGTTAATCACTTATCCGACCTCTTAAAATGACTTTGCCAAACAATTGTAATGACTTTGCCATCCACTGGTAATGACTTTGCCAAACACTGTTAATCACTTATCCGACCTCTAAAAATGACTTTTCCCAACAATTTTAATGATTTGCCAACCTCTGTTAATCACTTATCCGACCTCCAAAAATGACTTTGCCAAACAATTGTAATGACTTTGCCGACCACTGTTAATCACTTATCCGAACTCGAAAAATGACTTTGCCCAACAATTGAAATGACTTTTCCAGCCACTGTTCATCCCTTATCCGTCCTCTAAAAATGACTTTGCCCAACAATTGTAATGACTTTGCCCACCACTGGTTATCACTTATCCGACCTCTAAAAATGATTTTGCCCAACAATTGAAATGACTTTGCCCACCACTGGTAATCCCTTTCCGCCCTCTAAAAATGACTTCGCCAAACAATTGTAATGACTTTGCCATCCACGGTTAATGACTTTCCCAACAACTGTTAATCACTTTTCCGACCTCTAAAAATGACTTTGCCCAACAATTGTAATGACTTTGCCAACCCATGTAAATCACTTATCCGACCTCTAAAAATGTCTTTGCCAAACAATTGGAATGAATTTGCCAACCACTGTTAATCACTTATCCGACCTCTAAACATGACTTTGCCAAACAATTGTAATGACTTTGCCATCCACTGGTAATGACTTTGCCAACCATTGTTAATCACTTATCCGACCTCTAAAAATGACTTTTCCCAACAATTTTAATGACTTTGCCAACCACTGTTAATCACTTATCCGACCTCCAAAAATGACTTTGCCCAACAATTGTAATGACTTTGCCGACCACTGTTAATCACTTATCCGAACTCGAAAAATGATTTTGCCCAACAATTGAAATGACTTTTCCAGCCACTGTTCATCCCTTATCCGTCTTCTAAAAATGACTTTGCCCAACAATTGTAATGACTTTGCCCACCACTGGTTATCACTTATCCGACCTCTAAAAATGATTTTGCCCAACAATTGAAATGACTTTGCCCACCACTGGTAATCCCTTTCCGCACTCTAAAAAACACTTTGCCAAACAATTGTAATGACTTTGCCATCCACTGGTAATGACTTTCCCAACAACTGTTAATCACTTTTCCGACCTCTAAAAATGACTTTGCCCAACAATTGTAATGACTTTGCCAACCCATGTAAATCACTTATCCGACCTCTAAAAATGTCTTTGCCAAACAATTGGAATGACTTTGCCAACCACTGTTAATCACTTATCCGACCTCTAAAAATGACTTTGCCAAACAATTGTAATGACTTTGCCATCCACTGGTAATGACTATGCCAACCACTGTTAATCACTTATCCGACCTCTAAAAATGACTTTTCCCAACAATTTTAATGACTTTGCCAACCACTGTTAATCACTTATCCGACCTCCAAAAATGACTTTGCCCAACAATTGTAATGACTTTGCCGACCACTGTTAATCACTTATCCGAACTCGAAAAATGATTTTGCCCAACAATTGAAATGACTTTTAAGCCACTGTTCATCCCTTATCCGTCCTCTAAAAATGACTTTGCCAAACAATTGTAATGACTTTGCCATCCACTGGTAATGACTTTTCCAACAACTGTTAATCACTTTTCCGACCTCTAAAAATGACTTTGCCCAACAATTGTAATGACTTTGCCAACCCATGTAAATCACTTATCCGACCTCTAAAAATGTCTTTGCCAAACAATTGTAATGACTTTGCCAACCACTGTGAATCACTAATCCGACCTCTAAAAATGACTTTGCCCAACAATTGTAATGACTTTGCCAACCACTGTTAATCACTAATCAGACCTCTAAAAATTATTTTTCCAACCACTGTTAATCACTTATCCGACCTCTAGAAATGATTTTGCGCAACAATTGTAATGACTGTGCCAACCACTGGTAATGACTTTGCCAACCACTGTTAATCACACATCCGACCTCTTAAAATGACTTTGTCCAACAATTGTATTGAATTTGCCGACCAGTGTTAATCACTTATCGGACCTCCAAAAAATTACTTTGCCAAACAAAAGTAATGACTTTGCCATCAACTGGTAATGTTTTTGCCAGCCACTGTTAATCACTAATCCGACCTCGAAAAGTGATTTTGCCATACAATTGAAATGGCTTTGCCAACCACTGATTATCTCTAATCCGACATCTTAAAATGCCTTTGACAAACAATTGTAATGACTTTGCCAAACAATTGTAATGACTTTGCCAACCACTGTTAATCACTAATTAGACCTCTAAAAATTATTTTTTCAACGACTGTTAATCACTTATCCAACCTCTAAAAATGACTTTTCCCAACAATTGTAATGAATTGGCCGATCACTGTTAATCATTTTTCCGACCTCGAAAAATGATTTTGCCCAAAAATTGTAATGATTTTGCCAACCACTGTTAATCAAATATCCGACCTCTAAAAATGACTTTGCCATCCACTGGGAATACTTTGCCAACAACCGTTAATCACTTATCCGACCTCGAAAAATGATTTTGCCCAACAATTGAAATGACTTTGCCCACCACTGGTAATCCCTTTCCGCCCTCTAAAAATGACTTTGCCAAACAATTGTAATGACTTTGCCATCCACTGGTAATGACTTATCCGACCTCTAAAAATGACTTTTCCCAAAAATTTTAATGACTTTGCCAACCACTGTAAATCACTTATCCGACCTCCAAAAATGACTTTGCCCAACAATTGAAATGACTTTGCCAACCACTGTTAATCACTTATCCGACCTCTAAAAATGACTTTTCCCAACAATTTTAATGACTTTGCCAACCACTGTTAATCACTTATCCGACCTCCAAAAATGACTTTTCCCAACAATTGTAATGACTTTGCCGACCACTGTTAATCACTTATCCGAACTCGAAAAATGATTTTGCCCAACAATTGAAATGACTTTTCCAGCCACTGTTCATCCCTTATCCGTCCTCTAAAAATGACTTTGCCCAACAATTGTAATGAATTTGCCGATCACTGTTAATCATTTTCCCGACCTCGAAAAATGATTTTGCCCAAAAATTGTAATGATTTTGCCAACCACTGTTAATCAAATATCCGACCTCTAAAATGACTTTGCCATCCACTGGGAATACTTTGCCAACAACCGTTAATCACTTATCCGACCTCGAAAAATGATTTTGCCAAACAATTGTAATGACTTTGCCATCCACTGGTAATGACTTATCCGACCTCTAAAAATGACTTTTCCCAAAAATTTTAATGACTTTGCCAACCACTGTTAATCACTTATCCGACCTCCAAAAATGACTTTGCCCAACAATTGTAATGACTTTGCCGACCACTGTTAATCACTTATCCTAACTCGAAAAATGATTTTGCCCAACAATTGAAATGACTTTTAAGCCACTGTTCATCCCTTATCCGTCCTATAAAAATGACTTTGCCCAACAATTGTAATGTCTTTGCCCACCACTGGTTATCACTTATCCGACCTCTAAAAATGATTTTGCCCAACAATTGAAATGACTTTGCCCACCACTGGTAATCCCTTTCCGCCCTCTAAAAATGACTTTGCCAAACAATTGTAATGACTTTGCCATCCACTGGTAATGACTTTTCCAACAACTGTTAATCACTTTTCCGACCTCTAAAAATGACTTTGCCCAACAATTGTAATGACTTTGCCAACCCATGTAAATCACTTATCCGACCTCTAAAAATGTCTTTGCCTAACAATTGTAATGACTTTTCCAACCACTGTGAATCACTAATCCGACCTCTAAAAATGACTTTGCCCAACAATTGTAATTACTTTGCCAACCACTGTTAATCACTAATCAGACCTCTAAAAATTATTTTTCCAACCACTGTTAATCACTTATCCGACCTCTAGAAATGATTTTGCGCAACAATTGTAATGACTGTGCCAACCACTGGTAATGACTTTGCCAACCACTGTTAATCACACATCCGACCTCTTAAAATGACTTTGTCCAACAATTGTATTGACTTTGCCGACCAGTGTTAATCACTTATCGGACCTCCAAAAAATTACTTTGCCAAACAAAAGTAATGACTTTGCCATCAACTGGTAATGTTTTTGCCAGCCACTGTTAATCACTAATCTGACCTCGAAAAGTGATTTTGCCCAACAATTGAAATGGCTTTGCCAACCACTGATTATCTCTAATCCGACATCTTAAAATGCCTTTGACAAACAATTGTAATGACTTTGCCAAACAATTGTAATGACTTTGCCAACCACTGTTAATCACTAATCAGACCTCTAAAAATTATTTTTTCAACCACTGTTAATCACTTATCCAACCTCTAAAAATGACTTTTCCCAACAATTGTAATGAATTGGCCGATCACTGTTAATCATTTTTCCGACCTCGAAAAATGATTTTGCCCAAAAATTGTAATGATTTTGCCAACCACTGTTAATCAAATATCCGACCTCTAAAAATGACTTTGCCATCCACTGGGAATACTTTGCCAACAACCGTTAATCACTTATCCGACCTCGAAAAATGATTTTGCCCAACAATTGAAATGACTTTGCCCACCACTGGTAATCCCTTTCCGCCCTCTAAAAATGACTTTGCCAAACAATTGTAATGACTTTGCCATCCACTGGTAATGACTTATCCGACCTCTAAAAATGACTTTTCCCAACAATTGAAATGACTTTGCCAACCACTGTTAATCACTTATCCGACCTCTAAAAATGACTTTGCCAAACTATTGTAATGACTTTGCCATCCACTGGTAATGACTTTGCCAACCACTGTTAATCACTTATCCGACCTCTAAAAATGACTTTTCCCAACAATTTTAATGACTTTGCCAACCACCGTTAATCACTTATCCGACCTCCAAAAATGACTTTTCCCAACAATTGTAATGACTTTGCCGACCACTGTTAATCACTTATCCGAACTCGAAAAATGATTTTGCCCAACAATTGAAATGACTTTTCCAGCCACTGTTCATCCCTTATCCGTCCTCTAAAAATGACTTTGCCCAACAATTGTAATGAATTTGCCGATCACTGTTAATCATTTTCCCGACCTCGAAAAATGATTTTGCCCAAAAATTGTAATGATTTTGCCAACCACTGTTAATCAAATATCCGACCTCTAAAAATGACTTTGCCATCCACTGGGAATACTTTGCCAACAACCGTTAATCACTTATCCGACCTCGAAAAATGATTTTGCCAAACTATTGTAATGACTTTGCCATCCACTGGTAATGACTTATCCGACCTCTAAAAATGACTTTTCCCAAAAATTTTAGTGACTTTGCCAAACACTGTTAATCACTTTTCCGACCTCCAAAAATGACTTTGCCCAACAATTGGAATGACTTTGCCGACCACTGTTAATCACTTATCCGACCTCGAAAAATGATTTTGCCCAACAATTGAAATGACTTTGCCAACCACTGTTAATCACTTATCCGACCTCTAAAAATGACTTTGCCAAACTATTGTAATGACTTTGCCATCCACTGGTAATGACTTTGCCAACCACTGTTAATCACTTATCCGACCTCTAAAAATGACTTTTCCCAACAATTTTAATGACTTTGCCAACCACTGTTAATCACTTATCCGACCTCCAAAAATGACTTTTCCCAACAATTGTAATGACTTTGCCGACCACTGTTAATCACTTATCCGAACTCGAAAAATGATTTTGCCCAACAATTGAAATGACTTTTCCAGCCACTGTTCATCCCTTATCCGTCCTCTAAAAATGACTTTGCCCAACAATTGTAATGAATTTGCCGATCACTGTTAATCATTTTCCCGACCTCGAAAAATGATTTTGCCCAAAAATTGTAATGATTTTGCCAACCACTGTTAATCAAATATCCGACCTCTAAAAATGACTTTGCCATCCACTGGGAATACTTTGCCAACAACCGTTAATCACTTATCCGACCTCGAAAAATGATTTTGCCAAACAATTGTAATGACTTTGCCATCCACTGGTAATGACTTATCCGACCTCTAAAAATGACTTTTCCCAAAAATTTTAATGACTTTGCCAAACACTGTTAATCACTTTTCCGACCTCCAAAAATGACTTTGCCCAACAATTGGAATGACTTTGCCGACCACTGTTAATCACTTATCCGACCTCGAAAAATGATTTTGCCCAACAATTGAAATGACTTTGCCAACCACTGTTAATCACTTATCCGACCTCTAAAAATGACTTTGCCAAACTATTGTAATGACTTTGCCATCCACTGGTAATGACTTTGCCAACCACTGTTAATCACTTATCCGACCTCTAAAAATGACTTTTCCCAACAATTTTAATGACTTTGCCAACCACTGTTAATCACTTATCCGACCTCCAAAAATGACTTTTCCCAACAATTGTAATGACTTTGCCGACCACTGTTAATCACTTATCCGAACTCGAAAAATGATTTTGCCCAACAATTGAAATGACTTTTCCAGCCACTGTTCATCCCTTATCCGTCCTCTAAAAATGACTTTGCCCAACAATTGTAATGAATTTGCCGATCACTGTTAATCATTTTCCCGACCTCGAAAAATGATTTTGCCCAAAAATTGTAATGATTTTGCCAACCACTGTTAATCAAATATCCGACCTCGAAAAATGATTTTGCCAAACAATTGTAATGACTTTGCCATCCACTGGTAATGACTTATCCGACCTCTAAAAATGACTTTTCCCAAAAATTTTAATGACTTTGCCAAACACTGTTAATCACTTTTCCGACCTCCAAAAATGACTTTGCCCAACAATTGGAATGACTTTGCCGACCACTGTTAATCACTTATCCGACCTCGAAAAATGATTTTGCCCAACAATTGAAATGACTTTGCCAACCACTGTTAATCACTTATCCGACCTCTTAAAATGACTTTGCCAAACAATTGTAATGACTTTGCCATCCACTGGTAATGACTTTGCCAACCACTGTTAATCACTTATCCGACCTCTAAAAATGACTTTTCCCAACAATTTTAATGACTTTGCCAACCACTGTTAATCACTTATCCGACCTCCAAAAATGACTTTGACAAACAATTGTAATGACTTTGCCGACCACTGTTAATCACTTATCCGAACTCGAAAAATGATTTTGCCCAACAATTGAAATGACTTTTCCAGCCACTGTTCATCCCTTATCCGTCCTCTAAAAATGACTTTGCCCAACAATTGTAATGACTTTGCCCACCACTGGTTATCACTTATCCGACCTCTAAAAATGATTTTGCCCAACAATTGAAATGACTTTGCCCACCACTGGTAATCCCTTTCCGCCCTCTAAAAATGACTTCGCCAAACAATTGTAATGACTTTGCCATCCACTGGTAATGACTTTCCCAACAACTGTTAATCACTTTTCCCACCTCTAAAAATGATTTTGCCCAACAATTGAAATGACTTTGCCCACCACTGGTGTTCCCTTTCCGCCCTCTAAAAATGACTTTGCCCAACAATTGTAATGACTTTGCCAACCCATGTAAATCACTTATCCGACCTCTAAAAATGTCTTTGCCAAACAATTGGAATGAATTTGCCAACCACTGTTAATCACTTATCCGACCTCTAAAAATGACTTTGCCAAACAATTGTAATGACTTTGCCATCCACTGGTAATGACTTTGCCAACCACTGTTAATCACTTATCCGACCTCTAAAAATGACTTTTCCCAACAATTTTAATGACTTTGCCAACCACTGTTAATCACTTATCCGACCTCCAAAAATGACTTTGCCCAACAATTGTAATTACTTTGCCGACCACTGTTAATCACTTATCCGAACTCGAAAAATGATTTTGCCCAACAATTGAAATGACTTTTCCAGCCACTGTTCATCCCTTATCCGTCTTCTAAAAATGACTTTGCCCAACAATTGTAATGACTTTGCCCACCACTGGTTATCACTTATCCGACCTCTAAAAATGATTTTGCCCAACAATTGAAATGACTTTGCCCACCACTGGTAATCCCTTTCCGCCCTCTAAAAATGACTTTGCCAAACAATTGTAATGACTTTGCCATCCACTGGTAATGACTTTCCCAACAACTGTTAATCACTTTTCCGACCTCTAAAAATGACTTTGCCCAACAATTGTAATGACTTTGCCAACCCATGTAAATCACTTATCCGACCTCTAAAAATGTCTTTGCCAAACATTTGGAATGACTTTGCCAACCACTGTTAATCACTTATCCGACCTCCAAAAATGACTTTTCCCAACAATTGTAATGACTTTGCCAACCACTGTTAATCACTTATCCGACCTCTAAAAATGACTTTGCCAAACAATTGTAATGATTTTGCCATCCACTGGTAATGACTTTGCCAACCACTGTTAATCACTTATCCGACCTCTAAAAATGACTTTTCCCAACAATTTTAATGACTTTGCCAACCACTGTTAATCACTTATCCGACCTCCAAAAATGACTTTTCCCAACAATTGTAATGACTTTGCCGACCACTGTTAATCACTTATCCGAACTCGAAAAATGATTTTGCCCAACAATTGAAATGACTTTTCCAGCCACTGTTCATCCCTTATCCGTCCTCTAAAAATGACTTTGCCCAACAATTGTAATGACTTTGCCCACCACTGGTTATCACTTATCCGACCTCTATAATGATTTTGCCCAACAATTGAAATGACTTTGCCCACCACTGGTAATCCCTTTCCGCCCTCTAAAAATGACTTTGCCAAACAATTGTAATGACTTTGCCATCCACTGGTAATGACTTTCCCAACAACTGTTAATCACTTTTCCGACCTCTAAAAATGACTTTTCCCAAAAATTTTAATGACTTTGCCAACCACTGTTAATCACTTATCGGACCTCCAAAAAATTACTTTGCCAAACAAAAGTAATGACTTTGCCATCAACTGGTAATGACTTTGCCAGCCACTGTTAATCACTAATCCGACATCTTAAAATGCCTTTGACAAACAATTGTAATGACTTTGCCAAACAATTGTAATGACTTTGCCAACCACTGTTAATCACTAATCAGACCTCTAAAAATTATTTTTCCAACCACTGTTAATCACTTATCCAACCTCTAAAAATGACTTTTCCCAACAATTTTAATGACTTTGCTAACCACTGTTAATCACTTATCCGACCTCCAAAAATGACTTTGCCCAACAATTGTAATGAATTTGCCGATCACTGTTAATCACTTATCCGACCTCTAAAAATGACTTTGCCAAACAATTGTAATGACTTTGCCATCCACTGGTAATGACTTTGCCAACCACTGTTAATCACTTATCCGACCTCTAAAAATGACTTTTCCAACCACTGTTAATCACTTATCCGACCTCCAAAAATGACTTTGCCCAACAATTGTAATGACTTTTCCGACCACTGTTAATAACTTATCCGACCTCGAAAAATGATTTTGCCCAACAATTGGAATGACTTTGCCGACCACTGTTAATAACTTATCCGACCTCGAAAAATGATTTTGCCCAACAATTGAAATGACTTTGCCAACCACTGTTAATCACTTATCCGACCTCTAAAAATGACTTTGCCAAACAATTGTAATGACTTTGCCATCCACTGGTAATGACTTTGCCAACCACTGTTAATCACTTATCCGACCTCTAAAAATGACTTTTCCCAACAATTTTAATGACTTTTCCAACCACTGTTAATCACTTATCCGACCTCCAAAAATGACTTTGCCCAACAATTGTAATGACTTTGCCGACCACTGTTAATCACTTATCCGAACTCGAAAAATGATTTTGCCCAACAATTGAAATGACTTTTCCAGCCACTGTTCATTCCTTATCCGTCCTCTAAAAATGACTTTTCCCAACAATTTTAATGACTTTGCTAACCACTGTTAATCACTTATCCGACCTCCAAAAATGACTATGCCCAACAATTGTAATGAATTTGGCGATCACTGTTAATCATTTTTCCGACCTCGAAAAATGACTTTGCCAAACAATTGTAATGACTTTGCCATACACTGGTAATGACTTTCCCAACAACTGTTAATCACTTTTCCGACCTCTAAAAATGACTTTTCCCAAAAATTTTAATGACTTTGCCAACCACTGTAAATCACTTATCCGACCTCCAAAAATGACTTTGCCCAACAATTGGAATGACTTTGCCGACCACTGTTAATCACTTATCCGACCTCGAAAAATGATTTTGCCCAACAATTGAAATGACTTTGCCAACCACTGTTAATCACTTATCCGACCTCTAAAAATGACTTTGCCAAACAATTGTAATGACTTTGCCATCCACTGGTAATGACTTTCCCAACAACTGTTAATCACTTTTCCGACCTCTAAAAATGACTTTTCCCAAAAATTTTAATGACTTTGCCAACCTCTGTAAATAACTTATCCGACCTCCAAAAATGACTTTGCCCAACAATTGGAATGACTTTGCCGACCACTGTTAATCACTTATCCGACCTCGAAAAATGATTTTGCCCAACAATTGAAATGACTTTGCCAACCACTGTTAATCACTTATCCGACCTCTAAAAATGACTTTGCCAAACAATTGTAATGACTTTGCCATCCACTGGTAATGACTTTGCCAACCACTGTTAATCACTTATCCGACCTCTAAAAATGACTTTTCCCAACAATTTTAATGACTTTTCCAACCACTGTTAATCACTTATCCGACCTCCAAAAATGACTTTGCCCAACAATTGTAATGACTTTGCCGACCACTGTTAATCACTTATCCGAACTCGAAAAATGATTTTGCCCAACAATTGAAATGACTTTTCCAGCCACTGTTCATTCCTTATCCGTCCTCTAAAAATGACTTTTCCCAACAATTTTAATGACTTTGCTAACCACTGTTAATCACTTATCCGACCTCCAAAAATGACTATGCCCAACAATTGTAATGAATTTGGCGATCACTGTTAATCATTTTTCCGAGCTCGAAAAATGACTTTGCCAAACAATTGTAATGACTTTGCCATCCACTGGTAATGACTTTCCCAACAACTGTTAATCACTTTTCCGACCTCTAAAAATGACTTTTCCCAAAAATTTTAATGACTTTGCCAACCACTGTAAATCACTTATCCGACCTCCAAAAATGACTTTGCCCAACAATTGGAATGACTTTGCCGACCACTGTTAATCACTTATCCGACCTCGAAAAATGATTTTGCCCAACAATTGAAATGACTTTGCCATCCACTTTTAATTACTAATCCGACCTCTAAAAATGACTTTGCCAAACAATTGTAATGACTTTGCCATCCACTGTTAATCACTTATCCGAACTCGAAAAATGATTTTGCCTAACAATTGAAATAACTTTTCCAGCCACTGTTCATCCCTTATCCGTCCTCTAAAAATGACTTTGCCCAACAATTGTAATGACTTTGCCCACCACTGGTTATCACTTATCCGACCTCTAAAAATGATTTTGCCCAACAATTGAAATGAATTTGCCCACCACTGGTAATCCCTTTCCGCCCTATAAAAATGACTTTGCCAAACAATTGTAATGACTTTGCCATCCACTGGTAATGACTTTCCCAACAACTGTTAATCACTTTTCCGACCTCTAAAAATGACTTTTCCCAAAAATTTTAATGACTTTGCCAACCACTGTTAATCACTTTTCCGACCTCCAAAAATGACTTTGCCCAACAATTGGAATGACTTTGCCGACCACTGTTAATCACTTATCCGACCTCGAAAAATGATTTTGCCCAACAATTGAAATGACTTTGCCAACCACTGTTAATCACTTATCCGACCTCTAAAAATGACTTTGCCAAACAATTGTAATGACTTTGCCATCCACTGGTAATGACTTTGCCAGCCACTGTTAATCACTTATCCGACCTCAAAAAATGACTTTTCCCAACAATTTAAATGACTTTGCCAACCACTGTTAATCACTTATCCGACCTCCAAAAATGACTTTGCCCAACAATTGTAATGACTTTGCCGACCACTGTTAATCACTTATCCGAACTCGAAAAATGATTTTGCCCAACAATTGAAATGACTTTTCCAGCCACTGTTCATCCCTTATCCGTCCTCTAAAAAAGACTTTGCCCAACAATTGTAATGACTTTGCCCACCACTGGTTATCACTTATCCGACCTCTAAAAATGATTTTGCCCAACAATTGAAATGACTTTGCCCACCACTGGTAATCCCTTTCCGCCCTCTAAAAATGACTTTGCCTAACAATTGTAATGACTTTGCCATCCACTGGTAATGACTTTCCCAACAACTGTTAATCACTTTTCCGACCTCTAAAAATGAATTTTCCCAAAAATTTTAATGACTTTGCCAACCACTGTTAATCACTGATCCGACCTCCAAAAATGACTTTGCCCAACAATTGTAATGAATTTGCCATCCACTTTTAATTACTAATCCGACCTCTTTAGATGACTTTGCCCAACAATTGTAATGACTTTGCCAACCCATGTAAATCACTTATCCGACCTCTAAAAATGTCTTTGCCAAACAATTGTAATGACTTTGCCAACCACTGTGAATCACTAATCCGACCTCGAAAAATGATTTCGCCCAGCAATTGAAATGACTTTGCCTACCACTGGTAATGACTTTCCCAACCACTGTTAATCAATTATCCGACCTCGAAAAATGATTTTGCCCAGCAATTGAAATGACTTTGCCAGCAACTGTTAATCACTTTTCCGACCTCTAAAAATGACTTTTCCCAACAATTTTAATGACTTTGCCAACCACTATTAATCACTAATCCGACCTCCAAAAATGACTTTGCCCAACAATTGTAATGGCTTTGCCATCCACTTTTAATAACTAATCCGACCTCTTTAAATGACTTTGCCCAACAATTGTAATGACTTTGCCAACCCATGTAAATCACTTATCCGACCTCTAAAAATGTCTTTGCCAAACAATTGTAATGACTTTGCCAACCACTGTGAATCACTAATCCGACCTCTAAAAATGACTTTGCCCAACAATTGTAATGACTTTGCCAACCACTGTTAATCACTAATCAGACCTCCAAAAATTATTTTTCCAACCACTGTTAATCACTTATCCGACCTCTAGAAATGATTTTGCGCAACAATTGTAATGACTGTGCCAACCACTGGTAATGACTTTGCCAACCACTGTTAATCACTCATCCGACCTCTTAAAATGACTTTGTCCAACAATTGTATTGACTTTGCCAACCAGTGTTAATCACTGATCGGACTTCCAAAAAATTACTTTGCCAAACAAAAGTAATGACTTTGCCATCAACTGGTAATGACTTTGCCAGCCACTGTTAATCACTAATCCGACCTCGAAAAATGATTTTGCCCAACAATTGAAATGGCTTTGCCAACCACTGGTAATGACTTTGCCAACGACTTTTAATTCCTAATCCGACCTCCAAAAATGAATTTGCGCAACAATTGTCATGACTTTAGCCACCACTGATTATCACTAATCCGACATCTAAAACTGCCTTTGCCAAACAATTGTAATGACTTTGCCAACCACTGTTAATCACTAATCAGACCTCTAAAAATTATTTTTCCAACCACTGTTAATCACTTATCCAACCTCTAAAAATGACTTTTCCCAACAATTGTAATGAATTTGCCGATCACTGTTAATCATTTTTCCGACCTCGAAAAATGATTTTGCCCAAAAATTGTAATGATTTTGCCAACCACTGTTAATCAAATATCCGACCTCTAAAAATGACTTTGCCAACCACCGTTAATCACTTATCCGACCTCGAAAAATGACTTTGCCAGACAATTGTAATGACTTTGCCATCCACTGGTAATGACTTATCCGACCTCTAAAAATGACTTTTCCCAAAAATTTTAATGACTTTGCCAACCACTGTTAATCACTTATCCGACCTCCAAAAATGACTTTGCCCAACAATTTTAATGACTTTGCCAACCACTATTAATCACTAATCCGACCTCCAAAAATGACTTTGCCCAACAATTGTAATGGCTTTGCCATCCACTTTTAATAACTAATCCGACCTCTTTAAATGACTTTGCCCAACAATTGTAATGACTTTGCCAACCCATGTAAATCACTTATCCGACCTCTAAAAATGTCTTTGCCAAACAATTGTAATGACTTTGCCAACCACTGTGAATCGATAATCCGACCTCTAAAAATGACTTTGCCCAACAATTGTAATGACTTTGCCAACCACTGTTAATCACTAATCAGACCTCTAAAAATTATATTTCCAAACATTGTTAATCACTTATCCGACCTCTAGAAATGATTTTGCGCAACAATTGTAATGACTGTGCCAACCACTTGTAATGACTCTGCCAACCACTGTTTATCACTCATCCGACCTCTTAAAATGACTTTGTCCAACAATTGTATTGACTTTGCCAACCAGTGTTAATCACTTATCGGACCTCCAAAAAATTACTTTGCCAAACAAAAGTAATGACTTTGCCATCAACTGGTAATGACTTTGCCAGCCACTGTTAATCACTAATCCGACCTCGAAAAATGATTTTGCCCAACAATTGAAATGGCTTTGCCAACCACTGGTAATGACTTTGCCAACCACATTTAATTCCTAATCCGACCTCCAAAAATGAATTTGCGCAACAATTGTAATGACTTTAGCCACCACTGATTATCACTAATCCGACATCTTAAAATGCCTTTGCCAAACAATTGTAATGACTTTACCAACCACTGTTAATCACTAATCAGACCTCTAAAAATTATTTTTCCAACCACTGTTAATCACTTATCCAACCTCTAAAAATGACTTTTCCCAACTATTTTAATGACTTTGCTAACCACTGTTAATCACTTATCCGACCTCCAAAAATGACTTTGCCCAACAATTGTAATGAATTTGCCGATCACTGTTAATCATTTTTCCGACCTCGAAAAATGATTTTGCCCAAAAATTGTAATGATTTTGCCAACCACTGTTAATCAAATATCCGACCTCTAAAAATGACTTTGCCAACCACCGTTAATCACTTATCCGACCTCGAAAAATGACTTTGCCAGACAATTGTAATGACTTTGCCATCCACTGGTAATGACTTATCCGACCTCCAAAAATGACTTTGCCAAACAATTGTAATGGCTTTGCCAACCACTGTGAATCGATAATCCGACCTCTAAAAATGACTTTGCCCAACAATTGTAATGACTTTGCCAACCACAGTTAATCACTAATCAGACCTCTAAAAATTATATTTCCAAACACTGTTAATCACTTATCCGACCTCTAGAAATGATTTTGCGCAACAATTGTAATGACTGTGCCAACCACTGTTAATCACTCATCCGACCTCTTAAAATGACTTTGTCCAACAATTGTATTGACTTTGCCAACCAGTGTTAATCACTTATCGGACCTCCAAAAAATTACTTTGCCAAACAAAAGTAATGACTTTGCCATCAACTGGTAATGACTTTTCCAGCCACTGTTGATCACTAATCCGACCTCGAAAAATGATTTTGCCCAACAATTGAAATGGCTTTGCCAACCACTGGTAATGACTTTGCCAACCACTTTTAATTCCTAATCCGACCTCCAAAAATGAATTTGCGCAACAATTGTAATGACTTTAGCCACCACTGATTATCACTAATCCGACATCTTAAAATGCCTTTGCCAAACAATTGTAATGACTTTGCCAAACAATTGTAATGACTTTACCAACCACTGTTAATCACTAATCAGACCTCTAAAAATTATTTTTCCAACCACTGTTAATCACTTATCCAACCTCTAAAAATGACTTTTCCCAACAATTTTAATGACTTTGCTAACCACTGTTAATCACGTATCCGACCTCCAAAAATGACTCTGCCCAACAATTGTAATGAATTTGCCGATCACTGTTAATCATTTTTCCGACCTCGAAAAATGATTTTGCCCAAAAATTGTAATGATTTTGCCAACCACTGTTAATCAAATATCCGACCTCTAAAAATGGCTATGCCAAACAATTGTAATGACTTTGCCATCCACTGGTAATGACTTATCCGACCTCTAAAAATGACTTTTCCCAAAAATTTTAATGACTTTGCCAACCACTGTTAATCACTTATCCGACCTCCAAAAATGACTTTGCCCAACAATTGGATTGACTTTGCCGACCACTGTTAATCACTTATCCGACCTCGAAAAATGATTTTGCCCAACAATTGAAATGACTTTGCCAACCACTGTTAATCACTTATCCGACCTCTAAAAATGACTTTGCCAAACAATTGTAATGACTTTGCCATCCACTGGTAATCCCTTTCCGCCCTCTAAAAATGACTTTGCCAAACAATTGTAATGACTTTGCCAACCACTGTTAATCAAATATCCGACCTCTAAAAATGGCTTTGCCAAACAATTGTAATGACTTTGCCATCCACTGGTAATGACTTATCCGACCTCTAAAAATGACTTTTCCCAAAAATTTTAATGACTTTGCCAACCACTGTTAATCACTTATCCGACCTCCAAAAATGACTTTGCCCAACAATTGGATTGACTTTGCCGACCACTGTTAATCACTTATCCGACCTCCAAAAATGACTTTGCCCAACAATTGGATTGACTTTGCCGACCACTGTTAATCACTTATCCGACCTCGAAAAATGATTTTGCCCAACAATTGAAATGACTTTGCCAACCACTGTTAATCACTTATCCGACCTCTAAAAATGACTTTGCCCAACAATTGAAATGACTTTGCCCACCACTGGTAATCCCTTTCCGCCCTCTAAAAATGACTTTGCCAAACAATTGTAATGACTTTGCCATCCACTGGTAATGACTTATCCGACCTCTAAAAATGACTTTTCCCAAAAATTTTAATGACTTTGCCAACCACTGTTAATCACTTATCCGACCTCCAAAAATGACTTTGCCCAACAATTGGATTGACTTTGCCGACCACTGTTAATCACTTATCCGACCTCGAAAAATGATTTTGCCCAACAATTGAAATGACTTTGCCAACCACTGTTAATCACTTATCCGACCTCTAAAAATGACTTTGCCAAACAATTGTAATGACTTTGCCATCCACTGGTAATGACTTTGCCAACCACTGTTAATCACTTATCCGACCTCTAAAAATGACTTTTCCCAACAATTTTAATGACTTTGCCAACCACTGTTAATCACTTATCCGACCTCCAAAAATGACTTTGCCCAACAATTGTAATGACTTTGCCGACCACTGTTAATCACTTATCCGAACTCGAAAAATGATTTTGCCCAACTATTGAAATGACTTTTCCAGCATCTGTTCATCCCTTATCCGACCTCTAAAAATGACTTTGCCCAACAATTGTAATGACTTTGCCCACCACTGGTTATCACTTATCCGACCTCTAAAAATGATTTTGCCATACAATTGTAATGACTTTGCCATCACCTGGGAATGACTTTCCCAACAACTGTTAATCACTTTTCCGACCTCTAAAAATGACTTTTCCCAAAAATTTTAATGACTTTGCCAACCACTGTTAATCACTGATCCGACCTCCAAAAATGACTTTGCCCAACAATTGTAATGGCTTTGCCATCCACTTTTAATTACTAATCCGACCTCTTTAAATGACTTTGCACAACAATTGTAATGACTTTGCCAACCCATGTAAATCACTTATACGACCTCTAAAAATGTCTTTGCCAAACAATCTTAATGACTTTGCCAACCACTGTGAATCACTAATCCGACCTCGAAAAATGATTTCGCCCAGCAATTGAAATGACTTTGCCTACCACTGTTAATCACTAATCAGACCTCTAAAAATTATTTTTCCAACCACTGTTAATCACTTATCCGACCTCTAGAAATGATTTTGCGCAACAATTGTAATGACTGTGCCAACCACTGGTAATGACTTTGCCAACCACTGTTAATCACTTATCCGACCTCGAAAAATGATTGTGCCCAACAATTGAAATGGCTTTGCCAACCACTGGTAATGACTTTAGCCACCACTGATTATCACTTATCCGACATCTAAAAATGCCTTTGCCAAACAATTGTAATGATTTTGCCAACCACTGTTAATCACTAATCAGACCTCTAAAAATTATTTTTCCAACCACTGTTAATCACTTATCCGACCTCTAAAAATGACTTTTCCCAACAATTTTAATGACTTTGCCAACCACTGTTATTCACTTATCCGACCTCCAAAAATGACTTTGTCCAACAATTGTAATGACTTTGCCCACCACTGGTAATCCCTTTCCGCCCTCTAAAAATGACTTTGCCAAACAATTGTAATGACTTTGCCATCCACTGGTAATGACTTTCCCAACCACTGTTAATCAATTATCCGACCTCGAAAAATGATTTTTCCCAAAAATTTTAATGACTTTGCCAACCACTGTTAATCACTTATCCGACCTCCAAAAATGACTTTGTCCAACAATTGTAATGACTTTGCCCACCACTGGTAATCCCTTTCCGCCCTCTAAAAATGACTTTGCCAAACAATTGTAATGACTTTGCCATCCACTGGTAATGACTTTCCCAACCACTGTTAATCAATTATCCGACCTCGAAAAATGATTTTTCCCAAAAATTTTAATGACTTTGCCAACCACTGTTAATCACTTATCCGACCTCCAAAAATGACTTTGCCCAACAATTGTAATGGCTTTGCCATCCACTTTTAATTACTAATCCGACCTCTTTAAATGACTTTGCCCAACAATTTTAATGACTTTGCCAACCACTGTTATTCACTTATCCGACCTCCAAAAATGACTTTGTCCAACAATTGTAATGACTTTGCCCACCACTGGTAATCCCTTTCCGCCCTCTAAAAATGACTTTGCCAAACAATTGTAATGACTTTGCCATCCACTGGTAATGACTTTCCCAACCACTGTTAATCAATTATCCGACCTCGAAAAATGATTTTTCCCAAAAATTTTAATGACTTTGCCAACCACTGTTAATCACTTATCCGACCTCCAAAAATGACTTTGTCCAACAATTGTAATGACTTTGCCCACCACTGGTAATCCCTTTCCGCCCTCTAAAAATGACTTTGCCAAACAATTGTAATGACTTTGCCATCCACTGGTAATGACTTTCCCAACCACTGTTAATCAATTATCCGACCTCGAAAAATGATTTTTCCCAAAAATTTTAATGACTTTGCCAACCACTGTTAATCACTTATCCGACCTCCAAAAATGACTTTGCCCAACAATTGTAATGGCTTTGCCATCCACTTTTAATTACTAATCCGACCTCTTTAAATGACTTTGCCCAACAATTGTAATGACTTTGCCAACCCATGTAAATCACTTATCCGACCTCTAAAAATGTCTTTGCCAAACAATTGTAATGACTTTGCCAACCACTGTGAATCACTAATCCGACCTCGAAAAATGATTTCGCCCAGCAATTGAAATGACTTTGCCTCCCACTGTTAATCACTAATCAGACCTCTAAAAATTATTTTTCCAACCACTGTTAATCACTTATCCGACCTCTAGAAATGATTTTGCGCAACAATTGTAATGACTGTGCCAACCACTGGTAATGACTTTGCCAACCACTGTTAATCACTCATCCGACCTCTAAAAATGACTTTGCCCAAGAATTGTAATGACTTTGCCAGCCACTGTTGATCACTTATCCGACCTCGAAAAATGATTGTGCCCAACAATTGAAATGGCTTTGCCAACCACTGGTAATGACTTTAGCCACCACTGATTATCACTTATCCGACATCTAAAAATGCCTTTGCCAAACAATTGTAATGACTTTGCCAACCACTGGTAATCACTAATCAGACCTCTAAAAATTATTTTTCCAACCACTGTTAATCACTTATCCGACCTCTAAAAATGACTTTTCCCAACAATTTTAATGGCTTTGCCAACCACTGTTAATCACTTATCCGACCTCCAAAAATTACTTTGCCAAACAAAAGTAATGACTTTGCCATCAACTGGTAATGACTTTGCCAGCCACTGTTGATCACTTATCCGACCTCGAAAAATGATTGTGCCCAACAATTGAAATGGCTTTGCCAACCACTGGTAATGACTTTAGCCACCACTGATTATCACTTATCCGACATCTAAAAATGACTTTGCCAAACAATTGAAATGACTTGGCCATCCACTGGTAATGACTTTCCCAACCACTGTTAATCAATTATCCGACCTCCAAAAATTACTTTGCCAAACAAAAGTAATGACTTTGCCATCAAATGGTAATGACTTTGCCAGCCACTGTTAATCACTTATCCGACCTCGAGAAATGATTGTGCCCAACAATTGAAATGGCTTTGCCAACCACTGGTAATGACTTTAGCCACCATTGATTATCACTTATCCGACATCTAAAAATGCCTTTGCCAAACAATTGTAATGACTTTGCCAACCACTGTTAATCAATAATCAGACCTCTAAAAATTATTTTTCCAACCACTGTTAATCACTTATCCGACCTCTAAAAATGACTTTTCCCAACAATTTTAATGACTTTGCCAACCACTGTTATTCACTTATCCGACCCCCAAAAATGACTTTGTCCAACAATTGCAATGACTTTTCCCACCACTGGTAATCCCTTTCCGCCCTCTAAAAATGACTTTGCCAAACAATTGTAATGACTTTGCCATCCACTGGTAATGACTTTCCCAACCACTGTTAATCAATTATCCGACCTCGAAAAATGATTTTTCCCAAAAATTTTAATGACTTTGCCAACCACTGTTAATCACTTATCCGACCTTTAAAAATGACTTTGCCCAACAATTGTAATGGCTTTGTTATCCACTTTTAATTACTAATCCGACCTCTTTAAATGACTTTGCCCAACAATTGTAATGACTTTGCCAACCCATGTAAATCACTTATCCGACCTCGAAAAATGTCTTTGCCAAACAATTATAATGACTTTGCCAACCACTGTGAATCACTAATCCGACCTCGAAAAATGATTTCGCCCAGCAATTGAAATGACTTTGCCTACCACTGTTAATCACTAATCAGACCTCTAAAAATTATTTTTCCAACCACTGTTAATCACTTATCCGACCTCTAGAAATGATTTTGCGCAACAATTGTAATGACTGTGCCAACCACTGTTAATCACTTATCCGACCTCTAAAAATGACTTTGCCAAACAATTGTAATGACTTTGCCATCCACTGGTAATGACTTTGCCAACCACTGTAAATCACTTATCCGACCTCTAAAAATGACTTTCCCAACAATTTTAATGACTTTGCCAACCACTGTTAATCACTTATCCGACCTCCAAAAATGACTTTGCCCAACAATTGTAATGACTTTGCCGACCACTGTTAATCACTTATCCGAACTCGAAAAATGATTTTGCCCAACTATTAAAATGACTTTTCCAGCATCTGTTCATCCCTTATCCGACCTCTAAAAATGACTTTGCCCAACAATTGTAATGACTTTGCCCACCACTGGTTATCACTTATCCTACCTCTAAAAATGATTTTGCCAAACAATTGTAATGACTTTGCCATCCACTGGGAATGACTTTCCCAACAACTGTTAATCACTTTTCCGACCTCTAAAAATGACTTTTCCCAAAAATTTTAATGACTTTGCCAACCACTGTTAATCACTGATCCGACCTCCAAAAATGACTTTGCCCAACAATTGTAATGGCTTTGCCATCCACTTTTAATTTCTAATCCGACCTCTTTAAATGACTTTGCCCAACAATTGTAATGACTTTGCCAACCCATGTAAATCACTTATCCGACCTCTAAAAATATCTTTGCCAAACAATTGTAATGACTTTGCCAACCACTGTGAATCACTAATCCGACCTTGAAAAATGATTTCGCCCAGCAATTGAAATGACTTTGCCTACCACTGTTAATCACTAATCAGACCTCTAAAAATTATTTTTCCAACCACTGTTAATCACTTATCCGACCTCTAGAAATGATTTTGCGCAACAATTGTAATGACTGTGCCAACCACTGGTAATGACTTTGCCAACCACTGTAAATCACTTATCCGACCTCTAAAAATGACTTTCCCAACAATTTTAATGACTTTGCCAACCACTGTTAATCACTTATCCGACCTCCAAAAATGACTTTGCCCAACAATTGTAATGACTTTGCCGACCACTGTTAATCACTTATCCGAACTCGAAAAATGATTTTGCCCAACTGTTAAAATGACTTTTCCAGCATCTGTTCATCCCTTATCCGACCTCTAAAAATGACTTTGCCCAACAATTGTAATGACTTTGCCCACCACTGGTTATCACTTATCCTACCTCTAAAAATGATTTTGCCAAACAATTGTAATGACTTTGCCATCCACTGGGAATGACTTTCCCAACAACTGTTAATCACTTTTCCGACCTCTAAAAATGACTTTTCCCAAAAATTTTAATGACTTTGCCAACCACTGTTAATCACTGATCCGACCTCCAAAAATGTTTTTGCCCAACAATTGTAATGGCTTTGCCATCCACTTTTAATTTCTAATCCGACCTCTTTAAATGACTTTGCCCAACAATTGTAATGACTTTGCCAACCCATGTAAATCACTTATCCGACCTCTAAAAATGTCTTTGCCAAACAATTGTAATGACTTTGCCAACCACTGTGAATCACTAATCCGACCTTGAAAAATGATTTCGCCCAGCAATTGAAATGACTTTGCCTACCACTGTTAATCACTAATCAGACCTCGAAAAATGATTGTGCCCAACAATTGAAATGGCTTTGCCAAACACTGGTAATGACTTTAGCCACAACTGATTATCACTTATCCGACATCTAAAAATGCCTTTGCCAAACAATTGTAATGACTTTGCCAACCACTGTTAATCACTAATCAGACCTCTAAAAATTATTTTTCCAACCACTGTTAATCACTTATCCGACCTCTAAAAATGACTTTTCCCAACAATTTTAATGACTTTGCCAACCACTGTTATTCACTTATCCGACCTCCAAAAATGACTTTGTCCAACAATTGTAATGACTTTGCCCACCACTGGTAATCCCTTTCCGCCCTCTAAAAATGACTTTGCCAAACAATTGTAATGACTTTGCCATCCACTGGTAATGACTTTCCCAACCACTGTTAATCAATTATCCGACCTCGAAAAATGATTTTTCCCAAAAATTTTAATGACTTTGCCAACCACTGTTAATCACTTATCCGACCTCCAAAAATGACTTTGCCCAACAATTGTAATGGCTTTGCCATCCACTTTTAATTACTAATCCGACCTCTTTAAATGACTTTGCCCAACAATTGTAATGACTTTGCCAACCCATGTAAATCACTTATCCGACCTCTAAAAATGTCTTTGCCAAACAATTGTAATGACTTTGCCAACCACTGTGAATCACTAATCCGACCTCGAAAAATGATTTCGCCCAGCAATTGAAATGACTTTGCCTACCACTGTTAATCACTAATCAGACCTCTAAAAATTATTTTTCCAACCACTGTTAATCACTTATCCGACCTCTAGAAATGATTTTGCGCAACAATTGTAATGACTGTGCCAACCACTGTTAATCACTTATCCGACCTCGAAAAATGACTTTGCCAAACAATTGTAATGACTTTGCAATCCACTGGTAATGACTTTGCCAACCACTGTTAATCACTTATCCGACCTCTAAAAATGACTTTTCCCAACAATTTTAATGACTTTGCCAACCACTGTTAATCACTTATCCGACCTCCAAAAATGACTTTGCCCAACAATTGTAATGACTTTGCCGACCACTGTTAATCACTTATCCGAACTCGAAAAATGATTTTGCCCAACTATTGAAATGACTTTTCGAGCATCTGTTCATCCATTATCCGACCTCTAAAAATGACTTTGCCCAACAATTGTAATGACTTTGCCCACCACTGGTTATCACTTATCCGACCTCTAAAAATGATTTTGCCAAACAATTGTAATGACTTTGCCATCCACTGGTAATGACTTTGCCAACCACTGTTAATCACTTATCCGACCTCTAAAAATGACTTTTCCCAACAATTTTAATGACTTTGCCAACCACTGTTAATCACTTATCCGACCTCCAAAAATGACTTTGCCCAACAATTGTAATGACTTTGCCGACCACTGTTAATCACTTATCCGAACTCGAAAAATGATTTTGCCCAACTATTGAAATGACTTTTCGAGCATCTGTTCATCCCTTATCCGACCTCTAAAAATGACTTTGCCCAACAATTGTAATGACTTTGCCAACCACTGTTAATCACTGATCCGACCTCCAAAAATGACTTTGCCCAACAATTGTAATGGCTTTGCCATCCACTTTTAATTACTAATCCGACCTCTTTAAATGACTTTGCCCAACAATTGTAATGACTTTGCCAACCCATGTAAATCACTTATCCGACCTCTAAAAATGTCTTTGCCAAACAATTGTAATGACTTTGCCAACCACTGTGAATCACTAATCCGACCTCGAAAAATGATTTCGCCCAGCAATTGAAATGACTTTGCCTACCACTGTTAATCACTAATCAGACCTCTAAAAATTATTTTTCCAACCACTGTTAATCACTTATCCGACCTCTAGAAATGATTTTGCGCAACAATTGTAATGACTGTGCCAACCACTGGTAATGACTTTGCCAACCACTGTTAATCACTCATCCGACCTCTAAAAATGACTTTGCCCAACAATTGTAATGACTTTGCCAACCACGGTTAATCACTTATCCGACCTCCAAAAATTACTTTGCCAAACAAAAGTAATGACTTTGCCATCAAATGGTAATTACTATGCCAGCCACTGTAAATCACTTATCCGACCTCGATAAATGATAGTGCCCAACAATTGAAATGGCTTTGCCAACCACTGGTAATGACTTTAGCCACCACTGATTATCACTTATCCGACATCTAAAAATGCCTTTGCCAAACAATTGTAATGACTTTGCCAACCACTGTTAATCACTAATCAGACCTCTAAAAATTATTTTTCCAACCACTGTTAATTACTTATCCGACCTCTAAAAATGACTTTTCCCAACAATTTTAATGACTTTGCCAACCACTGTTATTCACTTATCCGACCTCCAAAAATGACTTTGTCCAACAATTGTAATGACTTTGCCCACCACTGGTAATCCCTTTCCGCCCTCTAAAAATGACTTTGCCAAACAATTGTAATGACTTTGCCATCCACTGGTAATGACTTTCCCAACCACTGTTAATCAATTATCCGACCTCGAAAAATGATTTTTCCCAAAAATTTTAATGACTTTGCCAACCACTGTTAATCACTTATCCGACCTCCAAAAATGACTTTGCCCAACAATTGTAATGGCTTTGCCATCCACTTTTAATTACTAATCCGACCTCTTTAAATGACTTTGCCCAACAATTGTAATGACTTTGCCAACCCATGTAAATCACTTATCCAACCTCTAAAAATGTCTTTGCCAAACAATTGTAATGACTTTGCCAACCACTGTGAATCACTAATCCGACCTCGAAAAATGATTTTGCGCAACAATTGTAATGACTGTGCCAACCACTGGTAATGACTTTTCCAACCACTGTTAATCACTCATCCGACCTCTAAAAATGACTTTGCCCAAGAATTGTAATGACTTTGCCAACCACTGTTAATCACTTATCCGACCTCCAAAAATTACTTTGCCAAACAAAAGTAATGACTTTTCCATCAACTGGTAATGACTTTGCCAGCCACTGTTGATCACTTATCCGACCTCGAAAAATGATTGTGCCCAACAATTGAAATGACTGTGCCAACCACTGTTAATCACTTATCCGACCTCGAAAAATGACTTTGCCAAACAATTGTAATGACTTTGCAATCCACTGGTAATGACTTTGCCAACCACTGTTAATCACTAATCAGACCTCTAAAAATTATTTTTCCAACCACTGTTAATCACTTATCCGACCTCTAGAAATGATTTTGCGCAACAATTGTAATGACTGTGCCAACCACTGTTAATCACTTATCCGACCTCGAAAAATGACTTTGCCAAACAATTGTAATGACTTTGCAATCCACTGGTAATGACTTTGCCAACCACTGTTAATCACTTATCCGACCTCTAAAAATGACTTTTCCCAACAATTTTAATGACTTTGCCAACCACTGTTAATCACTTATCCGACCTCCAAAAATGACTTTGCCCAACAATTGTAATGACTTTGCCGACCACTGTTAATCACTTATCCGAACTCGAAAAATGATTTTGCCCAACTATTGAAATGACTTTTCGAGCATCTGTTCATCCATTATCCGACCTCTAAAAATGACTTTGCCCAACAATTGTAATGACTTTGCCCACCACTGGTTATCACTTATCCGACCTCTAAAAATGATTTTGCCAAACAATTGTAATGACTTTGCCATCCACTGGTAATGACTTTGCCAACCACTGTTAATCACTTATCCGACCTCTAAAAATGACTTTTCCCAACAATTTTAATGACTTTGCCAACCACTGTTAATCACTTATCCGACCTCCAAAAATGACTTTGCCCAACAATTGTAATGACTTTGCCGACCACTGTTAATCACTTATCCGAACTCGAAAAATGATTTTGCCCAACTATTGAAATGACTTTTCGAGCATCTGTTCATCCCTTATCCGACCTCTAAAAATGACTTTGCCCAACAATTGTAATGACTTTGCCAACCACTGTTAATCACTGATCCGACCTCCAAAAATGACTTTGCCCAACAATTGTAATGGCTTTGCCATCCACTTTTAATTACTAATCCGACCTCTTTAAATGACTTTGCCCAACAATTGTAATGACTTTGCCAACCCATGTAAATCACTTATCCGACCTCTAAAAATGTCTTTGCCAAACAATTGTAATGACTTTGCCAACCACTGTGAATCACTAATCCGACCTCGAAAAATGATTTCGCCCAGCAATTGAAATGACTTTGCCTACCACTGTTAATCACTAATCAGACCTCTAAAAATTATTTTTCCAACCACTGTTAATCACTTATCCGACCTCTAGAAATGATTTTGCGCAACAATTGTAATGACTGTGCCAACCACTGGTAATGACTTTGCCAACCACTGTTAATCACTCATCCGACCTCTAAAAATGACTTTGCCCAACAATTGTAATGACTTTGCCAACCACGGTTTGTCACTTATCCGACCTCCAAAAATTACTTTGCCAAACAAAAGTAATGACTTTGCCATCAAATGGTAATGACTATGCCAGCCACTGTTAATCACTTATCCGACCTCGATAAATGATAGTGCCCAACAATTGAAATGGCTTTGCCAACCACTGGTAATGACTTTAGCCACCACTGATTATCACTTATCCGACATCTAAAAATGCCTTTGCCAAACAATTGTAATGACTTTGCCAACCACTGTTAATCACTAATCAGACCTCTAAAAATTATTTTTCCAACCACTGTTAATTACTTATCCGACCTCTAAAAATGACTTTTCCCAACAATTTTAATGACTTTGCCAACCACTGTTATTCACTTATCCGACCTCCAAAAATGACTTTGTCCAACAATTGTAATGACTTTGCCCACCACTGGTAATCCCTTTCCGCCCTCTAAAAATGACTTTGCCAAACAATTGTAATGACTTTGCCATCCACTGGTAATGACTTTCCCAACCACTGTTAATCAATTATCCGACCTCGAAAAATGATTTTTCCCAAAAATTTTAATGACTTTGCCAACCACTGTTAATCACTTATCCGACCTCCAAAAATGACTTTGCCCAACAATTGTAATGGCTTTGCCATCCACTTTTAATTACTAATCCGACCTCTTTAAATGACTTTGCCCAACAATTGTAATGACTTTGCCAACCCATGTAAATCACTTATCCAACCTCTAAAAATGTCTTTGCCAAACAATTGTAATGACTTTGCCAACCACTGTGAATCACTAATCCGACCTCGAAAAATGATTTTGCGCAACAATTGTAATGACTGTGCCAACCACTGGTAATGACTTTTCCAACCACTGTTAATCACTCATCCGACCTCTAAAAATGACTTTGCCCAAGAATTGTAATGACTTTGCCAACCACTGTTAATCACTTATCCGACCTCCAAAAATTACTTTGCCAAACAAAAGTAATGACTTTTCCATCAACTGGTAATGACTTTGCCAGCCACTGTTGATCACTTATCCGACCTCGAAAAATGATTGTGCCCAACAATTGAAATGGCTTTGCCAACCAATGATAATGACTTTAGCCACCACTGATTATCACTTATCCGACATCTAAAAATGCCTTTGCCAAACAATTGTAATGACTTTGCCAACCACTGGTAATGACTTTGCCAACCACTGTTAATCACTCATCCGACCTCTAAAAATTATTTTTCCAACCACTGTTAATCACTTATCCGACCTCTAGAAATAATTTTGCGCAACAATTGTAATGACTGTGCCAACCACTGGTAATGACTTTGCCAACCACTGTTAATCACTCATCCGACCTCTAAAAATGACTTTGCCCAAGAATTGTAATGACTTTGCCAACCACTGTTAATCACTTATCCGACCTCCAAAAATTAATTTGCCAAACAAAAGTAATGACTTTTCCATCAACTGGTAATGGCTTTGCCAACCAATGATAATGACTTTAGCCACCACTGATTATCACTTATCCGACATCTAAAAATGCCTTTGCCAAACAATTGTAATGACTTTGCCAACCACTGGTAATGACTTTGCCAACCACTGTTAATCACTCATCCGACCTCTAGAAATGATTTTGCGCAACAATTGTAATGACTGTGCCAACCACTGGTAATGACTTTGCCAACCACTGTTAATCACTCATCCGACCTCTAAAAATTATTTTTCCAACCACTGTTAATCACTTATCCGACCTCTAGAAATGATTTTGCGCAACAATTGAAATGGCTTTGCCAACCAATGGTAATGACTTTAGCCACCACTGATTATCACTTATCCGACATCTAAAAATGCCTTTGCCAAACAATTGTAATGACTTTGCCAACCACTGTTAATCACTAATCAGACCTCTAAAAATTATTTTTCCAACCACTGTTAATCACTTATCCGACCTCTAAAAATGACTTTTCCCAACAATTTTAATGGCTTTGCCAACCACTGTTAATCACTTATCCGACCTCCAAAAATTACTTTGCCAAACAAAAGGAATGACTTTGCCATCAACTGGTAATGACTTTGCCAGCCACTGTTGATCACTTATCCGACCTCGAAAAATGATTGTGCCCAACAATTGAAATGGCTTTGCCAACCACTGGTAATGACTTTAGCCACCACTGATTATCACTTATCCGACATCTAAAAATGACTTTGCCAAACAATTGAAATGACTTTGCCATCCACTGGTAATGACTTTCCCAACCACTGTTAATCAATTATCCGACCTCCAAAAATTACTTTGCCAAACAAAAGTAATGACTTTGCCATCAAATGGTAATGACTTTGCCAGCCACTGTTAATCACTTATCCGACCTCGAAAAATGATTGTGCCCAACAATTGAAATGGCTTTGCCAACCACTGGTAATGACTTTAGCCACCACTGATTATCACTTATCCGACATCTAAAAATGCCTTTGCCAAACAATTGTAATGACTTTGCCAACCACTGTTAATCACTAATCAGACCTCTAAAAATTATTTTTCCAACCACTGTTAATCACTTATCCGACCTCTAAAAATGACTTTTCCCAACAATTTTAATGACTTTGCCAACCACTGTTATTCACTTATCCGACCTCCAAAAATGACTTTGTCCAACAATTGTAATGACTTTGCCCACCACTGGTAATCCCTTTCCGCCCTCTAAAAATGACTTTGCCAAACAATTGTAATGACTTTGCCATCCACTGGTAATGACTTTCCCAACCACTGTTAATCAATTATCCGACCTCGAAAAATGATTTTTCCCAAAAATTTTAATGACTTTGCCAACCACTGTTAATCACTTATCCGACCTCCAATAATGACTTTGCCCAACAATTGTAATGGCTTTGCCATCACCTTTTAATTACTAATCCGACCTCTTTAAATGACTTTGCCCAACAATTGTAATGACTTTGCCAACCCAGTTAAATCACTTATCCGACCTCTAATAATGTCTTTGCCAAACAATTGTAATGACTTTGCCAACCACTGTGAATCACTAATCCGACCTCGAAAAATGATTTCGCCCAGCAATTGAAATGACTTTGCCTACCACTGTTAATCACTAATCAGACCTCTAAAATTTATTTTTCCAACCACTGTTAATCAATTATCCGAACTCTAGAAAGATTTTGCGCAACAATTGTAATGACTGTGCCAACCACTGGTAATGACTTTGCTAACCACTGTTAATCACTCATCCGACCTCTAAAAATGACTTTGCCCAAGAATTGTAATGACTTTGCGAACCACTGTTAATCACTTATCCGACCTCCAAAAATTACTTTGCCAAACAAAAGTAATGACTTTGCCATCAACTGGTAATGACTTTGCCAGCCACTGTTGATCACTTATCCGACCTCGAAAAATGATTGTGCCCAACAATTGAAATGGCTTTGCCAACCACTGGTAATGACTTTAGCCACCACTGATTATCACTTATCCGACATCTAAAAATGCCTTTGCCAAACAATTGAAATGACTTTGCCATCCAATGATAATGACTTTCCCAACCACTGTTAATCAATTATCCGACCTCGAAAAATGATTTTGCCCAGCAATTGAAATGACTTTGCCAACAACTGTTAATCACTTTTCCGACCTCTAAAAATGATTTTTCCCAAAAATTTTAATGACTTTGCCAACCACTGTTAATCACTTATCCGACCTCCAAAAATGACATTGCCCAACAATTGTAATGGCTTTGCCATCCACTTTTAATTACTAATCCGACCTCTTTAAATGACTTTGCCCAACAATTGTAATGACTTTGCCAACCCAAGTAAATCACTTATCCGACCTCTAAAAATGTCTTTGCCAAACAATTGAAATGACTTTGCCAACCACTGTGAATCACTAATCCGACCTCGAAAAATGATTTCGCCCAGCAATTGAAATGACTTTGCCTACCACTGTTAATCACTAATCAGACCTCTAAAAATTATTTTTCCAACCACTGTTAATCACTTATCCGACCTCTAGAAATGATTTTGCGCAACAATTGTAATGACTGTGCCAACCACTGGTAATGACTTTGCCAACCCATGTAAATCACTTATCCGACCTCTAAAAATGACTTTGCCAAACAATTGTAATGACTTTGCCAACCACTGTTAATCACTAATCAGACCTCTAAAAATTATTTTTCCAACCACTGTTAATCACTTATCCGACCTCTAAAAATGACTTTTCCCAACAATTTTAATGGCTTTGCCAACCACTGTTAATCACTTATCCGACCTCCAAAAATGACTTTGTCCAACAATTGTAATGACTTTGCCGATCACTGTTAATCACTTTTCCGACCTCGAAAAATGATTATGCCCAACATTTGTAATGATTTTGCAAACCACTGTTAATCACATATCCGACCTCTAAAAATGACTTTGCCATCCACTGTTAATCACTTATCCGACCTCGAAAAATGATTTTGCCCAACAATTGAAATGACTTTGCCCACCACTGGTAATCCCTTTCCGCCCTCTAAAAATGACTTTGCCAAACAATTGTAATGACTTTGCCATCCACTGGTAACGACTTTGCCAACCACTGTTAATCACTTATCCGACCTCTAAAAATGACTTTGCCAAACAATTGTAATGACTTTGCCATCCACTGGTAATGACTTTGCCAACCACTGTTAATCACTAATCCGACCTCCAAAAATGACTTTGCCCAACAATTGTAATGACTTTGCCGACCACTGTTAATCACTCATCCGAACTCGAAAAATGATTTTGCCAAACAATTGAAATGACTTTGCAAACCACTGTTAATCACTTATCCGACCTCTAAAAATGACTTTGCCATCCACTTGGCAAATGACTTTGCCAACCACTGTTAATCACTTATCCGACCTCTAAAAATGACTTTGCCCAACAATTGAAGTGACTTTGCCAACCACTGGTAATGACTTTTCCAGCCACTGTTCATCCCTTATCCGACCTCTAAAAATGACTTTGCCCAACAATTGAAATGACTTTGACCACCACTGGTTATCACTTATCCGACCTCTAAAAATGATTTTTCCCAACAATTGAAATGACTTTTCCCACCACTGGTAATCCCTTTCCGCCCTCTAAAAATGACTTTGCCAAACAATTGTAATGACTTTGCCATCCACTGGTAATGACTTTGCCAACCACTGGTAATGACTTTGCCGACCACTGTTGATCACATATCCGACCTCGAAAAATGATTTTGCCCAACAATTGAAATGACTTTGCCCACCACTGGTAATCCCTTTCCGCCCTCTAAAAATGACTTTGCCAAACAATTGTAATGACTTTGCCATCAACTGGTAATGACTTTGCCAACCACTGTTAATCACTTATCCGACCTCTAAAAATGACTTTTCCCAACAATTTTAATGACTTTGCCAACCACTGTTAATCACTTATCCGACCTCCAAAAATGATTTTGCCCAACAATTGAAAAGACTTTGCCCACCACTGGTAATCCCTTTCCGCCTTTTAAAAATGACTTTGCCAAACAATTGTAATGACTTTGCCAACCACTGTTAATCACATAGCCGACCTCCAAAAATGACTTTGCCTAACAATTGAAATGACTTTGCCAACCACTGGTAATGACTTTGCCAGCCACTGTTAATCCCTTATCCGACCTCTAAAAATGACTTTGCCCAACAATTACAATAACTTTGCCCACCACTAGTTATCACTTATCCGAACTCAAAAAACGACTCTGCCAAACAATTGTAATGACTTTGCCATCCACTGGTAATGACTTTGCCGACCACTGTTAATCACTTATCCGACCTCGAAAAATGATTTTGCCCACTAATTGAAATGACTTTGCCCACCACCGGTAATCCCTTTCCGCCCTCTAAAATGACTTTGCCAAACAATTGAATTGACTTTGCCATCCACTGGTAATGACTTTGCCAACCACTGTTAATCAATTATCCGACCTCGAAAAATGATTTTGCCCAGCAATTGAAATGACTTTGCCAACAACTGTGAAACACTTATCCGACCTCTAAAAATGACTTTTCCCAACAATTTTAATGACTTTGCCAACCACTTTTAATTACTAATCCGAACTCTTAAAATATCTTTGCCCAACAATTGGAATGACTTTGCTAACCAATGTAAATCACTTATCCGACCTCTAAAAATGTCTTTGCCATCCACTGGTAATGATTTTGCCAACCACTGTTAATCACTTATCCGACCTCTAAAAATGACTTTTTCCAACAATTGTAATGACTTTGCCAACCACTGATTATCACTTATCCGACCTCCAAAAATGACTTTGCCCAACAATTGTAATGACTTTGCCGACCACTGTAAATCACTTATCCGACCTCGAAAAATGATTTTGCCCAACAATTGAAATGACTTTGCCAGCCACTGTTCATCCCTTATCCGACCTCTAAAAATGACTTTGCCCAACAATTATCATGACTTTGCCCACCACTGGTTATCACTAATCCGACCTCTAAAAATGACTCTGCCAAACAATTGTAATGACTTTGCCATCCACTGGTAATGACTTTGCCGACCACTGTTAATCACTTATCCGACCTCGAAAAATGATTTTGCCCACTAATTGAAATGACTTTGCCCACCACCGGTAATCCCTTTCCGCCCTCTAAAGATGACTTTTCCAAACAATTGTAATGACTTTACCATCCACTGGTAATGACTTTGCCAACCACTGTGAAACACTTATCCGTCCTCTAAAAATGACTTTTCCCAACAATTTTAATGACTTTGCCAACCACTTTTAATTACTAATCCGAACTCTTAAAATATCTTTGCCCAACAATTGGAATGACTTTGCTAACCCATGTAAATCACTTATCCGACCTCTAAAAATGTCTTTGCCCAACAATTGTAATGACTTTGCCAACCACTGTTAATCACTTATCCGACCTCTAAAAATGACTTTGCCAAACAATTGTAATGACTTTGCCATCCACTGGTAATGACTTTGCCAACCACTGTTAATTACTAATCCGACCTCTAAAAATGACTTTTCCCAACAATTTTAATGACTTTGCCAACCACTTTTAATTACTAATCCGAACTCTTAAAATATCTTTGCCCAACAATTGGAATGACTTTGCTAACCCATGTAAATCACTTATCCGACCTCTAAAAATGACTTTGCCCAACAATTGTAATGACTTTGCCGACCACTGTAAATCACTTATCCGACCTCGAAAAATGATTTTGCCCAACAATTGAAATGACTTTGCCAGCCACTGTTCATCCCTTATCCGACCTCTAAAAATGACTTTGCCCAACAATTATCATGACTTTGCCCACCACTGGTTATCACTAATCCGACCTCTAAAAATGACTCTGCCAAACAATTGTAATGACTTTGCCATCCACTGGTAATGACTTTGCCGACCACTGTTAATCACTTATCCGACCTCGAAAAATGATTTTGCCCACTAATTGAAATGACTTTGCCCACCACCGGTAATCCCTTTCCGCCCTCTAAAGATGACTTTGCCAAACAATTGTAATGACTTTGCCATCCACTGGTAATGACTTTGCCAACCACTGTTAATTACTAATCCGACCTCTAAAAATGACTTTTCCCAACAATTTTAATGACTTTGCCAACCACTTTTAATTACTAATCCGAACTCTTAAAATATCTTTGCCCAACAATTGGAATGACTTTGCTAACCCATGTAAATCACTTATCCGACCTCTAAAAATGTCTTTGCCCAACAATTGTAATGACTTTGCCAACCACTGTTAATCACTTATCCGACCTCTAAAAATGACTTTGCCAAACAATTGTAATGACTTTGCCATCCACTGGCAATGACTTTGCCAACCACTGTTAATTACTAATCCGACCTCTAAAAATGACTTTTCCCAACAATTTTAATGACTTTGCCAACCACTGTTAATCACTTATCCGACCTCGAAAATAGCTTTGCCCAACAATTGTAATGACTTTGCCGACCACTGTTAATCACTTATCCGAACTAGAAAAATGATTTTGCCCAACAATTGAAATGACTTTGCCAACCACTGTTAATCACTTATCCGACCTCTAAAAATGACTTTGCCATCCACTGGGAATGACTTTGCTAACCACTGTTAATCACTAATCCGACCCCTAAAAATGACTTTGCCCAACAATTGTAGTGACTTTGCCAACCACTGGTAATGACTTTTCCAGCCACTGTTCATCCCTTATCCGACCTCTAAAAATGACTTTGCCCAACAATTGAAATGACTTTGACCACCACTGGTTATCACTTATCCGACCTCTAAAAATGATTTTTCCAAACAATTGAAATGACTTTTCCCACCACTGGTAATTCCTTTCCGCCCTCTAAAAATGACTTTGCCAAACAATTGTAATGACTTTGCCATCCACTGGTAATGACTTTGCCAACCACTGTTCATCCCTTATCCGACCTCTAAAAATGACTTTGCCCAACAATTGCAATGACTTTGCCCACCACTGGTTATCACTTATCCGACCTCTAAAAATGATTTGGCCCAACAATTGTAATGACTTTGCCGACCACTGTTAATCACTTATCCGACCTCTAAAAATGACTTTGCCATCCACTGGGAATGACTTTGCCAACCACTGTTAATCACTTATCCGACCTCTAAAAATGACTTTGCCCAACAATTGTAGTGACTTTGCCAACCACTGGGAATGACTTTTCCAGCCACTGTTCATCCCTTATCCGACCTCTAAAAATGACTTTGCCCAACAATTGAAATGACTTTGACCACCACTGGTTATCACTTATCCGACCTCTAAAAATGACTTTGCCAAACAATTGTAATGACTTTGCCATCCACTGGTAATGACTTTGCCAACCACTGGTAATGACTTTGCCGACCACTGATGATCACATATCCGACCTCGAAAAATGATTTTGCCCAACAATTGAAATGACTTTGCCCACCACTAGTAATCCCTTTCCGCCCTCTAAAAATGACTTTGCCAAACAATTGTAATGACTTTGCCATCCACTGGTAATGACTTATCCGACCTCTAAAAATGACTTTGCCATCCACTGGGAATGACTTTGCCAACCACTGTTAATCACTTATCCGACCTCTAAAAATGACTTTGCCCAACAATTGTAGTGACTTTGCCAACCACTGGTAATGACTTTTCCAGCCACTGTTCATCCCTTATCCGACCTCTAAAAATGACTTTGCCCAACAATTGAAATGACTTTGACCACCACTGATTATCACTTATCCGACCTCTAAAAATGATTTTTCCCAACAATTGAAATGACTTTTCCCACCACTGGTAATCCCTTTCCGCCTTCTAAAAATGACTTTGCCAAACAATTGTAATGACTTTGCCAACCACTGTTAATCACATAGCCGACCTCCAAAAATGACTTTGCCTAACAATTGTAATGACTTTGCCAACCACTGGTAATGACTATGCCAGCCACTGTTCATCCCTTATCCGACCTCTAAAAATGATTTTGCCAAACAATTGAAAAGACTTTGCCCACCACTGGTAATTCCTTTCCGCCTTCTAAAAATGACTTTGCCAAACAATTGTAATGACTTTGCCAACCACTGTTAATCACATAGCCGACCTCCAAAAATGACTTTGCCTAACAATTGTAATGACTTTGCCAACCACTGGTAATGACTATGCCAGCCACTGTTCATCCCTTATCCGACCTCTAAAAATGACTTTGCCCAACAATTATAATGACTTTGCCCACCACTGGTTATTACTTATCCGACCTCAAAAAATGACTCTGCAAAACAATTGTAATGACTTTGCCATCCACTGTTAATCACTTATCCGACCTCTAAAAATGATTTTTCCCAACAATTGAAATGACTTTTCCCACCACTGGTAATCCCTTTCCGCCTTCTAAAAATGACTTTGCCAAACAATTGTAATGACTTTGCCAACCACTGTTAATCACATAGCCGACCTCCAAAAATGACTTTGCCTAACAATTGTAATGACTTTGCCAACCACTGGTAATGACTATGCCAGCCACTGTTCATCCCTTATCCGACCTCTAAAAATGATTTTGCCAAACAATTGAAAAGACTTTGCCCACCACTGGTAATTCCTTTCCGCCTTCTAAAAATGACTTTGCCAAACAATTGTAATGACTTTGCCAACCACTGTTAATCACATAGCCGACCTCCAAAAATGACTTTGCCTAACAATTGTAATGACTTTGCCAACCACTGGTAATGACTATGCCAGCCACTGTTCATCCCTTATCCGACCTCTAAAAATGACTTTGCCCAACAATTATAATGACTTTGCCCACCACTGGTTATTACTTATCCGACCTCAAAAAATGACTCTGCAAAACAATTGTAATGACTTTGCCATCCACTGTTAATCACTTATCCGACCTCGAAAAATGATTTTGCCCGCTAATTGAAATGACTTTGCCTACCACCGGTAATCCCTTTCCGCCCTCTAAAATGACTTTGCCAAACAATTGTAATGACTTTGCCATCCACTGGTAATGACTTTGCCAACCTCTGTTAATCAATTATCCGACCTCGAAAAATGATTTTGCCCAGCAATTGAAATGACTTTGCCAACAACTGTGAAACACTTATCCGACCTCTAAAAATGTCTTTGCCATCCACTGGTAATGATTTTGCCAACCACTGTTAATCACTTATCCGACCTCTAAAAATGACTTTTTCCAACAATTGTAATGACTTTGCCAACCACTGTTTATCACTTATCCGACCTCTAAAAATGACTTTGCCCAACAATTGTAATGACTTTGCCGACCACTGTTAATCACTTATCCGACCTCGAAAAATGATTTTGCCCATCAATTGAAATGACTTTGCCAACCACTTGTAATGACTTTTCCAGCCACTGTTCATCCCTTATCCGACCTCTAAAAATGACTTTGCCCAACAATTGCAATGACTTTGCCCACCACTGGTTATCACTTATCCGACCTCTAAAAATGATTTTGCCCAACAATTGTAATGACTTTGCCGACCACTGTAAATCACTTATCCGAACTCGAAAAATGATTTTGCCTAACAATTGAAATGATTTTGCCCACCACTGGTAATCCCTTTCCGCCCTCTAAAAATGAATTTGCCAAACAATTGTAATGACTTTGCCATCCACTGGTAATGACTTTGCCAACCACTGTAAATCACTTATCCGACCTCTAAAAATGACTTTTCCCAACAATTTTAATGACTTTGCCAACCACTGTTAATCACTTATCCGACCTCCTAAAATGATTTTGCCAAACAATTGAAAAGACTTTGCCCACCACTGGTAATCCCTTTCCGCCTTCTAAAAATGACTTTGCCAAACAATTGTAATGACTTTGCCAACCACTGTTAATCACATAGCCGACCTCCAAAAATGACTTTGCCTAACAATTGTAATGACTTTGCCAACCACTGGTAATGACTATGCCAGCCACTGTTCATCCCTTATCCGACCTCTAAAAATGACTTTGCCCAACAATTATAATGACTTTGCCCACCACTGGTTATCACTAATCCGACCTCAAAAAATGACTCTGCCAAACAATTGTAATGACTTTGCCGACCACTGTTAATCACTTATCCGACCTCGAAAAATGATTTTGCCCATCAATTGAAATGACTTTGCCAACCACTGGTAATGACTTTTCCAGCCACTGTTCATCCCTTATCCGACCTCTAAAAATGACTTTGCCCAACAATTGCAATGACTTTGCCCACCACTGGTTATCACTTATCCGACCTCTAAAAATGATTTTACCCAACAATTGTAATGACTTTGCCGACCACTGTAAATCACTTATCCGAACTCGAAAAATGATTTTGCCCAACAATTGAAATGATTTTGCCCACCACTGGTAATCCCTTTCCGCCCTCTAAAAATGAATTTGCCAAACAATTGTAATGACTTTGCCATCCACTGGTAATGACTTTGCCAACCACTGTTAATCACTTAACCGACCTCCTAAAATGATTTTGCCAAACAATTGAAAAGACTTTGCCCACCACTGGTAATCCCTTTCCGCCTTCTAAAAATGACTTTGCCAAACAATTGTAATGACTTTGCCAACCACTGTTAATCACATAGCCGACCTCCAAAAATGACTTTGCCTAACAATTGTAATGACTTTGCCAACCACTGTTAATCACTTATCCGACCTCCTAAAATGATTTTGCCAAACAATTGAAAAGACTTTGCCCACCACTGGTAATCCCTTTCCGCCTTCTAAAAATGACTTTGCCAAACAATTGTAATGACTTTGCCAACCACTGTTAATCACATAGCCGACCTCCAAAAATGACTTTGCCTAACAATTATAATGACTTTGCCAACCACTGGTAATGACTATGCCAGCCACTGTTCATCCCTTATCCGACCTCTAAAAATGACTTTGCCCAACAATTATAATGACTTTGCCAACCACTGTTAATCACTTATCCGACCTCCTAAAATGATTTTGCCAAACAATTGAAAAGACTTTGCCCACCACTGGTAATCCCTTTCCGCCTTCTAAAAATGACTTTGCCAAACAATTGTAATGACTTTGCCATCCACTGTTAATCACATAGCCGACCTCCAAAAATGACTTTGCCTAACAATTGTAATGACTTTGCCAACCACTGGTAATGACTATGCCAGCCACTGTTCATCCCTTATCCGACCTCTAAAAATGACTTTGCCCAACAATTATAATGACTTTGCCCACCACTGGTTATCACTTATCCGACCTCAAAAAATGACTCTGCCAAACAATTGTAATGACTTTGCCGACCACTGTTAATCACTTATCCGACCTCGAAAAATGATTTTGCCCACTAATTGAAATGACTTTGCCCACCACCGGTAATCCCTTTCCGCCCTCTAAAATGACTTTGCCAAACAATTGTAATGACTTTGCCATCCACTGGTAATGACTTTGCCAACCACTGTTAATCAATTATCCGACCTCGAAAAATGATTTTGCCCAGCAATTGAAATGACTTTGCCAACAACTGTGAAACACTTATCCGACCTCTAAAAATGACTTTTCCCAACAATTTTAATGACATTGCCAACCACTTTTTATTACTAATCCGAACTCTTAAAATATCTTTGCCCAACAATTGGAATGACTTTGCTAACCCATGTAAATCACTTATCCGACCTCTAAAAATGTCTTTGTCATCCACTGGTAATGATTTTGCCAACCACTGTTAATCACTTATCCGACCTCTAAAAATGACTTTTTCCAACAATTGTAATGACTTTGCCAACCACTGTTTATCACTTATCCGACCTCCAAAAATGACTTTGCCCAACAATTGTAATGACTTTGCCGACCACTGTTAATCACTTATCCGACCTCGAAAAATGATTTTGCCCATCAATTGAAATGACTTTGCCAACCACTGGTAATGACTTTTCCAGCCACTGTTCATCCCTTATCCGACCTCTAAAAATGACTTTGCCGAACAATTGTAGTGACTTTGCCAACCACTTTTTATTACTAATCCGAACTCTTAAAATATCTTTGCCCAACAATTGGAATGACTTTGCTAACCCATGTAAATAACTTATCCGACCTCTAAAAATGTCTATGCCATCCACTGGTAATGATTTTGCCAACCACTGTTAATCACTTATCCGACCTCTAAAAATGACTTTGCCGAACAATTGTAGTGACTTTGCCAACCACTTTTTATTACTAATCCGAACTCTTAAAATATCTTTGCCCAACAATTGGAATGACTTTGCTAACCCATGTAAATAACTTATCCGACCTCTAAAAATGTCTATGCCATCCACTGGTAATGATTTTGCCAACCACTGTTAATCACTTATCCGACCTCTAAAAATGACTTTTTCCAACAATTGTAATGACTTTGCCAACCACTGTTTATCACTTATCCGACCTCCAAAAATGACTTCGCCCAACAATTGCAATGACTTTGCCAACCACTGGTAATGACTTTTCCAGCCACTGTTCATCCCTTATCCGACCTCTAAAAATGACTTTGCCCAACAATTATAATGACTTTGCCCACCACTGGTTATCACTTATCCGACCTTAAAAAATGACTCTGCCAAACAATTGTAATGACTTTGCCGACCACTGTTAATCACTTATCCGACCTCGAAAAATGATTTTGCCCACTAATTGAAATGACTTTGCCCACCACCGGTAATCCCTTTCCGCCCTCTAAAATGACTTTGCCAAACAATTGTAATGACTTTGCCATCCACTGGTAATGACTTTGCCAACCACTGTTAATCAATTATCCGACCTCGAAAAATGATTTTGCCCAGCAATTGAAATGACTTTGCCAACAACTGTGAAACACTTATCCGACCTCTAAAAATGACTTTTCCCAACAATTTTAATGACATTGCCAACCACTTTTTATTACTAATCCGAACTCTTAAAATATCTTTGCCCAACAATTGGAATGACTTTGCTAACCCATGTAAATCACTTATCCGACCTCTAAAAATGTCTTTGCCATCCACTGGTAATGATTTTGCCAACCACTGTTAATCACTTATCCGACCTCTAAAAATGACTTTTTCCAACAATTGTAATGACTTTGCCAACCACTGTTTATCACTTATCATACCTCCAAAAATGACTTTGCCCAACAATTGTAATGACTTTGCCGACCACTGTTAATCACTTATCCGACCTCGAAAAATGATTTTGCCCATCAATTGAAATGACTTTGCCAACCACTGGTAATGACTTTTCCAGCCACTGTTCATCCCTTATCCGACCTCTAAAAATGACTTTGCCGAACAATTGTAGTGACTTTGCCAACCACTTTTTATTACTAATCCGAACTCTTAAAATATCTTTGCCCAACAATTGGAATGACTTTGCTAACCCATGTAAATAACTTATCCGACCTCTAAAAATGTCTATGCCATCCACTGGTAATGATTTTGCCAACCACTGTTAATCACTTATCCGACCTCTAAAAATGACTTTGCCGAACAATTGTAGTGACTTTGCCAACCACTTTTTATTACTAATCCGAACTCTTAAAATATCTTTGCCCAACAATTGGAATGACTTTGCTAACCCATGTAAATAACTTATCCGACCTCTAAAAATGTCTATGCCATCCACTGGTAATGATTTTGCCAACCACTGTTAATCACTTATCCGACCTCTAAAAATGACTTTTTCCAACAATTGTAATGACTTTGCCAACCACTGTTTATCACTTATCCGACCTCCAAAAATGACTTCGCCCAACAATTGCAATGACTTTGCCAACCACTGGTAATGACTTTTCCAGCCACTGTTCATCCCTTATCCGACCTCTAAAAATGACTTTGCCCAACAATTGCAATGACTTTGCCCACCACTGGTTATCACTTATCCGACCTCTAAAAATGATTTTGCCCAACAATTGTAATAACTTTGCCGACCACTGTTAATCACTAATCCGACCTCGAAAAATGATTTTGCCCAACAATTGAAATGACTTTGCCAACCACTGTTAATCACTTATCCGACCTCTTAAAATGACTTTGCCGAACAATTGTAGTGACTTTGCCAACCACTGGTAATCACTTATCCGACCTCTTAAAATGACTTTGCCGAACAATTGTAGTGACTTTGCCATCCACTGGGAATGACTTTGCCAACCACTGTTAATCACTTATTCGACCTCTAAAAATGACTTTGCCGAACAATTGTAGTGACTTTGCCAACCACTGGTAATGACTTTTCCAGCCACTGTTCATCCCTTATCCGACCTCTAAAAATGACTTTGCCCAACAATTGTAATGACTTTGCCGACCACTGTTAATCACTTATCCGACCTCTAAAAATGACTTAGCCATCATCTGGGAATGACTTTGCCAACCACTGTTAATCACTTATCCGACCTCTAAAAATGACTTTGCCGAACAATTGTAGTGACTTTGCCAACCACTTTTTATTACTAATCCGAACTCTTAAAATATCTTTGCCCAACAATTGGAATGACTTTGCTAACCCATGTAAATAACTTATCCGACCTCTAAAAATGTCTATGCCATCCACTGGTAATGATTTTGCCAACCACTGTTAATCACTTATCCGACCTCTAAAAATGACTTTTTCCAACAATTGTAATGACTTTGCCAACCACTGTTTATCACTTATCCGACCTCCAAAAATGACTTTGCCCAACAATTGTAATGACTTTGCCGACCACTGTTAATCACTTATCCGACCTCGAAAAATGATTTTGCCCAACAATTGAAATGACTTTGTCAACCACTGTTAATCACTTATCCGACCTCTAAAAATGACTTCGCCCAACAATTGCAATGACTTTGCCAACCACTGGTAATGACTTTTCCAGCCACTGTTCATCCCTTATCCGACCTCTAAAAATGACTTTGCCCAACAATTGCAATGACTTTGCCCACCACTGGTTATCACTTATCCGACCTCTAAAAATGATTTTGCCCAACAATTGTAATGACTTTGCCGACCACTGTTAATCACTTATCCGAACTCGAAAAATGATTTTGCCCAACAATTGAAATGACTTTGCCAACCACTGTTAATCACTAATCCGACCTCTAAAAATGACTTTGCCAAACAATTGTAGTGACTTTGCCAACCACTGGTAATGACTTTTCCAGCCACTGTTCATCCCTTATCCGACCTCTAAAAATGACTTTGCCCAACAATTGTAATGACTTTGCCCACCACTGTTAATCACTTATCCGAACTCGAAAAATGATTTTGCCCAACAATTGAAATGACTTTGCCAACCACTGTTAATCACTTATCCGACCTCTAAAAATGACTTTGCCATCCACTGGGAATGACTTTGCCAACCACTGTTAATCACTTATCCGACCTCTAAAAATGACTTTGCCGAACAATTGTAGTGACTTTGCCAACCACTTTTTATTACTAATCCGAACTCTTAAAATATCTTTGCCCAAAAATTGGAATGACTTTGCTAACCCATGTAAATCACTTATCCGACCTCTAAAAATGTCTTTGCCATCCACTGGTAATGATTTTGCCAACCACTGTTAATCACTTATCCGACCTCTAAAAATGACTTTTTCCAACAATTGTAATGACTTTGCCAACCACTGTTTATCACTTATCCGACCTCCAAAAATGACTTTGCCCAACAATTGTAATGACTTTGCCGACCACTGTTAATCACTTATCCGACCTCGAAAAATGATTTTGCCCAACAATTGAAATGACTTTGCCAACCACTGTTAATCACTTATCCGACCTCTAAAAATGACTTCGCCCAACAATTGCAATGACTTTGCCAACCACTGGTAATGACTTTTCCAGCCACTGTTCATCCCTTATCCGAGCTCTAAAAATGACTTTGCCCAACAATTGCAATGACTTTGCCCACCACTGGTTATCACTTATCCGACCCCTAAAAATGATTTTGCCCAACAATTGTAATGACTTTGCCGACCACTGTTAATCACTTATCCGAACTCGAAAAATGATTTTGCCCAACAATTGAAATGACTTTGCCAACCACTGTTAATCACTTATCCGACCTCTTAAAATGACTTTGCCGAACAATTGTAGTGACTTTGCCAACCACTGGTAATCACTTATCCGACCTCTTAAAATGACTTTGCCGAACAATTGTAGTGACTTTGCCATCCACTGGGAATGACTTTGCCAACCACTGTTAATCACTTATCCGACCTCTAAAAATGACTTTGCCGAACAATTGAAGTGACTTTGCCAACCACTGGTAATGACTTTTCCAGCCACTGTTCATCTCTTATCCGACCTCTAAAAATGACTTTGCCCAACAATTGTAATGACTTTGCCCACCACTGTTAATCACTTATCCGAACTCGAAAAATGATTTTGCCCAACAATTGAAATGACTTTGCCAACCACTGTTAATCACTTATCCGACCTCTAAAAATGACTTTGCCGAACAATTGTAGTGACTTTGCCAACCACTGGTAATGACTTTGCCAACCACTGTTAATCACTTATCCGACCTCTAAAAATGTTTTTGCCGAACAATTGTAGTGACTTTGCCATCCACTGGTAATGACTTTGCCAACCACTGTTAATCAATTATCCGACCTCGAAAAATGATTTTGCCCAGCAATTGAAATGACTTTGCCAACAACTGTGAAACACTTATCCGACCTCTAAAAATGATTTTGCCCAACAATTGAAATGACTTTGCCCACCACTGGTAATCCCTTTCCGCCCTCTAAAAATGACTTTGCCAAACAATTGTAATGACTTTGCCATCCACTGGTAATGACTTTGCCAACCACTGTTAATCACTTATCCGACCTCTAAAAATGACTTTGCCGAACAATTGTAGTGACTTTGCCAACCACTTTTTATTACTAATCCGAACTCTTAAAATATCTTTGCCCAACAATTGGAATGATTTTGCCAACCACTGTTAATCACTTATCCGACCTCTAAAAATGACTTTTTCCAACAATTGTAATGACTTTGCCAACCACTGTTTATCACTTATCCGACCTCCAAAAATGACTTTGCCCAACAATTGTAATGACTTTGCCGACCACTGTTAATCACTTATCCGACCTCGAAAAATGATTTTGCCCAACAATTGAAATGACTTTGCCAACCACTGTTAATCACTTATCCGACCTCTAAAAATGACTTCGCCCAACAATTGCAATGACTTTGCCAACCACTGGTAATGACTTTTCCAGCCACTGTTCATCCCTTATCCGAACTCTAAAAATGACTTCGCCCAACAATTGCAATGACTTTGCCAACCACTGGTAATGACTTTTCCAGCCACTGTTCATCCCTTATCCGAGCTCTAAAAATGACTTTGCCCAACAATTGCAATGACTTTGCCCACCACTGGTTATCACTTATCCGACCCCTAAAAATGATTTTGCCCAACAATTGTAATGACTTTGCCGACCACTGTTAATCACTTATCCGAACTCGAAAAATGATTTTGCCCAACAATTGAAATGACTTTGCCAACCACTGTTAATCACTTATCCGACCTCTTAAAATGACTTTGCCGAACAATTGTAGTGACTTTGCCAACCACTGGTAATCACTTATCCGACCTCTTAAAATGACTTTGCCGAACAATTGTAGTGACTTTGCCATCCACTGGGAATGACTTTGCCAACCACTGTTAATCACTTATCCGACCTCTAAAAATGACTTTGCCGAACAATTGTAGTGACTTTGCCAACCACTGGTAATGACTTTTCCAGCCACTGTTCATCTCTTATCCGACCTCTAAAAATGACTTTGCCCAACAATTGTAATGACTTTGCCCACCACTGTTAATCACTTATCCGAACTCGAAAAATGATTTTGCCCAACAATTGAAATGACTTTGCCAACCACTGTTAATCACTTATCCGACCTCTAAAAATGACTTTGCCGAACAATTGTAGTGACTTTGCCAACCACTGGTAATGACTTTGCCAACCACTGTTAATCACTTATCCGACCTCTAAAAATGTTTTTGCCGAACAATTGTAGTGACTTTGCCATCCACTGGTAATGACTTTGCCAACCACTGTTAATCAATTATCCGACCTCGAAAAATGATTTTGCCCAGCAATTGAAATGACTTTGCCAACAACTGTGAAACACTTATCCGACCTCTAAAAATGATTTTGCCCAACAATTGAAATGACTTTGCCCACCACTGGTAATCCCTTTCCGCCCTCTAAAAATGACTTTGCCAAACAATTGTAATGACTTTGCCATCCACTGGTAATGACTTTGCCAACCACTGTTAATCACTTATCCGACCTCTAAAAATGACTTTGCCGAACAATTGTAGTGACTTTGCCAACCACTTTTTATTACTAATTCGAACTCTTAAAATATCTTTGCCCAACAATTGGAATGACTTTGCTAACCCATGTAAATCACTTATCCGACCTCTAAAAATGTCTTTGCCATCCACTGGTAATGATTTTGCCAACCACTGTTAATCACTTATCCGACCTCTAAAAATGACTTTTTCCAACAATTGTAATGACTTTGCCAACCACTGTTTATCACTTATCCGACCTCCAAAAATGACTTTGCCCAACAATTGTAATGACTTTGCCGACCACTGTTAATCACTTATCCGACCTCGAAAAATGATTTTGCCCAACAATTGAAATGACTTTGCCAACCACTGTTAATCACTTATCCGACCTCTAAAAATGACTTCGCCCAACAATTGCAATGACTTTGCCAACCACTGGTAATGACTTTTCCAGCCACTGTTCATCCCTTATCCGAGCTCTAAAAATGACTTTGCCCAACAATTGCAATGACTTTGCCCACCACTGGTTATCACTTATCCGACCCCTAAAAATGATTTTGCCCAACAATTGTAATGACTTTGCCGACCACTGTTAATCACTTATCCGAACTCGAAAAATGATTTTGCCCAACAATTGAAATGACTTTGCCAACCACTGTTAATCACTTATCCGACCTCTTAAAATGACTTTGCCGAACAATTGTAGTGACTTTGCCAACCACTGGTAATCACTTATCCGACCTCTTAAAATGACTTTGCCGAACAATTGTAGTGACTTTGCCAACCACTGGTAATGACTTTTCCAGCCACTGTTCATCTCTTATCCGACCTCTAAAAATGACTTTGCCCAACAATTGTAATGACTTTGCCGACCACTGTTAATCACTTTTCCGAACTCGAAAAATGATTTTGCCCAACAATTGAAATGACTTTGCAAACCACTGTTAATCACTTATCCGACCTCTAAAAATGACTTTGCCGAACAATTGTAGTGACTTTGCCAACCACTGGTAATGACTTTGCCAACCACTGTTAATCACTTATCCGACCTCTAAAAATGTTTTTGCCGAACAATTGTAGTGACTTTGCCATCCACTGGTAATGACTTTGCCAACCACTGTTAATCACTTATCCGACCTCTAAAAATGACTTCGCCCAACAATTGCAATGACTTTGCCAACCACTGGTAATGACTTTTCCAGCCACTGTTCATCCCTTATCCGAGCTCTAAAAATGACTTTGCCCAACAATTGCAATGACTTTGCCCACCACTGGTTATCACTTATCCGACCCCTAAAAATGATTTTGCCCAACAATTGTAATGACTTTGCCGACCACTGTTAATCACTTATCCGAACTCGAAAAATGATTTTGCCCAACAATTGAAATGACTTTGCCAACCACTGTTAATCACTTATCCGACCTCTTAAAATGACTTTGCCGAACAATTGTAGTGACTTTGCCAACCACTGTTAATCACTTATCCGACCTCTAAAAATGACTTTGCCGAACAATTGTAGTGACTTTGCCAACCACTGGTAATGACTTTTCCAGCCACTGTTCATCTCTTATCCGACCTCTAAAAATGACTTTGCCCAACAATTGTAATGACTTTGCCGACCACTGTTAATCACTTTTCCGAACTCGAAAAATGATTTTGCCCAACAATTGAAATGACTTTGCAAACCACTGTTAATCACTTATCCGACCTCTAAAAATGACTTTGCCGACCAATTGTAGTGACTTTGCCAACCACTGGTAATGACTTTGCCAACCACTGTTAATCACTTATCCGACCTCTAAAAATGTTTTTGCCGAACAATTGTAGTGACTTTGCCATCCACTGGTAATGACTTTGCCAACCACTGTTAATCAATTATCCGACCTCGAAAAATGATTTTGCCCAGCAATTGAAATGACTTTGCCAACAACTGTGAAACACTTATCCGGCCTCTAAAAATGATTTTGCCCAACAATTGAAATGACTTTGCCCACCACTGGTAATCCCTTTCCGCCCTCTAAAAATGACTTTGCCAAACAATTGTAATGACTTTGCCATCCACTGGTAATGACTTTGCCAACCACTGTTAATCACTTATCCGAACTCGAAAAATGATTTTGCCCAACAATTGAAATGACTTTGCCAACCACTTTTTATTACTAATCCGAACTCTTAAAATATCTTCGCCCAACAATTGGAATGACTTTGCTAACCCATGTAAATCACTTATCCGACCTCTAAATATGTCTTTGCCATCCACTGGTAATGACTTTGCCAACCACTGTTTATCACTTATCCGACCTCCAAAAATGACTTTGCCCAACAATTGTAATGACTTTGCCGACCACTGTTAATCACTTATCCGACCTCGAAAAATGATTTTGCCCAACAATTGAAATGACTTTGCCAACCACTGTTAATCACTTATCCGACCTCTAAAAATGACTTCGCCCAACAATTGCAATGACTTTGCCAACCACTGGTAATGACTTTTCCAGCCACTGTTCATCCCTTATCCGACCTCTAAAAATGACTTTGCCCAACATCTGCAATGACTTTGCCCACCACTGGTTATCACTTATCCGACCTCTAAAAATGATTTTGCCCAACAATTGTAATGACTTTGCCGACCACTGTTAATCACTTATCCGAAATCGAAAAATGATTTTGCCCAACAATTGAAATGACTTTGCCTACCACTGTTAATCACTTATCCGACCTCTAAAAATGACTTTGCCATCCACTGGGAATGACTTTGCCAACCACTGTTAATCACTTATCCGACCTCTAAAAAGGACTTTGCCCAACAAATGTAATGACCTTGCCCACCACTGGTTATCACTTATCCGACCTCTAAAAATGATTTTGCCCAACAATTGAAATGACTTTGCCCACCACTGGTAATCCCTTTCCGCCCTCCCAAAATGACTTTGCCAAACAATTGTAATGACTTTGTCATCCACTGGTAATGACTTTGCCAACCACTGTTCATCCCTTGTCCGACCTCTAAAAATGACATTTCCCAACAATTGTAATGACTTTGCCGACCACAGTTAATCACTTATCCGAACTCGAAAAATGATTTTGCCCAACAATTAAAATGACTTTGCAAACCACTGTTAATCACTTATCCGACCTCTAAAAACGACTTTGCCGAACAATTGTAGTGACTTTGCCAACCACTGGTAATGACTTTGCCAACCACTGTTAATCACTTATCCGACCTCTAAAAATGACTTTGCAAACCACTGTTAATCACTTATCCGACCTCTAAAAACGACTTTGCCGAACAATTGTAGTGACTTTGCCAACCACTGGTAATGACTTTGCCAACCACTGTTAATCACTTATCCGACCTCTAAAAATGACTTTGCCGAACAATTATAGTGACTTTGCCATCCACTGGTAATGACTTTGCCAACCACTGTTAATCAATTATCCGACCTCTAAAAATGATTTTGCCCAACAATTGAAATGACTTTGCCCACCACTGGTAATCCCTTTCCGCCCTCTAAAAATGACTTTGCCCAACAATTGAAATGACTTTGCCCACCACTGGTAATGACTTTGCCAACCACTGTTAATCACTTATCCGAACTCGAAAAATGATTTTGCCCAACAATTGAAATGACTTTGCCAACCACTTTTTATTACTAATCGGAACTCTTAAAATATCTTTGCCCAACAATTGGAATGACTTTGCTAACCCATGTAAATCACTTATCCGACCTCTAAATATGTCTTTGCCATCCACTGGTAATGATTTTGCCAACCACTGTTAATCACTTATCCGACCTCTAAAAATGACTTTTTCCAACAATTGTAATGACTTTGCCAACCACTGTTAATCACTTATCCGACCTCTAAAAATGACTTTGCCCAACAACTGCAATGACTTTGCCCACCACTGGTTATCACTTATCCGACCTCTAAAAATGATTTTGCCCAACAATTGTAATGACTTTGCCGACCACTGTTAATCACTTATCCGAAATCGAAAAATGATTTTGCCCAACAATTGAAATGACTTTGCCAACCACTGTTAATCACTTATCCGACCTCTAAAAATGACTTTGCCATCCACTGGGAATGACTTTGCCAACCACTGTTAATCACTTATCCGACCTCTAAAAATGACTTTGCCCAACAAATGTAATGACCTTGCCCACCACTGGTTATCACTTATCCGACCTCTAAAAATGATTTTGCCCAACAATTGAAATGACTTTGCCCACCACTGGTAATCCCTTTCCGCCCTCTAAAAATGACTTTGCCAAACAATTGTAATGACTTTGCCATCCACTGGTATTTACTTTGCCAACCACTGGTAATGACTTTGCCGACTACTGTTAATCACTTATCCGACCTCGAAAAATGATTTTGCCTAACAATTGAAATGACTTTGCCCACCACTGGTAATCCCTTTCCGCCCTCCCAAAATGACTTTGCCAAACAATTGTAATGACTTTGTCATCCACTGGTAATGACTTTGCCAACCACTGTTCATCCCTTGTCCGACCTCTAAAAATGATTTTGCCCAACAATTGAAATGACTTGGCAAACCACTGTTAATCACTTATCCGACCTCTAAAAACGACTTTGCCGAACAATTGTAGTGACTTTGCCAACCACTGGTAATGACTTTGCCAACCACTGTTAATCACTTAGCCGACCTCTAAAAATGACTTTGCCAAACAATTGTAATGACTTTGCCATCCACTGGTAATGACTTTGCCAACCACTGTTAATCAATTATCCGACCTCGAAAAATGATTTTGCCCAGCAATTGAAATGACTTTGCCAACAACTGTGAAACACTTATCCGACCTCTAAAAATGATTTTGCCCAACAATTGAAATGACTTTGCCCACCACTGGTAATCCATTTCCGCCCTCTAAAAATGACTTTGCCAAACAATTGTAATGACTTTGCCATCCACTGGTAATGACTTTGCCAACCACTGGTAATGACTTTGCCGACCACTGTTAATCACTTATCCGAGCTCGAAAAATGATTTTGCCCAACAATTGTAATGACTTTGCCAACCACTGTTAATTACTTATCCGACCTCTAAAAATGACTTAGCCATCCACTGGGAATGACTTTGCCAACCACTGTTAATCACTTATCCGACCTCTAAAAATGACTTTGCCGAACAATTGTAGTGACTTTGCCAACCACTTTTTATTACTAATCCGAACTCTTAAAATATCTTTGCCCAACAATTGGAATGACTTTGCTAACCCATGTAAATCACTTATCCGACCTCTAAAAATGTCTATGCCATCCACTGGTAATGATTTTGCCAACCACTGTTAATCACTTATCCGACCTCTAAAAATGACTTTTTCCAACAATTGTAATGACTTTGCCAACCACTGTTTATCACTTGTCCAACCTCCAAAAATGACTTTGCCCAACAATTGTAATGACTTTGCCGACCACTGTTAATCACTTATCCGACCTCGAAAAATGATTTTGCCCAACAATTGAAATGACTTTGCCAACCACTGTTAATCAATTATCCGACCTCTAAAAATGACTTTTCCCAACAATTGTAATGACTTTGCCAACCACTGTTTATCACTTATCCGACCTCCAAAAATGACTTTGCCCAACAATTGTAATGACTTTGCCAACCACTGTTAATCACTTAGCCGACCTCCAAAAATAACTTTGCCAAACAAAAGTAATGACTTTGCCCTCAACTGGTAATGACTTTGCCAGCCACTGTTAATCACTTATCCAACCTCGAAAAATGATTTTGCCCAACAATTAAAATGGCTTTGCCAACCACTTTTAATTCATAATCCGACCTCCAAAAATGAATTTGCGCAACAATTGTAATGACTTTGCCAGCCACTGTTAATCACCTATCCGACCTCGAAAAATGATTTTGCCCAACAATTGAAATGACTTTGCCAACCACTGTTAATCACTTAGCCGACCTCTAAAAATGACTTTGCCAAACAATTGTAATGACTTTGCCATCCACTGGTAATGACTTTGCCAACCACTGTTAATCACTTATCCGACCTCCAAAAATGACTTTGCCCAACAATTGTAATGACTTTGCCGACCACTGTTAATCACTTATCCGAACTCGAAAAATGATTTTGCCCAACAATTGAAATGACTTTGCCAACCACTATTAATCCCTTTTCCGCCCTCTAAAAATGACTTTGCCATCCACTGGGAATGACTTTGCCAACCACTGTTAATCACTTATCCGACCTCTAAAAATTACTTTGCCAAACAATTGTAATGACCTTGCCCACCACTGGTTATCACTTATCCGACCTCAAAAAATGATTTTGCCCAACAATTTTAGGACTTTGCCCACCACTGGTAATCCCTTTCCGCCCTCTAAAAATGACGTTGCCAAACAATTGTAATGACTTTGCCATCCACTGGTAATGACTTTGCCAACCACTGGTAATGACTTTGCCAACCACTGGTAATGACTTTGCCGACCAATGTTAATCACTTATCCGACCTCGAAAAATGATTTTGCCCAACAATTGAAATGACTTTGCCCACCACTGGTAATCCCTTTCCGCCCTCTCAAAATGACTTTGCCAAACAATTGTAATGACTTTGCCATCCACTGGTAATGACTTTGCCAACCACTGTTAATCACTTATCCGACCTCTAAAAATGACTTTTCCCAACAATTGTAATGACTTTACCAACCACTGTTTATCACTTATCCGACCTCCAAAAATGACTTTGCCCAACAATTGTAATGACTTTGCCAACCACTGTTAATCACTTAGACGACCTCCAAAAATTACTTTGCCAAACAAAAGTAATGACTTTGCCATCAACTGGTAATGACTTTGCCAGCCACTGTTAATCACTTATCCGACCTCGAAAAATGATTTTGCCCAACAATTGAAATGGCTTTGCCAACCACTGTTAATCACTTATCCGACCTCGTAAAATGATTTTGCCCATTAATTGAAATGACCTTGCCCACCACTGGTAATCCCTTTCCGCCCTCTAAAAATGACTTTGCCAAACAATTGTAATGACTTTGCCATCCACTGGTAATGACTTTGCCAACCACTGTTAATCACTTATCCGACCTCCAAAAATGACTTCGCCCAACAATTGTAATGACTTTGCCGACCACTGTTAATCACTTATCCGAACTCGAAAAATGATTTTGCCCAACAATTGTAATGACTTTGCCAGCCACTGTTAATCACCTATCCGACCTCGAAAAATGATTTTGCCCAACAATTGAAATGACTTTGCCAACCACTGTAAATCACTTATCCGACCTCTAAAAATGACTTTGCCAAACAATTGTAATGACTTTGCCATCCACTGGTAATGACTTTGCCAACCACTGTTAATCACTTATCCGACCTCCAAAAATGACTTTGCCCAACAATTGTAATGACTTTGCCGACCACTGTTTATCACTTATCCGAACTCGAAAAATTACTTTGCCAAACAAAAGTAATGACTTTGCCATCAACTGGTAATGACTTTGCCAGCCACTGTTAATCACTTATCCGACCTCGAAAAATGATTTTGCCCAACAATTGAAATGGCTTTGCCAACCACTGTTAATCACTTATCCGACCTCGTAAAATGATTTTGCCCATTAATTGAAATGACCTTGCCGACCACTGGTAATCCCTTTCCGCCCTCTAAAAATGACCTTGCCAAACAATTGTAATGACTTTGCCATCCACTGGTAATGACTTTGCCAACCACTGTTAATCACTTATCCGACCTCCAAAAATGACTTCGCCCAACATTTGTAATGACTTTGCCGACCACTGTTAATCACTTATCCGACCTCCAAAAATGAATTTGCGCAACAATTGTAATGACTTTGCCAGCCACTGTTAATCACCTTTCCGACCTCGAAAAATGATTTTGCCCAACAATTGAAATGACTTTGCCAACCACTGTTAATCACTTATCCGACCTCTAAAAATGACTTTGCCAAACAATTGTAATGACTTTGCCATCCACTGGTAATGACTTTGCCAACCACTGTTAATCACTTATCCGACCTCCAAAAATGACTTTGCCCAACAATTGTAATGACTTTGCCGACCACTGTTAATCACTTATCCGACCTCCAAAAATGACTTTGCTCAACAATTGTAATGACTTTGCCGACCACTGTTAATCACTTATCCGACCTCGTAAAATGATTTTTCCCATTAATTGAAATGACCTTGCCCACCACTGGTAATCCCTTTCCGCCCTCTAAAAATGACTTTGCCAAACAATTGTAATGACTTTGCCATCCACTGGTAATGACTTTGCCAACCACTGTTAATCACTTATCCGACCTCCAAAAATGACTTCGCCCAACAATTGTAATGACTTTGCCGACCACTGTTAATCACTTATCCGACCTCCAAAAATGAATTTGCGCAACAATTGTAATGACTTTGCCAGCCACTGTTAATCACCTATCCGACCTCGAAAAATGATTTTGCCCAACAATTGAAATGACTTTGCCAACCACTGTTAATCACTTATCCGACCTCTAAAAATGACTTTGCCAAACAATTTTAATGACTTTGCCATCCACTGGTAATGACTTTGCCAACCACTGTGAATCACTTATCCGACCTCCAAAAATGACTTTGCCCAACAATTGTAATGACTTTGCCGACCACTGTTAATCACTTATCCGAACTCGAAAAATGATTTTGCCCAACAATTGAAATGACTTTGCCAACCACTATTAATCCCTTTCCGCCCTCTAAAAATGACTTTGCCATCCTCTGGGAATGACGTTGCCAACCACTGTTAATCACTTATCCGACCTCTAAAAATGACTTTGCCAAACAATTGTAATGAACTTGCCAACCACTGGTTATCACTTATCAGACCTCAAAAAATGATTTTGCCCAACAATTTTATGACTTTGCCCACCACTATTAATCCCTTTCCGCCCTCTAAAAATGACTTTGCCAAACAATTGTAATGACTTTGCCATCCACTGGTAATGACTTTGCCAACCACTGGTAATGACTTTGCCAACCACTGGTAATGACTTTGCCGACCAATGTTAATCACTTATCCGACCTCGAAAAATGATTTTGCCCAACAATTGAAATGACTTTGCCCACCACTGGTAATCCATTTCCGCCTTCTAAAAATGACTTTGCCAAACAATTGTAATGACTTTGCCAACCACTGTTAATCACTTAGCCGACCTCCAAAAATGACTTCGCCCAACAATTGAAATGACTTTGCCAACCACTGTTAATCACTTATCCGACCTCCAAAAATGACTTTGCCTAACAATTGTAATGACTTTGCCCAACAATTGTAATGATTTTGCCATCCACTGGTAATGACTTTGCCGACCACTGTTAATCACTTATCCGACCTCGAAAAATGATTTTGCCCACTAATTGAAATAACTTTGCCCACCACCGGTAATCCCTTTTCGCCCTCTAAAAATGACTTTGCCAAACAATTGTAATGACTTTGCCATCCACTGGTAATGACTTTGCCAACCACTGTTAATCACTTATCCGACCTCGAAAAATGATTTTGCCCAGCAATTGAAATGACTTTGCCAACAACTGTGAAACACTTATCCGACCTCTAAAAATGACTTTTCCCAACAATTTTGATGACTTTGCGAACCACTTTTAATTACTAATCCGACCTCTTAAAATATCTTTGCCCAACAATTGTAATGACATTGCTTACCCATGAAAATCACTTATCCGACCCCTAAAAATGTCTTTTCCATCCACTGGTAATGACTTTGCCAACCACTGTTAATCACTTATCCGACCTCCAAAAATGACTTTTCCCAACAATTGTAATGACTTTACCAACCACTGTTTATCACTTATCCGACCTCCAAAAATGACTTTGCCCAACAATTGTAATGACTTTGCCAACCACTGTTAATCACTTAGCCGACCTCCAAAAATGACTTCGCCCAACAATTGAAATGACTTTGCCAACCACTGTTAATCACTTATCCGACCTCCAAAAATGACTTTGCCTAACAATTGTAATGACTTTGCCCAACAATTGTAATGATTTTGCCATCCACTGGTAATGACTTTGCCGACCACTGTTAATCACTTATCCGACCTCGAAAAATGATTTTGCCCACTAATTGAAATAACTTTGCCCACCACCGGTAATCCCTTTTCGCCCTCTAAAAATGACTTTGCCAAACAATTGTAATGACTTTGCCATCCACTGGTAATGACTTTGCCAACCACTGTTAATCACTTATCCGACCTCGAAAAATGATTTTGCCCAGCAATTGAAATGACTTTGCCAACAACTGTGAAACACTTATCCGACCTCTAAAAATGACTTTTCCCAACAATTTTAATGACTTTGCGAACCACTTTTAATTACTAATCCGACCTCTTAAAATATCTTTGCCCAACAATTGTAATGACATTGCTTACCCATGAAAATCACTTATCCGACCCCTAAAAATGTCTTTTCCATCCACTGGTAATGACTTTGCCAACCACTGTTAATCACTTATCCGACCTCCAAAAATGACTTTTCCCAACAATTGTAATGACTTTACCAACCACTGTTTATCACTTATCCGACCTCCAAAAATGACTTTGCCCAACAATTGTAATGACTTTGCCAACCACTGTTAATCACTTAGCCGACCTCCAAAAATTACTTTGCCAAACAAAAGTAATGACTTTGCCATCAACTGGTAATGACTTTGCCAGCCACTGTTAATCACTTATCCGACCGCGAAAAATGATTTTGCCCAACAATTGAAATGGCTTTGCCAACCACTGTTAATCACTTATCCGACCTCGTAAAATGATTTTGCCCACTAATTGAAATGACCTTGCCCACCACTGGTAATCCCTTTCCGCCCTCTAAAAATGACTTTGCCAAACAATTGTAATGACTTTGCCATCCACTGGTAATGACTTTGCCGACCACTGTTAATCACTTATCCGAACTCGAAAAATGATTTTGCCCAACAATTGAAATGACTTTGCCAACCACTGTTAATCACTTATCCGACCTCTAAAAATGACTTTGCCCAACAATTGAAATGACTTTGCCCACCACTGGAAATCCCTTTCCGCCCACTAAAAATGACTTTGCCAAACAATTGTAATGACTTTGCCATCCACTGGTAATGACTTTCCCAACCACTGTTAATCACGTATCCGACCTCTAAAAATGACTTTTCCCAAAAATTTTAATGACTTTGCCAACCACTGTTAATCACTTATCCGACCTCCAAAAATGACTTTGCCCAACAATTGTAATGACTTTGCCGACCACTGTTGATCACTTATCTGACCTCGAAAAACGATTTTGCCCAACACTTGAAATGACTTTGCCGACCAATGTTAATCACTTATCTGACCTCTAAAAATGACTTTGCCAAACTATTGTAATGACTTTGTCATCCACTGGTAATGACTTTGCCATTAACTTTTAATCACTTATCCGACCTCTAAAAATGACTTTTCCCAACAATTCAAATGACTTTGCCCACCACCGGTAATCCCCTTCCGCCCTCTAAAAATGACTTTGCCAAACAATTGTAATGACTTTGCCATCCACTGGTAATGACTTTGCCAACCACTGTTAATCACTTATCCGACCTCGAAAAATGATTTTGCCCAGCAATTGAAATGACTTTGCCAACAACTGTGAAACACTTATCCGACCTCTAAAAATGACTTTTCCCAACAATTTTAATGACTTTGCGAACCACTTTTAATTACTAATCCGACCTCTTAAAATATCTTTGCCCAACAATTGTAATGACATTGCTTACCCATGAAAATCACTTATCCGACCCCTAAAAATGTCTTTTCCATCCACTGGTAATGACTTTGCCAACCACTGTTAATCATTTATCCGACCTCTAAAAATGACTTTTCCCAACAATTGTAATGACTTTGCCAACCACTGTTAATCACTTAGCCGACCTCCAAAAATTACTTTGCCAAACAAAAGTAATGACTTTGCCATCAACTGGTAATGACTTTGCCAGCCACTGTTAATCACTTATCCGACCTCGAAAAATGATTTTGCCCAACAATTGAAATGGCTTTGCCAACCACTGTTAATCACCTATCCGACCTCGAAAAATGATTTTGCCCAACAATTGAAATGACTTTGCCAACCACTGTTAATCACTTATCCGACCTCTAAAAATGACTTTGCCAAACAATTGTAATGACTTTTCCATCCACTGGTAATGACTTTGCCAACCACTGTTAATCACTTGTCCGACCTCCAAAAATGACTTTGCCCGACAATTGTAATGACTTTGCCGAACACTGTTAATCACTTATCCGAACTCGAAAAATTACTTTGCCAAACAAAAGTAATGACTTTGCCGACCACTGTTAATCACTTAGCCGACCTCCAAAAATTACTTTGCCAAACAAAAGTAATGACTTTGCCATCAACTGGTAATGACTTTGCCAGCCACTGTTAATCACTTATCCGAACTCGAAAAATGATTTTGCCCAACAATTGAAATGACTTTGCCAACCACTGTTAATCACTTATCCGACCTCTAAAAATGACTTTGCCCAACAATTGAAATGACTTTGCCCACCACTGGAAATCCCTTTCCGCCCACTAAAAATGACTTTGCCAAACAAAAGTAATGACTTTGCCATCAACTGGTAATGACTTTGCCAGCCACTGTTAATCACTTATCCGACCTCGAAAAATGATTTTGCCCAACAATTGAAATGGCTTTGCCAACCACTGTTAATCACCTATCCGACCTCGAAAAATGATTTTGCCCAACAATTGAAATGACTTTGCCAACCACTGTTAATCACTTATCCGACCTCTAAAAATGACTTTGCCCGACAATTGTAATGACTTTGCCGACCACTGTTAATCACTTATCCGAACTCGAAAAATTACTTTGCCAAACAAAAGAAATGACTTTGCCGACCACTGTTAATCACTTATCCGAACTCGAAAAATGATTTTGCCCAACAATTGAAATGACTTTGCCAACCACTGTTAATCACTTATCCGACCTCTAAAAATGACTTTGCCCAACAATTGAAATGACTTTGCCCACCACTGGAAATCCCTTTCCGCCCACTAAAAATGACTTTGCCAAACAATTGTAATGACTTTGCCATCCACTGGTAATGACTTTCCCAACCACTGTTAATCACGTATCCGACCTCTAAAAATGACTTTTCCCAAAAATTTTAATGACTTTGCCAACCACTGTTAATCACTTATCCGACCTCCAAAAATGACTTTGCCCGACAATTGTAATGACTTTGCCGACCACTGTTAATCACTTATCCGAACTCGAAAAATTACTTTGCCAAACAAAAGTAATGACTTTGCCGACCACTGTTAATCACTTATCCGAACTCGAAAAATGATTTTGCCCAACAATTGAAATGACTTTGCCAACCACTGTTAATCACTTATCCGACCTCTAAAAATGACTTTGCCCAACAATTGAAATAACTTTGCCCACCACTGGAAATCTTTTTCCGCCCACTAAAAATGACTTTGCCAAACAATTGTAATGACTTTGCCATCCACTGGTAATGACTTTCCCAACCACTGTTAATCACGTATCCGACCTCTAAAAATGACTTTTCCCAAAAATTTTAATGACTTTGCCAACCACTGTTAATCACTTATCCGACCTCCAAAAATGACTTTTCCCAAAAATTTTAATGACTTTGCCAACCACTGTTAATCACTTATCCGACCTCCAAAAATGACTTTGCCCGACAATTGTAATGACTTTGCCGACCACTGTTAATCACTTATCCGAACTCGAAAAATTACTTTGCCAAACAAAAGTAATGACTTTGCCGACCACTGTTAATCACTTATCCGAACTCGAAAAATGATTTTGCCCAACAATTGAAATGACTTTGCCAACCACTGTTAATCACTTATCCGACCTCTAAAAATGACTTTGCCCAACAATTGAAATGACTTTGCCCACCACTGGAAATCCCTTTCCGCCCACTAAAAATGACTTTGCCAAACAATTGTAATGACTTTGCCATCCACTGGTAATGACTTTCCCAACCACTGTTAATCACGTATCCGAACTCGAAAAATGATTTTGCCCAACAATTGAAATGACTTTGCCAACCACTGTTAATCACTTATCCGACCTCTAAAAATGACTTTGCCCGACAATTGTAATGACTTTGCCGACCACTGTTAATCACTTATCCGAACTCGAAAAATTACTTTGCCAAACAAAAGAAATGACTTTGCCGACCACTGTTAATCACTTGTCCGACCTCCAAAAATGACTTTGCCCGACAATTGTAATGACTTTGCCGAACACTGTTAATCACTTATCCGAACTCGAAAAATTACTTTGCCAAACAAAAGTAATGACTTTGCCGACCACTGTTAATCACTTAGCCGACCTCCAAAAATTACTTTGCCAAACAAAAGTAATGACTTTGCCATCAACTGGTAATGACTTTGCCAGCCACTGTTAATCACTTATCCGAACTCGAAAAATGATTTTGCCCAACAATTGAAATGACTTTGCCAACCACTGTTAATCACTTATCCGACCTCTAAAAATGACTTTGCCCAACAATTGAAATGACTTTGCCCACCACTGGAAATCCCTTTCCGCCCACTAAAAATGACTTTGCCAAACAAAAGTAATGACTTTGCCATCAACTGGTAATGACTTTGCCAGCCACTGTTAATCACTTATCCGACCTCGAAAAATGATTTTGCCCAACAATTGAAATGGCTTTGCCAACCACTGTTAATCACCTATCCGACCTCGAAAAATGATTTTGCCCAACAATTGAAATGACTTTGCCAACCACTGTTAATCACTTATCCGACCTCTAAAAATGACTTTGCCCGACAATTGTAATGACTTTGCCGACCACTGTTAATCACTTATCCGAACTCGAAAAATTACTTTGCCAAACAAAAGAAATGACTTTGCCGACCAGAGTTAATCACTTATCCGAACTCGAAAAATGATTTTGCCCAACAATTGAAATGACTTTGCCAACCACTGTTAATCACTTATCCGACCTCTAAAAATGACTTTGCCCAACAATTGAAATGACTTTGCCCACCACTGGAAATCCCTTTCCGCCCACTAAAAATGACTTTGCCAAACAATTGTAATGACTTTGCCATCCACTGGTAATGACTTTCCCAACCACTGTTAATCACGTATCCGACCTCTAAAAATGACTTTTCCCAAAAATTTTAATGACTTTGCCAACCACTGTTAATCACTTATCCGACCTCCAAAAATGACTTTGCCCGACAATTGTAATGACTTTGCCGACCACTGTTAATCACTTATCCGAACTCGAAAAATTACTTTGCCAAACAAAAGTAATGACTTTGCCGACCACTGTTAATCACTTATCCGAACTCGAAAAATGATTTTGCCCAACAATTGAAATGACTTTGCCAACCACTGTTAATCACTTATCCGACCTCTAAAAATGACTTTGCCCAACAATTGAAATGACTTTGCCCACCACTGGAAATCCCTTTCCGCCCACTAAAAATGACTTTGCCAAACAATTGTAATGACTTTGCCATCCACTGGTAATGACTTTCCCAACCACTGTTAATCACGTATCCGACCTCTAAAAATGACTTTTCCCAAAAATTTTAATGACTTTGCCAACCACTGTTAATCACTTATCCGACCTCCAAAAATGACTTTTCCCAAAAATTTTAATGACTTTGCCAACCACTGTTAATCACTTATCCGACCTCCAAAAATGACTTTGCCCGACAATTGTAATGACTTTGCCGACCACTGTTAATCACTTATCCGAACTCGAAAAATTACTTTGCCAAACAAAAGTAATGACTTTGCCGACCACTGTTAATCACTTATCCGAACTCGAAAAATGATTTTGCCCAACAATTGAAATGACTTTGCCAACCACTGTTAATCACTTATCCGACCTCTAAAAATGACTTTGCCTAACAATTGAAATGACTTTGCCCACCACTGGAAATCCCTTTCCGCCCACTAAAAATGACTTTGCCAAACAATTGTAATGACTTTGCCATCCACTGGTAATGACTTTCCCAACCACTGTTAATCACGTATCCGACCTCTAAAAATGACTTTTCCCAAAAATTTTAATGACTTTGCCAACCACTGTTAATCACTTATCCGAACTCGAAAAATGATTTTGCCCAACAATTGAAATGACTTTGCCAACCACTGTTAATCACTTATCCGACCTCTAAAAATGACTTTGCCCGACAATTGTAATGACTTTGCCGACCACTGTTAATCACTTATCCGAACTCGAAAAATTACTTTGCCAAACAAAAGAAATGACTTTGCCGACCACTGTTAATCACTTATCCGAACTCGAAAAATGATTTTGCCCAACAATTGAAATGACTTTGCCAACCACTGTTAATCACTTATCCGACCTCTAAAAATGACTTTGCCCAACAATTGAAATGACTTTGCCCACCACTGGAAATCCCTTTCCGCCCACTAAAAATGACTTTGCCAAACAATTGTAATGACTTTGCCATCCACTGGTAATGACTTTCCCAACCACTGTTAATCACGTATCCGACCTCTAAAAATGACTTTTCCCAAAAATTTTAATGACTTTGCCAACCACTGTTAATCACTTATCCGACCTCCAAAAATGACTTTGCCCGACAATTGTAATGACTTTGCCGACCACTGTTAATCACTTATCCGAACTCGAAAAATTACTTTGCCAAACAAAAGTAATGACTTTGCCGACCACTGTTAATCACTTATCCGAACTCGAAAAATGATTTTGCCCAACAATTGAAATGACTTTGCCAACCACTGTTAATCACTTATCCGACCTCTAAAAATGACTTTGCCCAACAATTGAAATGACTTTGCCCACCACTGGAAATCCCTTTCCGCCCACTAAAAATGACTTTGCCAAACAATTGTAATGACTTTGCCATCCACTGGTAATGACTTTCCCAACCACTGTTAATCACGTATCCGACCTCTAAAAATGACTTTTCCCAAAAATTTTAATGACTTTGCCAACCACTGTTAATCACTTATCCGACCTCCAAAAATGACTTTGCCCGACAATTGTAATGACTTTGCCGACCACTGTTAATCACTTATCCGAACTCGAAAAATTACTTTGCCAAACAAAAGTAATGACTTTGCCGACCACTGTTAATCACTTATCCGAACTCGAAAAATGATTTTGCCCAACAATTGAAATGACTTTGCCAACCACTGTTAATCACTTATCCGACCTCTAAAAATGACTTTGCCCAACAATTGAAATGACTTTGCCCACCACTGGAAATCCCTTTCCGCCCACTAAAAATGACTTTGCCAAACAATTGTAATGACTTTGCCATCCACTGGTAATGACTTTCCCAACCACTGTTAATCACGTATCCGACCTCTAAAAATGACTTTTCCCAAAAATTTTAATGACTTTGCCAACCACTGTTAATCACTTATCAGACCTCCAAAAATGACTTTGCCCAACAATTGTAATGACTTTGCCGACCACTGTTGATCACTTATCTGACCTCGAAAAACGATTTTGCCCAACACTTGAAATGACTTTGCCAACCAATGTTAATCACTTATCTGACCTCTAAAAATGACTTTGCCATCCACTGGGAATGACTATGCCAACCACTGTTAATCACTTATCCGACCTCTAAAAATGATATTGCCCAACAATTGAAATGACTTTGCCCTTCACTGGTAATCCCTTTCCGCCCTCTAAAAATGACTTTGCCAAACAATTGTAATGACTTTGCCATCCACTGGTAATGACTTTCCCAACCACTGTTAATCAATTATCCGACCTCGAAAAATGATTTTGCCCAGCAATTGAAATGACTTTGCCAGCAACTGTTAATCACTTTTCCGACCTCTAAAAATGACTTTTCCCAACAATTTTAATGACTTTGACAAACAATGTTAATCACTAATCCGACCTCCAAAAATGACTTTGCCCAACAATTGTAATGACTTCGCCAACCCATGTAAATCACTTATCCGACCTCCAAAAATGAATTTGCGCAACAATTGTAATGACTTTGCCGACCACTGGTAATGACTTTAGCCACCACTGATTATCACTTATCCGACATCTAAAAATGCCGTTGCCAAACAATTGTAATGACTTTCCCAACCACTGTTAATCAATTATCCGACCTCGAAAAATGATTTTGCCCAGCAATTGAAATGACTTTGCCAGCAACTGTTAATCACTTTTCCGACCACTGTTAATCAATTATCCGATCTCGAAAAATGATTTTGCCCAGCAATTGAAACGACTTTGCCAGCAACTGTTAATCACTTTTCCGACCTCTAAAAATGACTTTGCCATCCACTGGGAATGACTTTGCCATCCACTGGGAATGACTTTGCCAACCACTGTTAATCACTTATCCGACCTCGAAAAATGATTTTGCCCAACAATTGAAATGACTTTGCCCACCACTGGTAATCCCTTTCCGCCCTCTAAAAATGACTTTGCCCAACAATTGTAATGACTTTGCCGACCGCTGTTAATCACATATCTGACCTCGAAAAATGATTTTGCCCAACACTTGAAATGACTTTGCCAACCACTGTTAATCACTTATCCGACCTCTAAAAATGACTTTGCCAAACAATTGTAATGACTTTGCCATCCACTGGTAATGACTTTGCCAACCACTGTTAATCACTTATCCGACCTCCAAAAATGACTTTTCCCAACAATTTTAATGACTTTGCCTACCACTGTTAATCACTTATCCGACCTCCAAAAATGACTTTGCCCAACAATTGTTATGACTTTGCCGACCACTGTTAATCACTTATCCGAACTCGATAAATGATTTTGCCCAACAATTGAAATGACTTTGCCAACCACTGTTAATCACTTATCCGACCTCTAAAAATGACTTTGCCATCCACTGGTAATGACTTTGCCAACCGCTGTTAATCACTTATCCGACCTCTAAAAATGACTTTTCCCAAAAATTTTAATGACTTTGCCAACCACTGTTAATCACTTATCCGACCTCCAAAAATGACTTTGCCCAACAATTGTAATGACTTTGCCGACCGCTGTTAATCACATATCTGACCTCGAAAAATGATTTTGCCCAACACTTGAAATGACTTTGCCAACCACTGTTAATCACTTATCCGACCTCTAAAAATGACTTTGCCAAACAATTGTAATGACTTTGCCATCCACTGGTAATGACTTTGCCAACAATTTTTAATCACTTATCCGACCTCAAAAAATGACTTTTCCCAACAATTTTAATGACTTTGCCTACCACTGTTAATCACTTATCCGACCTCCAAAAATGACTTTGCCCAACAATTGTTATGACTTTGCCGACCACTGTTAATCACTTATCCGAACTCGATAAATGATTTTGCCCAACAATTGAAATGACTTTGCCAACCACTGTTAATCACTTATCCGACCTCTAAAAATGACTTTGCCATCCACTGAAAATGACTTTGCCAACCACTGTTAATCACTTATCCGACCTCTAAAAATGATATTGCCAAACAATTGTAATGACTTTGCCATCCACTGGTAATGACTTTCCCAACCACTGTTAATCACTTATCCAACCTCCAAAAATGACTTTGCCCAACAATTGTTATGACTTTGCCGACCACTGTTAATCACTTATCCGACCTCTAGAAATGATTTTGCCCAACAATTGAAATGACTTTGCCAACCACTGTTAATCACTTATCCGACCTCTAAAAATGATTTTGCCCAGCAATTGAAATGACTTTGCCAGCAACTGTTAATCACTTTTCCGACCTCTAAAAATGACTTTTCCCAACAATTTTAATGACTTTGCCAACCACTGTTAATCACTAATCCGACCTCCAAAAATGACTTTGCCCAACCATTGTAATGGCTTTGCCATCCACTTTTAATTACTAATCCGACCTCTTTAAATGACTTTGCCAAACAATTGTAATGACTTTTCCAACCACTGTTAATCACTAATCAAACCTCTAAAAATTATTTTTCCAACCACTGTTAATCACTTATCCGACAACTAGAAATGATTTTGCGCAACATTTGTAATGACTGAGCCAACCACTGGTAATGAATTTGCCAACCACTGTTAATCACTCATCCGACCTCCAAAAATGACTTTGCCAAACAAAAGTAATGACTTTGCCATCAACTGGTAATGACTTTGCCAGCCACTGTTAATCACTAATCCGACCCCGATAAATAATTTTGCCCAACAATTGAAAAGGCTTTGCCAACCACTGGTAATGACTTTGACAACCACTTTTAATTCCTAATCCGACCTCTTTAAATGACTTTGCCAAACAATTGTAATGACTTTTCCAACCACTGTTAATCACTAATCAAACCTCTAAAAATTATTTTTCCAACCACTGTTAATCACTTATCCGACCTCTAGAAATGATTTTGCGCAACATTTGTAATGACTGAGCCATCAACTGGTAATGACTTTGCCAGCCACTGTTAATCACTAATCCGACCCCGATAAATAATTTTGCCCAACAATTGAAAAGGCTTTGCCAACCACTGGTAATGACTTTGACAACCACTTTTAATTCCTAATCCGACCTCCGAAAATGAATTTGCGCAACAATTGAAATGACTTTGCCAACCACTGTTAATCACTTATCCGACCTCCAAAAATGACTTTGCCTAACAATTGTAATGACTTTGCCCAACAATTGTAATGACTTTGCCATCCACTGGTAATGACTTTGCCGACCACTGTTAATCACTTATCCGACCTCGAAAAATGATTTTGCCCACTAATTGAAATAACTTTGCCCACCACCGGTAATCCCTTTTCGCCCTCTAAAAATGACTTTGCCCAACAATTGTAATGACTTTGCCATCCACTGGTAATGACTTTGCCAACCACTTTTAATCACTTATCCGACCTCGAAAAATGATTTTGCCCAGCAATTGAAATGACTTTGCCAACAACTGTGAAACACTTATCCGACCTCTAAAAATGACTTTTCCCAACAATTTTAATGACTTTGCGAACCACTATTAATTACTAATCCGACCTCTTAAAATATCTTTGCCCAACAATTGTAATGACATTGCTTACCCATGAAAATCACTTATCCGACCCCTAAAAATGTCTTTTCCATCCACTGGTAATGACTTTGCCAACCACTGTTAATCACTTATCCGACCTCTAAAAATGACTTTTCCCAACAATTGTAATGACTTTGCCAAACACTGTTTATCACTTATCCGACCTCCAAAAATGACTTTGCCCAACAATTGTAATGACTTTGCCAACCACTGTTAATCACTTTTCCGACCTCTAAAAATGACTTTGCCATCCACTGGGAATGACTTTGCCATCCACTGGGAATGACTTTGCCAACCACTGTTAATCACTTATCCGACCTCTAAAAATGACTTTGCCAAACAATTGTAATGACTTTGCCATCCACTGGTAATGACTTTGCCGACCACTGTTAATCACTTATCCGAACTCGAAAAATGATTTTGCCCAACAATTGAAATGACTTTGCCAACCACTGTTAATCACTTATCCGACCTCTAAAAATGACTTTGCCCAACAATTGAAATGACTTTGCCCACCACTGGAAATCCCTTTCCGCCCACTAAAAATGACTTTGCCAAACAATTGTAATGACTTTGCCATCCACTGGTAATGACTTTCCCAACCACTGTTAATCACGTATCCGACCTCTAAAAAGGACTTTTCCCAAAAATTTTAATGACTTTGCCAACCACTGTTAATCACTTATCCGACCTCCAAAAATGACTTTGCCCAACAATTGTAATGACTTTGCCGACCACTGTTGATCACTTATCTGACCTCGAAAAACGATTTTGCCCAACACTTGAAATGACTTTGCCGACAAATGTTAATCACTTATCTGACCTCTAAAAATGACTTTGCCAAACTATTGTAATGACTTTGTCATCCACTGGTAATGACTTTGCCAACAACTTTTAATCACTTAGCCGACCTCCAAAAATTACTTTGCCAAACAAAAGTAATGACTTTGCCATCAACTGGTAATGACTTTGCCAGCCACTGTTAATCACTTATCCGACCTCGAAAAATGATTTTGCCCAACAATTGAAATGGCTTTGCCAACCACTGTTAATCACTTATCCGACCTCGAAAAATGATTTTGCCCAACAATTGAAATGACTTTGCCAACCACTGTTAATCACTTATCCGAACTCTAAAAATGACTTTGCCAAACAATTGTAATGACTTTGCCATCCACTGGTAATGACTTTGCCGACCACTGTTAATCACTTATCCGAACTCGAAAAATGATTTTGCCCAACAATTGAAATGACTTTGCCAACCACTGTTAATCACTTATCCGACCTCTAAAAATGACTTTGCCCAACAATTGAAATGACTTTGCCCACCACTGGAAATCCCTTTCCGCCCACTAAAAATGACTTTGCCAAACAATTGTAATGACTTTGCCATCCACTGGTAATGACTTTCCCAACCACTGTTAATCACGTATCCGACCTCTAAAAAGGACTTTTCCCAAAAATTTTAATGACTTTGCCAACCACTGTTAATCACTTATCCGACCTCCAAAAATGACTTTGCCCAACAATTGTAATGACTTTGCCGACCACTGTTGATCACTTATCTGACCTCGAAAAACGATTTTGCCCAACACTTGAAATGACTTTGCCGACCAATGTTAATCACTTATCTGACCTCTAAAAATGACTTTGCCCAACAATTGTAATGACTTTGCCATCCACTGGTAATGACTTTGCCGACCACTGTTAATCACTTATCCGACCTCGAAAAATGATTTCGCCCACTAATTGAAATAACTTTGCCCACCACCGGTAATCCCTTTTCGCCCTATAAAAATGACTTTGCCAAACAATTGTAATGACTTTGCCATCCACTGGTAATGACTTTGCCAACCACTTTTAATCACTTATCCGACCTCGAAAAATGATTTTGCCCAGCAATTGAAATGACTTTGCCAACAACTGTGAAACACTTATCCGACCTCTAAAAATGACTTTTCCCAACAATTTTAATGACTTTGCGAACCACTATTAATTACTAATCCGACCTCTTAAAATATCTTTGCCCAACAATTGTAATGACATTGCTTACCCATGAAAATCACTTATCCGACCCCTAAAAATGTCTTTTCCATCCACTGGTAATGACTTTGCCAACCACTGTTAATCACTTATCCGACCTCTAAAAATGACTTTTCCCAACAATTGTAATGACTTTGCCAAACACTGTTTATCACTTATCCGACCTCCAAAAATGACTTTGCCCAACAATTGGAATGACTTTGCCAACCACTGTTAATCACTTAGCCGACCTCCAAAAATTACTTTGCCAAAAAAAAGTAATGACTTTGCCATCAACTGGTAATGACTTTGCCAGCCACTGTTAATCACTTATCTGACCTCGAAAAACGATTTTGCCCAACACTTGAAATGACTTTGCCGACAAATGTTAATCACTTATCTGACCTCTAAAAATGACTTTGCCAAACTATTGTAATGACTTTGTCATCCACTGGTAATGACTTTGCCAACAACTTTTAATCACTTAGCCGACCTCCAAAAATTACTTTGCCAAACAAAAGTAATGACTTTGCCATCAACTGGTAATGACTTTGCCAGCCACTGTTAATCACTTATCCGACCTCGAAAAATGATTTTGCCCAACAATTGAAATGGCTTTGCCAACCACTGTTAATCACTTATCCGACCTCGAAAAATGATTTTGCCCAACAATTGAAATGACTTTGCCAACCACTGTTAATCACTTATCCGAACTCTAAAAATGACTTTGCCAAACAATTGTAATGACTTTGCCATCCACTGGTAATGACTTTGCCGACCACTGTTAATCACTTATCCGAACTCGAAAAATGATTTTGCCCAACAATTGAAATGACTTTGCCAACCACTGTTAATCACTTATCCGACCTCTAAAAATGACTTTGCCCAACAATTGAAATGACTTTGCCCACCACTGGAAATCCCTTTCCGCCCACTAAAAATGACTTTGCCAAACAATTGTAATGACTTTGCCATCCACTGGTAATGACTTTCCCAACCACTGTTAATCACGTATCCGACCTCTAAAAAGGACTTTTCCCAAAAATTTTAATGACTTTGCCAACCACTGTTAATCACTTATCCGACCTCCAAAAATGACTTTGCCCAACAATTGTAATGACTTTGCCGACCACTGTTGATCACTTATCTGACCTCGAAAAACGATTTTGCCCAACACTTGAAATGACTTTGCCGACCAATGTTAATCACTTATCTGACCTCTAAAAATGACTTTGCCCAACAATTGTAATGACTTTGCCATCCACTGGTAATGACTTTGCCGACCACTGTTAATCACTTATCCGACCTCGAAAAATGATTTCGCCCACTAATTGAAATAACTTTGCCCACCACCGGTAATCCCTTTTCGCCCTATAAAAATGACTTTGCCAAACAATTGTAATGACTTTGCCATCCACTGGTAATGACTTTGCCAACCACTTTTAATCACTTATCCGACCTCGAAAAATGATTTTGCCCAGCAATTGAAATGACTTTGCCAACAACTGTGAAACACTTATCCGACCTCTAAAAATGACTTTTCCCAACAATTTTAATGACTTTGCGAACCACTATTAATTACTAATCCGACCTCTTAAAATATCTTTGCCCAACAATTGTAATGACATTGCTTACCCATGAAAATCACTTATCCGACCCCTAAAAATGTCTTTTCCATCCACTGGTAATGACTTTGCCAACCACTGTTAATCACTTATCCGACCTCTAAAAATGACTTTTCCCAACAATTGTAATGACTTTGCCAAACACTGTTTATCACTTATCCGACCTCCAAAAATGACTTTGCCCAACAATTGGAATGACTTTGCCAACCACTGTTAATCACTTAGCCGACCTCCAAAAATTACTTTGCCAAAAAAAAGTAATGACTTTGCCATCAACTGGTAATGACTTTGCCAGCCACTGTTAATCACTTATCCGACCTCGAAAAATGATTTTGCCCAACAATTGAAATGGCTTTGCCAACCACTGTTAATCACCTATCCGACCTCGAAAAATGATTTTGCCCAACAATTGAAATGACTTTGCCAACCACTGTTAATCACTTATCCGACCTCTAAAAATGACTTTGCCAAACAATTGTAATGACTTTGCCATCCACTGGGAATGACTTTGCCGACCACTGTTAATCACTTATCCGAACTCGAAAAATGATTTTGCCCAACAATTGAAATGACTTTGCCAACCACTGTTAATCACTTATCCGACCTCTAAAAATGACTTTGCCCAACAATTGAAATGACTTTGCCCACCACTGGAAATCCCTTTCCGCCCACTAAAAATGACTTTGCCAAACAATTGTAATGACTTTGCCATCCACTGGTAATGACTTTCCCAACCACTGTTAATCACGTATCCGACCTCTAAAAATGACTTTGCCCAACAATTGTAATGACTTTGCCGACCACTGTTAATCACTTATCCGAACTCGAAAAATGATTTAACCCAACAATTCAAATGACTCTGCCCACCACCGGTAATCCCCTTCCGCCCTTTAAAAATGACTTTGCCAAACAATTGTAATGACTTTGCCATCCACTGGTAATGACTTTGCCAACCACTGTTAATCACTTATCCGACCTCGAAAAATGATTTTGCCCAGCAATTGAAATGACTTTGCAAACAACTGTGAAACACTTATCCGACCTCTAAAAATGACTTTTCCCAACAATTTTAATGACTTTGCGAACCACTTTTAATTACTAATCCGACCTCTTAAAATATCTTTGCCCAACAATTGTAATGACATTGCTTACCCATGAAAATCACTTATCCGACCCCTAAAAATGTCTTTTCCATCCACTGGTAATGACTTTGCCAACCACTGTTAATCACTTATCCGACCTCTAAAAATGACTTTTCCCAACAATTGTAATGTCTTTGCCAAACACTGTTTATCACTTATCCGACCTCCAAAAATGACTTTGCCCAACAATTGTAATGACTTTGCCAACCACTGTTAATCACTTAGCCGACCTCCAAAAATTACTTTGCCAAACAAAAGTAATGACTTTGCCATCAACTGGTAATGACTTTGCCAGCCACTGTTAATCACCTATCCGACCTCGAAAAATGATTTTGCCCAACAATTGAAATGACTTTGCCAACCACTGTTAATCACTTATCCGACCTCTAAAAATGACTTTGCCAAACAATTGTAATGACTTTGCCATCCACTGGTAATGACTTTGCCAACCACTGTTAATCACTTATCCGACCTCCAAAAATGACTTTGCCCGACAATTGTAATGACTTTGCCGACCACTGTTAATCACTTATCCGAACTCGAAAAATTACTTTGCCAAACAAAAGTAATGACTTTGCCGACCACTGTTAATCACTTATCCGAACTCGAAAAATGATTTTGCCCAACAATTGAAATGACTTTGCCAACCACTGTTAATCACTTATCCGACCTCTAAAAATGACTTTGCCCAACAATTGAAATGACTTTGCCCACCACTGGAAATCCCTTTCCGCCCACTAAAAATGACTTTGCCAAACAATTGTAATGACCTTGCCATCCACTGGTAATGACTTTCCCAACCACTGTTAATCACGTATCCGACCTCTAAAAATGACTTTTCCCAAAAATTTTAATGACTTTGCCAACCACTGTTAATCACTTATCCGACCTCTAAAAATGACTTTTCCCAACAATTTTAATGACTTTGCCGACCACTGTTAATCACTTATCCGAACTCGAAAAATGATTTTTCCCAACACTTGAAATGACTTTGCCAACCAATGTTTATCACTTATCTGACCTCTAAAAATGACTTTGCCATCCACTGGTAATGGCTTTGCCAACCACTGTTAATCACTTATCCGACCTCCAAAAATGACTTTGCCCGACAATTGTAATGACTTTGCCGACCACTGTTAATCACTTATCCGAACTCGAAAAATTACTTTGCCAAACAAAAGTAATGACTTTGCCGACCACTGTTAATCACTTATCCGAACTCGAAAAATGATTTTGCCCAACAATTGAAATGACTTTGCCAACCACTGTTAATCACTTATCCGACCTCTAAAAATGACTTTGCCCAACAATTGAAATGACTTTGCCCACCACTGGAAATCCCTTTCCGCCCACTAAAAATGACTTTGCCAAACAATTGTAATGACTTTGCCATCCACTGGTAATGACTTTCCCAACCACTGTTAATCACGTATCCGACCTCTAAAAATGACTTTTCCCAAAAATTTTAATGACTTTGCCAACCACTGTTAATCACTTATCCGACCTCTAAAAATGACTTTTCCCAACAATTTTAATGACTTTGCCAACCACTGTTAATCACTTATCCGACCTCTAAAAATGATATTGCCCAACAATTGAAATGACTTTGCCCTTCACTGGTAATCCCTTTCCGCCCTCTAAAAATGACTTTGCCAAACAATTGTAATGACTTTGGCATCCACTGGTAATGACTTTCCCAACCACTGTTAATCAATTATCCGACCTCGAAAAATGATTTTGCCCAACAATTGAAATGACTTTGCCCACCACTGGAAATCCCTTTCCGCCCACTAAAAATGACTTTGCCAAACAATTGTAATGACCTTGCCATCCACTGGTAATGACTTTCCCAACCACTGTTAATCACGTATCCGACCTCTAAAAATGACTTTTCCCAAAAATTTTAATGACTTTGCCAACCACTGTTAATCACTTATCCGAACTCGAAAAATGATTTTTCCCAACACTTGAAATGACTTTGCCAACCAATGTTTATCACTTATCTGACCTCTAAAAATGACTTTGCCATCCACTGGTAATGACTTTGCCAACCACTGTTAATCACTTATCCGACCTCCAAAAATGACTTTGCCCGACAATTGTAATGACTTTGCCGACCACTTTTAATCACTTATCCGAACTCGAAAAATTACTTTGCCAAACAAAAGTAATGACTTTGCCGACCACTGTTAATCACTTATCCGAACTCGAAAAATGATTTTGCCCAACAATTGAAATGACTTTGCCAACCACTGTTAATCACTTATCCGACCTCTAAAAATGACTTTGCCCAACAATTGAAATGACTTTGCCCACCACTGGAAATCCCTTTCCGCCCACTAAAAATGACTTTGCCAAACAATTGTAATGACTTTGCCATCCACTGGTAATGACTTTCCCAACCACTGTTAATCACGTATCCGACCTCTAAAAATGACTTTTCCCAAAAATTTTAATGACTTTGCCAACCACTGTTAATCACTTATCCGACCTCTAAAAATGACTTTTCCCAACAATTTTAATGACTTTGCCAACCACTGTTAATCACTTATCCGACCTCTAAAAATGATATTGCCCAACAATTGAAATGACTTTGCCCTTCACTGGTAATCCCTTTCCGCCCTCTAAAAATGACTTTGCCAAACAATTGTAATGACTTTGCCATCCACTGGTAATGACTTTCCCAACCACTGTTAATCAATTATCCGACCTCGAAAAATGATTTTGCCCAGCAATTGAAATGACTTTGCCAGCAACTGTTAATCACTTTTCCGACCTCTAAAAATGACTTTTCCCAACAATTTTAATGACTTTGACAAACAATATTAATCACTAATCCGACCTCCAAAAATGACTTTGCCCAACAATTGTAATGACTTCGCCAACCCATGTAAATCACTTATCCGACCTCCAAAAATGAATTTGCACAACAATTGTAATGACTTTGCCAACCACTGGTAATGACTTTAGCCACCACTGATTATCACTTATCCGACATCTAAAAATGCCGTTGCCAAACAATTGTAATGACTTTGCCAAACAATTGTAATGACTATGCTAACCACTGTTAATCACTTTTCCGACCTCGAAAAATGATTTTGCATAACAATTGTAATTATTTTGCCAACAACTGTTAATCACATATCCGACCTCTAAAAATGATTTTGCAATCCACTGGGAATGACTTTGCCAACCACTGTTAATCACTTATCCGAACTCGAAAAATGATTTTGCCCAACAATTGAAATGACTTTGCCAACCACTGTTAATCACTTATCCGACCTATAAAAATGACTTTGCCAAACAATTGTAATGACTTTGCCATCCACTGGTAATGACTTTGCCAACCACTGTTAATCACTTATCCGACCTCTAAAAATGACTTTTCCCAACAATTTTAATGACTTTGCCGACCACTGTAAATCACTTATCCGAACTCGAAAAATGATTTTTCCCAACAATTGAAATGACTTTGCCATCAACTGGTAATGACTTTCCCAACCACTGATAATCAATTATCCGACCTCGAAAAATGATTTTGCCCAGCAATTGAAACGACTTTGCCAGCAACTGTTTATCACTTTTCCGACCACTGTTAATCAATTATCCGATCTCGAAAAATGATTTTGCCCAGCAATTGAAACGACTTTGCCAGCAACTGTTAATCACTTATCCGACCTCTAAAAATGACTTTGCCAACCACTGTTAATCACTTATCCGACCTCCAAAAATGACTTTGCCCAACAATTGTAATGACTTTGCCGACCGCTGTTAATCACATATCGGACCTCGAAAAATGATTTTGCCCAACACTTGAAATGACTTTGCCAACCACTGTTAATCACTTATCCGACCTCCAAAAATGAATTTGCACAACAATTGTAATGACTTTGCCAACCACTGGTAATGACTTTAGCCACCACTGATTATCACTTATCCGACATCTAAAAATGCCGTTGCCAAACAATTGTAATGACTTTGCCAAACAATTGTAATGACTATGCTAACCACTGTTAATCACTTTTCCGACCTCGAAAAATGATTTTGCATAACAATTGTAATTATTTTGCCAACAACTGTTAATCACATATCCGACCTCTAAAAATGATTTTGCAATCCACTGGGAATGACTTTGCCAACCACTGTTAATCACTTATCCGAACTCGAAAAATGATTTTGCCCAACAATTGAAATGACTTTGCCAACCACTGTTAATCACTTATCCGACCTATAAAAATGACTTTGCCAAACAATTGTAATGACTTTGCCATCCACTGGTAATGACTTTGCCAACCACTGTTAATCACTTATCCGACCTCTAAAAATGACTTTTCCCAACAATTTTAATGACTTTGCCGACCACTGTTAATCACTTATCCGAACTCGAAAAATGATTTTTCCCAACAATTGAAATGACTTTGCCATCAACTGGTAATGACTTTCCCAACCACTGATAATCAATTATCCGACCTCGAAAAATGATTTTGCCCAGCAATTGAAACGACTTTGCCAGCAACTGTTTATCACTTTTCCGACCACTGTTAATCACTTATCCGACCTCTAAAAATGATATTGCCCAACAATTGAAATGACTTTGCCCTTCACTGGTAATCCCTTTCCGCCCTCTAAAAATGACTTTGCCAAACAATTGTAATGACTTTGCCATCCACTGGTAATGACTTTCCCAACCACTGTTAATCAATTATCCGACCTCGAAAAATGATTTTTCCCAACACTTGAAATGACTTTGCCAACCAATGTTTATCACTTATCTGACCTCTAAAAATGACTTTGCCATCCACTGGTAATGACTTTGCCAACCACTGTTAATCACTTATCCGACCTCCAAAAATGACTTTGCCCGACAATTGTAATGACTTTGCCGACCACTGTTAATCACTTATCCGAACTCGAAAAATTACTTTGCCAAACAAAAGTAATGACTTTGCCGACCACTGTTAATCACTTATCCGAACTCGAAAAATGATTTTGCCCAACAATTGAAATGACTTTGCCAACCACTGTTAATCACTTATCCGACCTCTAAAAATGACTTTGCCCAACAATTGAAATGACTTTGCCCACCACTGGAAATCCCTTTCCGCCCACTAAAAATGACTTTGCCAAACAATTGTAATGACTTTGCCATCCACTGGTAATGACTTTCCCAACCACTGTTAATCACGTATCCGACCTCTAAAAATGACTTTTCCCAAAAATTTTAATGACTTTGCCAACCACTGTTAATCACTTATCCGACCTCTAAAAATGACTTTTCCCAACAATTTTAATGACTTTGCCAACCACTGTTAATCACTTATCCGACCTCTAAAAATGATATTGCCCAACAATTGAAATGACTTTGCCCTTCACTGGTAATCCCTTTCCGCCCTCTAAAAATGACTTTGCCAAACAATTGTAATGACTTTGCCATCCACTGGTAATGACTTTCCCAACCACTGTTAATCAATTATCCGACCTCGAAAAATGATTTTGCCCAGCAATTGAAATGACTTTGCCAGCAACTGTTAATCACTTTTCCGACCTCTAAAAATGACTTTTCCCAACAATTTTAATGACTTTGACAAACAATATTAATCACTAATCCGACCTCCAAAAATGACTTTGCCCAACAATTGTAATGACTTCGCCAACCCATGTAAATCACTTATCCGACCTCCAAAAATGAATTTGCACAACAATTGTAATGACTTTGCCAACCACTGGTAATGACTTTAGCCACCACTGATTATCACTTATCCGACATCTAAAAATGCCGTTGCCAAACAATTGTAATGACTTTGCCAAACAATTGTAATGACTATGCTAACCACTGTTAATCACTTTTCCGACCTCGAAAAATGATTTTGCATAACAATTGTAATTATTTTGCCAACAACTGTTAATCACATATCCGACCTCTAAAAATGATTTTGCAATCCACTGGGAATGACTTTGCCAACCACTGTTAATCACTTATCCGAACTCGAAAAATGATTTTGCCCAACAATTGAAATGACTTTGCCAACCACTGTTAATCACTTATCCGACCTATAAAAATGACTTTGCCAAACAATTGTAATGACTTTGCCATCCACTGGTAATGACTTTGCCAACCACTGTTAATCACTTATCCGACCTCTAAAAATGACTTTTCCCAACAATTTTAATGACTTTGCCGACCACTGTTAATCACTTATCCGAACTCGAAAAATGATTTTTCCCAACAATTGAAATGACTTTGCCATCAACTGGTAATGACTTTCCCAACCACTGATAATCAATTATCCGACCTCGAAAAATGATTTTGCCCAGCAATTGAAACGACTTTGCCAGCAACTGTTTATCACTTTTCCGACCACTGTTAATCAATTATCCGATCTCGAAAAATGATTTTGCCCAGCAATTGAAACGACTTTGCCAGCAACTGTTAATCACTTATCCGACCTCTAAAAATGACTTTGCCAACCACTGTTAATCACTTATCCGACCTCCAAAAATGACTTTGCCCAACAATTGTAATGACTTTGCCGACCGCTGTTAATCACATATCGGACCTCGAAAAATGATTTTGCCCAACACTTGAAATGACTTTGCCAACCACTGTTAATCACTTATCCGACCTCCAAAAATGAATTTGCACAACAATTGTAATGACTTTGCCAACCACTGGTAATGACTTTAGCCACCACTGATTATCACTTATCCGACATCTAAAAATGCCGTTGCCAAACAATTGTAATGACTTTGCCAAACAATTGTAATGACTATGCTAACCACTGTTAATCACTTTTCCGACCTCGAAAAATGATTTTGCATAACAATTGTAATTATTTTGCCAACAACTGTTAATCACATATCCGACCTCTAAAAATGATTTTGCAATCCACTGGGAATGACTTTGCCAACCACTGTTAATCACTTATCCGAACTCGAAAAATGATTTTGCCCAACAATTGAAATGACTTTGCCAACCACTGTTAATCACTTATCCGACCTATAAAAATGACTTTGCCAAACAATTGTAATGACTTTGCCATCCACTGGTAATGACTTTGCCAACCACTGTTAATCACTTATCCGACCTCTAAAAATGACTTTTCCCAACAATTTTAATGACTTTGCCGACCACTGTTAATCACTTATCCGAACTCGAAAAATGATTTTTCCCAACAATTGAAATGACTTTGCCATCAACTGGTAATGACTTTCCCAACCACTGATAATCAATTATCCGACCTCGAAAAATGATTTTGCCCAGCAATTGAAACGACTTTGCCAGCAACTGTTTATCACTTTTCCGACCACTGTTAATCAATTATCCGATCTAGAAAAATGATTTTGCCCAGCAATTGAAACGACTTTGCCAGCAACTGTTAATCACTTATCCGACCTCTAAAAATGACTTTGCCAACCACTGTTAATCACTTATCCGACCTCCAAAAATGACTTTGCCCAACAATTGTAATGACTTTGCCGACCGCTGTTAATCACATATCTGACCTCGAAAAATGATTTTGCCCAACACTTGAAATGACTTTGCCAACCACTGTTAATCACTTATCCGACCTCTAAAAATGACTCTGCCAAACAATTGTAATGACTTTGCCATCCACTGGTAATGACTTTGCCAACAATTTTTAATCACTTATCCGACCTCAAAAAATGACTTTTCCCAACAATTTTAATGACTTTGCCTACCACTGTTAATCACTTATCCGACCTCCAAAAATGACTTTGCCCAACAATTGTTATGACTTTGCCGACCACTGTTAATCACTTATCCGACCTCTAAAAATGATATTGCCAAACAATTGTAATGACTTTGCCATCCACTGGTAATGACTTTCCCAACCACTGTTAATCACTTATCCAACCTCCAAAAATGACTTTGCCCAACAATTGTTATGACTTTGCCGACCACTGTTAATCACTTATCCGACCTCTAGAAATGATTTTGCCCAACAATTGAAATGACTTTGCCAACCACTGTTAATCACTTATCCGACCTCTAAAAATGATTTTGCCCAGCAATTGAAATGACTTTGCCAGCAACTGTTAATCACTTTTCCGACCTCTAAAAATGACTTTTCCCAACAATTTTAATGACTTTGCCAACCACTGTAAATCACTAATCAAACCTCTAAAAATTATTTTTCCAACCACTGTTAATCACTTATCCGACCTCTAAAAATGATTTTGCGCAACATTTGTAATGACTGAGCCAACCACTGGTAATGAATTTGCCAACCACTGGTAATCACTCATCCGACCTCCAAAAATGACTTTGCCATCAACTGGTAATGACTTTGCCAGCCACTGTTAATCACTAATCCGACCCCGATAAATAATTTTGCCCAACAATTGAAAAGGCTTTGCCAACCACTGGTAATGACTTTGACAACCACTTTTAATTCCTAATCCGACCTCTTTAAATGACTTTGCCAAACAATTGTAATGACTTTTCCAACCACTGTTAATCACTTATCAAACCTCTAAAAATTATTTTTCCAACCACTGTTAATCACTTATCCGACCTCTAGAAATGATTTTGCGCAACATTTGTAATGACTGAGCCAACCACTGGTAATGAATTTGCCAACCACTGTTAATCACTCATCCGACCTCCAAAAATGACTTTGCCAAACAAAAGTAATGACTTTGCCATCAACTGGTAATGACTTTGCCAGCCACTGTTAATCACTAATCCGACCCCGATAAATAATTTTGCCCAACAATTGAAAAGGCTTTGCCAACCACTGGTAATGACTTTGACAACCACTTTTAATTCCTAATCCGACCTCCAAAAATGAATTTGCGCAACAATTGTAATGACTTTGCCAAACAATTGTAATGACTTTGCCAACCACTGTTAATCACTAATAAGACCTCTAAAAATTATTTTTCCAACCACTGTTAATCACTTATCCAACCTCTAAAAATGACTTTTCCCAACAATTTAATGACTTTGCCAACCACTGTTAATCACTTATCCGACCTCCAACAATGACTAAGCCCAACAATTGTAATGACTTTGCCGATCACTGTTAATCACTTTTCCGACCTCGAAAAATGATTTTGCCAACAATTGAAATGACTTTGCCAACCACTGTTAATCACTTATCCGACCTCTAAAAATGACTTTGCCATCCACTGAAAATGACTTTGCCAACCACTGTTAATCACTTATCCGACCTCTAAAAATGATATTGCCAAACAATTGTAATGACTTTGCCATCCACTGGTAATGACTTTCCCAACCACTGTTAATCACTTATCCAACCTCCAAAAATGACTTTGCCCAACAATTGTTATGACTTTGCCGACCACTGTTAATCACTTATCCGACCTCTAGAAATGATTTTGCCCAACAATTGAAATGACTTTGCCAACCACTGTTAATCACTTATCCGACCTCTAAAAATGATTTTGCCCAGCAATTGAAATGACTTTGCCAGCAACTGTTAATCACTTTTCCGACCTCTAAAAATGACTTTTCCCAACAATTTTAATGACTTTGCCAACCACTGTAAATCACTAATCAAACCTCTAAAAATTATTTTTCCAACCACTGTTAATCACTTATCCGACCTCTAAAAATGATTTTGCGCAACATTTGTAATGACTGAGCCAACCACTGGTAATGAATTTGCCAACCACTGTTAATCACTCATCCGACCTCCAAAAATGACTTTGCCAAACAAAAGTAATGACTTTGCCATCAACTGGTAATGACTTTGCCAGCCACTGTTAATCACTAATCCGACCCCGATAAATAATTTTGCCCAACAATTGAAAAGGCTTTGCCAACCACTGGTAATGACTTTGACAACCACTTTTTATTCCTAATCCGACCTCTTTAAATGACTTTGCCAAACAATTGTAATGACTTTTCCAACCACTGTTAATCACTTATCAAACCTCTAAAAATTATTTTTCCAACCACTGTTAATCACTTATCCGACCTCTAGAAATGATTTTGCGCAACATTTGTAATGACTGAGCCAACCACTGGTAATGAATTTGCCAACCACTGTTAATCACTCATCCGACCTCCAAAAATGACTTTGCCAAACAAAAGTAATGACTTTGCCATCAACTGGTAATGACTTTGCCAGCCACTGTTAATCACTAATCCGACCCCGATAATTAATTTTGCCCAACAATTGAAAAGGCTTTGCCAACCACTGGTAATGACTTTGACAACCACTTTTAATTCCTAATCCGACCTCCAAAAATGAATTTGCGCAACAATTGTAATGACTTTGCCAAACAATTGTAATGACTTTGCCAACCACTGTTAATCACTAATAAGACCTCTAAAAATTATTTTTCCAACCACTGTTAATCACTTATCCAACCTCTAAAAATGACTTTTCCCAACAATTTAATGACTTAGCTAACCACTGTTAATCACTTATCCGACCTCCAACAATGACTAAGCCCAACAATTGTAATGACTTTGCCGATCACTGTTAATCACTTTTCCGACCTCGAAAAATGATTTTGCCCAACAATTGTAATGATTTTGCCAACCACTGTTAATCAAATATCCGACCTCTAAAAATGACTTTGGCAAACAATTGTAATGACTTTGCCAACCACTGTTAATCACTTATCCGACCTCGAAAAATGATTTTGCCCAACAATTGAAATGACTTTGCCCACCACTGGTAATCCCTTTCCGCCCTCTAAAAATGACTTTGCCAACCACTGTTAATCACTTATCCGACCTCTAAAAATGATTTTGCCCAACAATAGAAATGACTAAGCCAACCACTGTTAATCACTTATCCGACCTCTAAAAATGACTTTGCCAAACAATTGTAATGACTTTGCCATCCACTGGTAATGACTTTGCCAACCACTGTTAATCACTTATCCGACCTCCAAAAATGACTTTGCCCAACAATTGTAATGACTTTGCCGACCGCATTTAATCACTTATCCGAACTCGAAAAATGATTTTGCCCAACAATTGAAATGACTTTGCCAACCACTGTTAATCACTTATCCGACCTCCAAAAATGACTTTGCCCAACAATTGTAATGACTTAGCCGACCACAGTTAATCACTTATCCGAACTCGAAAAATGATTTTGCCCAACAATTGTAATGACTTTGCCAACCACTGTTAATCACCTATCGGACCTCCAAAAATTACTTTGCCAAACAAAAGTAATGACTTTGCCATCAACTGGTAATGACTTTGCAAGCCACTGTTAATCACTAATCCGACCCCGAAAAATAATTTTGCCCAACAATTGAAAAGGCTTTGCCAACCACTGTTAATCACTTATCCGACCTCCAAAAATGACTTTGCCCAACAATTGTAATGACTTCGCCGACCACTGTTAATCACTTATCCGAACTCGAAAAATGATTTTGCCCAACAATTGAAATGACTTTGCCAACCACTGTTAATCACTTATCGGACCTCCAAAAATTACTTTGCCAAACAAAAGTAATGACTTTGCCATCAACTGGTAATGACTTTGCAAGCCACTGTTAATCACTAATCCGACCCCGAAAAATAATTTTGCCCAACAATTGAAAAGGCTTTGCCAACCACTGTTAATCACTTATCCGACCTCCAAAAATGACTTTGCCCAACAATTGTAATGACTTTGCCGACCACTGTTAATCACTTATCCGAACTCGAAAAATGATTTTGCCCAACAATTGAAATGACTTTGCCATCAACTGGTAATGACTTTCCCAACCACTGTTAATCAATTATCCGACCTCGAAAAATGATTTTGCCCAGCAATTGAAACGACTTTGCCAGCAACTGTTAATCACTTTTCCGACCTCTAAAAATGACTTTGCCATCCACTGGGAATGACTTTTCCATCCACTGGGAATGACTTTGCCAACCACTGTTAATCACTTATCCGACCTCGAAAAATGATTTTGCCCAACAATTGAAATGACTTTGCCCACCACTGGTAATCCCTTTCCGCCCTCTAAAAATGACTTTGCCAAACAATTGCAATGACTTTGCCATCCACTGGTAATGACTTTGCCAACCGCTGTTAATCACTTATCCGACCTCTAAAAATGACTTTTCCCAAAAATTTTAATGACTTTGCCAACCACTATTAATCACTTATCCGACCTCCAAAAATGACTTTGCCCAACAATTGTAATGACTTTGCCGACCACTGTTAATCACATATCTGACCTCGAAAAATGATTTTGCCCAACACTTGAAATGACTTTGTCAACCACTGTTAATCACTTATCCGACCTCTAAAAATGACTTTGCCAAACAATTGTAATGACTTTGCCATCCACTGGTAATGACTTTGCCAACAACTTTTAATCACTTATCCGACCTCTAAAAATGACTTTTCCCGACAATTTTAATGACTTTGCCTACCACTGTTAATCACTTATCCGACTTCCAAAAATGACTTTGCCCAACAATTGTTATGACTTTGCCGACCACTGTTAATCACTTATCCGAACTCGAAAAATGATTTTGCCCAACAATTGGAATGACTTTGCCAACCACTGTTAATCACTTATCCGACCTCTAAAAATGACTTTGCCATCCACTGGGAATGACTTTGCCAACCACTATTAATCACTTATCCGACCTCTAAAAATGATATTGCCAAACAATTGTAATGACTTTGCCATCCACTGGTAATGACTTTCCCAACCACTGTTAATCAATTATCCGACCTCGAAAAATGATTTTGCCCAGCAATTGAAATGACTTTGCCAGCAACTGTTAATCACTTTTCCGACCTCTAAAAATGACTTTTCCCAACAATTTTAATGACTTTGCCAACCACTGTTAATCACTAATCCGACCTCCAAAAATGACTTTGCCCAACAATTGTAATGGCTTTGCCATCCACTTTTAATTACTAATCCGACCTCTTTAAATGACTTTGCCCAACAATTGTAATGACTTTGCCAACCCATGTAAATCACTAATCCGACATCTAAAAATGTCTTTGCCAAACAATTGTAATGACTTTTCCAACCACTGTTAATCACTAATCAAACCTCTAAAAATTATTTTTCCAACCACTGTTAATCACTTATCCGACCTCTAGAAATGATTTTGCGCAACAATTGTAATGACTGAGCCAAACACTGGTAATGAATTTGCCAACCACTGTTAATCACTCATCCGACCTCCAAAAATGACTTTGCCAAACAAAAGTAATGACTTTGCCATCAACTGGTAATGACTTTGCCAGCCACTGTTAATCACTAATCCGACCCCGAAAAATAATTTTGCCCAACAATTGAAAAGGCTTTGCCAACCACTGGTAATGACTTTGACAACCACTTTTAATTCCTAATCCGACCTTCAAAAATGAATTTGCGCAACAATTGTAATGACTTTGCCAACCATTGGTAATGACTTTAGCCACCACTGATTATCACTAATCCGACATCTAAAAATGCCTTTGCCAAACAATTGTAATGACTTTGCCAAACAATTGTAATGACTTTGCCAACCACTGTTAATCACTAATAAGACCTCTAAAAATTATTTTGCCAACCACTGTTAATCACTTATCCGACCTCCAACAATGACTAAGCCCAACAATTGTAATGACTTTGCCGATCACTGTAAATCACTTTTCCGACCTCGAAAAATGATTTTGCCAACCACTTTTAATCAAATATCCGACCTCGAAAAATGATTTTGCCCAACAATTGAAATGACTTTGCCCACCACTGGTAATCCCTTTCCGCCCTCTAAAAATGACTTTGCCAAACAAAAGTAATGACTTTGCCATCAACTGGTAATGACTTTGCCAGCCACTGTTAATCACTAATACGACCCCGAAAAATAATTTTGCCCAACAATTGAAAAGGCTTTGCCAACCACTGGTAATGACTTTGACAACCACTTTTAATTCCTAATCCGACCTCCAAAAATGAATTTGCGCAACAATTGTAATGACTTTGCCAACCACTGTTAATCACTTATCCGACCTCTAAAAATGACTTTGCCATCCACTGAAAATGACTTTGCCAAACAATTGTAATGACTTTGCCAACCACTGTTAATCACTAAAAAGACCTCAAAAAATTATTTTTCCAACCACTGTTAATCACTTATCCAACCTCTAAAAATGACTTTTCCCAACAATTTAATGACTTTGCCAACCACTGTTAATCACTTATCCGACCTCCAACAATGACTAAGCCCAACAATTGTAATGACTTTGCCGATCACTGTTAATCACTTTTCCGACCTCGAAAAATGATTTTGCCCAACAATTGTAATGATTTTGCCAACCACTTTTAATCAAATATCCGACCTCGAAAAATGATTTTGCCAAACAATTGTAATGACTTTGCCATCCACTGGTAATGACTTTGCCAACCACTGTTAATCACTTATCCGACCTCTAAAAATGACTTTGCCCAACAATTATAATGACTTTGCCGACCACTGTTAATCACTTATCCGACCTCTAAAAATGACTTTTCACGACAATTTTAATGACTTTGCCTACCACTGTTAATCACTTATCCGACCTCCAAAAATGACTTTGCCCAACAATTGTTATGACTTTGCCGACCACTGTTAATCACTTATCCGAACTCGAAAAATGATTTTGCCCAACAATTGAAATGACTTTGCCAACCACTGTTAATCACTTATCCGACCTCTAAAAATGACTTTGCCATCCACTGAAAATGACTTTGCCAACCACTGTTAATCACTTATCCGACCTCTAAAAATGATATTGCCAAACAATTGTAATGACTTTGCCATCCACTAGTAATGACTTTCCCAACCACTGTTAATCACTTATCCAACCTCCAAAAATGACTTTGCCCAACAATTGTTATGACTTTGCCGACCACTGTTAATCACTTATCCTACCTCTAGAAATGACTTTGCCAAACAAAAGTAATGACTTTGCCATCAACTGGTAATGACTTTGCCAGCCACTGTTAATCACTAATACGACCCCGAAAAATAATTTTGCCCAACAATTGAAAAGGCTTTGCCAACCACTGGTAATGACTTTGACAACCACTTTTAATTCCTAATCCGACCTCCAAAAATGAATTTGCGCAACAATTGTAATGACTTTGCCAACCACTGTTAATCACTTATCCGACCTCTAAAAATGACTTTTCCCAACAATTTAATGACTTTGCCAACCACTGTTAATCACTTATCCGACCTCCAAAAATGAATTTGCGCAACAATTGTAATGACTTTGCCAACCACTGTTAATCACTTATCCAACCTCTAAAAATGACTTTTCCCAACAATTTAATGACTTTGCCAACCACTGTTAATCACTTATCCGACCTCCAACAATGACTAAGCCCAACAATTGTAATGACTTTGCCGATCACTGTTAATCACTTTTCCGACCTCGAAAAATGATTTTGCCCAACAATTGTAATGATTTTGCCAACCACTTTTAATCAAATATCCGACCTCGAAAAATGATTTTGCCAAACAATTGTAATGACTTTGCCATCCACTGGTAATGACTTTGCCAACCACTGTTAATCACTTATCCGACCTCTAAAAATGACTTTTCACGACAATTTTAATGACTTTGCCTACCACTGTTAATCACTTATCCGACCTCCAAAAATGACTTTGCCCAACAATTGTTATGACTTTGCCGACCACTGTTAATCACTTATCCGAACTCGAAAAATGATTTTGCCCAACAATTGAAATGACTTTGCCAACCACTGTTAATCACTTATCCGACCTCTAAAAATGACTTTGCCATCCACTGAAAATGACTTTGCCAACCACTGTTAATCACTTATCCGACCTCTAAAAATGATATTGCCAAACAATTGTAATGACTTTGCCATCCACTAGTAATGACTTTCCCAACCACTGTTAATCACTTATCCAACCTCCAAAAATGACTTTGCCCAACAATTGTTATGACTTTGCCGACCACTGTTAATCACTTATCCTACCTCTAGAAATGATTTTGCCCAACAATTGAAATGACTTTGCCAACCACTGTTAATCACTTATCCGACCTCTAAAAATGACTTTGCCATCCACTGGGAATGACTTTGCCAACCACTATTAATCACTTATCCGACCTCTAAAAATGATATTGCCAAACAATTGTAATGACTTTGCCATCCACTGGTAATGACTTTCCCAACCACTGTTAATCAATTATCCGACCTCGAAAAATGATTTTGCCCAGCAATTGAAATGACTTTGCCAGCAACTGTTAATCACTTTTCCGACCTCTAAAAATGACTTTTCCCAACAATTTTAATGACTTTGCCAACCACTGTTAATCACTAATCCGACCTCCAAAGATGACTTTGCCCAACAATTGTAATGGCTTTGCCATCCACTTTTAATTACTAATCCGACCCCGATAAATAATTTTGCCCAACAATTGAAAAGGCTTTGCCAACCACTGGTAATGACTTTGACAACCACTTTTAATTCCTAATCCGACCTCCAAAAATGAATTTGCGCAACAATTGTAATGACTTTGCCAATCAATTGTAATGACTTTGCCAACCACTGTTAATCACTAATAAGACCTCTAAAAATTATTTTTCCAACCACTGTTAATCACTTATCCAACCTCTAAAAATGACTTTTCCCAACAATTTAATGACTTTGCCAACCACTGTTAATCACTTATCCGACCTCCAACAATGACTAAGCCCAACAATTGTAATGACTTTGCCGATCACTGTTAATCACTTTTCCGACCTCGAAAAATGATTTTGCCAACAATTGAAATGACTTTGCCAACCACTGTAAATCACTTATCCGACCTCTAAAAATGACTTTGCCATCCACTGAAAATGACTTTGCCAACCACTGTTAATCACTTATCCGACCTCTAAAAATGATATTGCCAAACAATTGTAATGACTTTGCCATCCACTGGTAATGACTTTCCCAACCACTGTTAATCACTTATCCAACCTCCAAAAATGACTTTGCCCAACAATTGTTATGACTTTGCCGACCACTGTTAATCACTTATCCGACCTCTAGAAATGATTTTGCCCAACAATTGAAATGACTTTGCCAACCACTGTTAATCACTTATCCGACCTCTAAAAATGATTTTGCCCAGCAATTGAAATGACTTTGCCAGCAACTGTTAATCACTTTTCCGACCTCTAAAAATGACTTTTCCCAACAATTTTAATGACTTTGCCAACCACTGTAAATCACTAATCAAACCTCTAAAAATTATTTTTCCAACCACTGTTAATCACTTATCCGACCACTAGAAATGATTTTGCGCAACATTTGTAATGACTGAGCCAACCACTGGTAATGAATTTGCCAACCACTGTTAATCACTCATCCGACCTCCAAAAATGACTTTGCCAAACAAAAGTAATGACTTTGCCATCAACTGGTAATGACTTTGCCAGCCACTGTTAATCACTAATCCGACCCCGATAAATAATTTTGCCCAACAATTGAAAAGGCTTTGCCAACCACTGGTAATGACTTTGACAACCACTTTTAATTCCTAATCCGACCTCCAAAAATGAATTTGCGCAACAATTGTAATGACTTTGCCAAACAATTGTAATGACTTTGCCAACCACTGTTAATCACTAATAAGACCTCTAAAAATTATTTTTCCAACCACTGTTAATCACTTATCCAACCTCTAAAAATGACTTTTCCCAACAATTTAATGACTTTGCCAACCACTGTTAATCACTTATCCGACCTCCAACAATGACTAAGCCCAACAATTGTAATGACTTTGCCGATCACTGTTAATCACTTTTCCGACCTCGAAAAATGATTTTGCCCAACAATTGTAATGATTTTGCCAACCACTGTTAATCAAATATCCGACCTCTAAAAATGACTTTGGCAAACAATTGTAATGACTTTGCCAACCACTGTTAATCACTTATCCGACCTCGAAAAATGATTTTGCCCAACAATTGAAATGACTTTGCCCACCACTGGTAATCCCTTTCCGCCCTCTAAAAATGACTTTGCCAACCACTGTTAATCACTTATCCGACCTCTAAAAATGACTTTGCCAAACAATTGTAATGACTTTGCCATCCACTGGTAATGACTTTGCCAACCACTGTTAATCACTTATCCGACCTCCAAAAATGACTTTGCCCAACAATTGTAATGACTTTGCCGACCGCATTTAATCACTTATCCGAACTCGAAAAATGATTTTGCCCAACAATTGAAATGACTTTGCCAACCACTGTTAATCACTTATCCGACCTCCAAAAATGACTTTGCCCAACAATTGTAATGACTTAGCCGACCACAGTTAATCACTTATCCGAACTCGAAAAATGATTTTGCCCAACAATTGTAATGACTTTGCCAACCACTGTTAATCACCTATCGGACCTCCAAAAATTACTTTGCCAAACAAAAGTAATGACTTTGCCATCAACTGGTAATGACTTTGCAAGCCACTGTTAATCACTAATCCGACCCCGAAAAATAATTTTGCCCAACAATTGAAAAGGCTTTGCCAACCACTGTTAATCACTTATCCGACCTCCAAAAATGACTTTGCCCAACAATTGTAATGACTTCGCCGACCACTGTTAATCACTTATCCGAACTCGAAAAATGATTTTGCCCAACAATTGTAATGACTTTGCCGACCACTGTTAATCACTTATCCGAACTCGAAAAATGATTTTGCCCAACAATTGAAATGACTTTGCCATCAACTGGTAATGACTTTCCCAACCACTGTTAATCAATTATCCGACCTCGAAAAATGATTTTGCCCAGCAATTGAAACGACTTTGCCAGCAACTGTTAATCACTTTTCCGACCTCTAAAAATGACTTTGCCATCCACTGGGAATGACTTTGCCATCCACTGGGAATGACTTTGCCAACCACTGTTAATCACTTATCCGACCTCGAAAAATGATTTTGCCCAACAATTGAAATGACTTTGCCCACCAAATCCCTTTCCGCCCTCTAAAAATGACTTTGCCAAACAATTGCAATGACTTTGCCATCCACTGGTAATGACTTTGCCAACCGCTGTTAATCACTTATCCGACCTCTAAAAATGACTTTTCCCAAAAATTTTAATGACTTTGCCAACCACTATTAATCACTTATCCGACCTCCAAAAATGACTTTGCCCAACAATTGTAATGACTTTGCCGACCACTGTTAATCACATATCTGACCTCGAAAAATGATTTTGCCCAACACTTGAAATGACTTTGTCAACCACTGTTAATCACTTATCCGACCTCTAAAAATGACTTTGCCAAACAATTGTAATGACTTTGCCATCCACTGGTAATGACTTTGCCAACAACTTTTAATCACTTATCCGACCTCTAAAAATGACTTTTCCCGACAATTTTAATGACTTTGCCTACCACTGTTAATCACTTATCCGACTTCCAAAAATGACTTTGCCCAACAATTGAAATGACTTTGCCAACCACTGTTAATCACTTATCCGAACTCGAAAAATGATTTTGCCCAACAATTGAAATGACTTTGCCAACCACTGTTAATCACTTATCCGACCTCTAAAAATGACTTTGCCATCCACTGAAAATGACTTTGCCAACCACTGTTAATCACTTATCCGACCTCTAAAAATGATATTGCCAAACAATTGTAATGACTTTGCCATCAACTGGTAATGACTTTCCCAACCACTGTTAATCACTTATCCAACCTCCAAAAATGACTTTGCCCAACAATTGTTATGACTTTGCCGACCACTGTTAATCACTTATCCTACCTCTAGAAATGATTTTGCCCAACAATTGAAATGACTTTGCCAACCACTGTTAATCACTTATCCGACCTCTAAAAATGACTTTGCCATCCACTGGGAATGACTTTGCCAACCACTATTAATCACTTATCCGACCTCTAAAAATGATATTGCCAAACAATTGTAATGACTTTGCCATCCACTGGTAATGACTTTCCCAACCACTGTTAATCAATTATCCGACCTCGAAAAATGATTTTGCCCAGCAATTGAAATGACTTTGCCAGCAACTCTTAATCACTTTTCCGACCTCTAAAAATGACTTTTCCCAACAATTTTAATGACTTTGCCAACCACTGTTAATCACTAATCCGACCTCCAAAAATGACTTTGCCCAACAATTGTAATGGCTTTGCCATCCACTTTTAATTACTAATCCGACCTCTTTAAATGACTTTGCCCAACAATTGTAATGACTTTGCCAACCCATGTAAATCACTTATCCGACCTCTAAAAATGTCTTTGCCAAACAATTGTAATGACTTTGTCAACCACTGTTAATCACTTATCCGACCTCTAAAAATGACTTTGCCAAACAATTGTAATGACTTTGCCATCCACTGGTAATGACTTTGCCAACAACTTTTAATCACTTATCCGACCTCTAAAAATGACTTTTCCCGACAATTTTAATGACTTTGCCTACCACTGTTAATCACTTATCCGACTTCCAAAAATGACTTTGCCCAACAATTGTTATGACTTTGCCGACCACTGTTAATCACTTATCCGAACTCGAAAAATGATTTTGCCCAACAATTGAAATGACTTTGCCAACCACTGTTAATCACTTATCCGACCTCTAAAAATGATATTGCCAAACAATTGTAATGACTTTGCCATCAACTGGTAATGACTTTCCCAACCACTGTTAATCACTTATCCAACCTCCAAAAATGACTTTGCCCAACAATTGTTATGACTTTGCCGACCACTGTTAATCACTTATCCTACCTCTAGAAATGATTTTGCCCAACAATTGAAATGACTTTGCCAACCACTGTTAATCACTTATCCGACCTCTAAAAATGACTTTGCCATCCACTGGGAATGACTTTGCCAATCACTATTAATCACTTATCCGACCTCTAAAAATGATATTGCCAAACAATTGTAATGACTTTGCCATCCACTGGTAATGACTTTCCCAACCACTGTTAATCAATTATCCGACCTCGAAAAATGATTTTGCCCAGCAATTGAAATGACTTTGCCAGCAACTCTTAATCACTTTTCCGACCTCTAAAAATGACTTTTCCCAACAATTTTAATGACTTTGCCAACCACTGTTAATCACTAATCCGACCTCCAAAAATGACTTTGCCCAACAATTGTAATGGCTTTGCCATCCACTTTTAATTACTAATCCGACCTCTTTAAATGACTTTGCCCAACAATTGTAATGACTTTGCCAACCCATGTAAATCACTTATCCGACCTCTAAAAATGTCTTTGCCAAACAATTGTAATGACTTTTCCAACCACTGTTAATCACTAATCAAACCTCTAAAAATTATTTTTCCAACCACTGTTAATCACTTATCCGACCTCTAGAAATGATTTTGCGCAACAATTGTAATGACTGAGCCAAACACTGGTAATGAATTTGCCAACCACTGTTAATCACTCATCCGACCTCCAAAAATGACTTTGCCAAACAAAAGTAATGACTTTGCCATCAACTGGTAATGACTTTGCCAGCCACTGTTAATCACTAATCCGACCCCGAAAAATAATTTTGCCCAACAATTGAAAAGGCTTTGCCAACCACTGGTAATGACTTTGACAACCACTTTTAATTCCTAATCCGACCTCCAAAAATGAATTTGCGCAACAATTGTAATGACTTTGCCAACCACTGGTAATGACTTTAGCCACCACTGATTATCACTAATCCGACATCTAAAAATGCCTTTGCCAAACAATTGTAATGACTTTGCCAAACAATTGTAATGACTTTGCCAACCACTGTTAATCACTAATAAGACCTCTAAAAATTATTTTGCCAACCACTGTTAATCACTTATCCGACCTCCAACAATGACTAAGCCCAACAATTGTAATGACTTTGCCGATCACTGTTAATCACTTTTCCGACCTCGAAAAATGATTTTGCCAACCACTTTTAATCAAATATCCGACCTCGAAAAATGATTTTGCCCAACAATTGAAATGACTTTGCCCACCACTGGTAATCCCTTTCCGCCCTCTAAAAATGACTTTGCCAAACAAAAGTAATGACTTTGCCATCAACTGGTAATGACTTTGCCAGCCACTGTTAATCACTAATACGACCCCGAAAAATAATTTTGCCCAACAATTGAAAAGGCTTTGCCAACCACTGGTAATGACTTTGACAACCACTTTTAATTCCTAATCCGACCTCCAAAAATGAATTTGCGCAACAATTGTAATGACTTTGCCAACCACTGTTAATCACTTATCCGACCTCTAAAAATGACTTTGCCATCCACTGAAAATGACTTTGCCAAACAATTGTAATGACTTTGCCAACCACTGTTAATCACTAATAAGACCTCAAAAAATTATTTTTCCAACCACTGTTAATCACTTATCCAACCTCTTAAAATGACTTTTCCCAACAATTTAATGACTTTGCCAACCACTGTTAATCACTTATCCGACCTCCAACAATGACTAAGCCCAACAATTGTAATGACTTTGCCGATCACTGTTAATCACTTTTCCGACCTCGAAAAATGATTTTGCCCAACAATTGTAATGATTTTGCCAACCACTTTTAATCAAATATCCGACCTCGAAAAATGATTTTGCCAAACAATTGTAATGACTTTGCCATCCACTGGTAATGACTTTGCCAACCACTGTTAATCACTTATCCGACCTCTAAAAATGACTTTGCCCAACAATTGTAATGACTTTGCCGACCACTGTTAATCACTTATCCGACCTCTAAAAATGACTTTTCACGACAATTTTAATGACTTTGCCTACCACTGTTAATCACTTATCCGACCTCCAAAAATGACTTTGCCCAACAATTGTTATGACTTTGCCGACCACTGTTAATCACTTATCCGAACTCGAAAAATGATTTTGCCCAACAATTGAAATGACTTTGCCAACCACTGTTAATCACTTATCCGACCTCTAAAAATGGCTTTGCCATCCACTGAAAATGACTTTGCCAACCACTGTTAATCACTTATCCGACCTCTAAAAATGATATTGCCAAACAATTGTAATGACTTTGCCATCCACTAGTAATGACTTTCCCAACCACTGTTAATCACTTATCCAACCTCCAAAAATGACTTTGCCCAACAATTGTTATGACTTTGCCGACCACTGTTAATCACTTATCCTACCTCTAGAAATGATTTTGCCCAACAATTGAAATGACTTTGCCAACCACTGTTAATCACTTATCCGACCTCTAAAAATGATATTGCCAAACAATTGTAATGACTTTGCCATCCACTGGTAATGACTTTCCCAACCACTGTTAATCAATTATCCGACCTCGAAAAATGATTTTGCCCAGCAATTGAAATGACTTTGCCAGCAACTGTTAATCACTTTTCCGACCTCTAAAAATGACTTTTCCCAACAATTTTAATGACTTTGCCAACCACTGTTAATCACTAATCCGACCTCCAAAGATGACTTTGCCCAACAATTGTAATGGCTTTGCCATCCACTTTTAATTACTAATCCGACCTCTTTAAATGACTTTGCCCAACAATTGTAATGACTTTGCCAACCCATGTAAATCACTTATCCGACCTCTAAAAATGTCTTTGCCAAACAATTGTAATGACTTTTCCAACCACTGTTAATCACTAATCAAACCTCTAAAAATTATTTTTCCAACCACTGTTAATCACTTATCCGACCTCTAGAAATGATTTTGCGCAACAATTGTAAAGACTGAGCCAACCACTGGTAATGAATTTGCCAACCACTGTTAATCACTCATCCGACCTCCAAAAATGACTTTGCCAAACAAAAGTAATGACTTTGCCATCAACTGGTAATGACTTTGCTAGCCACTGTTAATCACTAATCCGACCCCGAAAAATAATTTTGCCCAACAATTGAAAAGGCTTTGCCAACCACTGGTAATGACTTTGACAACCACTTTTAATTCCTAATCCGACCTCCAAAAATGAATTTGCGCAACAATTGTAATGACTTTGCCAACCACTGGTAATGACTTTAGCCACCACTGATTATCACTAATCCGACATCTAAAAATGCCTTTGCCAAACAATTGTAATGACTTTGCCAACCACTGTTAATCACTAATAAGACCTCTAAAAATTATTTTTCCAACCACTGTTAATCACTTATCCAACCTCTAAAAATGACTTTTCCCAACAAATTAATGACTTTGCCAACCACTGTTAATCACTTATCCGACCTCCAACAATGACTAAGCCCAACAATTGTAATGACTTTGCCGATCACTGTTAATCACTTTTCCGACCTCGAAAAATGATTTTGCCCAACAATTGTAATGATTTTGCCAACCACTTTTAATCAAATATCCGACCTCGAAAAATGATTTTGCCCAACAATTGAAATGACTTTGCCCACCACTGGTAATCCCTTTCCGCCCTCTAAAAATGACTTTGCCAAACAAAAGTAATGGCTTTGCCATCAACTGGTAATGACTTTGCCAGCCACTGTTAATCACTAATCCGACCCCGAAAAATAATTTTGCCCAACAATTGAAAAGGCTTTGCCAACCACTGGTAATGACTTTGACAACCACTTTTAATTCCTAATCCGACCTCCAAAAATGAATTTGCGCAACAATTGTAATGACTTTGCCAACCACTGGTAATGACTTTAGCCACCACTGATAATCAGTAATCCGACATCTAAAAATGCCTTTGCCAAACAATTGTAATGACTTTGCCAAACAATTGTAATGACTTTGCCAACCACTGTTAATCACTAATAAGACCTCTAAAAATTATTTTTCCAACCGCTGTTAATCACTTATCCAACCTCTAAAAATGACTTTTCCCAACAATTGAATGACTTTGCCAACCACTGTTAATCACTTATCCGACCTCCAACAATGACTAAGCCCAACAATTGTAATGACTTTGCCGATCACTGTTAATCACTTTTCCGACCTCGAAAAATGATTTTGCCCAACAATTGTAATGATTTTGCCAACCACTTTTAATCAAATATCCGACCTCGAAAAATGATTTTGCCAAACAATTGTAATGACTTTGCCATCCACTGGTAATGACTTTGCCAACCACTGTTAATCACTTACCCGACCTCTAAAAATGACTTTGCCCAAAAATTGTAATGACTTTGCCGACCACTGTTAATCACTTATCCGACCCCGAAAAATAATTTTGCCCAACAATTGAAAAGGCTTTGCCAACCACTGGTAATGACTTTGACAACCACTTTTAATTCCTAATCCGACCTCCAAAAATGAATTTGCGCAACAATTGTAATGACTTTGCCAACCACTGGTAATGACTTTAGCCACCACTGATTATCACTAATCCGACATCTAAAAATGCCTTTGCCAAACAATTGTAATGACTTTCCCAACCACTGTTAATCAATTATCCGACCTCGAAAAATGATTTTGCCCAGCAATTGAAATGACTTTGCCAGCAACTGTTAATCACTTTTCCGACCTCTAAAAATGACTTTTCCCAACAATTTTAATGACTTTGCCAACCACTGTTAATCACTAATCCGACCTCCAAAGATGACTTTGCCCAACAATCGTAATGGCTTTGCCATCCACTTTTAATTACTAATCCGACCTCTTTAAATGACTTTGCCCAACAATTGTAATGACTTTGCCAACCCATGTAAATCACTTATCCGACCTCTAAAAATGTCTTTGCCAAACAATTGTAATGACTTTTCCAACCACTGTTAATCACTAATCAAACCTCTAAAAATTATTTTTCCAACCACTGTTAATCACTTATCCGACCTCTAGAAATGATTTTGCGCAACAATTGTAAAGACTGAGCCAACCACTGGTAATGAATTTGCCAACCACTGTTAATCACTCATCCGACCTCCAAAAATGACTTTGCCAAACAAAAGTAATGACTTTGCCATCAACTGGTAATGACTTTGCTAGCCACTGTTAATCACTAATCCGACCCCGAAAAATAATTTTGCCCAACAATTGAAAAGGCTTTGCCAACCACTGGTAATGACTTTGACAACCACTTTTAATTCCTAATCCGACCTCCAAAAATGAATTTGCGCAACAATTGTAATGACTTTGCCAACCACTGGTAATGACTTTAGCCACCACTGATTATCACTAATCCGACATCTAAAAATGCCTTTGCCAAACAATTGTAATGACTTTGCCAACCACTGTTAATCACTAATAAGACCTCTAAAAATTATTTTTCCAACCACTGTTAATCACTTATCCAACCTCTAAAAATGACTTTTCCCAACAAATTAATGACTTTGCCAACCACTGTTAATCACTTATCCGACCTCCAACAATGACTAAGCCCAACAATTGTAATGACTTTGCCGATCACTGTTAATCACTTTTCCGACCTCGAAAAATGATTTTGCCCAACAATTGTAATGATTTTGCCAACCACTTTTAATCAAATATCCGACCTCGAAAAATGATTTTGCCCAACAATTGAAATGACTTTGCCCACCACTGGTAATCCCTTTCCGCCCTCTAAAAATGACTTTGCCAAACAAAAGTAATGGCTTTGCCATCAACTGGTAATGACTTTGCCAGCCACTGTTAATCACTAATCCGACCCCGAAAAATAATTTTGCCAAACAATTGTAATGACTTTGCCAAACAATTGTAATGACTTTGCCAACCACTGTTAATCACTAATAAGACCTCTAAAAATTATTTTTCCAACCGCTGTTAATCACTTATCCAACCTCTAAAAATGACTTTTCCCAACAATTTAATGACTTTGCCAACCACTGTTAATCACTTATCCGACCTCCAACAATGACTAAGCCCAACAATTGTAATGACTTTGCCGATCACTGTTAATCACTTTTCCGACCTCGAAAAATGATTTTGCCCAACAATTGTAATGATTTTGCCAACCACTTTTAATCAAATATCCGACCTCGAAAAATGATTTTGCCCAACAATTGAAATGACTTTGCCCACCACTGGTAATCCCTTTCCGCCCTCTAAAAATGACTTTGCCAAACAAAAGTAATGGCTTTGCCATCAACTGGTAATGACTTTGCCAGCCACTGTTAATCACTAATCCGACCCCGAAAAATAATTTTGCCAAACAATTGTAATGACTTTGCCAAACAATTGTAATGACTTTGCCAACCACTGTTAATCACTAATAAGACCTCTAAAAATTATTTTTCCAACCGCTGTTAATCACTTATCCAACCTCTAAAAATGACTTTTCCCAACAATTTAATGACTTTGCCAACCACTGTTAATCACTTATCCGACCTCCAACAATGACTAAGCCCAACAATTGTAATGACTTTGCCGATCACTGTTAATCACTTTTCCGACCTCGAAAAATGATTTTGCCCAACAATTGTAATGATTTTGCCAACCACTTTTAATCAAATATCCGACCTCGAAAAATGATTTTGCCAAACAATTGTAATGACTTTGCCATCCACTGGTAATGACTTTGCCAACCACTGTTAATCACTTACCCGACCTCTAAAAATGACTTTGCCCAAAAATTGTAATGACTTTGCCGACCACTGTTAATCACTTATCCGACCTCGAAAAATGATTTTGCCCAACAATTGAAATGACTAAGCCAACCACTGTTAATCACTTATCCGACCTCTAAAAATGACTTTGCCAAAAAATTGTTATGACTTTGCCATCCACTGGTAATGACTTTGCCAACCACTGTTAATCACTTATCCGACCTCCAACAATGACTAAGCCCAACAATTGTAATGACTTTGCCGATCACTGTTAATCACTTTTCCGACCTCGAAAAATGATTTTGCCCAACAATTGTAATGATTTTGCCAACCACTTTTAATCAAATATCCGACCTCGAAAAATGATTTTGCCCAACAATTGAAATGACTTTGCCCACCACTGGTAATCCCTTTCCGCCCTCTAAAAATGACTTTGCCAAACAAAAGTAATGACTTTGCCATCAACTGGTAATGACTTTGCCAGCCACTGTTAATCACTAATCCGACCCCGAAAAATAATTTTGCCCAACAATTGAAAAGGCTTTGCCAACCACTGGTAATGACTTTGACAACCACTTTTAATTCCTAATCCGACCTCCAAAAATGAATTTGCGCAACAATTGTAATGACTTTGCCTACCACTGGTAATGACTTTAGCCACCACTGATTATCACTAATCCGACATCTAAAAATGCCTTTGCCAAACAATTGTAATGACTTTGCCAAACAATTGTAATGACTTTGCCAACCACTGTTAATCACTAATAAGACCTCTAAAAATTATTTTTCCAACCACTGTTAATCACTTATCCAACCTCTAAAAATGACTTTTGCCAACAATTTAATGACTTTGCCAACCACTGTTAATCACTTATCCGACCTCCAACAATGACTAAGCCCAACAATTGTAATGACTTTGCCGATCACTGTTAATCACTTTTCCGACCTCGAAAAATGATTTTGCCCAACAATTGTAATGATTTTGCCAACCACTTTTAATCAAATATCCGACCTCGAAAAATGATTTTGCCAAACAATTGTAATGACTTTGCCATCCACTGGTAATGACTTTGCCAACCACTGTTAATTCCTAATCCGACCTCCAAAAATGAATTTGCGCAACAATTGTAATGACTTTGCCAACCACTGGTAATGACTTTAGCCACCACTGATTATCACTAATCCGACATCTAAAAATGCCTTTGCCAAACAATTGTAATGACTTTGCCAACCACTGTTAATCACTAATAAGACCTCTAAAAATTATTTTTCCAACCACTGTTAATCACTTATCCAACCTCTAAAAATGACTTTTCCCAACAAATTAATGACTTTGCCAACCACTGTTAATCACTTATCCGACCTCCAACAATGACTAAGCCCAACAATTGTAATGACTTTGCCGATCACTGTTAATCACTTTTCCGACCTCGAAAAATGATTTTGCCCAACAATTGTAATGATTTTGCCAACCACTTTTAATCAAATATCCGACCTCGAAAAATGATTTTGCCCAACAATTGAAATGACTTTGCCCACCACTGGTAATCCCTTTCCGCCCTCTAAAAATGACTTTGCCAAACAAAAGTAATGGCTTTGCCATCAACTGGTAATGACTTTGCCAGCCACTGTTAATCACTAATCCGACCCCGAAAAATAATTTTGCCAAACAATTGTAATGACTTTGCCAAACAATTGTAATGACTTTGCCAACCACTGTTAATCACTAATAAGACCTCTAAAAATTATTTTTCCAACCACTGTTAATCACTTATCCAACCTCTAAAAATGACTTTTGCCAACAATTTAATGACTTTGCCAACCACTGTTAATCACTTATCCGACCTCCAACAATGACTAAGCCCAACAATTGTAATGACTTTGCCGATCACTGTTAATCACTTTTCCGACCTCGAAAAATGATTTTGCCCAACAATTGTAATGATTTTGCCAACCACTTTTAATCAAATATCCGACCTCGAAAAATGATTTTGCCCAACAATTGAAATGACTTTGCCCACCACTGGTAATCCCTTTCCGCCCTCTAAAAATGACTTTGCCAAACAAAAGTAATGGCTTTGCCATCAACTGGTAATGACTTTGCCAGCCACTGTTAATCACTAATCCGACCCCGAAAAATAATTTTGCCAAACAATTGTAATGACTTTGCCAAACAATTGTAATGACTTTGCCAACCACTGTTAATCACTAATAAGACCTCTAAAAATTATTTTTCCAACCACTGTTAATCACTTATCCAACCTCTAAAAATGACTTTTGCCAACAATTTAATGACTTTGCCAACCACTGTTAATCACTTATCCGACCTCCAACAATGACTAAGCCCAACAATTGTAATGACTTTGCCGATCACTGTTAATCACTTTTCCGACCTCGAAAAATGATTTTGCCCAACAATTGTAATGATTTTGCCAACCACTTTTAATCAAATATCCGACCTCGAAAAATGATTTTGCCAAACAATTGTAATGACTTTGCCATCCACTGGTAATGACTTTGACAACCACTTTTAATTCCTAATCCGACCTCCAAAAATGAATTTGCGCAACAATTGTAATGACTTTGCCAACCACTGGTAATGACTTTAGCCACCACTGATTATCACTAATCCGACATCTAAAAATGCCTTTGCCAAACAATTGTAATGACTTTGCCAACCACTGTTAATCACTAATAAGACCTCTAAAAATTATTTTTCCAACCACTGTTAATCACTTATCCAACCTCTAAAAATGACTTTTCCCAACAAATTAATGACTTTGCCAACCACTGTTAATCACTTATCCGACCTCCAACAATGACTAAGCCCAACAATTGTAATGACTTTGCCGATCACTGTTAATCACTTTTCCGACCTCGAAAAATGATTTTGCCCAACAATTGTAATGATTTTGCCAACCACTTTTAATCAAATATCCGACCTCGAAAAATGATTTTGCCCAACAATTGAAATGACTTTGCCCACCACTGGTAATCCCTTTCCGCCCTCTAAAAATGACTTTGCCAAACAAAAGTAATGGCTTTGCCATCAACTGGTAATGACTTTGCCAGCCACTGTTAATCACTAATCCGACCCCGAAAAATAATTTTGCCAAACAATTGTAATGACTTTGCCAAACAATTGTAATGACTTTGCCAACCACTGTTAATCACTAATAAGACCTCTAAAAATTATTTTTCCAACCGCTGTTAATCACTTATCCAACCTCTAAAAATGACTTTTCCCAACAATTTAATGACTTTGCCAACCACTGTTAATCACTTATCCGACCTCCAACAATGACTAAGCCCAACAATTGTAATGACTTTGCCGATCACTGTTAATCACTTTTCCGACCTCGAAAAATGATTTTGCCCAACAATTGTAATGATTTTGCCAACCACTTTTAATCAAATATCCGACCTCGAAAAATGATTTTGCCCAACAATTGAAATGACTTTGCCCACCACTGGTAATCCCTTTCCGCCCTCTAAAAATGACTTTGCCAAACAAAAGTAATGGCTTTGCCATCAACTGGTAATGACTTTGCCAGCCACTGTTAATCACTAATCCGACCCCGAAAAATAATTTTGCCAAACAATTGTAATGACTTTGCCAAACAATTGTAATGACTTTGCCAACCACTGTTAATCACTAATAAGACCTCTAAAAATTATTTTTCCAACCGCTGTTAATCACTTATCCAACCTCTAAAAATGACTTTTCCCAACAATTTAATGACTTTGCCAACCACTGTTAATCACTTATCCGACCTCCAACAATGACTAAGCCCAACAATTGTAATGACTTTGCCGATCACTGTTAATCACTTTTCCGACCTCGAAAAATGATTTTGCCCAACAATTGTAATGATTTTGCCAACCACTTTTAATCAAATATCCGACCTCGAAAAATGATTTTGCCAAACAATTGTAATGACTTTGCCATCCACTGGTAATGACTTTGCCAACCACTGTTAATCACTTACCCGACCTCTAAAAATGACTTTGCCCAAAAATTGTAATGACTTTGCCGACCACTGTTAATCACTTATCCGACCTCGAAAAATGATTTTGCCCAACAATTGAAATGACTAAGCCAACCACTGTTAATCACTTATCCGACCTCTAAAAATGACTTTGCCAAAAAATTGTTATGACTTTGCCATCCACTGGTAATGACTTTGCCAACCACTGTTAATCACTTATCCGACCTCCAACAATGACTAAGCCCAACAATTGTAATGACTTTGCCGATCACTGTTAATCACTTTTCCGACCTCGAAAAATGATTTTGCCCAACAATTGTAATGATTTTGCCAACCACTTTTAATCAAATATCCGACCTCGAAAAATGATTTTGCCCAACAATTGAAATGACTTTGCCCACCACTGGTAATCCCTTTCCGCCCTCTAAAAATGACTTTGCCAAACAAAAGTAATGACTTTGCCATCAACTGGTAATGACTTTGCCAGCCACTGTTAATCACTAATCCGACCCCGAAAAATAATTTTGCCCAACAATTGAAAAGGCTTTGCCAACCACTGGTAATGACTTTGACAACCACTTTTAATTCCTAATCCGACCTCCAAAAATGAATTTGCGCAACAATTGTAATGACTTTGCCTACCACTGGTAATGACTTTAGCCACCACTGATTATCACTAATCCGACATCTAAAAATGCCTTTGCCAAACAATTGTAATGACTTTGCCAAACAATTGTAATGACTTTGCCAACCACTGTTAATCACTAATAAGACCTCTAAAAATTATTTTTCCAACCACTGTTAATCACTTATCCAACCTCTAAAAATGACTTTTGCCAACAATTTAATGACTTTGCCAACCACTGTTAATCACTTATCCGACCTCCAACAATGACTAAGCCCAACAATTGTAATGACTTTGCCGATCACTGTTAATCACTTTTCCGACCTCGAAAAATGATTTTGCCCAACAATTGTAATGATTTTGCCAACCACTTTTAATCAAATATCCGACCTCGAAAAATGATTTTGCCAAACAATTGTAATGACTTTGCCATCCACTGGTAATGACTTTGCCAACCACTGTTAATCACTTATCCGACCTCTAAAAATGACTTTGCCCAACAATTGTAATGACTTTGCCGACCACTGTTAATCACTTATCCGACCTCCAACAATGACTAAGCCCAACAATTGAAATGACTAAGCCAACCACTGTTAATCACTTATCCGACCTCTAAAAATGACTTTGCCAAACAATTGTAATGACTTTGCCATCCACTGGTAATGACTTTGCCAACCACTGTTAATCACTTATCCGACCTCTAAAAATGACTTTTCCCAACAATTTTAATGACTTTGCCAACCACTGTTAATCACTTATCCGACCTCCAAAAATGACTTTGCCCAACAATTGTAATGACTTTGCCGACCGCATTTAATCACTAATCCGAACTCGAAAAATGATTTTGCCCAACAATTGTAATGACTTTGCCGATCACTGTTAATCACTTTTCCGACCTCGAAAAATGATTTGCCCAACAATTGTAATGATTTTGCCAGCCACTGTTAATCACTAATCCGACCCCGAAAAATAATTTTGCCCAACAATTGAAAAGGCTTTTCCAACCACTGGTAATGACTTTGACAACCACTTTTAATTCCTAATCCGACCTCCAAAAATGAATTTGCGCAACAATTGTAATGACTTTACCAACCACTGGTAATGACTTTAGCCACCACTGATTATCACTAATCCGACATCTAAAAATGCCTTTGCCAAACAATTGTAATGAGTTTGCCAAACAATTGTAATGACTTTGCCAACCACTGTTAATCACTAATAAGACCTCTAAAAATTATTTTTCCAACCGCTGTTAATCACTTATCCAACCTCTAAAAATGACTTTTCCCAACTATTTAATGACTTTGCCAACCACTGTTAATCACTTATCCGACCTCCAACAATGACTAAGCCCAACAATTGTAATGACTTTGCCGATCACTGTTAATCACTTTTCCGACCTCGAAAAATGATTTTGCCCAACAATTGAAATGACTTTGCCCACCACTGGTAATCCCTTTCCGCCCTCTAAAAATGACTTTGCCAAACAAAAGTAATGACTTTGCCATCAACTGGTAATGACTTTGCCAGCCACTGTTAATCACTAATCCGACCCCGAAAAATAATTTTGCCCAACAATTGAAAAGGCTTTGCCAACCACTGGTAATGACTTTGACAACCACTTTTAATTCCTAATCCGACCTCCAAAAATGAATTTGCGCAACAATTGTAATGACTTTGCCAACCACTGGTAATGACTTTAGCCACCACTGATTATCACTAATCCGACATCTAAAAATGCCTTTGCCAAACAATTGTAATGACTTTGCCAAACAATTGTAATGACTTTGCCAACCACTGTTAATCACTAATAAGACCTCTAAAAATTATTTTTCCAACCACTGTTAATCACTTATCCAACCTCTAAAAATGACTTTTGCCAACAATTTAATGACTTTGCCAACCACTGTTAATCACTTATCCGACCTCCAACAATTACTAAGCCCAACAATTGTAATGACTTTGCCGATCACTGTTAATCACTTTTCCGACCTCGAAAAATGATTTTGCCCAACAATTGAAATGATTTTGCCAACCACTTTTAATCAAATATCCGACCTCGAAAAATGATTTTGCCAAACAATTGTAATGACTTTGCCATCCACTGGTAATGACTTTGCCAACCACTGTTAATCACTTATCCGACCTCTAAAAATGACTTTGCCCAAAAATTGTAATGACTTTGCCGACCACTGTTAATCACTTATCCGACCTCGAAAAATGATTTTGCCCAACAATTGAAATGACTAAGCCAACCACTGTTAATCACTTATCCGACCTCTAAAAATGACTTTGCCAAACAATTGTAATGACTTTGCCAACCACTGTTAATCACTTATCCGACCTCTAAAAATGACTTTTCCCAACAATTTCAATGACTTTGCCAACCACTGTTAATCACTTATCCGACCTCCAAAAATGACTTTGCCCAACAATTGTAATGACTTTGCCGACCGCATTTAATCACTAATCCGAACTCGAAAAATGATTTTGCCCAACAATTGTAATGACTTTGCCGATCACTGTTAATCACTTTTCCGACCTCGAAAAATGATTTGCCCAACTATTGTAATGATTTTGCCAACCACTTTTAATCAAATATCCGACCTCGAAAAATGATTTTGCCCAACAATTGAAATGACTTTGCCCACCACTGGTAATCCCTTTCCGCCCTCTAAAAATGACTTTGCCAAACAAAAGTCATGACTTTGCCATCAACTGGTAATGACTTTGCCAGCCACTGTTAATCACTAATCCGACCCCGAAAAATAATTTTGCCCAACAATTGAAAAGGCTTTTCCAACCACTGGTAATGACTTTGACAACCACTTTTAATTCCTAATCCGACCTCCAAAAATGAATTTGCGCAAAAATTGTAATGACTTTACCAACCACTGGTAATGACTTTAGCCACCACTGATTATCACTAATCCGACATCTAAAAATGCCTTTGCCAAACAATTGTAATGACTTTGCCAAACAATTGTAATGACTTTGCCAACCACTGTTAATCACTAATAAGACCTCTAAAAATTATTTTTCCAACCGCTGTTAATCACTTATCCAACCTCTAAAAATGACTTTTCCCAACAATTTAATGACTTTGCCAACCACTGTTAATCACTTATCCGACCTCCAACAATGACTAAGCCCAACAATTGTAATGACTTTGCCGATCACTGTTAATCACTTTTCCGACCTCGAAAAATGATTTTGCCCAACAATTGTAATGACTTTGCCATCCACTGGTAATGACTTTGCCAACCACTGTTAATCACTTATCCGACCTCTAAAAATGACTTTGCCCAAAAATTGTAATGACTTTGCCGACCACTGTTAATCACTTATCCGACCTCGAAAAATGATTTTGCCCAACAATTGAAATGACTAAGCCAACCACTGTTAATCACTTATCCGACCTCTAAAAATGACTTTGCCAAACAATTGTAATGACTTTGCCATCCACTGGTAATGACTTTGCCAACCACTGTTAATCACTTATCCGACCTCTAAAAATGACTTTTCCCAACAATTTCAATGACTTTGCCAACCACTGTTAATCACTTATCCGACCTCCAAAAATGACTTTGCCCAACAATTGTAATGACTTTGCCGACCGCATTTAATCACTAATCCGAACTCGAAAAATGATTTTGCCCAACAATTGTAATGACTTTGCCGATCACTGTTAATCACTTTTCCGACCTCGAAAAATGATTTGCCCAACAATTGTAATGATTTTGCCAACCACTTTTAATCAAATATCCGACCTCGAAAAATGATTTTGCCCAACAATTGAAATGACTTTGCCCACCACTGGTAATCCCTTTCCGCCCTCTAAAAATGACTTTGCCAAACAAAAGTCATGACTTTGCCATCAACTGGTAATGACTTTGCCAGCCACTGTTAATCACTAATCCGACCCCGAAAAATAATTTTGCCCAACAATTGAAAAGGCTTTTCCAACCACTGGTAATGACTTTGACAACCACTTTTAATTCCTAATCCGACCTCCAAAAATGAATTTGCGCAAAAATTGTAATGACTTTACCAACCACTGGTAATGACTTTAGCCACCACTGATTATCACTAATCCGACATCTAAAAATGCCTTTGCCAAACAATTGTAATGACTTTGCCAAACAATTGTAATGACTTTGCCAACCACTGTTAATCACTAATAAGACCTCTAAAAATTATTTTTCCAACCGCTGTTAATCACTTATCCAACCTCTAAAAATGACTTTTCCCAACAATTTAATGACTTTGCCAACCACTGTTAATCACTTATCCGACCTCCAACAATGACTAAGCCCAACAATTGTAATGACTTTGCCGATCACTGTTAATCACTTTTCCGACCTCGAAAAATGATTTTGCCCAACAATTGTAATGATTTTGCCAACCACTTTTAATCAAATATCCGACCTCGAAAAATGATTTTGCCAAACAATTGTAATGACTTTGCCATCCACTGGTAATGACTTTGCCAACCACTGTTAATCACTTATCCGACCTCTAAAAATGACTTTGCCCAAAAATTGTAATGACTTTGCCGACCACTGTTAATCACTTATCCGACCTCAAAAAATGATTTTGCCCAACAATTGAAATGACTAAGCCAACCACTGTTAATCACTTATCCGACCTCTAAAAATGACTTTGCCAAACAATTGTTATGGCTTTGCCATCCACTGGTAATGACTTTGCCAACCACTGTTAATCACTTATCCGACCTCCAACAATGACTAAGCCCAACAATTGTAATGACTTTGCCGATCACTGTTAATCACTTTTCCGACCTCGAAAAATGATTTTGCCCAACAATTGTAATGATTTTGCCAACCACTTTTAATCAAATATCCGACCTCGAAAAATGATTTTGCCCAACAATTGAAATGACTTTGCCCACCACTGGTAATCCCTTTCCGCCCTCTAAAAATGACTTTGCCATCAACTGGTAATGACTTTGCCAGCCACTGTTAATCACTAATCCGACCCCGAAAAATAATTTTGCCCAACAATTGAAAAGGCTTTGCCAACCACTGGTAATGACTTTGACAACCACTTTTAATTCCTAATCCGACCTCCAAAAATGAATTTGCGCAACAATTGTAATGACTTTGCCAACCACTGGTAATGACTTTAGCCACCACTGATTATCACTAATCCGACATCTAAAAATGCCTTTGCCAAACAATTGTAATGACTTTGCCAACCACTGTTAATCACTAATAAGACCTCTAAAAATTATTTTTCCAACCACTGTTAATCACTTATCCAACCTTTAAAAATGACTTTTCCCAACAATTTAATGACTTTGCCAACCACTGTTAATCACTTATCCGACCTCCAACAATGACTAAGCCCAACAATTGTAATGATTTTGCCAACCACTTTTAATCAAATATCCGACCTCGAAAAATGATTTTGCCAAACAATTGTAATGACTTTGCCATCCACTGGTAATGACTTTGCCAACCACTGTTAATCACTTATCCGACCTCTAAAAATGACTTTGCCAAACAATTGTTATGACTTTGCCATCCACTGGTAATGACTTTGCCAACCACTGTTAATCACTTATCCGACCTCTAAAAATGACTTTTCCCAACAATTTTAATGACTTTGCCAACCACTGTTAATCACTTATCCGACCTCCAAAAATGACTTTGCCCAACAATTGTAATGACTCTGCCGAACGCATTTAATCACTAATCCGAACTCGAAAAATGATTTTGCCCAACAATTGAAATGACTTTACCAACCACTGTTAATCACTTATCCGACCTCCAAAAATGACTTTGCCCAACAATTGTAATGACTTAGCCGACCACTGTTAATCACTTATCCGAACTCGAAAAATGATTTTGCCCAACAATTGTAATGATTTTGCCAACCACTTTTAATCAAATATCCGACCTCGAAAAATGATTTTGCCAAACAGTTGTAATGACTTTGCCATCCACTGGTAATGACTTTGCCAACCACTGTTAATCACTTATCCGACATCTAAAAATGACTTTGCCAAACAATTGTTATGACTTTGCCATCCACTGGTAATGACTTTGCCAACCACTGTTAATCACTTATCCGACCTCTAAAAATGACTTTTCCCAACAATTTTATTGACTTTTCCAACCACTGTTAATCACTTATGCGACCTCCAAAAATGACTTTGCCCAACAATTGTAATGACTTTGCCGACCGCATTTAATCACTAATCCGAACTCGAAAAATGACTTTGCCATCAACTGGTAATGACTTTGCCAGCCACTGTTAATCACTAATCCGACCCCGAAAAATAATTTTGCCCAACAATTGAAAAGGCTTTGCCAACCACTGGTAATGACTTTAGCCACCACTGATTATCACTAATCCGACATCTAAAAATTCCTTTGCCAAACAATTGTAATGACTTTGCCAAACAATTGTAATGACTTTGCCAAACAATTGTAATGACTTTGCCAAACAATTGTAATGACTTTGCCAACCACTGTTAATCACTAATAAGACCTCTAAAAATTATTTTTCCAACCACTGTTAATCACTTATCCGACCTCTAAAAATGACTTTGCCAAACAATTGTTATGACTTTGCCATCCACTGGTAATGACTTTGCCAACCACTGTTAATCACTTATCCGACCTCTAAAAATGACTTTTCCCAACAATTTTAATGACTTTGCCAACCACTGTTAATCACTTATCCGACCGCCAAAAATGACTTTGCCCAACAATTGTAATGACTTTGCCGACCGCATTTAATCACTAATCCGAACTCGAAAAATGACTTTGCCATCAACTGGTAATGACTTTGCCAGCCACTGTTAATCACTAATCCGACCCCGAAAAATAATTTTGCCAAACAATTGAAAAGGCTTTGCCAACCACTGGTAATGACTTTAGCCACCACTGATTATCACTAATCCGACATCTAAAAATGCCTTTGCCAAACAATTGTAATGACTTTGCCAAACAATTGTAATGACTTTGCCAACCACTGTTAATCACTAATAAGACCTCTAAAAATTATTTTTCCAACCACTGTTAATCACTTATCCGACCTCTAAAAATGACTTTGCCAAACAATTTTAATGACTTTGCCAACCACTGTTAATCACTTATCCGACCTCTAAAAATGACTTTTCCCAACAATTTTAATGACTTTGCCAACCACTGTTAATCACTTATCCGACCTCCAAAAATGACTTTGCCCAACAATTGTAATGACTTTGCCGACCGCATTTAATCACTAATCCGAACTCGAAAAATGATTTTGCCCAACAATTGAAATGATTTTGCCAACCACTTTTAATCAAATATCCGACATCGAAAAATGATTTTGCCAAACAATTGTAATGACTTTGCCATCCACTGGTAATGACTTTGCCAACCACTGTTAATCACTTATCCGACCTCTAAAAATGACTTTGCCAAACAATTGTTATGACTTTGCCATCCACTGGTAATGACTTTGCCAACCACTGTTAATCACTTATCCGACCTCTAAAAATGACTTTTCCCAACAATTTTAATGACTTTGCCAACCACTGTTAATCACTTATCCGACCTCCAAAAATGACTTTGCCCAACAATTGTAATGACTTTGCCGACCGCATTTAATCACTAATCCGAACTCGAAAAATGACTTTGCCATCAACTGGTAATGACTTTGCCAGCCACTGTTAATCACTAATCCGACCCCGAAAAATAATTTTGCCCAACAATTGAAAAGGCTTTGCCAACCACTGGTAATGACTTTAGCCACCACTGATTATCACTAATCCGACATCTAAAAATGCCTTTGCCAAACAATTGTAATGACTTTGCCAAACAATTGTAATGACTTTGCCAACCACTGTTAATCACTAATAAGACCTCTAAAAATTATTTTTCCAACCACTGTTAATCACTTATCCAACCTCTAAAAATGACTTTTCCCAACAATTTAATGACTTTGCCAACCACTGTTAATCACTTATCCGACCTCCAACAATGACTAAGCCAAACAATTGTAATGACTTTGCCGATCACTGTTAATCACTTTTCCGACCTCGAAAAATGATTTTGCCCAACAATTGTAATGATTTTGCCAACCACTTTTAATCAAATATCCGACCTCGAAAAATGATTTTGCCAAACAATTGTAATGACTTTGCCATCCACTGGTAATGACTTTGCCAACCACTGTAAATCACTTATCCGACCTCTAAAAATGACTTTGCCCAACAATTGTAATGACTTTGCCGACCACTGTTAATCACTCATCCGACCTCGAAAAATGATTTTGCCCAACAATTGAAATGACTAAGCCAACCACTGTTAATCACTTATCCGACCTCTAAAAATGACTTTGCCAAACAATTGTAATGACTTTGCCATCCACTGGTAATGACTTTGCCAACCACTGTTAATCACTTATCCGACCTCTAAAAATGGCTTTTCCCAACAATTTTAATGACTTTGCCAACCACTGTTAATCACTTATCCGACCTCCAAAAATGACTTTGCCCAACAATTGTAATGACTTTGCCGACAGCATTTAATCACTAATCCGAACTCGAAAAATGATTTTGCCCAACAATTGAAATGACTTTGCCAACCACTGTTAATCACTTATCCGACCTCCAAAAATGACTTTGCCAAACAATTGTAATGACTTAGCCGACCACAGTTAATCACTTATCCGAACTCGAAAAATGATTTTGCCCAACAATTGTAATGACTTTGCCAACCACTGTTAATCACTTATCGGACCTACAAAAATTACTTTGCCAAACAAAAGTAATGACTTTGCCATCAACTGGTAATGACTTTGCCAGCCACTGTTAATCACTAATCCGACCCCGAAAAATAATTTTGCCCAACAATTGAAAAGGCTTTGCCAACCACTGGTAATGACTTTAGCCACCACTGATTATCACTAATCCGACATCTAAAAATGCCTTTGCCAAACAATTGTAATGACTTTGCCAAACAATTGTAATGACTTTGCCAACCACTGTTACTCACTAATAAGACCTCTAAAAATTATTTTTCCAACCACTGTTTATCACTTATCCAACCTCTAAAAATGACTTTGCCCAACAATTGTAATGACTGTGCCGACCACAGTTAATCACTTATCCGACCTCGAAAAATGATTTTGCCCAACAATTGAAATGACTAAGCCAACCACTGTTAATCACTTATCCGACCTCTAAAAATGACTTTGCCAAACAATTGTAATGACTTTGCCATCCACTGGTAATGACTTTGCCAACCACTGTTAATCACTTATCCGACCTCCAAAAATGACTTTGCCCAACAATTGTAATGACTTTGCCGACCGCATTTAATCACTTATCCGAACTCGAAAAATGATTTTGCCCAACAATTGAAATGACTTTGCCAACCACTGTTAATTACTTATCCGACCTCCAAAAATGACTTTGCCCAACGATTGTAATGACTTAGCCGACCACAGTTAATCACTTATCCGAACTCGAAAAATGATTTTGCCCAACAATTGTAATGACTTTGCCAACCACTGTTAATCACTTATCGGACCTCCAAAAATTACTTTGCCAAACAAAAGTAATGACTTTGCCATCAACTGGTAATGACTTTGCAAGCCACTGTTAATCACTAATCCGACCCCGAAAAATAATTTTGCCCAACAATTGAAAAGGCTTTGCCAACCACTGTTAATCACTTATCCGACCTCCAAAAATGACTTTGCCCAACAATTGTAATGACTTTGCCGACCACTGTTAATCTCTTATCCGAACTCGAAAAATGATTTTGCCCAACAATTGAAATGACTTTGCCAACCACTGTTAATCACTTAACGGACCTCCAAAAATTACTTTGCCAAACAAAAGTAATGACTTTGCCATCAACTGGTAATGACTTTGCAAGCCACTGTTAATCACTAATCCGACCCCGAAAAATAATTTTGCCCAACAATTGAAAAGGCTTTGCCAACCACTGTTAATCACTTATCCGACCTCCAAAATTGACTTTGCCCAACAATTGTAATGACTTTGCCGAACACTGTTAATCACTTATCCGAACTCGAAAAATGATTTTGCCCAACATTTGAAATGACTTTGCCATCAACTGGTAATGTCTTTCCCAACCACTGTTAATCAATTATCCGACCTCGAAAAATGATTTTGCCCAGCAATTGAAACGACTTTGCCAGCAACTGTTAATCACTTTTCCGACCTCTAAAAATGACTTTGCCATCCACTGGGAATGACTTTGCCATCCACTGGGAATGACTTTGCCAACCACTGTTAATCACTTATCCGACCTCGAAAAATGATTTTGCCCAACAATTGTAATGACTTTGCCATCCACTGGTAATCCCTTTCCGCCCTCTAAAAATGACTTTGCCAAACAATTGTAATGACTTTGCCATCCACTGGTAATGACTTTGCCAACCGCTGTTAATCACTTATCCGACCTCTAAAAATGACTTTTCCCAAAAATTTTAATGACTTTGCCAACCACTGTTAAGTACTTATCCGACCTCCAAAAATGACTTTGCCCAACAATTGTAATGACTTAGCCAACCACTGTTAATCACATATCTGACCTCGAAAAATGATTTTGCCCAACACTTGAAATGACTTTGCCAACCACTGTTAATCACTTATCCGACCTCTAAAAATGACTTTGCCAAACAATTGTAATGACTTTGCCATACACTGGTAATGACTTTGCCAACAACTTTTAATCACTCATCCGACCTCTAAAAATGACTTTTCCCAACAATTTTAATGACTTTGCCTACCACTGTTAATCACTTATCCGACCTCCAAAAATGACTTTGCCCAACAACTGAAATGACTTTGCCGACCACTGTTAATCACTTATCCGAACTCGAAAAATGATTTTGCCATCCACTGAAAATGACTATGCCAACCACTGTTAATCACTTATCCGACCTCTAAAAATGATATTGCCAAACAATTGTAATGACTTTGCCATCCACTGGTAATGACTTTCCCAACGACTGTTAATCAATTATCCGACCTCGAAAAATGATTTTGCCCAGCAATTGAAATGACTTAGCCAGCAACTGTTAATCACTTTTCCGACCTCTAAAAATGACTTTTCCCAACAATTTTAATGACTTTGCTAACCACTGTTAATCACTAATCCGACCTCCAAAAATGACTTTGCCCAACAATTGTAATGGCTTTGCCAACCCATGTAAATCACTTATCCGACCTCTAAAAATGTCGTTGCCAAACAATTGTAATGACTTTTCAAACCACTGTTAATCACTTATCCGACCTCTAAAAATGTCATTGCCAAACAATTGTAATGACTTTTCCAACCACTGTTAATCACTAATCAAACCTCTAAAAATTATTTTTCCAACCACTGTTAATCACTTATCCGACCTCTAGAAATGATTTTGCGCAACAATTGTAATGACTGAGCCAACCACTGGTAATGAATTTGCAAACCACTGTTAATAACTCATCCGACCTCCAAAAATGACTTTGCCAAACAAAAGTAATGACTTTGCCATCAACTGGTAATGACTTTGCCAGCCACTGTTAATCACTAATCCGACCCCGAAAAATAATTTTGCCCAACAATTGAAAAGGCTTTGCCAACCACTGGTAATGACTTTGACAACCACTTTTAATTCCTAATCCGACCTCTAAAAATGAATTTGCGCAACAATTGTAATGACTTTGCCAACCACTGGTAATGACTTTAGCCACCACTGATTATCACTAATCCGACATCTAAAAATGCCTTTGCCAAACAATTGTAATGACTTTGCCAAACAATTGTAATGACTTTGCCAACCACTGTTAATCACTAATAAGACCTCTAAAAATTATTTTTCCAACCACTGTTAATCACTTATCCGACCTCCAACAATGACTAAGCCCAACAATTGTAATGACTTTGCCGATCACTGTTAATCACTTTTCCGACCTCGAAAAATGATTTTGCCCAACAATTGTAATGATTTTGCCAATCACTTTTAATCAAATATCCGACCTCGAAAAATGATTTTGCCTAATAATTGAAATGACTTTGCCCACCACTGGTAATCCCTTTCCGCCCTCTAAAAATGACTTTGCCAAACAATTGTAATGACTTTGCCATCCACTGGTAATGACTTTGCCAACCACTGTTAATCACTTATCCGACCTCTAAAAATGACTTTGCCCAACAATTGTAATGACTTTGCCGACCACTGTTAATCACTTATCCGACCTCGAAAAATGATTTTGCCCAACAATTGAAATGACTTTGCCAACCACTGTTAATCACTTATCGGACCTCCAAAAATTACTTTGCCAAACAAAAGTAATGACTTTGCCATCAACTGGTAATGACTTTGCAAGCCACTGTTAATCACTAATCCGACCCCGAAAAATAATTTTGCCCAACAATTGAAAAGGCTTTGCCAACCACTGTTAATCACTTATCCGACCTCCAAAAATGACTTTGCCCAACAAATGTAATGATTTTGCCAACCACTTTTAATTAAATATCCGACCTCGAAAAATGATTTTGCCCGATAATTGAAATGACTTTGCCCACCACTGGTAATCCCTTTCCGCCCTCTAAAAATGACTTTGCCAAACAATTGTAATGACTTTGCCATCCACTGGTAATGACTTTGCCAACCACTGTTAATCACTTATCCGACCTCTAAAAATGACTTTGGCCAACAATTGTAATGACTTTGCCGACCACTGTTAATCACTTATCCGACCTCGAAAAATGATTTTGCCCAACAATTGAAATGACTTTGCCAACCACTGTTAATCACTTATCGGACCTCCAAAAATTACTTTGCCAAACAAAAGTAATGACTTTGCCATCAACTGGTAATGACTTTGCAAGCCACTGTTAATCACTAATCCGACCCCGAAAAATAATTTTGCCCAACAATTGAAATGACTAAGCCAACCACTGGTAATGACTTTAGCCACCACTGATTATCACTAATCCGACATCTAAAAATGCCTTTGCCAAACAATTGTAATGACTTTGCCAAACAATTGTAATGACTTTGCCAACCACTGTTACTCACTAATAAGACCTCTAAAAATTATTTTTCCAACCACTGTTTATCACTTATCCAACCTCTAAAAATGACTTTGCCCAACAATTGTAATGACTTTGCCGACCACAGTTAATCACTTATCCGACCTCGAAAAATGATTTTGCCCAACAATTGAAATGACTAAGCCAACCACTGTTAATCACTTATCCGACCTCTAAAAATAACTTTGCCAAACAATTGTAATGACTTTGCCATCCACTGGTAATGACTTTGCCAACCACTGTTAATCACTTATCCGACCTCCAAAAATGACTTTGCCCAACGATTGTAATGACTTAGCCGACCACAGTTAATCACTTATCCGAACTCGAAAAATGATTTTGCCCAACAATTGTAATGACTTTGCCAACCACTGTTAATCACTTATCGGACCTCCAAAAATTACTTTGCCCAACGATTGTAATGACTTAGCCGACCACAGTTAATCACTTATCCGAACTCGAAAAATGATTTTGCCCAACAATTGTAATGACTTTGCCAACCACTGTTAATCACTTATCGGACCTCCAAAAATTACTTTGCCAAACAAAAGTAATGACTTTGCCATCAACTGGTAATGACTTTGCAAGCCACTGTTAATCACTAATCCGACCCCGAAAAATAATTTTGCCCAACAATTGAAAAGGCTTTGCCAACCACTGTTAATCACTTATCCGACCTCCAAAAATGACTTTGCCCAACAATTGTAATGACTTTGCCGACCACTGTTAATCACTTATCCGAACTCGAAAAATGATTTTGCCCAACAATTGAAATGACTTTGCCAACCACTGTTAATCACTTATCGGACCTCCAAAAATTACTTTGCTAAACAAAAGTAATGACTTTGCCATCAACTGGTAATGACTTTGCAAGCCACTGTTAATCACCAATCCGACCCCGAAAAATAATTTTGCCCAACAATTGAAAAGGCTTTGCCAACAACTGTTAATCACTTATCCGACCTCCAAAAATGACTTTGCCCAACAATTGTAATGACTTTGCCGAACACTGTTAATCACTTATCCGAACTCGAAAAATGATTTTGCCCAACATTTGAAATGCATTTGCCATCAACTGGTAATGTCTTTCCCAACCACTGTTAATCAATTATCCGACCTCGAAAAATGATTTTGCCCAGCAATTGAAACGACTTTGCCAGCAACTGTTAATCACTTTTCCGACCTCTAAAAATGACTTTGCCATCCACTGGGAATGACTTTGCCATCCACTGGGAATGACTTTGCCAACCACTGTTAATCACTTATCCGACTTTGAAAAATGATTTTGCCCAACAATTGAAATGACTTTGCCTACCACTGGTATTCCCTTTCCGCCCTCTAAAAATGACTTTGCCAAACAATTGTAATGACTTTGCCATCCACTGGTAATGACTTTGCCAACCGCTGTTAATCACTTATCCGACCTCTAATAATGACTTTTCCCAAAAATTTTAATGACTTTGCCAACCACTGTTAAGTACTTATCCGACCTCCAAAAATGACTTTGCCCAACAATTGTAATGACTTTGCCAACCACTGTTAATCACATATCTGACCTCGAAAAATGATTTTGCCCAACACTTGAAATGACTTTGCCAACCACTGTTAATCACTTATCCGACCTCTAAAAATGACTTTGCCAAACAATTGTAATGACTTTGCCATCCACTGGTAATGACTTTGCCAACAACTTTTAATCACTCATCCGACCTCTAAAAATGACTTTTCCCAACAATTTTAATGACTTTGCCTACCACTGTTAATCACTTATCCGACCTCCAAAAATGACTTTGCCCAACAAATGAAATGACTTTGCCGACCACTGTTAATCACTTATCCGAAATCGAAAAATGATTTTGCCATCCACTGAAAATGACTATGCCAACCACTGTTAATCACTTATCCAACCTCCAAAAATGACTTTGCCCAACAATTGTTATGACTTTGCCGACCACTGTTAATCACTTATCCGACCTCTAGAAATGATTTTGCCCAACAATTGAAATTTTTTTGCCAACCACTGTTAATCACTTATCCGACCTCTAAAAATGACTTTGCCATCCACTGGGAATGACTTTGCCAACCACTTTTAATCACTTATCCGACCTCTAAAAATGATATTGCCAAACAATTGTAATGACTTTGCCATCCACTGGTAATGACTTTCTCAACCACTGTTAATCAATTATCCGACCTCGAAAAATGATTTGCCCAGCAATTGAAATGACTTAGCCAGCAACTGTTAATCACTTTTCCGACCTCTAAAAATGACTTTTCCCAACAATTTTAATGACTTTGCTAACCACTGTTAATCACTAATCCGACCTCCAAAAATGACTTTGCCCAACAATTGTAATGGCTTTGCCATCCACTTTTAATTACTAATCCGACCTCTTTAAATGACTTTGCCCAACAATTGTAATGACTTTGCCAACCCATGTAAATCACTTATCCGACCTCTAAAAATGTCTTTGCCATACAATTGTAATGACTTTTCCAACCACTGTTAATCCCTAATCAAACCTCTAAAAATTATTTTTTCAACCACTGTTAATCACTAATCCGACCTCTAGAAATGATTTTGCGCAACAATTGTAAATACTGAGCCAACCACTGGTAATGAATTTGCAAACCACTGTTAATAACTCATCCGACCTCCAAAAATGACTTTGCCAAACAAAAGTAATGACTTTGCCATCAACTGGTAATGACTTTGCCAGCCACTGTTAATCACTAATCCGACCCCGAAAAATAATTTTGCCCAACAATTGAAAAGGCTTTGCCAACCACTGGTAATGACTTTGACAACCACTTTTAATTCCTAATCCGACCTCCAAAAATGAATTTGCGCAACAATTGTAATGACTTTGCCAACCACTGGTAATGACTTTAGCCACCACTGATTATCACTAATCCGACATCTAAAAATGCCTTTGCCAAACAATTGTAATGACTTTGCCAAACAATTGTAATGACTTTGCCAACCACTGTTAATCACTAATAAGACCTCTAAAAATTATTTTTCCAACCACTGTTAATCACTTATCCGACCTCCAACAATGACTAAGCCCAACAATTGTAATGACTTTGCCGATCACTGTTAATCACTTTTCCGACCTAGAAAAATGATTTTGCCCAACAATTGTAATGATTTTGCCAACCACTTTTAATCAAATATCCGACCTCGAAAAATGATTTTGCCCAATAATTGAAATGACTTTGCCCACCACTGGTAATCCCTTTCCGCCCTCTAAAAATGACTTTGCCAAACAATTGTAATGACTTTGCCATCCACTGGTAATGACTTTGCCAACCACTGTTAATCACTTATCCGACCTCTAAAAATGACTTTGCCCAACAATTGTAATGACTTTGCCGACCACTATTAATCACTTATCCGACCTCGAAAAATGATTTTGCCCAACAATTGAAATTACTAAGCCAACCACTGTTAATCACTTATCCGACCTCTAAAAATGACTTTGCCAAACAATTGTAATGACTTTGCCATCCACTGGTAATGACTTTGCCAACCACTGTTAATCACTTATCCGACCTCTAAAAATGACTTTTCCCAACAATTTTAATGACTTTGCCAACCACTGTTAATCACTTATCCGACCTCCAAAAATGACTTTGCCCAACAATTGTAATGACTTTGCCGACCGCATTTAATCACTAATCCGAACTCGAAAAATGATTTTGCCCAACAATTGAAATGACTTTGCCAACCACTGTTAATCACTTATCCGACCTCCAAAAATGACTTTGCCCAACAATTGTAATGACTTAGCCGACCACAGTTAATCACTTATCCGGACTCGAAAAATGATTTTGCCCAACAATTGTAATGACTTTGCCAACCACTGTTAATCACTTATCGGACCTCCAAAAATTACTTTGCCAAACAAAAGTAATGACTTTGCCATCAACTGGTAATGACTTTGCCAGCCACTGTTAATCACTAATCCGACCCCGAAAAATAATTTTGCCCAACAATTGAAAAGGCTTTGCCAACCACTGGTAATGACTTTAGCCACCACTGATTATCACTAATCCGACATCTAAAAATGCCTTTGCCAAACAATTGTAATGACTTTGCCAAACAATTGTAATGACTTTGCCAACCACTGTTACTCACTTATCCAACCTCTAAAAATGACTTTTCCCAACAATTTAATGACTTTGCCAACCACTGTTAATCACTTATCCGACCTCCAAAAATGACTAAGCCCAACAATTGTAATGACTTTGCCGATCACTGTTAATCACTTTTCCGACCTCGAAAAATGATTTTGCCCAACAATTGTAATGATTTTGCCAACCACTGTTAATCAAAAATCCGACCTCTAAAAATGACTTTGCCAAACAATTGTTATGACTTTGCCAACCACTGTTAATCACTTATCCGACCTCTAAAAATGATATTGCCAAACAATTGTAATGACTTTGCCATCCACTGGTAATGACTTTCCCAACCACTGTTAATCACTTATCCAACCTCCAAAAATGACTTTGCCCAACAATTGTTATGACTTTGCCGACCACTGTTAATCACTTATCCGACCTCTAGAAATGATTTTGCCCAACAATTGAAATGTTTTTGCCAACCACTGTTAATCACTTATCCGACCTCTAAAAATGACTTTGCCAACCACTGGGAATGACTTTGCCAACCACTTTTAATCACTTATCCGACCTCTAAAAATGATATTGCCAAACAATTGTAATGACTTTGCCATCCACTGGTAATGACTTTCCCAACCACTGTTAATCAATTATCCGACCTTGAAAAATGATTTTGCCCAGCAATTGAAATGACTTAGCCAGCAACTGTTAATCACTTTTCCGACCTCTAAAAATGACTTTTCCCAACAATTTTAATGACTTTGCTAACCACTGTTAATCACTAATCCGACCTCCAAAAATGACTTTGCCCAACAATTGTAATGGCTTTGCCATCCACTTTTAATTACTAATCCGACCTCTTTAAATGACTTTGCCCAACAATTGTAATGACTTTGCCAACCCATGTAAATCACTTATCCGACCTCTAAAAATGTCTTTGCCAAACAATTGTAATGACTTTTCCAACCACTGTTAATCCCTAATCAAACCTCTAAAAATTATTTTTCCAACCACTGTTAATCACTTATCCGACCTCTAGAAATGATTTTGCGCAACAATTGTAATGACTGAGCCAACCACTGGTAATGAATTTGCAAACCACTGTTAATAACTCATCCGACCTCCAAAAATGACTTTGCCAAACAAAAGTAATGACTTTGCCATCAACTGGTAATGACTTTGCCAGCCACTGTTAATCACTAATCCGACCCCGAAAAATAATTTTGCCCAACAATTGAAAAGGCTTTGCCAACCACTGGTAATGACTTTGACAACCTCTTTTAATTCCTAATCCGACCTCCAAAAATGAATTTGCGCAACAATTGTAATGACTTTGCCAACCACTGGTAATGACTTTAGCCACCACTGATTATCACTAATCCGACATCTAAAAATGCCTTTGCCAAACAATTGTAATGACTTTGCCAAACAATTGTAATGACTTTGCCATCCACTGGTAATGACTTTGCCAACCACTGTTAATCACTTATCCGACCTCTAAAAATGACTTTGCCCAACAATTGTAATTACTTTGCCGATCACTGTTAATCACTTTTCCGACCTCGAAAAATGATTTTGCCCAACAATTGTAATGATTTTGCCAACCACTGTTAATCAAATATCCGACCTCTAAAAATGACTTTGCCAAACAATTGTAATGACTTTGCCAACCACTGTTAATCACTTATCCGACCTCGAAAAATGATTTTGCCCAACAATTGAAATGACTTTGCCCACCACTGGTAATCCCTTTCCGCCCTCTAAAAATTATTTTTCCAACCACTGTTAATCACTTATCCAACCTCTAAAAATGACTTTTCCCAACAATTTAATGACTTTGCCAACCACTGTTAATCACTTATCCGACCTCCAAAAATGACTTAGCCCAACAATTGTAATGACTTTGCCGATCACTGTTAATCACTTTTCCGACCTCGAAAAATGATTTTGCCCAACAATTGTAATGATTTTGCTAACCACTGTAAATCAAATATCCGACCTCTAAAAATGACTTTGCCAAACAATTGTAATGACTTTGCCAACCACTGTTAATCACTTATCCGACCTCGAAAAATGATTTTGCCCAACAATTGAAATGACTTTGCCCACCACTGGTAATCCCTTTCCGCCCTCTAAAAATGACTTTGCCAAACAATTGTAATGACTTTGCCATCCACTGGTAATGACTTTGCCAACCACTGTTAATCACTTATCCGACCTCTAAAAATGACTTTGCCCAACAATTGAAATGACTTTGCCGACCTCTGTTAACCACTTATCCGACTTCCAAAAATGACTTTGCCCAACAATTGTAATGACTTTGCCGACCACAGTTAATCACTTATCCGAACTCGAAAAATGACTTTGCCCAACAATTGTAATGACTTTGCAGACCACAGTTAATCGCTTATCCGAACTCGAAAAATGATTTTGCCCAACAATTGAAATGACTTTGCCAACCACTGTTAATCACTTATCCGACTTCCCAAAATGACTTTGCCCAACAATTGTAATGCATTTGCCGACCACAGTTAATCACTTATCCGAACTCGAAAAATGATTTTGCCCAACAATTGCAATGACTTTGCCAACCACTGTTAATCACTTATCCGACCTCCAAAAATGACTATGCCCAACAATTGAAATGACTTTGCCGACCACAGTTAATCACTTATCCGAACTCGAAAAATGATTTTGCCAAACAATTGTAATGACTTTGCCAACCACTGTTAATCACTTATCCGACCTCGAAAAATGATTTTGCCCAACAATTGAAATGACTTTGCCCACCACTGGTAATCCCTTTCCGCCCTCTAAAAATGACTTTGCCAAACAATTGTAATGACTTTGCCATCCATGGTAATGACTTTGCCAACCACTGTTAATCACTTATCCGACCTCTAAAAATGACTTTGCCCAACAATTGAAATGACTTTGCCGACCTCTGTTAATCACTTATCCGACTTCCAAAAATGACTTTTCCCAACAATTTTAATGACTTTGCCAACCACTGTTAATCACTTATCCGACCTCCAAAAATGACTTTGCCCAACAATTGTAATGACTTTGCCGACCACAGTTAATCGCTTATCCGAACTCGAAAAATGATTTTGCCCAACAATTGAAATGACTTTGCCAACCACTGTTAATCACTTATCCGACTTCCAAAAATGACTTTGCCCAACAATTGTAATGACTTTGCCGACCACAGTTAATCACTTATCCGAACTCGAAAAATGATTTTGCCCAACAATTGCAATGACTTTGCCAACCACTGTTAATCACTTATCCGACCTCCAAAAATGACTATGCCCAACAATTGTAATGACTTTGCCGACCACAGTTAATCACTTATCCGAACTCGAAAAATGATTTTGCCCAACAATTGTAATGACTTTGCCAACCACTGTTAATCACTTATCGGACCTCCAAAAATTACTTTGCCAAACAAAAGTAATGACTTTGCCATCAATTGGTAATGACTTTGCCAGCCACTGTTAATCACTAATCCGACCCCGAAAAATAATTTTGCCCAACAATTGAAAAGGCTTTGCCAACCACTGGTAATGACTTTGACAACCACTTTTAATTCCTAATCCGACTTCCAAAAATGGATTTGCGCAACAATTGTAATGACTTTGCCAACCACTGGTAATGACTTTAGCCACCATTGATTATCACTAATCCGACATCTAAAAATGCCTTTGCCAAACAATTGTAATGACTTTGCCAACGACAGTTAATCACTAATAAGACCTCTAAAAATTGTTTTTCCAACCACTGTTAATCACTTATCCAACCTCTAAAAATGACTTTTCCCAACAATTTAATGACTTTGCCAACCACTGTTAATCACTTATCCGACCTCCAAAAATGACTAAGCCCAACAATTGTAATGACTTTGCCGATCACTGTTAATCACCTTTCCGACCTCGAAAAATGATTTTGCCCAACAATTGTAATGATTTTGCCAACCACTGTTAATCAAATATCCGACCTCTAAAAATGATTTTGCCCAACAATTGCAATGACTTTGCCAACTACTGTTAATCACTTATCCGACCTCCAAAAATGACTTTGCCCAACAATTGTAATGACTTTGCCGACCACAGTTAATCACTTATCCGACCTCGAAAAATGTTTTTGCCCAACAATTGAAATGACTTTGCCCACCACTGGTAATCCCTTTCCGCCCTCTAAAAATGACTTTGCCAAACAATTGTAATGACTTTGCCATCCACTGGTAATGACTTTGCCAACCACTGTTAATCACTTATCCGACCTCTAAAAATGACTTTGCCCAACAATTGAAATGACTTTGCCGACCTCTGTTAATCACTTATCCGACCTCGAAAAATAATTTTGCCCAACAATTGAAATGACTAAGCCAACAACTGTTTATCACTTATCCGACCTCTAAAAATGAGTTTGCCAAACAATTGTAATAACTTTGCCATCCACTGGTAATGACTTTGCCAACCACTGTTAATCACTTATCCGACCTCTAAAAATGACTTTTCCCAACAATTTTAATGACTTTGCCAACCACTGTTAATCACTTATCCGACCTCCAAAAATGACTTTGCCCAACAATTGTAATGACTTTGCCGACCACAGTTAATCACTTATCCGAACTCGAAAAATGATTTTGCCCAACAATTGCAATGACTTTGCCAACCACTGTTAATCACTTATCCGACCTCCAAAAATGACTATGCCCAACAATTGTAATGACTTTGCCGACAACAGTTAATCACTTATCCGAACTCGAAAAATGATTTTGCCCAACAATTGTAATGACTTTGCCAACCACTGTTAATCACTTATCGGACCTCCAAAAATTACTTTGCCAAACAAAAGTAATGACTTTGCCATCAACTGGTAATGACTTTGCCAGCCACTGTTAATCACTAATCCGACCCCGAAAAATAATTTTGCCCAACAATTGAAAAGGCTTTGCCAACCACTGGTAATGACTTTGACAACCACTTTTAATTCCTAATCCGACTTCCAAAAATGGATTTGCGCAACAATTGTAATGACTTTGCCAACCACTGGTAATGACTTTAGCCACCATTGATTATCACTAATCCGACATCTAAAAATGCCTTTGCCAAACAATTGTAATGACTTTGCCAACGACTGTTAATCACTTATCCGACCTCCAAAAATGACTATGCCCAACAATTGTAATGACTTTGCCGACAACAGTTAATCACTTATCCGAACTCGAAAAATGATTTTGCCCAACAATTGTAATGACTTTGCCAACCACTGTTAATCACTTATCGGACCTCCAAAAATTACTTTGCCAAACAAAAGTAATGACTTTGCCATCAACTGGTAATGACTTTGCCAGCCACTGTTAATCACTAATCCGACCCCGAAAAATAATTTTGCCCAACAATTGAAAAGGCTTTGCCAACCACTGGTAATGACTTTGACAACCACTTTTAATTCCTAATCCGACTTCCAAAAATGGATTTGCGCAACAATTGTAATGACTTTGCCAACCACTGGTAATGACTTTAGCCACCATTGATTATCACTAATCCGACATCTAAAAATGCCTTTGCCAAACAATTGTAATGACTTTGCCAACGACTGTTAATCACTAATAAGACCTCTAAAAATTGTTTCTCCAACCACTGTTAATCACTTATCCAACCTCTAAAAATGACTTTTCCCAACAATTTAATGACTTTGCCAACCACTGTTAATCACTTTTCCGACCTCGAAAAATGATTTTGCCCAACAATTGTAATGATTTTGCCAACCACTGTTAATCAAATATCCGACCTCTAAAAATGATTTTGCCCAACAATTGTAATGATTTTGCCAACCACTGTTAATCAAATATCCGACCTCTAAAAATGACTTTGCCAAACAATTGTAATGACTTTGCCAACCACTGTTAATCACTTATCCGACCTCGAAAAATGATTTTGCCCAACAATTGAAATGACTTTGCCCACCACTGGTAATCCCTTTCCGCCCTCTAAAAATGACTTTGCCAAACAATTGTAATGACTTTGCCAACCACTGTTAATCACTTATCCGACCTCTAAAAATGACTTTTCCCAACAATTTTAATGACTTTGCCAACCACTGTTAATCACTTATCCGACCTCCAAAAATGACTTTGCCCAACAATTGAAATGACTTTGCCGACCACAGTTAATCGCTTATCCGAACTCGAAAAATGATTTTGCCCAACAATTGAAATGACTTTGCCAACCACTGTTAATCACTTATCCGACCTCCAAAAATGACTTTGCCAAACAATTGTAATGACTTTGCCGACCACAGTTAATCACTTATCCGAACTCGAAAAATGATTTTGCCCAACAATTGCAATGACTTTGCCAACCACTGTTAATCACTTATCCGACCTCCAAAAATGACTTTGCCCAACAATTGTAATGACTTTGCCGACCACAGTTAATCACTTATCCGAACTCGAAAAATGATTTTGCCCAACAATTGTAATGACTTTGCCAACCACTGGTAATCACTTATCGGACCTCAAAAAATTACTTTGCCAAACAAAAGTAATGACTTTGCCCAACAATTGTAATGACTTTGCCATCCACTGGTAATGACTTTGCCAACCACTGTTAATCACTTATCCGACCTCTAAAAATGACTTTGCCCAACAATTGAAATGACTTTGCCGACCTCTGTTAACCACTTATCCGACTTCCAAAAATGACTTTGCCCAACAATTGTAATGACTTTGCCGACCACAGTTAATCACTTATCCGAACTCGAAAAATGACTTTGCCCAACAATTGTAATGACTTTGCAGACCACAGTTAATCGCTTATCCGAACTCGAAAAATGATTTTGCCCAACAATTGAAATGACTTTGCCAACCACTGTTAATCACTTATCCGACTTCCCAAAATGACTTTGCCCAACAATTGTAATGACTTTGCCGACCACAGTTAATCACTTATCCGAACTCGAAAAATGATTTTGCCCAACAATTGCAATGACTTTGCCAACCACTGTTAATCACTTATCCGACCTCCAAAAATGACTATGCCCAACAATTGAAATGACTTTGCCGACCACAGTTAATCACTTATCCGAACTCGAAAAATGATTTTGCCAAACAATTGTAATGACTTTGCCAACCACTGTTAATCACTTATCCGACCTCGAAAAATAATTTTGCCCAACAATTAAAATGACTTTGCCCACCACTGGTAATCCCTTTCCGCCCTCTAAAAATGACTTTGCCAAACAATTGTAATGACTTTGCCATCCATGGTAATGACTTTGCCAACCACTGTTAATCACTTATCCGACCTCTAAAAATGACTTTGCCCAACAATTGAAATGACTTTGCCGACCTCTGTTAATCACTTATCCGACTTCCAAAAATGACTTTTCCCAACAATTTTAATGACTTTGCCAACCACTGTTAATCACTTATCCGACCTCCAAAAATGACTTTGCCCAACAATTGTAATGACTTTGCCGACCACAGTTAATCGCTTATCCGAACTCGAAAAATGATTTTGCCCAACAATTGAAATGACTTTGCCAACCACTGTTAATCACTTATCCGACTTCCAAAAATGACTTTGCCCAACAATTGTAATGACTTTGCCGACCACAGTTAATCACTTATCCGAACTCGAAAAATGATTTTGCCCAACAATTGCAATGACTTTGCCAACCACTGTTAATCACTTATCCGACCTCCAAAAATGACTATGCCCAACAATTGTAATGACTTTGCCGACCACAGTTAATCACTTATCCGAACTCGAAAAATGATTTTGCCCAACAATTGTAATGACTTTGCCAACCACTGTTAATCACTTATCGGACCTCCAAAAATTACTTTGCCAAACAAAAGTAATGACTTTGCCATCAATTGGTAATGACTTTGCCAGCCACTGTTAATCACTAATCCGACCCCGAAAAATAATTTTGCCCAACAATTGAAAAGGCTTTGCCAACCACTGGTAATGACTTTGACAACCACTTTTAATTCCTAATCCGACTTCCAAAAATGGATTTGCGCAACAATTGTAATGACTTTGCCAACCACTGGTAATGACTTTAGCCACCATTGATTATCACTAATCCGACATCTAAAAATGCCTTTGCCAAACAATTGTAATGACTTTGCCAACGACAGTTAATCACTAATAAGACCTCTAAAAATTGTTTTTCCAACCACTGTTAATCACTTATCCAACCTCTAAAAATGACTTTTCCCAACAATTTAATGACTTTGCCAACCACTGTTAATCACTTATCCGACCTCCAAAAATGACTAAGCCCAACAATTGTAATGACTTTGCCGATCACTGTTAATCACCTTTCCGACCTCGAAAAATGATTTTGCCCAACAATTGTAATGATTTTGCCAACCACTGTTAATCAAATATCCGACCTCTAAAAATGATTTTGCCCAACAATTGCAATGACTTTGCCAACCACTGTTAATCACTTATCCGACCTCCAAAAATGACTTTGCCCAACAATTGTAATGACTTTGCCGACCACAGTTAATCACTTATCCGACCTCGAAAAATGTTTTTGCCCAACAATTGAAATGACTTTGCCCACCACTGGTAATCCCTTTCCGCCCTCTAAAAATGACTTTGCCAAACAATTGTAATGACTTTGCCATCCACTGGTAATGACTTTGCCAACCACTGTTAATCACTTATCCGACCTCTAAAAATGACTTTGCCCAACAATTGAAATGACTTTGCCGACCTCTGTTAATCACTTATCCGACCTCGAAAAATAATTTTGCCCAACAATTGAAATGACTAAGCCAACCACTGTTTATCACTTATCCGACCTCTAAAAATGACTTTGCCAAACAATTGTAATAACTTTGCCATCCACTGGTAATGACTTTGCCAACCACTGTTAATCACTTATCCGACCTCTAAAAATGACTTTTCCCAACAATTTTAATGACTTTGCCAACCACTGTTAATCACTTATCCGACCTCCAAAAATGACTTTGCCCAACAATTGTAATGACTTTGCCGACCACAGTTAATCACTTATCCGAACTCGAAAAATGATTTTGCCCAACAATTGCAATGACTTTGCCAACCACTGTTAATCACTTATCCGACCTCCAAAAATGACTATGCCCAACAATTGTAATGACTTTGCCGACAACAGTTAATCACTTATCCGAACTCGAAAAATGATTTTGCCCAACAATTGTAATGACTTTGCCAACCACTGTTAATCACTTATCGGACCTCCAAAAATTACTTTGCCAAACAAAAGTAATGACTTTGCCATCAACTGGTAATGACTTTGCCAGCCACTGTTAATCACTAATCCGACCCCGAAAAATAATTTTGCCCAACAATTGAAAAGGCTTTGCCAACCACTGGTAATGACTTTGACAACCACTTTTAATTCCTAATCCGACTTCCAAAAATGGATTTGCGCAACAATTGTAATGACTTTGCCAACCACTGGTAATGACTTTAGCCACCATTGATTATCACTAATCCGACATCTAAAAATGCCTTTGCCAAACAATTGTAATGACTTTGCCAACGACTGTTAATCACTTATCCGACCTCCAAAAATGACTATGCCCAACAATTGTAATGACTTTGCCGACAACAGTTAATCACTTATCCGAACTCGAAAAATGATTTTGCCCAACAATTGTAATGACTTTGCCAACCACTGTTAATCACTTATCGGACCTCCAAAAATTACTTTGCCAAACAAAAGTAATGACTTTGCCATCAACTGGTAATGACTTTGCCAGCCACTGTTAATCACTAATCCGACCCCGAAAAATAATTTTGCCCAACAATTGAAAAGGCTTTGCCAACCACTGGTAATGACTTTGACAACCACTTTTAATTCCTAATCCGACTTCCAAAAATGGATTTGCGCAACAATTGTAATGACTTTGCCAACCACTGGTAATGACTTTAGCCACCATTGATTATCACTAATCCGACATATAAAAATGCCTTTGCCAAACAATTGTAATGACTTTGCCAACGACTGTTAATCACTAATAAGACCTCTAAAAATTGTTTCTCCAACCACTGTTAATCACTTATCCAACCTCTAAAAATGACTTTTCCCAACAATTTAATGACTTTGCCAACCACTGTTAATCACTTTTCCGACCTCGAAAAATGATTTTGCCCAACAATTGTAATGATTTTGCCAACCACTGTTAATCAAATATCCGACCTCTAAAAATGATTTTGCCCAACAATTGTAATGATTTTGCCAACCACTGTTAATCAAATATCCGACCTCTAAAAATGACTTTGCCAAACAATTGTAATGACTTTGCCAACCACTGTTAATCACTTATCCGACCTCGAAAAATGATTTTGCCCAACAATTGAAATGACTTTGCCCACCACTGGTAATCCCTTTCCGCCCTCTAAAAATGACTTTGCCAAACAATTGTAATGACTTTGCCAACCACTGTTAATCACTTATCCGACCTCTAAAAATGACTTTTCCCAACAATTTTAATGACTTTGCCAACCACTGTTAATCACTTATCCGACCTCCAAAAATGACTTTGCCCAACAATTGAAATGACTTTGCCGACCACAGTTAATCGCTTATCCGAACTCGAAAAATGATTTTGCCCAACAATTGAAATGACTTTGCCAACCACTGTTAATCACTTATCCGACCTCCAAAAATGACTTTGCCAAACAATTGTAATGACTTTGCCGACCACAGTTAATCACTTATCCGAACTCGAAAAATGATTTTGCCCAACAATTGCAATGACTTTGCCAACCACTGTTAATCACTTATCCGACCTCCAAAAATGACTTTGCCCAACAATTGTAATGACTTTGCCGACCACAGTTAATCACTTATCCGAACTCGAAAAATGATTTTGCCCAACAATTGTAATGACTTTGCCAACCACTGGTAATCACTTATCGGACCTCAAAAAATTACTTTGCCAAACAAAAGTAATGACTTTGCCCAACAATTGTAATGACTTTGCCGACCACAGTTAATCGCTTATCCGAACTCGAAAAATGATTTTGCCCAACAATTGAAATGACTTTGCCAACCACTGTTAATCACTTATCCGACCTCCAAAAATGACTTTGCCCAACAATTGTAATGACTTTGCCGACCACAGTTAATCACTTATCCGAACTCGAAAAATGATTTTGCCCAACAATTGCAATGACTTTGCCAACCACTGTTAATCACTTATCGGACCTCCAAAAATTACTTTGCCAAACAAAAGTAATGACTTTGCCATCAACTGGTAATGACTTTGCCAGCCACTGTTAATCACTAATCCGACCCCGAAAAATAATTTTGCCCAACAATTGAAAAGGCTTTGCCAACCACTGGTAATGAATTTGACAACCACTTTTAATTCCTAATCCGACTTCCAAAAATGGATTTGCGCAACAATTGTAATGACTTTGCCAACCACTGGTAATGACTTATCCGACCTCCAAAAATGACTTTGCCCAACAATTGTAATGACTTTGCCGACCACAGTTAATCACTTATCCGAACTCGAAAAATGATTTTGCCCAACAATTGTAATGACTTTGCCAACCACTGTTAATCACTTATCGGACCTCCAAAAATTACTTTGCCAAACAAAAGTAATGACTTTGCCATCAACTGGTAATGACTTTGCCAGCCACTGTTAATCACTAATCCGACCCCGAAAAATAATTTTGCCCAACAATTGAAAAGGCTTTGCCAACAACTGGTAATGACTTTGACAACCACTTTTAATTCCTAATCCAAATTCCAAAAATGGATTTGCGCAACAATTGTAATGACTTTGCCAACCACTGGTAATGACTTTAGCCACCATTGATTATCACTAATCCGACATCTAAAAATGCCTTTGCCAAACAATTGTAATGACTTTGCCGATCACTGTTAATCACTTTTCCGACCTCGAAAAATGATTTTGCCCAACAATTGTAATGATTTTGCCAACCACTGTTAATCAAATATCCGACCTCTAAAAATGACTTTGCCAAATAATTGTAATGACTTTGCCAACCACTGTTAATCACTTATCCGACCTCGAAAAATGATTTTGCCCAACAATTGAAATGACTTTGCCCACCACTGGTAATCCCTTTCCGCCCTCTAAAAATGACTTTGCCAAACAATTGTAATGACTTTGCCATCCACTGGTAATGACTTTGCCAACCACTGTTAATCACTTATCCGACCTCTAAAAATGACTTTTCCCAACAATTTTAATGACTTTGCCAACCACTGTTAATCACTTATCCGACCTCCATAAATGACTTTGCCCAACAATTGTAATGACTTTGTTGACCACAGTTAATCACTTATCCGAACTCGAAAAATGATTTTGCCATCCCTGGGAATGACTTTTCCAGCCACTGTTCATCCCTTATCCGACCTCTAAAAATGACTTTGCCCAACAATTGTAATGACTTTGCCCACCACTGGTTATCAGTTATCCAACCTCTAAAAATGATTTTGCCCGACAATTGAAATGACTTTGCCCACCACTGGTAATCCCTTTCCGCCCTCTAAAAATGACTTTGCCAAACAATTGTAATGACTTTGCCATCCACTGGTAATGACTTTGCCAACCACTGGTAATGACTTTGCCGACCCATGTTAATCACTTATCCGACCTCGAAAAATGATTTTGCCCAACAATTGAAATGACTTTGCCCACCACTGGTAATCCCTTTCCGCCCTCTAAAAATGACTTTTCCCAACAATTGTAATGACTTTGCCAACCACTGTTTATCACTTATCCGACCTCGAAAAATGATTTTGCCCAACAATTGAAATGACTTTGCCCACCACTGGTAATCCCTTTCCGCCCTCTCAAAATGACTTTGCCAAACAATTGTAATGACTTTGCCATCCACTGGTAATGACTTTGCCAACCACTGTTAATCACTTATCCGACCTCTAAAAATGACTTTTCCCAACAATTGTAATGACTTTGCCGACCACTGTTAACCACTTATCCGACCTCGAAAAATGATTTTTCCCAACAATTGAAATGACTTTGCCCACCACTGGTATTCCCTTTCCGCTTTCTAAAAATGACTTTGCCAAACAATTGTAATGACTTTGCAAACCACTGTTAATCACTTATCCGACCTACAAAAATGACTTTGCCCAACAATTGTAATGACTTTGCCGACCACTGTTAACCACTTATCCGACCTCGAAAAATGATTTTTCCCAACAATTGAAATGACTTTGCCCACCACTGGTAATCCCTTTCCGCCTTCTAAAAATGACTTTGCCAAACAATTGTAATAACTTTGCCATCCACTGGTAATGACTTTGCCAACAACTGTTAATCACTTATCCGACCTCTAAAAATGACTTTTCCCAACAATTTTAATGACTATGCCAACCACTGTTAATCACTTATCCGACCTCCAAAAATGACTTTGCCCAACAATTGTAATGACTTTGCCGACCACAGTTAATCACTTATCCGAACTCGAAAAATGATTTTGCCCAACAATTGAAATGACTTTGCCAACCACTGTTAATCACTTATCCGACCTCCAAATATGACTTTGCCCAACAATTGTAATGACTTTGCCGACCACAGTTAATCACTTATCCGAACTCGAAAAATGATTTTGCCCAACAATTGTAATGACTTTGCCAACCACTGTTAATCACTTATCGGACATCCAAAAATTACTTTGCCAAACAAAAGTAATGACTTTGCCATCAACTGGTAATGACTTTGCCAGCCACTGTTAATCACTAATTCGACCCCGAAAAATAATTTTGCCCAACAATTGAAAAGGCTTTGCCAACCACTGGTAATGACTTTGACAACCACTTTTAATTCCTAATCCGACTTCAAAAAATGGATTTGCGCAACAATTGTAATGACTTTGCCAACCACTGTTAATCACTAATAAGACCTCTAAAAATTGTTTTTCCCACCACTGTTAATCACTTATCCAACCTCTAAAAATGACTTTTCCCAACAATTTAATGACTTTGCCAACCACTGTTAATCACTTATCCGACCTCCAAAAATGACTAAGCCCAACAATTGTAATGACTTTGCCGATCACTGTTAATCACTTTTCCGACCTCGAAAAATGATTTTGCCCAACAATTGAAATGACTTTGCCTACCACTGTTAATCACTTATCCGACCTCCAAAAATGACTTTGCCCAACAATTGTAATGACTTTGCCGACCACAGTTAATCACTTATCCGAACTCGAAAAATGATTTTGCCCAACAATTGTAATGACTTTGCCAACCACTGTTAATCACTTATCGGACCTCCAAAAATTACTTTGCCAAACAAAAGTAATGACTTTGCCATCAACTGGTAATGACTTTGCCAGCCACTGTTAATCACTAATTCGACCCCGAAAAATAATTTTGCCCAACAATTGAAAAGGCTTTGCCAACCACTGGTAATGACTTTGACAACCACTTTTAATTCCTAATCCGACTTCAAAAAATGGATTTGCGCAACAATTGTAATGACTTTGCCAACCACTGTTAATCACTAATAAGACCTCTAAAAATTGTTTTTCCCACCACTGTTAATCACTTATCCAACCTCTAAAAATGACTGTTCCCAACAATTTAATGACTTTGCCAACCACTGTTAATCACTTATCCGACCTCCAAAAATGACTAAGCCCAACAATTGTAATGACTTTGCCGATCACTGTTAATCACTTTTCCGACCTCGAAAAATGATTTTGCCCAACAATTGTAATGATTTTGCCAACCACTGTTAATCACTTATCCGACCTCTAAAAATGACTAAGCCCAACAATTGTAATGACTTTGCCGATCACTGTTAATCACTTTTCCGACCTCGAAAAATGATTTTGCCCAACAATTGTAATGACTTTGCCAACCACTAATAATCACTTATCCGACCTCGAAAAATGATTTTGCCCAACAATTGAAATGACTTTGCCCACCACTGGTAATCCCTTTCCGCCCTCTAAAAATGACTTTGCCAAACAATTGTAATGACTTTGCCATCCACTGGTAATGACTTTGCCAACCACTGTTAATCACTTATCCGACCTCTAAAAATGACTTTTCCCAACAATTTTAATGACTTTGCCAACCAATGTTAATCACTTATCCGACCTCTAAAAATGACTTTGCCCAACAATTGTAGTGACTTTGCCAACCACTGGTAATGACTTTTCCAGCCACTGTTCATCCCTTATCCGACCTCTAAAAATGACTTTGCCCAACAATTGTAATGACTTTGCCCACCATTGGTTATCACTTATCCGACCTCTAAAAATGATTTTGCCCAACAATTGAAATGACTTTGCCCACCACTGGTAATCCCTTTCCGCCCTCTAAAAATGACTTTGCCAAACAATTGTAATGACTTTGCCATCTGCTGGTAATGACTTTGCCAACCACTGGTAATGACTTTGCCGACCACTGTTAATCACTTATCCGACCTCGAAAAATGATTTTGCCCAACAATTGAAATGACTTTGCCCACCACTGGTAATCCCTTTCCGCCCTCTAAAAATGACTTTGCCAAACAATTGTAATGACTTTGCCAACCACTGTTTATCACTTATCCGACCTCGAAAAATGATTTTGCCCAACAATTGAAATGACTTTGCCCACCACTGGTAATCCCTTTCCGCCCCCTCAAAATGACTCTGCCATCCACTGGTAATGACTTTGCCAACCACTGTTAATCACTTATCCGACCTCTAAAAATGACTTTTCCCAACAATTTTAATGACTTTGCAAACCACTGTTAATCACTTATCCGACCTACAAAAATGACTTTGCCCAACAATTGTAATGACTTTGCCGACAACTGTTAACCACTTATCCGACCTCGAAAAATGATTTTTCCCAACAATTGAAATGACTTTGCCCACCACTGGTATTCCCTTTCCGCCTTCTAAAAATTACTTTGCCAAACAATTGTAATGACTTTGCCAACCACTGTTAATCACTTATCCGACCTCCAAATATGACTCTGCCAAACAATTGTAATGACTTTGCCACCCACTGGTACTGACTTTGCCAACCACTGTTAATCACTTATCCGACCTCTAAAAATGACTTTTTCCAACAATTTTAATGACTTTAGCAACCACTGTTAATCACTTATCCGACCTCGAAAAATGATTTTGCCCAACAATTGAAATGACTTTGCCCACCACTGGTAATCCCTTTCCGCCTTCTAAAAATGACTTTGCCAAACAATTGTAATGACTTTGCCAACCACTGTTAATCACTTAGCCGACCTCCAAAAATGACTTTGCCCAACAATTGAAATGACTTTGCCAACCACTGTTAATCACTTATCCGACCTCTAAAAATGACTTTTTCCAACAATTTTAATGACTTTGCCAACCACTGTTAATCACTTATCCGACCTCGAAAAATGATTTTGCCCAACAATTGAAATGACTTTGCCCACCACTGGTAATCCCTTTCCGCCTTCTAAAAATGACTTTGCCAAACAATTGTAATGACTTTGCCAACCACTGTTAATCACTTAGCCGACCTCCAAAAATGACTTTGCCTAACAATTGTAATGACTTTGCCAACCACTGGTAATGACTTTGCAAACCACTGTTAATCACTTATCCGACCTCGAAAAATGATTTTGCCCAACAATTGAAATGACTTTGCCCACCACTGGTAATCCCTTTCCGCCTTCTAAAAATGACTTTGCCAAACAATTGTAATGACTTTGCCAACCACTGTTAACCACTTATCCGACCTCGAAAAATGATTTTTCCCAACAATTGAAATGACTTTGCCCACCACTGGTATTCCCTTTCCGCCTTCTAAAAATGACTTTGCCAAACAATTGTAATGACTTTGCAAACCACTGTTAATCACTTATCCGACCTCCAAATATGACTCTGCCAAACAATTGTAATGACTTTGCCATCCACTGGTAATGACTTTGCCAACCACTGGTTATCACTTATCCGACCTCTAAAAATGACCTTTCCCAACAATTTTAATGACTTTGCCAACCACTGTTAATCACTTATCCGACCTCGAAAAATGATTTTGCCCAACAATTGAAATGACTTTGCCCACCACTGGTAATCCCTTTCCGCCTTCTAAAAATGACTTTGCCAAACAATTGTAATAACTTTGCCATCCACTGGTAATGACTTTGCCAACAACTGTTAATCACTTATCCGACCTCTAAAAATGACTTTTCCCAACAATTTTAATGACTATGCCAACCACTGTTAATCACTTATCCGACCTCCAAAAATGACTTTGCCCAACAATTGTAATGACTTTGCCGACCACAGTTAATCACTTATCCGAACTCGAAAAATGATTTTGCCCAACAATTGAAATGACTTTGCCAACCACTGTTAATCACTTATCCGACCTCCAAAAATGACTTTCCCCAACAATTGTAATGACTTTGCCGACCACAGTTAATCACTTATCGGACATCCAAAAATTACTTTGCCAAACAAAAGTAATGACTTTGCCATCAACTGGTAATGACTTTGCCAACCACTGTTAATCACTAATTCGACCCCGAAAAATAATTTTGCCCAACAATTGAAAAGGCTTTGCCAACCACTGGTAATGACTTTGACAACCACTTTTAATTCCTAATCCGACTTCAAAAAATGGATTTGCGCAACAATTGTAATGACTTTGCCAACCACTGTTAATCACTAATAAGACCTCTAAAAATTGTTTTTCCCACCACTGTTAATCACTTATCCAACCTCTAAAAATGACTTTTCCCAACAATTTAATGACTTTGCCAACCACTGTTAATCACTTATCCGACCTCCAAAAATGACTAAGCCCAACAATTGTAATGACTTTGCCGATCACTGTTAATCACTTTTCCGACCTCGAAAAATGATTTTGCCCAACAATTGAAATGACTTTGCCTACCACTGTTAATCACTTATCCGACCTCCAAAAATGACTTTGCCCAACAATTGTAATGACTTTGCCGACCACAGTTAATCACTTATCCGAACTCGAAAAATGATTTTGCCCAACAATTGAAATGACTTTGCCCAACAATTGTAATGACTTTGCCGACCATAGTTAATCACTTATCCGAACTCGAAAAATGATTTTGCCCAACAATTGAAATGACTTTGCCAACCACTGTTAATCACTTATCCGACCTCCAAAAATGACTTTCCCCAACAATTGTAATGACTTTGCCGACCACAGTTAATCACTTATCGGACATCCAAAAATTACTTTGCCAAACAAAAGTAATGACTTTGCCATCAACTGGTAATGACTTTGCCAACCACTGTTAATCACTAATTCGACCCCGAAAAATAATTTTGCCCAACAATTGAAAAGGCTTTGCCAACCACTGGTAATGACTTTGACAACCACTTTTAATTCCTAATCCGACTTCAAAAAATGGATTTGCGCAACAATTGTAATGACTTTGCCAACCACTGTTAATCACTAATAAGACCTCTAAAAATTGTTTTTCCCACCACTGTTAATCACTTATCCAACCTCTAAAAATGACTTTTCCCAACAATTTAATGACTTTGCCAACCACTGTTAATCACTTATCCGACCTCCAAAAATGACTAAGCCCAACAATTGTAATGACTTTGCCGATCACTGTTAATCACTTTTCCGACCTCGAAAAATGATTTTGCCCAACAATTGAAATGACTTTGCCTACCACTGTTAATCACTTATCCGACCTCCAAAAATGACTTTGCCCAACAATTGTAATGACTTTGCCGACCACAGTTAATCACTTATCCGAACTCGAAAAATGATTTTGCCCAACAATTGAAATGACTTTGCCCAACAATTGTAATGACTTTGCCGACCATAGTTAATCACTTATCCGAACTCGAAAAATGATTTTGCCCAACAATTGTAATGACTTTGCCGACCACAGTTAATCACTTATCCGAACTCGAAAAATGATTTTGCCCAACAATTGTAATGACTTTGCCAACCACTGTTAATCACTTATCGGACCTCCAAAAATTACTTTGCCAAACAAAAGTAATGACTTTGCCATCAACTGGTAATGACTTTGCCAGCCACTGTTAATCACTAATTCGATCCCGAAAAATAATTTTGCCCAACAATTGAAAAGGCTTTGCCAACCACTGGTAATGACTTTGACAACCACTTTTAATTCCTAATCCGACTTCAAAAAATGGATTTGCGCAACAATTGTAATGACTTTGCCAACCACTGTTAATCACTAATAAGACCTCTAAAAATTGTTTTTCCCACCACTGTTAATCACTTATCCAACCTCTAAAAATGACTTTTCCCAACAATTTAATGACTTTGCCAACCACTGTTAATCACTTATCCGACCTCCAAAAATGACTAAGCCCAACAATTGTAATGACTTTGCCGATCACTGTTAATCACTTTTCCGACCTCGAAAAATGATTTTGCCCAACAATTGTAATGATTTTGCCAACCACTGTTAATCAAATATCCGACCTCTAAAAATGACTTTGCCAAACAATTGTAATGACTTTGCCAACCACTGTTAATCACTTATCCGACCTCGAAAAATGATTTTGCCCAACAATTGAAATGACTTTGCCCACCACTGGTAATCCCTTTCCGCCCTCTAAAAATGACTTTGCCAAACAATTGTAATGACTTTGCCATCCACTGGTAATGACTTTGCCAACCACTGTTAATCACTTATCCGACCTCTAAAAATGACTTTTCCCAACAATTTTAATGACTTTGCCAACCACTGTTAATCACTTATCCGACCTCCATAAATGACTTTGCCCAACAATTGTAATGACTTTGTTGACCACAGTTAATCACTTATCCGAACTCGAAAAATGATTTTGCCATCCACTGGGAATGACTTTGCCAACCACTGTTAATCACTTATCCGACCTCTAAAAATGACTTTGCCCAACAATTGTAGTGACTTTGCCCACCATTGGTTATCACTTATCCGACCTCTAAAAATGATTTTGCCCAACAATTGAAATGACTTTGCCCACCACTGGTAATCCCTTTCCGCCCTCTAAAAATGACTTTGCCAAACAATTGTAATGACTTTGCCATCCATTGGTAATGACTTTGCCAACCACTGGTAATGACTTTGCCGACTACTGTTAATCACTTATCCGACCTCGAAAAATGATTTTGCCCAACAATTGAAATGACTTTGCCCACCACTGGTAATCCCTTTCCGCCCTCTAAAAATGACTTTGCCAAACAATTGTAATGACTTTGCCAACCACTGTTTATCACTTATCCGACCTCCAAATATGACTCTGCCCAACAATTGAAATGACTTTGCCCACCACTGGTAATCCCTTTCCGCCCTCTCAAAATGACTCTGCCATCCACTGGTAATGACTTTGCCGACCACTGTTAATCACTTATCCGACCTCGAAAAATGATTTTGCCCAACAATTGAAATGACTTTGCCCACCACTGTTAATCACTTATCCGACCTACAAAAATGACTTTGCCCAACAATTGTAATGACTTTGCCGACCACTGTTAACCACTTATCCGACCTCGAAAAATGATTTTTCCCAACAATTGAAATGACTTTGCCCACCACTGGTATTCCCTTTCCGCCTTCTAAAAATTACTTTGCCAAACAATTGTAATGACTTTGCCAACCACTGTTAATCACTTATCCGACCTCCAAATATGACTCTGCCAAACAATTGTAATGACTTTGCCATCCACTGGTAATGACTTTGCCAACCACTGTTAATCACTTATCCGACCTCTAAAAATGACTTTTTCCAACAATTTTAATGACTTTGCCAACCACTGTTAATCACTTATCCGACCTCTAAAAATGACTTTTTCCAACAATTTTAATGACTTTGCAAACCACTGTTAATCACTTATCCGACCTACAAAAATGACTTTGCCCAACAATTGTAATGACTTTGCCGACCACTGTTAACCACTTATCCGACCTCGAAAAATGATTTTTCCCAACAATTGAAATGACTTTGCCCACCACTGGTATTCCCTTTCCGCCTTCTAAAAATTACTTTGCCAAACAATTGTAATGACTTTGCCAACCACTGTTAATCACTTATCCGACCTCCAAATATGACTCTGCCAAACAATTGCAATGACTTTGCCATCCACTGGTAATGACTTTGCCAACCACTGTTAATCACTTATCCGATCTCTAAAAATGACTTTTTCCAACAATTTTAATGACTTTGCCAACCACTGTTAATCACTTATCCGACCTCGAAAAATGATTTTGCCCAACAATTGAAATGACTTTGCCCACCACTGGTAATCCCTTTCCGCCTTCTAAAAATGACTTTGCCAAACAATTGTAATGACTTTGACAACCATTGGTAATGACTTTGCCAACCACTGGTAATGACTTTGCCGACCACTGTTAATCACTTATCCGACCTCGAAAAATGATTTTGCCCAACAATTGAAATGACTTTGCCCACCACTGTTAATCACTTATCCGACCTACAAAAATGACTTTGCCAAACAATTGTAATGACTTTGCCGACCACTGTTAACCACTTATCCGACCTCGAAAAATGATTTTTCCCAACAATTGAAATGACTTTGCCCACCACTGGTAATCCCTTTCCGCCCTCTCAAAATGACTCTGCCATCCACTGGTAATGACTTTGCCAACCACTGTTAATCACTTATCCGACCTCTAAAAATGACTTTTCCCAACAATTTTAATGACTTTGCAAACCACTGTTAATCACTTATCCGACCTACAAAAATGACTTTGCCCAACAATTGTAATGACTTTGCCGACCACTGTTAACCACTTATCCGACCTCGAAAAATGATTTTTCCCAACAATTGAAATGACTTTGCCCACCACTGGTATTCCCTTTCCGCCTTCTAAAAATTACTTTGCCAAACAATTGTAATGACTTTGCCAACCACTGTTAATCACTTATCCGACCTCCAAATATGACTCTGCCAAACAATTGTAATGACTTTGCCATCCACTGGTAATGACTTTGCCAACCACTGTTAATCACTTATCCGACCTCTAAAAATGACTTTTTCCAACAATTTTAATGACTTTGCCAACCACTGTTAATCACTTATCCGACCTCTAAAAATGACTTTTTCCAACAATTTTAATGACTTTGCAAACCACTGTTAATCACTTATCCGACCTACAAAAATGACTTTGCCCAACAATTGTAATGACTTTGCCGACCACTGTTAACCACTTATCCGACCTCGAAAAATGATTTTTCCCAACAATTGAAATGACTTTGCCCACCACTGGTATTCCCTTTCCGCCTTCTAAAAATTACTTTGCCAAACAATTGTAATGACTTTGCCAACCACTGTTAATCACTTATCCGACCTCCAAATATGACTCTGCCAAACAATTGTAATGACTTTGCCATCCACTGGTAATGACTTTGCCAACCACTGTTAATCACTTATCCGACCTCTAAAAATGACTTTTTCCAACAATTTTAATGACTTTGCCAACCACTGTTAATCACTTATCCGACCTCGAAAAATGATTTTGCCCAACAATTGAAATGACTTTGCCCACCACTGGTAATCCCTTTCCGCCTTCTAAAAATGACTTTGCCAAACAATTGTAATGACTTTGACAACCATTGGTAATGACTTTGCCAACCACTGGTAATGACTTTGCCGACCACTGTTAATCACTTATCCGACCTCGAAAAATGATTTTGCCCAACAATTGAAATGACTTTGCCCACCACTGTTAATCACTTATCCGACCTACAAAAATGACTTTGCCAAACAATTGTAATGACTTTGCCGACCACTGTTAACCACTTATCCGACCTCGAAAAATGATTTTTCCCAACAATTGAAATGACTTTGCCCACCACTGGCAATCCCTTTCCGCCCTCTCAAAATGACTCTGCCATCCACTGGTAATGACTTTGCCAACCACTGTTAATCACTTATCCGACCTCTAAAAATGACTTTTCCCAACAATTTTAATGACTTTGCAAACCACTGTTAATCACTTATCCGACCTACAAAAATGACTTTGCCCAACAATTGTAATGACTTTGCCGACCACTGTTAACCACTTATCCGACCTCGAAAAATGATTTTTCCCAACAATTGAAATGACTTTGCCCACCACTGGTATTCCCTTTCCGCCTTCTAAAAATTACTTTGCCAAACAATTGTAATGACTTTGCCAACCACTGTTAATCACTTATCCGACCTCCAAATATGACTCTGCCAAACAATTGTAATGACTTTGCCATCCACTGGTAATGACTTTGCCAACCACTGTTAATCACTTATCCGACCTCTAAAAATGACTTTTTCCAACAATTTTAATGACTTTGCCAACCACTGTTAATCACTTATCCGACCTCTAAAAATGACTTTTTCCAACAATTTTAATGACTTTGCAAACCACTGTTAATCACTTATCCGACCTACAAAAATGACTTTGCCCAACAATTGTAATGACTTTGCCGACCACTGTTAACCACTTATCCGACCTCGAAAAATGATTTTTCCCAACAATTGAAATGACTTTGCCCACCACTGGTATTCCCTTTCCGCCTTCTAAAAATTACTTTGCCAAACAATTGTAATGACTTTGCCAACCACTGTTAATCACTTATCCGACCTCCAAATATGACTCTGCCAAACAATTGTAATGACTTTGCCATCCACTGGTAATGACTTTGCCAACCACTGTTAATCACTTATCCGACCTCTAAAAATGACTTTTTCCAACAATTTTAATGACTTTGCCAACCACTGTTAATCACTTATCCGACCTCGAAAAATGATTTTGCCCAACAATTGAAATGACTTTGCCCACCACTGGTAATCCCTTTCCGCCTTCTAAAAATGACTTTGCCAAACAATTGTAATGACTTTGCCAACCACTGTTAATCACTTATCCGACCTCGAAAAATGATTTTGCCCAACAATTGAAATGACTTTGCCCACCACTGGTAATCCCTTTCCGCCTTCTAAAAATGACTTTGCCAAACAATTGTAATGACTTTGCCAACCACTGTTAATCACTTAGCCGACCTCCAAAAATGACTTTGCCCAACAATTGAAATGACTTTGCCAACCACTGTTAATCACTTATCCGACCTCTAAAAATGTCTTTGCCAAACAATTGTAATGACTTTGCCATCCACTGGTAATGACTTTGCCAACCACTGTTAATCACTTAGCCGACCTCCAAAAATGACTTTGCCCAACAATTGAAATGACTTTGTCAACCACTGTTAATCAATTATCCGACCTACAAAAATGACTTTGCCTAACAATTGTAATGACTTTGCCAACCACTGGTAATGACTTTGCCGACCACTGTTAATCACTTATCCGACCTCGAAAAATGATTTTGCCCACTAATTGAAATGACTTTGCCTACCACCGGTAATCCATTTCCGCCTTCTAAAAATGACTTTGCCAATCAATTGTAATGACTTTGCCATCCACTGGTAATGACTTTGCCAACCACTGTTAATCACTTATCCGACCTCGAAAAATGATTTTGCCCAGCAATTGAAATGACTTTGCCAACAACTGTGAAACACTTATCCGACCTCTAAAAATGACTTTTCCCAGCAATTTTAATGACTTTGCCAAACACTTTTAATTACTAATCTGACCTCTTAAAATATCTTTGCCCAACAATTGTAATGACTTTGCTAACCCATGTAAATCACTTATCCGACCTCTAAAAATGTCTTTGCCATCCACTGGTAATGACTTTGCCAGCCACTGTTAATCACTTATCCGACCTCTAAAAATGACTTTTCCCAACAATTTTAATGACTTTGCCAACCACTGTTAATCACTTGTCCGACCTCCATAAATGACTTTGCCCAACAATTGTAATGACTTTGTTGACCACAGTAAATCACTTATCCGAACTCGAAAAATGATTTTGCCATCCACTGGGAATGACTTTGCCAACCAATGTTAATCACTTATCCGACCTCTAAAAATGACTTTGCCCAACAATTGTAGTGACTTTGCCAACCACTGGTAATGACTTTTCCAGCCACTGTTCATCCCTTATCCGACCTCTAAAAATGACTTTGCCCAACAATTGTAATGACTTTGCCCACCATTGGTTATCACTTATCCGACCTCTAAAAATGATTTTGCCCAACAATTGAAATGACTTTGCCCACCACTGGTAATCCCTTTCCGCCCTCTAAAAATGACTTTGCCAAACAATTGTAATGACTTTGCCATCCACTGGTAATGACTTTGCCAACCACTGGTAATGACTTTGCCGACCACTGTTAATCACTTATCCGACCTCGAAAAATGATTTTGCCCAACAATTGAAATGACTTTGCCCACCACTGGTAATCCCTTTCCGCCCTCTAAAAATGACTTTGCCAAACAATTGTAATGACTTTGCCAACCACTGTTTATCACTTATCCGACCTCGAAAAATGATTTTGCCCAACAATTGAAATGACTTTGCCCACCACTGGTAATCCCTTTCCGCCCCCTCAAAATGACTCTGCCATCCACTGGTAATGACTTTGCCAACCACTGTTAATCACTTATCCGACCTCTAAAAATGACTTTTCCCAACAATTTTAATGACTTTGCAAACCACTGTTAATCACTTATCCGACCTACAAAAATGACTTTGCCCAACAATTGTAATGACTTTGCCGACAACTGTTAACCACTTATCCGACCTCGAAAAATGATTTTTCCCAACAATTGAAATGACTTTACCCACCACTGGTATTCCCTTTCCGCCTTCTAAAAATTACTTTGCCAAACAATTGTAATGACTTTGCCAACCACTGTTAATCACTTATCCGACCTCCAAATATGACTCTGCCAAACAATTGTAATGACTTTGCCATCCACTGGTAATGACTTTGCCAACCACTGTTAATCACTTATCCGACCTCTAAAAATGACTTTTTCCAACAATTTTAATGACTTTGCCAACCACTGTTAATCACTTATCCGACCTCGAAAAATGATTTTGCCCAACAATTGAAATGACTTTGCCCACCACTGGTAATCCCTTTCCGCCTTCTAAAAATGACTTTGCCAAACAATTGTAATGACTTTGCCAACCACTGTTAATCACTTAGCCGACCTCCAAAAATGACTTTGCCCAACAATTGAAATGACTTTGCCAACCACTGTTAATCACTTATCCGACCTCTAAAAATGACTTTTTCCAACAATTTTAATGACTTTGCCAACCACTGTTAATCACTTATCCGACCTCGAAAAATGATTTTGCCCAACAATTGAAATGACTTTGCCCACCACTGGTAATCCCTTTCCGCCTTCTAAAAATGACTTTGCCAAACAATTGTAATGACTTTGCCAACCACTGTTAATCACTTAGCCGACCTCCAAAAATGACTTTGCCTAACAATTGTAATGACTTTGCCAACCACTGGTAATGACTTTGCAAACCACTGTTAATCACTTATCCGACCTCGAAAAATGATTTTGCCCAACAATTGAAATGACTTTGCCCACCACTGGTAATCCCTTTCCGCCTTCTAAAAATGACTTTGCCAAACAATTGTAATGACTTTGCCAACCACTGTTAACCACTTATCCGACCTCGAAAAATGATTTTTCCCAACAATTGAAATGACTTTGCCCACCACTGGTATTCCCTTTCCGCCTTCTAAAAATGACTTTGCCAAACAATTGTAATGACTTTGCAAACCACTGTTAATCACTTATCCGACCTCCAAATATGACTCTGCCAAACAATTGTAATGACTTTGCCATCCACTGGTAATGACTTTGCCAACCACTGGTTATCACTTATCCGACCTCTAAAAATGACCTTTCCCAACAATTTTAATGACTTTGCCAACCACTGTTAATCACTTATCCGACCTCGAAAAATGATTTTGCCCAACAATTGAAATGACTTTGCCCACCACTGGTAATCCCTTTCCGCCTTCTAAAAATGACTTTGCCAAACAATTGTAATAACTTTGCCATCCACTGGTAATGACTTTGCCAACAACTGTTAATCACTTATCCGACCTCTAAAAATGACTTTTCCCAACAATTTTAATGACTATGCCAATCACTGTTAATCACTTATCCGACCTCCAAAAATGACTTTGCCCAACAATTGTAATGACTTTGCCGACCACAGTTAATCACTTATCCGAACTCGAAAAATGATTTTGCCCAACAATTGAAATGACTTTGCCAACCACTGTTAATCACTTATCCGACCTCCAAAAATGACTTTCCCCAACAATTGTAATGACTTTGCCGACCACAGTTAATCACTTATCGGACATCCAAAAATTACTTTGCCAAACAAAAGTAATGACTTTGCCATCAACTGGTAATGACTTTGCCAACCACTGTTAATCACTAATTCGACCCCGAAAAATAATTTTGCCCAACAATTGAAAAGGCTTTGCCAACCACTGGTAATGACTTTGACAACCACTTTTAATTCCTAATCCGACTTCAAAAAATGGATTTGCGCAACAATTGTAATGACTTTGCCAACCACTGTTAATCACTAATAAGACCTCTAAAAATTGTTTTTCCCACCACTGTTAATCACTTATCCAACCTCTAAAAATGACTTTTCCCAACAATTTAATGACTTTGCCAACCACTGTTAATCACTTATCCGACCTCCAAAAATGACTAAGCCCAACAATTGTAATGACTTTGCCGATCACTGTTAATCACTTTTCCGACCTCGAAAAATGATTTTGCCCAACAATTGAAATGACTTTGCCTACCACTGTTAATCACTTATCCGACCTCCAAAAATGACTTTGCCCAACAATTGTAATGACTTTGCCGACCACAGTTAATCACTTATCCGAACTCGAAAAATGATTTTGCCCAACAATTGAAATGACTTTGCCCAACAATTGTAATGACTTTGCCGACCATAGTTAATCACTTATCCGAACTCGAAAAATGATTTTGCCCAACAATTGTAATGACTTTGCCGACCACAGTTAATCACTTATCCGAACTCGAAAAATGATTTTGCCCAACAATTGTAATGACTTTGCCAACCACTGTTAATCACTTATCGGACCTCCAAAAATTACTTTGCCAAACAAAAGTAATGACTTTGCCATCAACTGGTAATGACTTTGCCAGCCACTGTTAATCACTAATTCGATCCCGAAAAATAATTTTGCCCAACAATTGAAAAGGCTTTGCCAACCACTGGTAATGACTTTGACAACCACTTTTAATTCCTAATCCGACTTCAAAAAATGGATTTGCGCAACAATTGTAATGACTTTGCCAACCACTGTTAATCACTAATAAGACCTCTAAAAATTGTTTTTCCCACCACTGTTAATCACTTATCCAACCTCTAAAAATGACTTTTCCCAACAATTTAATGACTTTGCCAACCACTGTTAATCACTTATCCGACCTCCAAAAATGACTAAGCCCAACAATTGTAATGACTTTGCCGATCACTGTTAATCACTTTTCCGACCTCGAAAAATGATTTTGCCCAACAATTGTAATGATTTTGCCAACCACTGTTAATCAAATATCCGACCTCTAAAAATGACTTTGCCAAACAATTGTAATGACTTTGCCAACCACTGTTAATCACTTATCCGACCTCGAAAAATGATTTTGCCCAACAATTGAAATGACTTTGCCCACCACTGGTAATCCCTTTCCGCCCTCTAAAAATGACTTTGCCAAACAATTGTAATGACTTTGCCATCCACTGGTAATGACTTTGCCAACCACTGTTAATCACTTATCCGACCTCTAAAAATGACTTTTCCCAACAATTTTAATGACTTTGCCAACCACTGTTAATCACTTATCCGACCTCCATAAATGACTTTGCCCAACAATTGTAATGACTTTGTTGACCACAGTTAATCACTTATCCGAACTCGAAAAATGATTTTGCCATCCACTGGGAATGACTTTGCCAACCACTGTTAATCACTTATCCGACCTCTAAAAATGACTTTGCCCAACAATTGTAGTGACTTTGCCCACCATTGGTTATCACTTATCCGACCTCTAAAAATGATTTTGCCCAACAACTGAAATGACTTTGCCCACCACTGGTAATCCCTTTCCGCCCTCTAAAAATGACTTTGCCAAACAATTGTAATGACTTTGCCATCCATTGGTAATGACTTTGCCAACCACTGGTAATGACTTTGCCGACTACTGTTAATCACTTATCCGACCTCGAAAAATGATTTTGCCCAACAATTGAAATGACTTTGCCCACCACTGGTAATCCCTTTCCGCCCTCTAAAAATGACTTTGCCAAACAATTGTAATGACTTTGCCAACCACTGTTTATCACTTATCCGACCTCGAAAAATGATTTTGCCCAACAATTGAAATGACTTTGCCCACCACTGGTAATCCCTTTCCGCCCTCTCAAAATGACTCTGCCATCCACTGGTAATGACTTTGCCGACCACTGTTAATCACTTATCCGACCTCGAAAAATGATTTTGCCCAACAATTGAAATGACTTTGCCCACCACTGTTAATCACTTATCCGACCTACAAAAATGACTTTGCCCAACAATTGTAATGACTTTGCCGACCACTGTTAACCACTTATCCGACCTCGAAAAATGATTTTTCCCAACAATTGAAATGACTTTGCCCACCACTGGTATTCCCTTTCCGCCTTTTAAAAATTACTTTGCCAAACAATTGTAATGACTTTGCCAACCACTGTTAATCACTTATCCGACCTCCAAATATGACTCTGCCAAACAATTGTAATGACTTTGCCATCCACTGGTAATGACTTTGCCAACCACTGTTAATCACTTATCCGACCTCTAAAAATGACTTTTTCCAACAATTTTAATGACTTTGCCAACCACTGTTAATCACTAATCCGACCTCTAAAAATGACTTTTTCCAACAATTTTAATGACTTTGCAAACCACTGTTAATCACTTATCCGACCTACAAAAATGACTTTGCCCAACAATTGTAATGACTTTGCCGACCACTGTTAACCACTTATCCGACCTCGAAAAATGATTTTTCCCAACAATTGAAATGACTTTGCCCACCACTGGTATTCCCTTTCCGCCTTCTAAAAATTACTTTGCCAAACAATTGCAATGACTTTGCCATCCACTGGTAATGACTTTGCCAACCACTGTTAATCACTTATCCGATCTCTAAAAATGACTTTTTCCAACAATTTTAATGACTTTGCCAACCACTGTTAATCACTTATCCGACCTCGAAAAATGATTTTGCCCAACAATTGAAATGACTTTGCCCACCACTGGTAATCCCTTTCCGCCTTCTAAAAATGACTTTGCCAAACAATTGTAATGACTTTGACAACCATTGGTAATGACTTTGCCAACCACTGGTAATGACTTTGCCGACCACTGTTAATCACTTATCCGACCTCGAAAAATGATTTTGCCCAACAATTGAAATGACTTTGCCCACCACTGTTAATCACTTTTCCGACCTACAAAAATGACTTTGCCAAACAATTGTAATGACTTTGCCGACCACTGTTAACCACTTATCCGACCTCGAAAAATGATTTTTCCCAACAATTGAAATGACTTTGCCCACCACTGGTAATCCCTTTCCGCCCTCTCAAAATGACTCTGCCATCCACTGGTAATGACTTTGCCAACCACTGTTAATCACTTATCCGACCTCTAAAAATGACTTTTCCCAACAATTTTAATGACTTTGCAAACCACTGTTAATCACTTATCCGACCTACAAAAATGACTTTGCCCAACAATTGTAATGACTTTGCCGACCACTGTTAACCACTTATCCGACCTCGAAAAATGATTTTTCCCAACAATTGAAATGACTTTGCCCACCACTGGTATTCCCTTTCCGCCTTCTAAAAATTACTTTGCCAAACAATTGTAATGACTTTGCCAACCACTGTTAATCACTTATCCGACCTCCAAATATGACTCTGCCAAACAATTGTAATGACTTTGCCATCCACTGGTAATGACTTTGCCAACCACTGTTAATCACTTATCCGACCTCTAAAAATGACTTTTTCCAACAATTTTAATGACTTTGCCAACCACTGTTAATCACTTATCCGACCTCTAAAAATGACTTTTTCCAACAATTTTAATGACTTTGCAAACCACTGTTAATCACTTATCCGACCTACAAAAATGACTTTGCCCAACAATTGTAATGACTTTGCCGACCACTGTTAACCACTTATCCGACCTCGAAAAATGATTTTTCCCAACAATTGAAATGACTTTGCCCACCACTGGTATTCCCTTTCCGCCTTCTAAAAATTACTTTGCCAAACAATTGTAATGACTTTGCCAACCACTGTTAATCACTTATCCGACCTCCAAATATGACTCTGCCAAACAATTGTAATGACTTTGCCATCCACTGGTAATGACTTTGCCAACCACTGTTAATCACTTATCCGACCTCTAAAAATGACTTTTTCCAACAATTTTAATGACTTTGCCAACCACTGTTAATCACTTATCCGACCTCGAAAAATGATTTTGCCCAACAATTGAAATGACTTTGCCCACCACTGGTAATCCCTTTCCGCCTTCTAAAAATGACTTTGCCAAACAATTGTAATGACTTTGCCAACCACTGTTAATCACTTAGCCGACCTCCAAAAATGACTTTGCCCAACAATTGAAATGACTTTGCCGACCACTGTTAATCACTTATCCGACCTCGAAAAATGATTTTTCCCAACAATTTTAATGACTTTGCCAACCACTTTTAATTACTAATCTGACCTCTTAAAATATCTTTGCCCAACAATTGTAATGACTTTGCTAACCCATGTAAATCACTTATCCGACCTCTAAAAATGTCTTTGCCAAACAATTGTAATGACTTTGCCATCCACTGGTAATGACTTTGCCAACCACTGTTAATCACTTAGCCGACCTCCAAAAATGACTTTGCCCAACAATTGAAATGACTTTGTCAACCACTGTTAATCAATTATCCGACCTACAAAAATGACTTTGCCTAACAATTGTAATGACTTTGCCAACCACTGGTAATGACTTTGCCGACCACTGTTAATCACTTATCCGACCTCGAAAAATGATTTTGCCCACTAATTGAAATGACTTTGCCTACCACCGGTAATCCATTTCCGCCTTCTAAAAATGACTCTGCCAATCAATTGTAATGACTTTGCCATCCACTGGTAATGACTTTGCCAACCACTGTTAATCACTTATCCGACCTCGAAAAATGATTTTGCCCAGCAATTGAAATGACTTTGCCAACAACTGTGAAACACTTATCCGACCTCTAAAAATGACTTTTCCCAGCAATTTTAATGACTTTGCCAAACACTTTTAATTACTAATCTGACCTCTTAAAATATCTTTGCCCAACAATTGTAATGACTTTGCTAACCCATGTAAATCACTTATCCGACCTCTAAAAATGTCTTTGCCATCCACTGGTAATGACTTTGCCAACCACTGTTAATCACCTATCCGACCTCTAAAAATGATTTTTCCCAACAATTGTAATGACTTTGCCAACCACTGTTTATCACTTATCCGACCTCCAAAAATGACTTTGCCCAGCAATTGTAATGAATTTGCCAACCACTGTTAATCACTTCGCCGACCTCCAAAAATTACTTTGCCAAACAAAAGTAATGACTTTGCCACCAACTGGTAATGACTTTGCCAGCCACTGTTAATCACTTATCCGACCTCGAAAAATGATTTTGCCCTACAATTGAAATGGCTTTGCCAACCACTGGTAATGACTTTAGCCACCACTGATTATCACTTATCCGACATCTAAAAATGCCTTTGTCAAACAATTGTAATGACTTTGCCAAACAATTGTAATGACTTTGCCAACCACTGTTAATCACTTATCCGACCTCCAAAAATTACTTTGCCTAACAATTGTAATGACTTTGCCAACCACTGGTAATGACTTTGCCAGCCACTGTTCATCCTTTATCCGACCTCTGAAAATGACTTTGCCCAACAATTGTAATGACTTTGCCCACCACTGGTTATCACTTATCCGACCTCTAAAAATGACTCTGCCAAACAATTGAAATGACTTTGCCATCCACTGGTAATGACTTTGCCGACCACTGTTAATCACTTATCCGACCTCGAAAAATGATTTTGCCCACTAATTGAAATGACTTTGCCCACCACCGGTAATCCCTTTCCGCCCTCTTAAAATGACTTTGCCAAACAATTGTAATGACTTTGCCATCCACTGGTAATGACTTTGCCAACCACTGTTAATCACTTATCCGACCTCGAAAAATGATTTTGCCCAGCAATTGAAATGACTTTGCCAGCAACTGTGAAACACTTATCCGACCTCTAAAAATGACTTTTCCCAACAATTTTAATGACTTTGCTAACCACTTTTAATTACTAATCTGACCTCTTAAAATATCTTTGCCCAACAATTGTAATGACTTTGCTAACCCATGTAAATCAATTATCCGACCTCTAAAAATGTCTTTGCCATCCACTGGTAATGACTTTGCCAACCACTGTTAAACACTTATCCGACCTCTAAAAATGACTTTTCCCAACAATTGTAATGACTTTGCCAACCACTGTTTATCACTTATCCGACCTCCAAAAATGACTTTGCCCAACAATTGTAATGAATTTGCCAACCACTGTTAATCACTTAGCCGACCTCCAAAAATTACTTTGCCAAACAAAAGTAATGACTTTGCCATCAACTGGTAATGACTTTGCCAGCCACTGTTAATCACTTATTCGACCTCGAAAAATGATTTTGCCCAGCAATTGTAATGACTTTGCCCACCACTGGTATTCCCTTTCCGCCTTCTAAAAATGACTTTGCCAAACAATTGTTATGACTTTGCCAACCACTGTTAATCACTTATCCGACCTCCAAATATGACTCTGCCAAACAATTGTAATGACTTTGCCATCCACTGGTAATGACTTTGCCAACCACTGGTTATCACTTATCCGACCTCGAAAAATGATTTTGCCCACTAATTGAAATGACTTTGCCCACCACCGGTAATCCCTTTCCGCCCTCTTAAAATGACTTTGCCAAACAATTGTAATGACTTTGCCATCCACTGGTAATGACTTTGCCAACCACTGTTAATCACTTATCCGACCTCGAAAAATGATTTTGCCCAGCAATTGAAATGACTTTGCCAGCAACTGTGAAAGACTTATCCGACCTCTAAAAATGACTTTTCCCAAAAATTTAATGACTTTGCTAACCACTTTTAATTACTAATCTGACCTCTTAAAATATCTTTGCCCAACAATTGTAATGACTTTGCTAACCCATGTAAATCAATTATCCGACCTCTAAAAATGTCTTTGCCATCCACTTGTAATGACTTTGCCAACCACTGTTAAACACTTATCCGACCTCTAAAAATGACTTTTCCCAACAATTGTAATGACTTTGCCAGCCACTGTTTATCACTTATCCGACCTCCAAAAATGACTTTGCCCAACAATTGTAATGAATTTGCCAACCACTGTTAATCACTTAGCCGACCTCCAAAAATTACTTTGCCAAACAAAAGTAATGACTTTGCCATCAACTGGTAATGACTTTGCCAGCCACTGTTAATCACTTATTCGACCTCGAAAAATGATTTTGCCAAACAATTGTAATGACTTTGCCCACCACTGGTATTCCCTTTCCGCCTTCTAAAAATGACTTTGCCAAACAATTGTTATGACTTTGCCAACCACTGTTAATCACTTATCCGACCTCCAAATATGACTCTGCCAAACAATTGTAATGACTTTGCCATCCACTGGTAATGACTTTGCCAACCACTGGTTATCACTTATCCGACCTCTAAAAATGACCTTTCCCAACAATTTTAATGACTTTGCCAACCACTGTTAATCACTTATCCGACCTCGAAAAATGATTTTGCCCAACAATTGAAATAACTTTGCCCACCACTGGTAATCCCTTTCCGCCTTCTAAAAATGACTTTGCCAAACAATTGTAATAACTTTGCCATCCACTGGTAATGATTTTGCCAACCACTGTTAATCACTTATCCGACCTCTCAAAATGACTTTTCCCAACAATTTTAATGACTTTGCCAACCACTGTTAATCACTTATCCGACCTCCAAAAATGACTTTGCCCAACAATTGTAATGACTTTGCCGACCACAGTTAATCACTTATCCGAACTCGAAAAATGATTTTGCCCAACAATTGAAATGACTTTGCCAACCACTGTTAATCACTTATCCGACCTCCAAAAATGACTTTGCCCAACAATTGTAATGACTTTGCCGACCACAGTTAATCACTTATCCGAACTCGAAAAATGATTTTGCCCAACAATTGAAATGACTTTGCCAACCACTGTTAATCACTTATCCGACCTCCAAAAATGACTTTGCCCAACAATTGTAATGACTTTGCCGACCACAGTTAATCACTTATCCGAACTCGAAAAATGATTTTGCCCAACAATTGTAATGACTTTGCCAACCACTGTTAATCACTTATCGGACCTCCAAAAATTACTTTGCCAAACAAAAGTAATGACTTTGCCATCAACTGGTAATGACTTTGCCAGCCACTGTTAATCACTAATCCGACCCCGAAAAATAATTTTGCCCAACAATTGAAAAGGCTTTGCCAACCACTGGTAATGACTTTGACAACCACTTTTAATTCCTAAACCGACTTCCAAAAAAGGATTTGCGCAACAATTGTAATGACTTTGCCAACCACTGGTAATGACTTTAGCCACCACTGATTATCACTAATCCGACATCTAAAAATGCCTTTGCCAAACAATTGTAATGACTTTGCCAACCACTGTTAATCACTAATAAGACCTCTAAAAATTGTTTTTCCAACCACTGTTAATCACTTATCCAACCTCTAAAAATGACTTTTCCCAACAATTTAATGACTTTGCCAACCACTGTTAATCACTTATCCGACCTCCAAAAATGACTAAGCCCAACAATTGTAATGACTTTGCCGATCACTGTTAATCACTTTTCCGACCTCGAAAAATGATTTTGCCCAACAATTGTAATGATTTTGCCAACCACTGTTAATCAAATATCCGACCTCTAAAAATGACTTTGTCAAACAATTGTAATGACTTTGCCAACCACTGTTAATCACTTATCCGACCTCGAAAAATGATTTTGCCCAACAATTGAAATGACTTTGCCCACCACTGGTAATCCCTTTCCGCCCTCTAAAAATGACTTTGCCAAACAATTGTAATGACTTTGCCATCCATTGGTAATGACTTTGCCAACCACTGTTAATCACTTATCCGACCTCTAAAAATGACTTTTCCCAACAATTTTAATGACTTTGCCAACCACTGTTAATCACTTATCCGACCTCCATAAATGACTTTGCCCAACAATTGTAATGACTTTGTTGACCACAGTTAATCACTTATCCGAACTCGAAAAATGATTTTGCCATCCACTGGGAATGACTTTGCCAACCACTGTTAATCACTTATCCGACCTCTAAAAATGCTTTTGCCCAACAATTGTAATGACTTTGCCGACCACAGTTAATCACTTATCCGAACTCGAAAAATGATTTTGCCCAACAATTGAAATGACTTTGCCAACCACTGTTAATCACTTATCCGACCTCCAAAAATGACTTTGCCCAACAATTGTAATGACTTTGCCGACCACAGTTAATCACTTATCCGAACTCGAAAAATGATTTTGCCCAACAATTGAAATGACTTTGCCAACCACTGTTAATCACTTATCCGACCTCCAAAAATGACTTTGCCCAACAATTGTAATGACTTTGCCGACCACAGTTAATCACTTATCCGAACTCGAAAAATGATTTTGCCCAACAATTGTAATGACTTTGCCAACCACTGTTAATCACTTATCGGACCTCCAAAAATTACTTTGCCAAACAAAAGTAATGACTTTGCCATCAACTGGTAATGACTTTGCCAGCCACTGTTAATCACTAATCCGACCCCGAAAAATAATTTTGCCCAACAATTGAAAAGGCTTTGCCAACCACTGGTAATGACTTTGACAACCACTTTTAATTCCTAAACCGACTTCCAAAAAAGGATTTGCGCAACAATTGTAATGACTTTGCCAACCACTGGTAATGACTTTAGCCACCACTGATTATCACTAATCCGACATCTAAAAATGCCTTTGCCAAACAATTGTAATGACTTTGCCAACCACTGTTAATCACTAATAAGACCTCTAAAAATTGTTTTTCCAACCACTGTTAATCACTTATCCAACCTCTAAAAATGACTTTTCCCAACAATTTAATGACTTTGCCAACCACTGTTAATCACTTATCCGACCTCCAAAAATGACTAAGCCCAACAATTGTAATGACTTTGCCGATCACTGTTAATCACTTTTCCGACCTCGAAAAATGATTTTGCCCAACAATTGTAATGATTTTGCCAACCACTGTTAATCAAATATCCGACCTCTAAAAATGACTTTGTCAAACAATTGTAATGACTTTGCCAACCACTGTTAATCACTTATCCGACCTCGAAAAATGATTTTGCCCAACAATTGAAATGACTTTGCCCACCACTGGTAATCCCTTTCCGCCCTCTAAAAATGACTTTGCCAAACAATTGTAATGACTTTGCCATCCATTGGTAATGACTTTGCCAACCACTGTTAATCACTTATCCGACCTCTAAAAATGACTTTTCCCAACAATTTTAATGACTTTGCCAACCACTGTTAATCACTTATCCGACCTCCATAAATGACTTTGCCCAACAATTGTAATGACTTTGTTGACCACAGTTAATCACTTATCCGAACTCGAAAAATGATTTTGCCATCCACTGGGAATGACTTTGCCAACCACTGTTAATCACTTATCCGACCTCTAAAAATGCTTTTGCCCAACAATTGTAGTGACTTTGCCAACCACTGGTAATGACTTTTCCAGCCACTGTTCATCCCTTATCCGACCTCTAAAAATGACTTTGCCCAACAATTGTAATGACTTTGCCCACCACTGGTTATCACTTATCCGACCTCTAAAAATGATTTTGCCCAACAATTGAAATGACTTTGCCCACCACTGGTAATCCCTTTCCGGCCACTGTTCATCCCTTATCCGACCTCTAAAAATGACTTTGCCCAACAATTGTAATGACTTTGCCCACCACTGGTTATCACTTATCCGACCTCTAAAAATGACTTTGCCAAACAATTGTAATGACTTTGCCATCCACTGGTAATGACTTTGCCAACCACTGTTAATCACTTATCCGACCTCTAAAAATGACTTTTCCCAACAATTTTAATGACTTTGCCAACCACTGTTAATCACTTATCCGACCTCCATAAATGACTTTGCCCAACAATTGTAATGACTTTGTTGACCACAGTTAATCACTTATCCGAACTCGAAAAATGATTTTGCCATCCACTGGGAATGACTTTGCCAACCACTGTTAATCACTTATCCGACCTCTAAAAATGACTTTGCCCAACAATTGTAGTGACTTTGCCAACCACTGGTAATGACTTTTCCAGCCACTGTTCATCCCTTATCCGACCTCTAAAAATGACTTTTCCCAACAATTTAATGACTTTGCCAACCACTGTTAATCACTTATCCGACCTCCAAAAATGACTAAGCCCAACAATTGTAATGACTTTGCCGATCACTGTTAATCACTTTTCCGACCTCGAAAAATGATTTTGCCCAACAATTGTAATGATTTTGCCAACCACTGTTAATCAAATATCCGACCTCTAAAAATGACTTTGCCAAACAATTGTAATGACTTTGCCAACCACTGTTAATCACTTATCCGACCTCTAAAAATGACTTTGCCCAACAATTGTAATGACTTTGCCCACCACTGGTTATCACTTATCCGACCTCTAAAAATGACTTTGCCAAACAATTGTAATGACTTTGCCATCCACTGGTAATGACTTTGCCAACCACTGTTAATCACTTATCCGACCTCTAAAAATGACTTTTCCCAACAATTTTAATGACTTTGCCAACCACTGTTAATCACTTATCCGACCTCCATAAATGACTTTGCCCAACAATTGTAATGACTTTGTTGACCACAGTTAATCACTTATCCGAACTCGAAAAATGATTTTGCCATCCACTGGGAATGACTTTGCCAACCACTGTTAATCACTTATCCGACCTCTAAAAATGACTTTGCCCAACAATTGTAGTGACTTTGCCAACCACTGGTAATGACTTTTCCAGCCACTGTTCATCCCTTATCCGACCTCTAAAAATGACTTTGCCCAACAATTGTAATGACTTTGCCCACCACTGGTTATCACTTATCCGACCTCTAAAAATGATTTTGCCCAACAATTGAAATGACTTTGCCCACCACTGGTAATCCCTTTCCGCCCTCTAAAAATGACTTTGCCAAACAATTGTAATGACTTTGCCATCCACTGGTAATGACTTTGCCAACCACTGGTAATGACTTTGCCGACCACTGTTAATCACTTATCCGACCTCGAAAAATGATTTTGCCCAACAATTGAAATGACTTTGCCCACCACTGGTAATCCCCTTCCGCCCTCTAAAAATGAATTTGCCAAACAATTGTAATGACTTTGCCAACCACTGTTTATCACTTATCCGACCTCGAAAAATGATTTTGCCCAACAATTGAAATGACTTTGCCCTCCACTGGTAAACCCTTTCCGCCCTCTCAAAATGACTTTGCCAAACAATTGTAATGACTTTGCCATCCACTGGTAATGACTTTGCCAACCACTGTTAATCACTTATCCGACCTCTAAAAATGACTTTGCCCAACAATTGTAATGACTTTGCCGACCACTGTTAACCACTTATCCGACCTCGAAAAATGATTTTTCCCAACAATTGAAATGACTTTGCCCACCACTGGTATTCCCTTTCCGCCTTCTAAAAATGACTTTGCCAAACAATTGTAATGACTTTGCCAACCACTGTTAATCACTTATCCGACCTCCAAATATGACTCTGCCAAACAATTGTAATGACTTTGCCATCCACTGGTAATGACTTTGCCAACCACTGGTTATCACTTATCCGACCTCTAAAAATGACTTTTTCCAACAATTTTAATGACTTTGCCAACCACTGTTAATCACTTATCCGACCTCGAAAAATGATTTTGCCCAACAATTGAAATGACTTTGCCCACCACTGGTAATCCCTTTCCGCCTTCTAAAAATGACTTTGCCAAACAATTGTAATGACTTTGCCAACCACTGTTAATCACTTAGCCGACCTCCAAAAATGACTTTGCCCAACAATTGAAATGACTTTGCCAACCACTGTTAATCACTTATCCGACCTCCAAAAATGACTTTGCCTAACAATTGTAATGACTTTGCCAACCACTGGTAATGACTTTGCCAACCACTATTCATCCTTTATCCGACCTCCAAAAATGACTAAGCCCAACAATTGTAATGACTTTGCCCACCACTGGTTATCACTTATCCGACCTCTAAAAATGACTCTGCCAAACAATTGTAATGACTTTGCCATCCACTGGTAATGACTTTGCCAACCACTGTTAATCACTTAGCCGACCTCCAAAAATGACTTTGCCCAACAATTGAAATGACTTTGCCAACCACAGTTAATCACTTATCCGACCTCCAAAAATGACTTTGCCTAACAATTGTAATGACTTTGCCAACCACTGGTAATGACTTTGCCGACCACTGTTAATCACTTATCCGACCTCGAAAAATGATTTTGCCCACTAATTGAAATGACTTTGCCCACCACCGGTAATCCATTTCCGCCCTCTAAAAATGACTTTGCCAAACAATTGTAATGACTTTGCCATCCACTGGTAATGACTTTGCCAACCACTGTTAATCACTTATCCGACCTCGAAAAATGATTTTGCCCAGCAATTGAAATGACTTTGCCAACAACTGTGAAACACTTATCCGACCTCTAAAAATGACTTTTCCCAACAATTTTAATGACTTTGCCAACCACTTTTAATTACTAATCTGACCTCTTAAAATATCTTTGCCCAACAATTGTAATGACTTTGCTTACCCATGTAAATCACTTATCCGACCCCTAAAAATGTCTTTGCCATCCACTGGTAATCACTTATCCGACCTCTAAAAATGACTTTTCCCAACAATTGTAATGACTTTGCCAACCACTGTTTATCACTTATCCGAATTCCAAAAATGACTTTGCCCAACAATTGTAATGAATTTGCCAACCACTGTTAATCACTTAGCCGACCTCCAAAAATTACTTTGCCAAACAAAAGTAATGACTTTGCCACCAACTGGTAATGACTTTGCCAGCCACTGTTAATCACTTATCCGACCTCGAAAAATGATTTTGCCCAACAATTGAAATGGCTTTGCCAACCACTGGTAATGACTTTAGCCACCACTGATTATCACTTATCCGACATCTAAAAATGCCTTTGTCAAACAATTGTAATGACTTTGCCAAACAATTGTAATGACTTGGCCAACCACTGTTCATCCTTTATCCGACCTCTAAAAATGACTTTGCCCAACAATTGTAATGACTTTGCCCACCACTGGTTATCACTTATCCGACCACTAAAAATGACTCTGCCAAACAATTGAAATGACTTTGCCAACCACTGGTAATGACTTTTCCAGCCACTGTTCATCCCTTATCCGACCTCTAAAAATGACTTTGCCCAACAATTGTAATGACTTTGCCCACCACTGGTTATCACTTATCCGACCTCTAAAAATGATTTTGCCCAACAATTGAAATGACTTTGCCACCACTGCTAATCACTTATCCGACCTCTAAAAATGACTTTTCCCAACAATTGTAATGACTTTGCCAACCACTGTTTATCACTTATCCGAATTCCAAAAATGACTTTGCCCAACAATTGTAATGAATTTGCCAACCACTGTTAATCACTTAGCCGACCTCCAAAAATTTCTTTGCCAAACAAAAGTAATGACTTTGCCACCAACTGGTAATGACTTTGCCAGCCACTGTTAATCACTTATCCGACCTCGAAAAATGATTTTGCCCAACAATTGAAATGGCTTTGCCAACCACTGGTAATGACTTTGCCGACCACTTTTAATTCATAATCCGACCTCCAAAAATGAATTTGCGCAACAATTGTAATGACTTTGCAAACCACTGGTACTGACTTTAGCCACCACTGATTATCACTTATCCGACATCTAAAAATGCCTTTGTCAAACAATTGTAATGACTTTGCCAAACAATTGTAATGACTTGGCCAACCACTGTTAATCACTTAGCCGACCTCCAAGAATGACTTTGCCCAACAATTGAAATGACTTTGCCAACCACTGTTAATCACTTATCCGACCTCCAAAAATTACTTTGCCTAACAATTGTAATGACTTTGCCAACCACTGGTAATGACTTTGTCAGCCACTGTTCATCCTTTATCCGACCTCTAAAAATGACTTTGCCCAACAATTGTAATGACTTTGCCCACCACTGGTTATCACTTATCCGACCTCTAAAAATGACTCTGCCAAACAATTGAAATGACTTTGCCAACCACTGGTAATGACTTTTCCAGCCACTGTTCATCCCTTATCCGACCTCTAAAAATGACTTTGCCCAACAATTGTAATGACTTTTCCCACCACTGGTTATCACTTATCCGACCTCTAAAAATGATTTTGCCCAACAATTGAAATGACATTGCCCACCACTGGTAATCCCTTTCCGCCCTCTAAAAATGACTTTGCCAAACAATTGTAATGACTTTGCCATCCACTGGTAATGACTTTGCCAACCACTGGTAATGACTTTGCCGACCACTGTTAATCACTTATCCGACCTCGAAAAATGATTTTGCCCAACAATTGAAATGACTTTGCCCACCACTGGTAATCCCTTTCCGCCCTCTAAAAATGACTTTGCCAAACAATTGTAATGACTTTGCCAACCACTGTTTATCACTTTTCCGACCTCGAAAAATGATTTTGCCCAACAATTGAAATGACTTTTCCCACCACTGGTAATCCCTTTCCGCCCTCTCAAAATGACTTTGCCAAACAATTGTAATGACTTTGCCATCCACTGGTAATGACTTTGCCAACCACTGTTAATCACTTATCCGACCTCTAAAAATGTTTTTTCCCAACAATTTTAATGACTTTGCAAACCACTGTTAATCACTTATCCGACCTCCAAAAATGACTTTTCCCAACAATTGTAATGACTTTGCCAACCACAGTTAATCACTTATCCGAACTCGAAAAATGATTTTGCCCAACAATTGAAATGACTTTGCCAACCACTGTTAATCACTTATCCGACCTCCAAAAATGACTTTGCCCAACAATTGTAATGACTTTGCCGACCACAGTTAATCACTTATCCGAACTCAAAAAATGATTTTGCCCAACAATTGAAATGACTTTGCCAACTACTGTTAATCACTTATCAGACCTCCAAAAATGACTTTGCCCAACAATTGTAATGACTTTGCCGACCACAGTTAATCACTTATCCGAACTCGAAAAATGATTTTGCCCAACAATTGTAATGACTTTGCCAACCACTGTTAATCACTTATCGGACCTCCAAAAATTACTTTGCCAAACAAAAGTAATGACTTTGCCATCAACTGGTAATGACTTTGCCAGCCACTGTTAATCACTTAGCCGACCTCCAAAAATTACTTTGCCAAACAAAAGTAATGACTTTGCCACCAACTGGTAATGACTTTGCCAGCCACTGTTAATCACTTATCCGACCTCGAAAAATGATTTTGCCCAACAATTGAAATGGCTTTGCCAACCACTGGTAATGACTTTGCCGACCACTTTTAATTCATAATCCGACCTCCAAAAATGAATTTGCGCAACAATTGTAATGACTTTGCCAACCACTGGTAATGACTTTAGCCACCACTGATTATCACTTATCCGACATCTAAAAATGCCTTTGTCAAACAATTGTAATGACTTTGCCAAACAATTGTAATGACTTGGCCAACCACTGTTAATCACTTAGCCGACCTCCAAGAATGACTTTGCCCAACAATTGAAATGACTTTGCCAACCACTGTTAATCACTTATCCGACCTCCAAAAATTACTTTGCCTAACAATTGTAATGACTTTGCCAACCACTGGTAATGACTTTGTCAGCCACTGTTCATCCTTTATCCGACCTCTAAAAATGACTTTTCCCAACAATTTTAATGACTTTGCCAACCACTTTTAATTACTAATCTGACCTCTTAAAATATCTTTGCCCAACAATTGTAATGACTTTGCTAACCCATGTAAATCACTTATCCGACCTCGAAAAATGTCTTTGCCATCCACTGGTAATGACTTTGCCAACCACTGTTAATCACTTATCCGACCTCTAAAAATGACTTTTCCCAACAATTGTAATGACTTTGCCAACCACTGTTTATCACTTATCCGACCTCCAAAAATGACTTTGCCCAACAATTGTAATGAATTTGCCAACCACTGTTAATCACTTAGCCGACCTCCAAAAATTACTTTGCCAAACAAAAGTAATGACTTTGCCACCAACTGGTAATGACTTTGCCAGCCACTGTTAATCACTTATCCGACCTCGAAAAATGATTTTGCCCAATAATAGAAATGGCTTTGCCAACCACTGGTAATGACTTTGCCGACCACTTTTAATTCATAATCCGACCTCCAAAAATGAATTTGCGCAACAATTGTAATGACTTTGCCAACCACTGGTAATGACTTTAGCCACCACTAATTATCACTTATCCGACATCTAAAAATGCCTTTGTCAAACAATTGTAATGACTTTGCCAAACAATTGTAATGACTTGGCCAACCACTGTTAATCACTTAGCCGACCTCCAAGAATGACTTTGCCCAACAATTGAAATGACTTTGCCAACCACTGTTAATCACTTATCCGACCTCTAAAAATGTCTTTGCCATCCACTGGTAATGACTTTGCCAACCACTGTTAATCACTTATCCGACCTCTAAAAATGACTTTTCCCAACAATTGTAATGACTTTGCCAACCACTGGTAATGACTTTGTCAGCCACTGTTCATCCTTTATCCGACCTCTAAAAATGACTTTTCCCAACAATTTTAATGACTTTGCCAACCACTTTTAATTACTAATCTGACCTCTTAAAATATCTTTGCCCAACAATTGTAATGACTTTGCTAACCCATGTAAATCACTTATCCGACCTCTAAAAATGTCTTTGCCATCCACTGGTAATGACTTTGCCAACCACTGTTAATCACTTATCCGACCTCTAAAAATGACTTTTCCCAACAATTGTAATGACTTTGCCAACCACTGTTTATCACTTATCCGACCTCCAAAAATGACTTTGCCCAACAATTGTAATGAATTTGCCAACCACTGTTAATCACTTAGCCGACCTCCAAAAATTACTTTGCCAAACAAAAGTAATGACTTTGCCACCAACTGGTAATGACTTTGCCAGCCACTGTTAATCACTTATCCGACCTCGAAAAATGATTTTGCCCAATAATAGAAATGGCTTTGCCAACCACTGGTAATGACTTTGCCGACCACTTTTAATTCATAATCCGACCTCCAAAAATGAATTTGCGCAACAATTGTAATGACTTTGCCAACCACTGGTAATGACTTTAGCCACCACTAATTATCACTTATCCGACATCTAAAAATGCCTTTGTCAAACAATTGTAATGACTTTGCCAAACAATTGTAATGACTTGGCCAACCACTGTTAATCACTTAGCCGACCTCCAAGAATGACTTTGCCCAACAATTGAAATGACTTTGCCAACCACTGTTAATCACTTATCCGACCTCTAAAAATGTCTTTGCCATCCACTGGTAATGACTTTGCCAACCACTGTTAATCACTTATCCGACCTCTAAAAATGACTTTTCCCAACAATTGTAATGACTTTGCCAACCACTGTTTATCACTTATCCGACCTCCAAAAATGACTTTGCCCAACAATTGTAATGAATTTGCCAACCACTGTTAATCACTTAGCCGACCTCCAAAAATTACTTTGCCAAACAAAAGTAATGACTTTGCCACCAACTGGTAATGACTTTGCCAGCCACTGTTAATCACTTATCCGACCTCGAAAAATGATTTTGCCCAATAATTGAAATGGCTTTGCCAACCACTGGTAATGACTTTGCCGACCACTTTTAATTCATAATCCGACCTCCAAAAATGAATTTGCGCAACAATTGTAATGACTTTGCCAACCACTGGTAATGACTTTAGCCACCACTAATTATCACTTATCCGACATCTAAAAATGCCTTTGTCAAACAATTGTAATGACTTTGCCAAACAATTGTAATGACTTGGCCAACCACTGTTAATCACTTAGCCGACCTCCAAGAATGACTTTGCCCAACAATTGAAATGACTTTGCCAACCACTGTTAATCACTTATCCGACCTCCAAAAATTACTTTGCCTAACAATTGTAATGACTTTGCCAACCACTGGTAATGACTTTGCCAGCCACTGTTCATCCTTTATCCAACCTCTAAAAATGACTTTGCCCAACAATTGTAATGACTTTGCCCACCACTGGTTAACACTTATCCGACCTCTAAAAATGACTCTGCCAAACAATTGAAATGACTTTGCCAACCACTGGTAATGACTTTTCCAGCCACTGTTCATCCCTTATCCGACCTCTAAAAATGACTTTGCCCAACAATTGTAATGACTTTGCCCACCACTGGTAATCACTTATCCGACATCTAAAAATGATTTTGCCCAACAATTGAAATGACTTTGCCCACCACTGGTAATCCCTTTCCGCCCTCTAAAAATGACTTTGCCAAACAATTGTAATGACTTTGCCATCCACTGGAATGACTTTGCCAACCGATGGTAATGACTTTGCCGACCACTGTTAATCACTTATCCGACCTCGAAAAATGATTTTGCCCAACAATTGAAATGACTTTGCCCACCACTGGTAATCCCTTTCCGCCCTCTAAAAATGACTTTGCCAAACAATTGTAATGACTTTGCCAACCACTGTTTATCACTTATCCGACCTCGAAAAATGATTTTGCCCAACAATTGAAATGACTTTGCCCACCACTGGTAATCCCTTTCCGCCCTCTCAAAATGAGTTTGCCAAACAATTGTAATGACTTTGTCATCCACTGGTAATGACTTTGCCAACCACTGTTAATCACTTATCCGACCTCTAAAAATGACTTTTCCCAACAATTTTAATGACTTTGCAAACCACAGTTAATCACTTATCCGACCTACAAAAATGACTTTGCCCAACAATTGTAATGACTTTGCCGACCACTGTTAACCACTTATCCGACCTCGAAAAATGACTCTGCCAAACAATTGTAATGACTTTGCCATCCACTGGTAATGACTTTGCCAACCACTGTTAATCACTTAGCCGACCTCCAAAAATGACTTTGCCCAACAATTGAAATGACTTTGCCAACCACTGTTAATCACTTATCCGACCTCCAAAAATGACTTTGCCTAACAATTGTAATGACTTTCCCAACAATTTTAATGACTTTGCAAACCACAGTTAATCACTTATCCGACCTACAAAAATGACTTTTCCCAACAATTGAAATGACTTTGCCCACCACTGGTATTCCCTTTCCGCTATCTAAAAATGACTTTGCCAAACAATTGTAATGACTTTGCCAACCACTGTTAATCACTTATCCGACCTCCAAATATGACTCTGCCAAACAATTGTAATGACTTTGCCATCCACTGGTAATGACTTTGCCAACCACTGGTTATCACTTATCCGACCTCTAAAAATGACTTTTTCCAACAATTTTAATGACTTTGCCAACCACTGTTAATCACTTATCCGACCTCGAAAAATGATTTTGCCCAACAATTGAAATGACTTTGCCCACCACTGGTAATCCCTTTCCGCCTTCTAAAAATGACTTTGCCAAACAATTGTAATGACTTTGCCAACCACTGTTAATCAGTTAGCCGACCTCCAAAAATGACTTTGCCCAACAATTGAAATGACTTTGCCAACCACTGTTAATCACTTATCCGACCTCCAAAAATGACTTTGCGTAACAATTGTAATGACTTTGCCAACCACTGGTAATGACTTTGCCAACCACTATTCATCCTTTATCCGACCTCCAAAAATGACTAAGCCCAACAATTGTAATGACTTTGCCCACCACTGGTTATCACTTATCCGACCTCTAAAAATGACTCTGCCAAACAATTGTAATGACTTTGCCATCCACTGGTAATGACTTTGCCAACCACTGTTAATCACTTAGCCGACCTCCAAAAATGACTTTGCCCAACAATTGAAATGACTTTGCCAACCACTGTTAATCACTTATCCGACCTCCAAAAATGACTTTGCCTAACAATTGTAATGACTTTGCCAACCACTGGTAATGACTTTGCCGACCACTGTTAATCACTTATCCTACCTCGAAAAATGATTTTGCCCACTAATTGAAATGACTTTGCCCACCACCGGTAATCCATTTCCGCCCTCTAAAAATGACTTTGCCAAACAATTGTAATGACTTTGCCATCCACTGGTAATGACTTTGCCAACCACTGTTAATCACTTATCCGACCTCGAAAAATGATTTTGCCCAGCAATTGAAATGACTTTGCCAACAACTGTGAAACACTTATCCGACCTCTAAAAATGACTTTTCCCAACAATTTTAATGACTTTGCCAACCACTTTTAATTACTAATCTGACCTCTTAAAATATCTTTGCCCAACAATTGTAATGACTTTGCCAACCACTGTTTATCACTTATCCGACCTCTAAAAATGACTTTTCCCAACAATTGTAATGAATTTGCCAACCACTGTTAATCACTTAGCCGACCTCCAAAAATTACTTTGCCAAACAAAAGTAATGACTTTGCCACCAACTGGTAATGACTTTGCCAGCCACTGTTAATCACTTATCCGACCTCGAAAAATGATTTTGCCCAACAATTGAAATGGCTTTGCCAACCACTGGTAATGACTTTGCCGATCACTTTTAATTCATAATCCGACCTCCAAAAATGAATTTGCGCAACAATTGTAATGACTTTGCCAACCACTGGTAATGACTTTAGCCACCACTGATTATCACTTATCCGACATCTAAAAATGCCTTTGTCAAACAATTGTAATGACTTTGCCAAACAATTGTAATGACTTGGCCAACCACTGTTAATCACTTAGCCGACCTCCAAGAATGACTTTGCCCAACAATTGAAATGACTTTGCCAACCACTGTTAATCACTTATCCGACCTCCAAAAATTACTTTGCCTAACAATTGTAATGACTTTGCCAACCACTGGTAATGACTTTGCCAGCCACTGTTCATCCTTTATCCGACCTCTAAAAATGACTTTGCCCAACAATTGTAATGACTTTGCCCATCACTGGTTATCACTTATCCGACCTCTAAAAATGACTTTGCCCAACAATTGTAATGAATTTGCCAACCACTGTTAATCACTTAGCCGACCTCCAAAAATTACTTTGCCAAACAAAAGTAATGACTTTGCCACCAACTGGTAATGACTTTGCTAACCCATGTAAATCACTTATCCGACCTCTAAAAATGTCTTTGCCATCCACTGGTAATGACTTTGCCAACCACTGTTAATCACTTATCCGACCTCTAAAAATGATTTTTCCCAACAATTGTAATGACTTTGCCAACCACTGTTTATCACTTATCCGAACTCCAAAAATGACTTTGCCCAACAATTGTAATGAATTTGCCAACCACTGTTAATCACTTAGCCGACCTCCAAAAATTACTTTGCCAAACAAAAGTAATGACTTTGCCACCAACTGGTAATGACTTTGCAAGCCACTGTTAATCACTTATCCGACCTCGAAAAATGATTTTGCCCAACAATTGAAATGGCTTTGCCAACCACTGGTAATGACTTTGCCGATCACTTTTAATTCATAATCCGACCTCCAAAAATGAATTTGCGCAACAATTGTAATGACTTTGCCAACCACTGGTAATGACTTTAGCCACCACTGATTATCACTTATCCGACATCTAAAAATGCCTTTGTCAAACAATTGTAATGACTTTGCCAAACAATTGTAATGACTTGGCCAACCACTGTTAATCACTTAGCCGACCTCCAAGAATGACTTTGCCCAACAATTGAAATGACTTTGCCAACCACTGTTAATCACTTATCCGACCTCCAAAAATTACTTTGCCTAACAATTGTAATGACTTTGCCATCCACTGGTAATGACTTTGCCAACCACTGTTAATCACTTATCCGACCTCGAAAAATGATTTTGCCCAGCAATTGAAATGACTTTGCCCACCACCGGTAATCCCTTTCCGCCCTCAAAAAATGACTTTGCCAAACAATTGTAATGACTTTGCCATCCACTGGTAATGACTTTGCCAACCACTGTTAATCACTTATCCGACCTCGAAAAATGATTTTGCCCAGCAATTGAAATGACTTTGCCAACCACCGGTAATCCCTTTCCGCCCTCAAAAAATGACTTTGCCAAACAATTGAAATGACTTTGCCATCCACTGGTAATGACTTTGCCAACCACTGTTAATCACTTATCCGACCTCGAAAAATGATTTTGCCCAGCAATTGAAATGACTTTGCCAGCAACTGTGAAACACTTATCCGACCTCTAAAAATGACTTTTCCCAACAATTTTAATGACTTTGCTAACCACTTTTAATTACTAATCTGACCTCTTAAAATATCTTTGCCCAACAATGGTAATGACTTTGCCAACCACTGTTAATCACTTATCCGACCTCTAAAAATGACTTTTCCCAACAATTGTAATGACTTTGCCAACCACTGTTTATCACTTATCCGACTACCAAAAATGACTTTGCCCAACAATTGTAATGAATTTGCCAACCACTGTTAATCACTTAGCCGACCTCCAAAAATTACTTTGCCAAACAAAAGTAATGACTTTGCCATCAACTGGTAATGACTTTGCCAGCCACTGTTAATCACTTATTCGACCTCGAAAAATGATTTTGCCCAACAATTGTAATGACTTTGCCGATCACTGTTAATCACTTTTCCGATCTCGAAAAATGATTTTGCATAACAATTGTAATGATTTTGCCAACCACTGCTAATCACTTATCCGACCTATAAAAATGACTTTGCCATCCACTGGGAATGACTTTGCCAGCCACTGTTAATCACTTATCCGACCTCGAAAAATGATTTTGCCCAACAATTGAAATGACTTTGCCCATCACTGGTAATGACTTTTCCAGCCACTGTTCATCCCTTATCCGACCTCTAAAAATGACTTTGCCCAACAATTGTAATGACTTTGCCCACCACTGGTTATCACTTATCCGACCTCTAAAAATGATTTTGCCCAACAATTGAAATGACTTTGCCCACCACTGGTAATCCCTTTCCGCCCTCTAAAAATGACTTTGTCAAACAATTGTAATGACTTTGCCGACCACTGTTAATCACTTATCTGACCTCGAAAAATGATTTTGCCCAACAATTGAAATGACTTTGCCCACCACTGGTAATCCCTTTCCGCCCTCTAAAAATGATTTTGCCCAACAATTGAAATGGCTTTGCCAACCACTGGTAATGACTTTGCCGACCACTTTTAATTCATAATCCGACCTCCAAAAATGAATTTGCGCAACAATTGTAATGACTTTGCCATCCACTGGTAATGACTTTGCCAACCACTGGTAATGACTTTGCCGACCTCTGTTAAACACTTATCCGACCTCGAAAAATGATTTTGCCCAACAATTGAAATGACTTTGCCCACCACTTGTAATCCCTTTCCACCCTCTCAAAATGACTTTGCCAAACAATTGTAATGACTTTGCCATCCACTGGTAATGACTTTGCCAACCACTGTTAATCACTTATCCGACCTCCAAAAATGACTTTGCCGACCACTGTTAATCACTTATCCGACCTCGAAAAATGATTTTGCCCACTAATTGAAATGACTTTGCCCACCACCGGTAATCCCTTTCCGCCCTCTAAAAATGACTTTGCCAACCACTGGTAATGACTTTGCCGACCACTTTTAATTCATAATCCGACCTCCAAAAATGAATTTGCGCAACAATTGTAATGACTTTGCCATCCACTGGTAATGACTTTGCCAACCACTGGTAATGACTTTGCCGACCTCTGTTAAACACTTATCCGACCTCGAAAAATGATTTTGCCCAACAATTGAAATGACTTTGCCCACCACTTGTAATCCCTTTCCACCCTCTCAAAATGACTTTGCCAAACAATTGTAATGACTTTGCCATCCACTGGTAATGACTTTGCCAACCACTGTTAATCACTTATCCGACCTCCAAAAATGACTTTGCCGACCACTGTTAATCACTTATCCGACCTCGAAAAATGATTTTGCCCACTAATTGAAATGACTTTGCCCACCACCGGTAATCCCTTTCCGCCCTCTAAAAATGACTTTGCCAAACAATTGTAATGACTTTGCCATCCACTGGTAATGACTTTGCCGACCACTTTTAATTCATAATCCGACCTCCAAAAATGAATTTGCGCAACAATTGTAATGACTTTGCCATCCACTGGTAATGACTTTGCCAACCACTGGTAATGACTTTGCCGACCTCTGTTAAACACTTATCCGACCTCGAAAAATGATTTTGCCCAACAATTGAAATGACTTTGCCCACCACTTGTAATCCCTTTCCACCCTCTCAAAATGACTTTGCCAAACAATTGTAATGACTTTGCCATCCACTGGTAATGACTTTGCCAACCACTGTTAATCACTTATCCGACCTCCAAAAATGACTTTGCCGACCACTGTTAATCACTTATCCGACCTCGAAAAATGATTTTGCCCACTAATTGAAATGACTTTGCCCACCACCGGTAATCCCTTTCCGCCCTCTAAAAATGACTTTGCCAAACAATTGTAATGACTTTGCCATCCACTGGTAATGACTTTGCCAACCACTGTTAATCACTTATCCGACCTCGAAAAATGATTTTGCCCAGCAATTGAAATGACTTTGCCAACAACTGTGAAACACTTATCCGACCTCTAAAAATGACTTTTCCCAACAATTTTAATGACTTTGCCAACCACTTTTAATTACTAATCTGACCTCTTAAAATATCTTTGCCCAACAATTGTAATGACTTTGCTAACCCATGTAAATCACTTATCCGACCTCTAAAAATGTCTTTGCCATCCACTGGTAATGACTTTGCCAACCACTGTTAATCACTTATCCTACCTCTAAAAATGACTTTTCCCAACAATTGTAATGACTTTGCCAACCACTGTTTATCACTTATCCGACCTCCAAAAATGACTTTGCCCAACAATTGTAATGAATTTGCCAACCACTGTTAATCACTTAGCCGACCTCCAAAAATTACTTTGCCAAACAAAAGTAATGACTTTGCCACCAACTGGTAATGACTTTGCCAGCCACTGTTAATCACTTATCCGACCTCGAAAAATGATTTTGCCCAACAATTGAAATGGCTTTGCCAACCACTGGTAATGACTTTGCCGACCACTTTTAATTCATAATCCGACCTCCAAAAATGAATTTGCGCAACAATTGTAATGACTTTGCAAACCACTGGTAATGACTTTAGCCACCACTGATTATCACTTATCCGACATCTAAAAATGCCTTTGTCAAACAATTGTAATGACTTTGCCAAACAATTGTAATGACTTGGCCAACCACTGTTAATCACTTAGCCGACCTCCAAGAATGACTTTGCCCAACAATTGAAATGACTTTGCCAACCACTGTTAATCACTTATCCGACCTCCAAAAATTACTTTGCCTAACAATTGTAATGACTTTGCCAACCACTGGTAATGACTTTGCCAGCCACTGTTCATCCTTTATCCGACCTCTAAAAATGACTTTGCCCAACAATTGTAATGACTTTGCCATCCACTGGTAATGACTTTGCCGACCACTGTTAATCACTTATCCGACCTCGAAAAATGATTTTGCCCACTAATTGAAATGACTTTGCCCACCACCGGTAATCCCTTTCCGCCCTCAAAAAATGACTTTGCCAAACAATTGTAATGACTTTGCCATCTACAGGTAATGACTTTGCCAACCACTGTTAATCACTTATCCGACCTCGAAAAATGATTTTGCCCAGCAATTGAAATGACTTAGCCAGCAACTGTGAAACACTTATCCGACCTCTAAAAATGACTTTTCCCAACAATTTTAATGACTTTGCTAACCACTTTTAATTACTAATCTGACCTCTTAAAATATCTTTGCCCAACAATTGTAATGACTTTGCTAACCCATGTAAATCAATTATCCGACCTCTAAAAATGACTTTTCCATCCACTGGTAATGACTTTGCCAACCACTGTTAATCACTTATCCGACCTCTAAAAATGACTTTTCCCAACAATTGTAATGACTTTGCCAACCACTATTTATCACTTATCCGACTACCAAAAATGACTTTGCCCAACAATTGTAATGAATTTGCCAACCACTGTTAATCACTTATCCGACCTATAAAAATGACTTTGCCATCCACTGGGAATGACTTTGCCAGCCACTGTTAATCACTTATCCGACCTCGAAAAATGATTTTGCCCAACAATTGAAATGACTTTGCCCATCACTGGTAATGACTTTTCCAGCCACTGTTCATCCCTTATCCGACCTCTAAAAATGACTTTGCCCAACAATTGTAATGACTTTGCCCACCACTGGTTATCACTTATCCGACCTCTAAAAATGATTTTGCCCAACAATTGAAATGACTTTGCCCACCACTGGTAATCCCTTTCCGCCCTCTAAAAATGACTTTGCCAAACAATTGTAATGACTTTGCCGACCACTTTAAATCACTTATCTGACCTCGAAAAATGATTTTGCCCAACAATTGAAATGACTTTGCCCACCACTGGTAATCCCTTTCCGCCCTCTAAAAATGATTTTGCCCAACAATTGAAATGGCTTTGCCATCTACTGGTAATGACTTTGCCAACCACTGGTAATGACTTTGCCGACCTCTGTTAAACACTTATCCGACCTCGAAAAATGATTTTGCCCAACAATTGAAATGACTTTGCCCACCACTTGTAATGACTTTGCCAACCACTGTTAATCACTTATCCGACCTCCAAAAATGACTTTGCCGACCACTGTTAACCACTTATCCGACCTCGAAAAATGATTTTGCCCAACAATTGAAATGGCTTTGCCAACCACTGGTAATGACTTTGCCGACCACTTTTAATTCATAATCCGACCTCCAAAAATGACTTTGCCCAACAATTGTAATGAATTTGCCAACCACTGTTAATCACTTATCCGACCTCTAAAAATGACTTTTCCCAACAATTGTAATGACTTTGCCAACCACTGTTTATCACTTATCAGACTACCAAAAATGACTTTGCCCAACAATTGTAATGAATTTGCCAACCACTGTTAATCACTTATCCGACCTATAAAAATGACTTGGCCATCCACTGGGAATGACTTTGCCAGCCACTGTTAATCACTTATCCGACCTCGAAAAATGATTTTGCCCAACAATTGAAATGACTTTGCCCATCACTGGTAATGACTTTTCCAGCCACTGTTCATCCCTTATCCGACCTCTAAAAATGACTTTGCCCAACAATTGTAATGACTTTGCCCACCACTGGTTATCACTTATCCGACCTCTAAAAATGATTTTGCCAAACAATTGTAATGACTTTGCCGACCACTGTTAATCACTTATCTGACCTCGAAAAATGATTTTGCCCAACAATTGAAATGACTTTGCCCACCACTGGTAATCCCTTTCCGCCCTCTAAAAATGATTTTGCCCAACAATTGAAATGGCTTTGCCATCTACTGGTAATGACTTTGCCAACCACTGGTAATGACTTTGCCGACCTCTGTTAAACACTTATCCGACCTCGAAAAATGATTTTGCCCAACAATTGAAATGACTTTGCCCACCACTTGTAATCCCTTTCCGCCCTCTCAAAATGACTTTGCCATCCACTGGTAATGACTTTGCCAACCACTGTTAATCACTTATCCGACCTCCAAAAATAACTTTGCCGACCACTGTTAACCACTTATCCGACCTCGAAAAATGATTTTGCCCAACAATTGAAATGGCTTTGCCAACCACTGGTAATGACTTTGCCGACCACTTTTAATTCATAATCCGACCTCCAAAAATGAATTTGCGCAACAATTGTAATGACTTTGCCAACCACTGGTAATGACTTTAGCCACCACTGATTATCACTTATCCGACATCTAAAAATGCCTTTGTCAAACAATTGTAATGACTTTGTCAAACAATTGTAATGACTTTGCCAACCACTGTTAATCACTTAGCCGACCTCCTGAAATGACTTTGCCCAACAATTGAAATGACTTTGCCAACCACTGTTAATCACTTATCCGACCTCCAAAAATGACTTTGCCTAACAATTGTAATGACTTTGCCAACCACTGGTAATGACTTTGCCAGCCACTGTTCATCCTTTATCCGACCTCTAAAAATGACTTTGCCCAACAATTGTAATGACTTGCCCACCACTAGTTATCACTTATCCGACCTCTAAAAATGACTCTGCCAAACAATTGTAATGACTTTGCCATCCACTGGTAATGACTTTGCCGACCACTGTTAATCACTTATCCGATCTCGAAAAATGATTTTGCCCACTAATTGAAATGACTTTGCCCACCACCGGTTATCTCTTTCCGCCCTCTAAAAATGACTTTGCCAAACAATTGTATTGACTTTGCCATCCACTGGTAATGACTTTGCCAACCACTGTTAATCACTTATCAGACCTCGAAAAATGATTTTGGCCAGCAATTGAAATGACTTTGCCAACAACTGTGAAACACTTATCCGACCTCTAAAAATGACTTTTCCCAACAATTGTAATGACTTTGCCAACCACTGTTAATCACTTATCCAACCTCCAAAAATAACTTTGCCCAACAATTGTTATGACTTTGCCGACCACTGTCAATCACTTATCTGAAATCGAAAAATGATTTTGCCAACAATTGAAATGACTTTGCCAACCACTGTTAATCACTTATCCGACCTCTAAAAATGACTTTGCCATCCACTGGGAATGACTTTGCCAACCACTGTTAGTCACTTATCCGACCTCTAAAAATGATATTGCCAAACAATTGTAATGACTTTTCCATCCACTGGTATTGACTTTCCCAACCACTGTTAATCAATTATCCGACCTTGAAAAATGATTTTGCCCAGCAATTGAAATGACTTTGCCAGCAACTGTTAATCACTTTTCCGACCTCTAAAAATGACTTTTCCCAACAATTTTAATGACTTTGCCAACCACTGTTAATCACTAATCCGACCTCCAAAAATGACTTTGCCCAACAATTGTAATGGCTTTGCCATCCACTTTTAATTACTAATCCGACCTCTTTAAATGACTTTGCCCAACAATTGTAATGACTTTGCCAACCCATGAAAAACACTTATCCGACCTCTAAAAATGTCTTTGCCAAACAATTGTAATGACTTTTCCAACCACTGTTAATCACTAATCAAACCTCTAAAAATAATTTTTCCAACCACTATTAATCACTTATCCGACCTCTAGAAATGATTTTGCGCAACAATTGTAATGACTTTGCCAACCACTGTTAATCACTTATCGGGCCTCCAAAAATTACTTTGCCAAATAAAAGTAATGACTTTGCCATGAACTGGTAATGACTTTGCCAGCCACTGTTAAACACTAATCCGACCCCGAAAAATGATTTTGCCCAACAATTGAAAAGGCTTTGCCAACCACTGGTAATGACTTTGACAACCACTTTTAATTCCTAATCCGACCTCCAAAAATGAATTTGCGCAACAATTGTAATGACTTTGCCAACCACTGGTAATGACTTTGACAACCACTTTTAATTCCTAATCCGACCTCCAAAAATGATTTTGCCCAGCAATTGAAATGACTTTGCCAGCAACTGTTAATCACTTTTCCGACCTCTAAAAATGACTTTTCCCAACAATTTTAATGACTTTGCCAACCACTGTTAATCACTAATCCGACCTCCAAAAATGACTTTGCCCAACAATTGTAATGGCTTTGCCATCCACTTTTAATTACTAATCCGACCTCTTTAAATGACTTTGCCCAACAATTGTAATGACTTTTCCAACCACTGTTAATCACTAATCAAACCTCTAAAAATTATTTTTCTAACCACTGTTAATCACTTATCCGACCTCTAGAAATGACTTTGCCCAACAATTGTAATGGCTTTGCCATCCACTTTTAATTACTAATCCGACCTCTTTAAATGACTTTGCGCAACAATTGTAATGACTTTGCCAACCACTGGTAATGACTTTAGCCACCACTGATTATCACTAATCCGACATCTAAAAATGCCTTTGCCAGACAATTGTAATGACTTTGCCAAACAATTGTAATGACTTTGCCAACCACTGTTAATCACTAATAAGACCTCTAAAAATTATTTTTCCAACCACTGTTAATCACTTATCCAACCTCTAAAAATGACTTTTCCCAACAATTTAATGACTTTGCCAACCACTGTTAATCACTTATCTGACCTCCAAAAATGACTAAGCCCAACAATTGTAATGACTTTGCCGATCACTGTTAATCACTTTTCCGACCTCGAAAAATGATTTTGCCCAACAATTGTAATGATTTTGCCAACCACTGTTAATCAAATATCCGACCTCCAAAAATGACTTTGCCCAACAATTGTAATGACTTTGCCGACCACTGTTAATTACTTATCCGACCTCGAAAAATGATTTTGCCCAACAATTGAAATGACTAAGCCAACCACTGTTAATCACTTATCCGACCTCTAAAAATGACTTTGCCAAACAAATGTAATGACTTTGCCATCCACTGGTAATGACATTGCCAACCACTGTTAATCACTTATCCGACCTCTAAAAATGACTTTTCCCAACAATTTTAATGACTTTGCTAACCACTGTTGATCACGTATCCGAACTCCAAAAATGACTTTGCCCAACAATTGTAATGACTTTGCCGACCACAATTAATCACTTATCCGAACTCGAAAAATGAATTTGCGCAACAATTGTAATGACTTTGCCAACCACTGGTAATGACTTTAGCCACCACTGATTATCACTAATCCGACATCTAAAAATGCCTTTGCCAGACAATTGTAATGACTTTGCCAAACAATTGTAATGACTTTGCCAACCACTGTTAATCACTAATAAGACCTCTAAAAATTATTTTTCCAACCACTGTTAATCACTTATCCAACCTCTAAAAATGACTTTTCCCAACAATTTAATGACTTTGCCAACCACTGTTAATCACTTATCCGACCTCCAAAAATGACTAAGCCCAACAATTGTAATGACTTTGCCGATCACTGTTAATCACTTTTCCGACCTCGAAAAATGATTTTGCCCAACAATTGTAATGATTTTGCCAACCACTGTTAATCAAATATCCGACCTCCAAAAATGACTTTGCCCAACAATTGTAATGACTTTGCCGACCACTGTTAATCACTTATCCGACCTCGAAAAATGATTTTGCCCAACAATTGAAATGACTAAGCCAACCACTGTTAATCACTTATCCGACCTCTAAAAATGACTTTGCCAAACAATTGTAATGACTTTGCCATCCACTGGTAATGACATTGCCAACCACTGTTAATCACTTATCCGACCTCTAAAAATGACTTTTCCCAACAATTTTAATGACTTTGCCGACCACTGTTGATCACTTATCCGAACTCCAAAAATGACTTTGCCCAACAATTGTAATGACTTTGCCGACCACAATTAATCACTTATCCGAACTCGAAAAATGATTTTGCCCAACAATTGAAATGACTTTGCCAACCACTGTTAATCACTAATCCGACCTCTAAAAATGACTTTGCCATCCTTTGGGAATGACTTTGCCAACCACTGTTCATCACTAATCCGACCTATAAAAATGACTTTGCCCAACAATTGTAGTGACTTTGCCAACCACTGGTAATGACTTTTCCAGCCACTGTTCATCCCTTATCCGACCTCTAAAAATGACTTTGCCCAACAATTGTAATCACTTTGCCCACCACTGGTTATCACTTATCCGACCTCTGAAAATGATTTTGCCCAACAATTGAAATGACTTTGCCCACCACTGGTAATCCCTTTCCGCCCTCTAAAAATGACTTTGCCAAACAATTGTAATGACTTTGCCATCCACTGGTAATGACTTTGCCAACCACTGGTAATGACTTTGCCGACCACTGTTAATCACTTATCCGACCTCGAAAAATGATTATGCCCAATAATTGAAATGACTTTGCCCACCACTGGTAATCCCTTTCCGCCCTCTAAAAATGACTTTGCCAAACAATTGTAATGACTTTGCCAACCACTGTAAATCACTTATCCGACCTCGAAAAATGATTTTGCCTAACAATTGAAATGACTTTGCCCACCACTGGTAATCCCTTTCCGCCCTCTCAAAATGACTTTGCCAAACAATTGTAATGACTTTGCCATCCACTGGGAATGACTTTGCCAACCACTGTTAATCACTTATCCGACCTCTAAAAATGACTTTTCGCAACAATTTTAATGACTTTGCAAACCACTGTTAATCACTTATCCGACCTCCAAAAATGACTTTGCCCAACAATTGTAATGACTTTGCCGACCACTGTTAACCACTTATCCGACCTCGAAAAATGATTTTTCCCAACAATTGAAATGACTTTGCCCACCACTGGTAATCCCTTACCGCCTTCTAAAAATGACTTTGCCAAACAATTGTAATGACTTTTCCAACCACTGTTAATCACTAATCAAACCTCTAAAAATTATTTTTCCAACCACTATTAATCACTTATCCGACCTCTAGAAATGATTTTGCGCAACAATTGTAATGACTTTGCCAACCACTGTTAATCACTTATCGGGCCTCCAAAAATTACTTTGCCAAATAAAAGTAATGACTTTGCCATGAACTGGTAATGACTTTGCCAGCCACTGTAAAACACTAATCCGACCCCGAAAAATGATTTTGCCCAACAATTGAAAAGGCTTTGCCAACCACTGGTAATGACTTTGACAACCACTTTTAATTCCTAATCCGACCTCCAAAAATGAATTTGCGCAACAATTGTAATGACTTTGCCAACCACTGGTAATGACTTTGACAACCACTTTTAATTCCTAATCCGACCTCCAAAAATGATTTTGCCCAGCAATTGAAATGACTTTGCCAGCAACTGTTAATCACTTTTCCGACCTCTAAAAATGACTTTTCCCAACAATTTTAATGACTTTGCCAACCACTGTTAATCACTAATCCGACCTCCAAAAATGACTTTGCCCAACAATTGTAATGGCTTTGCCATCCACTTTTAATTACTAATCCGACCTCTTTAAATGACTTTGCCCAACAATTGTAATGACTTTTCCAACCACTGTTAATCACTAATCAAACCTCTAAAAATTATTTTTCCAACCACTGTTAATCACTTATCCGACCTCTAGAAATGATTTTGCGCAACAATTGTAATGACTTTGCCAACCACTGGTAATGACTTTGACAACCACTTTTAATTCCTAATCCGACCTCCAAAAATGAATTTGCGCAACAATTGTAATGACTTTGCCAACCACTGGTAATGACTTTAGCCACCACTGATTATCACTAATCCGACATCTAAAAATGCCTTTGCCAGACAATTGTAATGACTTTGCCAAACAATTGTAATGACTTTGCCAACCACTGTTAATCACTAATAAGACCTCTAAAAATTATTTTTCCAACCACTGTTAATCACTTATCCAACCTCTAAAAATGACTTTTCCCAACAATTTAATGACTTTGCCAACCACTGTTAATCACTTATCCGACCTCCAAAAATGACTAAGCCCAACAATTGTAATGACTTTGCCGACCACTGTTAATTACTTATCCGACCTCGAAAAATGATTTTGCCCAACAATTGAAATGACTAAGCCAACCACTGTTAATCACTTATCCGACCTCTAAAAATGACTTTGCCAAACAAATGTAATGACTTTGCCATCCACTGGTAATGACATTGCCAACCACTGTTAATCACTTATCCGACCTCTAAAAATGACTTTTCCCAACAATTTTAATGACTTTGCTAACCACTGTTGATCACTTATCCGAACTCCAAAAATGACTTTGCCCAACAATTGTAATGACTTTGCCGACCACAATTAATCACTTATCCGAACTCGAAAAATGAATTTGCGCAACAATTGTAATGACTTTGCCAACCACTGGTAATGACTTTAGCCACCACTGATTATCTCTAATCCGACATATAAAAATGCCTTTGCCAGACAATTGTAATGACTTTGCCAAACAATTGTAATGACTCTGCCAACCACTGTTAATCACTAATAAGACCTCTAAAAATTATTTTTCCAACCACTGTTAATCACTCATCCAACCTCTAAAAATGACTTTTCCCAACAATTTAATGACTTTGCCAACCACAGTAAATCACTTATCCGACCTCCAAAAATGACTAAGCCCAACAATTGTAATGACTTTGCCGATCACTGTTAATCACTTTTCCGACCTCGAAAAATGATTTTGCCCAACAATTGTAATGATTTTGCCAACCACTGTTAATCAAATATCCGACCTCCAAAAATGACTTTGCCCAACAATTGTAATGACTTTGCCGACCACTGTTAATCACTTATCCGACCTCGAAAAATGATTTTGCCCAACAATTGAAATGACTAAGCCAACCACTGTTAATCACTTATCCGACCTCTAAAAATGACTTTGCCAAACAATTGTAATGACTTTGCCATCCACTGGTAATGACATTGCCAACCACTGTTAATCACTTATCCGACCTCTAAAAATGACTTTTCCCAACAATTTTAATGACTTTGCCGACCACTGTTGATCACTTATCCGAACTCCAAAAATGACTTTGCCCAACAATTGTAATGACTTTGCCGACCACAATTAATCACTTATCCGAACTCGAAAAATGATTTTGCCCAACAATTGAAATGACTTTGCCAACCACTGTTAATCACTAATCCGACCTCTAAAAATGACTTTGCCATCCTTTGGGAATGACTTTGCCAACCACTGTTCATCACTAATCCGACCTATAAAAATGACTTTGCCCAACAATTGTAGTGACTTTGCCAACCACTGGTAATGACTTTTCCAGCCACTGTTCATCCCTTATCCGACCTCTAAAAATGACTTTGCCCAACAATTGTAATCACTTTGCCCACCACTGGTTATCACTTATCCGACCTCTGAAAATGATTTTGCCCAACAATTGAAATGACTTTGCCCGCCACTGGTAATCCCTTTCCGCCCTCTAAAAATGACTTTGCCAAACAATTGTAATGACTTTGCCATCCACTGGTAATGACTTTGCCAACCACTGGTAATGACTTTGCCGACCACTGTTAATCACTTATCCGACCTCGAAAAATGATTTTGCCCAATAATTGAAATGACTTTGCCCACCACTGGTAATCCCTTTCCGCCCTCTAAAAATGACTTTGCCAAACAATTGTAATGACTTTGCCAACCACTGTAAATCACTTATCCGACCTCGAAAAATGATTTTGCCTAACAATTGAAATGACTTTGCCCACCACTGGTAATCCCTTTCCGCCCTCTCAAAATGACTTTGCCAAACAATTGTAATGACTTTGCCATCCACTGGGAATGACTTTGCCAACCACTGTTAATCACTTATCCGACCTCTAAAAATGACTTTTCGCAACAATTTTAATGACTTTGCAAACCACTGTTAATCACTTATCCGACCTCCAAAAATGACTTTGCCCAACAATTGTAATGACTTTGCCGACCACTGTTAACCACTTATCCGACCTCGAAAAATGATTTTGCCCAACAATTGAAATGACTTTGCCCACCACTGGTAATCCCTTACCGCCTTCTAAAAATGACTTTGCCAAACAATTGTAATGACTTTGCCAACCACTGTTAATCACTTATCGGACCTCCAAAAATTACTTTGCCAAATAAAAGTAATGACTTTGCCATGAACTGGTAATGACTTTGCCAGCCACTGTAAATCACAAATAAGACCTCTAAAAATTATTTTTCCAACCACTGTTAATCACTTATCCGACCCCGAAAAATGATTTTGCCCAACAATTGAAAAGGCTTTGCCAACCACTGGTAATGACTTTGACAACCACTTTTAATTCCTAATCCGACCTCCAAAAATGAATTTGCGCAACAATTGTAATGACTTTGCCAACCACTGGTAATGACTTTAGCCAACACTGATTATCACTAATCCGACATCTAAAAATGCCTTTGCCAGACAATTGTAATGACTTTGCCAAACAATTGTAATGACTTTGCCAACCACTGTTAATCAAAAATAAGACCTCTAAAAATTATTTTTCCAACCACTGTTAATCACTTATCCGACCTTCAAAAATGACTAAGCCCAACAATTGTAATGACTTTGCCGATCACTGTTAATCACTTTTCCGACCTCGAAAAATGATTTTGCCCAACAATTGTAATGATTTTGCCAACCACTGTTAATCAAATATCCGACCTCCAAAAATGACTTTGCCCAACAATTGTAATGACTTTGCCGACCACTGTTAATCACTTATCCGTCCTCGAAAAATGATTTTGCCCAACAATTGAAATGACTAAGCCAACCACTGTTAATCACTTATCCGACCTCTAAAAATGACTTTGCCAAACAATTGTAATGACTTTGCCATCCACTGGTAATGACATTGCCAACCACTGTTAATCACTTATCCGACCTCTAAAAATGACTTTTCCCAACAATTTTAATGACTTTGCCGACTACTGTTGATCACTTATCCGAACTCCAAAAATGACTTTGCCCAACAATTGTAATGACTTTGCCGACCACAATTAATCACTTATCCGAACTCGAAAAATGATTTTGCCCAACAATTGAAATGACTTTGCCAACCACTGTTATTCACTTATCCGACCTCTAAAAATGACTTTGCCATCCTTTGGGAATGACTTTGCCAACCACTGTTCATCACTAATCCGACCTATAAAAATGACTTTGCCCAACAATTGTATGGACTTTGCCAACCACTGGAAATGACTTTTCCAGCCACTGTTCATCCCTTATCCGACCTCTAAAAATGACTTTGCCCAACAATTGTAATCACTTTGCCCACCACTGGTTATCACTTATCCGACCTCTGAAAATGATTTTGCCCAACAATTGAAATGACTTTGCCCACCACTGGTAATCCCTTTCCGCCCTCTAAAAATGACTTTGCCAAACAATTGTAATGACTTTGCCATCCACTGGTAATGACTTTGCCAACCACTGGTAATGACTTTGCCGACCACTGTTAATCACTTATCCGACCTCGAAAAATGATTTTGCCCAACAATTGAAATGACTTTGCCCACCACTGGTAATCCCTTTCCGCCCTCTAAAAATGACTTTGCCAAAAAATTGTAATGACTTTGCCAACCACTGTAAATCACTTATCCGACCTCTCAAAATGACTTTGCCAAACAATTGTAATGACTTTGCCATCCACTGGGAATGACTTTGCCAACCACTGTTAATCACTTATCCGACCTCTAAAAATGACTTTTCGCAACAATTTTAATGACTTTGCAAACCACTGTTAATCACTTATCCGACCTCCAAAAATGACTTTGCCCAACAATTGTAATGACTTTGCCGACCACTGTTAACCACTTATCCGACCTCGAAAAATGATTTTGCCCAACAATTGAAATGACTTTGCCCACCACTGGTAATCCCTTACCGCCTTCTAAAAATGACTTTGCCAAACAATTGTAATGACTTTGCCAACCACTGTTAATCACTTATCGGACCTCCAAAAATTACTTTGCCAAATAAAAGTAATGACTTTGCCATGAACTGGTAATGACTTTGCCAGCCACTGTAAATCACTAATCCGACCCCGAAAAATGATTTTGCCCAACAATTGAAAAGGCTTTGCCAACCACTGGTAATGACTTTGACAACCACTTTTAATTCCTAATCCGACCTCCAAAAATGAATTTGCGCAACAATTGTAATGACTTTGCCAACCACTGGTAATGACTTTAGCCACCACTGATTATCACTAATCCGACATCTAAAATTGCCTTTGCCAGACAATTGTAATGACTTTGCCAAACAATTGTAATGACTTTGCCAACCACTGTTAATCACAAATAAGACCTCTAAAAATTATTTTTCCAACCACTGTTAATCACTTATCCAACCTCTAAAAATGACTTTTCCCAACAATTTAACGACTTTGCCAACCACTGTTAATCACTTATCCGACCTTCAAAAATGACTAAGCCCAACAATTGTAATGACTTTGCCGATCACTGTTAATCACTTTTCCGACCTCGAAAAATGATTATGCCCAACAATTGTAATGATTTTGCCAACCACTGTTAATCAAATATCCGACCTCCAAAAATGACTTTGCCCAACAATTGTAATGACTTTGCCGACCACTGTTAATCACTTATCCGACCTCGAAAAATGATTTTGCCCAACAATTGAAATGACTAAGCCAACCACTGTTAATCACTTATCCGACCTCTAAAAATGACTTTGCCAAACAATTGTAATGACTTTGCCATCCACTGGTAATGACATTGCCAACCACTGTTAATCACTTATCCGACCTCTAAAAATGACTTTTCCCAACAATTTTAATGACTTTGCCAACCACTGTTAATCACTTATCCGAACTCCAAAAATGACTTTGCCCAACAATTGTAATGACTTTGCCGATCACTGTTAATCACTTTTCCGACCTCGAAAAATGATTTTGCCCAACAATTGTAATGATTTTGCCAACCACTGTTAATCAAATATCCGACCTCCAAAAATGACTTTGCCCAACAATTGTAATGACTTTGCCGACCACTGTTAATTACTTATCCGACCTCGAAAAATGATTTTGCCCAACAATTGAAATGACTAAGCCAACCACTGTTAATCACTTATCCGACCTCTAAAAATGACTTTGCCAAACAAATGTAATGACTTTGCCATCCACTGGTAATGACATTGCCAACCACTGTTAATCACTTATCCGACCTCTAAAAATGACTTTTCCCAACAATTTTAATGACTTTGCTAACCACTGTTGATCACTTATCCGAACTCCAAAAATGACTTTGCCCAACAATTGTAATGACTTTGCCGACCACAATTAATCACTTATCCGAACTCGAAAAATGAATTTGCGCAACAATTGTAATGACTTTGCCAACCACTGGTAATGACTTTAGCCACCACTGATTATCTCTAATCCGACATATAAAAATGCCTTTGCCAGACAATTGTAATGACTTTGCCAAACAATTGTAATGACTCTGCCAACCACTGTTAATCACTAATAAGACCTCTAAAAATTATTTTTCCAACCACTGTTAATCACTCATCCAACCTCTAAAAATGACTTTTCCCAACAATTTAATGACTTTGCCAACCACAGTAAATCACTTATCCGACCTCCAAAAATGACTAAGCCCAACAATTGTAATGACTTTGCCGATCACTGTTAATCACTTTTCCGACCTCGAAAAATGATTTTGCCCAACAATTGTAATGATTTTGCCAACCACTGTTAATCAAATATCCGACCTCCAAAAATGACTTTGCCCAACAATTGTAATGACTTTGCCGACCACTGTTAATCACTTATCCGACCTCGAAAAATGATTTTGCCCAACAATTGAAATGACTAAGCCAACCACTGTTAATCACTTATCCGACCTCTAAAAATGACTTTGCCAAACAATTGTAATGACTTTGCCATCCACTGGTAATGACATTGCCAACCACTGTTAATCACTTATCCGACCTCTAAAAATGACTTTTCCCAACAATTTTAATGACTTTGCCGACCACTGTTGATCACTTATCCGAACTCCAAAAATGACTTTGCCCAACAATTGTAATGACTTTGCCGACCACAATTAATCACTTATCCGAACTCGAAAAATGATTTTGCCCAACAATTGAAATGACTTTGCCAACCACTGTTAATCACTAATCCGACCTCTAAAAATGACTTTGCCATCCTTTGGGAATGACTTTGCCAACCACTGTTCATCACTAATCCGACCTATAAAAATGACTTTGCCCAACAATTGTAGTGACTTTGCCAACCACTGGTAATGACTTTTCCAGCCACTGTTCATCCCTTATCCGACCTCTAAAAATGACTTTGCCCAACAATTGTAATCACTTTGCCCACCACTGGTTATCACTTATCCGACCTCTGAAAATGATTTTGCCCAACAATTGAAATGACTTTGCCCGCCACTGGTAATCCCTTTCCGCCCTCTAAAAATGACTTTGCCAAACAATTGTAATGACTTTGCCATCCACTGGTAATGACTTTGCCAACCACTGGTAATGACTTTGCCGACCACTGTTAATCACTTATCCGACCTCGAAAAATGATTTTGCCCAATAATTGAAATGACTTTGCCCACCACTGGTAATCCCTTTCCGCCCTCTAAAAATGACTTTGCCAAACAATTGTAATGACTTTGCCAACCACTGTAAATCACTTATCCGACCTCGAAAAATGATTTTGCCTAACAATTGAAATGACTTTGCCCACCACTGGTAATCCCTTTCCGCCCTCTCAAAATGACTTTGCCAAACAATTGTAATGACTTTGCCATCCACTGGGAATGACTTTGCCAACCACTGTTAATCACTTATCCGACCTCTAAAAATGACTTTTCGCAACAATTTTAATGACTTTGCAAACCACTGTTAATCACTTATCCGACCTCCAAAAATGACTTTGCCCAACAATTGTAATGACTTTGCCGACCACTGTTAACCACTTATCCGACCTCGAAAAATGATTTTGCCCAACAATTGAAATGACTTTGCCCACCACTGGTAATCCCTTACCGCCTTCTAAAAATGACTTTGCCAAACAATTGTAATGACTTTGCCAACCACTGTTAATCACTTATCGGACCTCCAAAAATTACTTTGCCAAATAAAAGTAATGACTTTGCCATGAACTGGTAATGACTTTGCCAGCCACTGTAAATCACAAATAAGACCTCTAAAAATTATTTTTCCAACCACTGTTAATCACTTATCCGACCCCGAAAAATGATTTTGCCCAACAATTGAAAAGGCTTTGCCAACCACTGGTAATGACTTTGACAACCACTTTTAATTCCTAATCCGACCTCCAAAAATGAATTTGCGCAACAATTGTAATGACTTTGCCAACCACTGGTAATGACTTTAGCCAACACTGATTATCACTAATCCGACATCTAAAAATGCCTTTGCCAGACAATTGTAATGACTTTGCCAAACAATTGTAATGACTTTGCCAACCACTGTTAATCACAAATAAGACCTCTAAAAATTATTTTTCCAACCACTGTTAATCACTTATCCGACCTTCAAAAATGACTAAGCCCAACAATTGTAATGACTTTGCCGATCACTGTTAATCACTTTTCCGACCTCGAAAAATGATTTTGCCCAACAATTGTAATGATTTTGCCAACCACTGTTAATCAAATATCCGACCTCCAAAAATGACTTTGCCCAACAATTGTAATGACTTTGCCGACCACTGTTAATCACTTATCCGTCCTCGAAAAATGATTTTGCCCAACAATTGAAATGACTAAGCCAACCACTGTTAATCACTTATCCGACCTCTAAAAATGACTTTGCTAAACAATTGTAATGACTTTGCCATCCACTGGTAATGACATTGCCAACCACTGTTAATCACTTATCCGACCTCTAAAAATGACTTTTCCCAACAATTTTAATGACTTTGCCGACTACTGTTGATCACTTATCCGAACTCCAAAAATGACTTTGCCCAACAATTGTAATGACTTTGCCGACCACAATTAATCACTTATCCGAACTCGAAAAATGATTTTGCCCAACAATTGAAATGACTTTGCCAACCACTGTTATTCACTTATCCGACCTCTAAAAATGACTTTGCCATCCTTTGGGAATGACTTTGCCAACCACTGTTCATCACTAATCCGACCTATAAAAATGACTTTGCCCAACAATTGTAATCACTTTGCCCACCACTGGTTATCACTTATCCGACCTCTGAAAATGATTTTGCCCAACAATTGAAATGACTTTGCCCACCACTGGTAATCCCTTTCCGCCCTCTAAAAATGACTTTGCCAAACAATTGTAATGACTTTGCCATCCACTGGTAATGACTTTGCCAACCACTGGTAATGACTTTGCCGACCACTGTTAATCACTTATCCGAACTCCAAAAATGACTTTGCCCAACAATTGTAATGACTTTGCCGACCACAATTAATCACTTATCCGAACTCGAAAAATGATTTTGCCCAACAATTGAAATGACTTTGCCAACCACTGTTATTCACTTATCCGACCTCTAAAAATGACTTTGCCATCCTTTGGGAATGACTTTGCCAACCACTGTTCATCACTAATCCGACCTATAAAAATGACTTTGCCCAACAATTGTATGGACTTTGCCAACCACTGGAAATGACTTTTCCAGCCACTGTTCATCCCTTATCCGACCTCTAAAAATGACTTTGCCCAACAATTGTAATCACTTTGCCCACCACTGGTTATCACTTATCCGACCTCTGAAAATGATTTTGCCCAACAATTGAAATGACTTTGCCCACCACTGGTAATCCCTTTCCGCCCTCTAAAAATGACTTTGCCAAACAATTGTAATGACTTTGCCATCCACTGGTAATGACTTTGCCAACCACTGGTAATGACTTTGCCGACCACTGTTAATCACTTATCCGACCTCGAAAAATGATTTTGCCCAACTATTGAAATGACTTTGCCCACCACTGGTAATCCCTTTCCGCCCTCTAAAAATGACTTTGCCAAAAAATTGTAATGACTTTGCCAACCACTGTAAATCACTTATCCGACCTCTCAAAATGACTTTGCCAAACAATTGTAATGACTTTGCCATCCACTGGGAATGACTTTGCCAACCACTGTTAATCACTTATCCGACCTCTAAAAATGACTTTTCGCAACAATTTTAATGACTTTGCAAACCACTGTTAATCACTTATCCGACCTCCAAAAATGACTTTGCCCAACAATTGTAATGACTTTGCCGACCACTGTTAACCACTTATCCGACCTCGAAAAATGATTTTGCCCAACAATTGAAATGACTTTGCCCACCACTGGTAATCCCTTTCCGCCCTCTAAAAATGACTTTGCCAAAAAATTGTAATGACTTTGCCAACCACTGTAAATCACTTATCCGACCTCTCAAAATGACTTTGCCAAACAATTGTAATGACTTTGCCATCCACTGGGAATGACTTTGCCAACCACTGTTAATCACTTATCCGACCTCTAAAAATGACTTTTCGCAACAATTTTAATGACTTTGCAAACCACTGTTAATCACTTATCCGACCTCCAAAAATGACTTTGCCCAACAATTGTAATGACTTTGCCGACCACTGTTAACCACTTATCCGACCTCGAAAAATGATTTTGCCCAACAATTGAAATGACTTTGCCCACCACTGGTAATCCCTTACCGCCTTCTAAAAATGACTTTGCCAAACAATTGTAATGACTTTGCCAACCACTGTTAATCACTTATCGGACCTCCAAAAATTACTTTGCCAAATAAAAGTAATGACTTTGCCATGAACTGGTAATGACTTTGCCAGCCACTGTAAATCACTAATCCGACCCCGAAAAATGATTTTGCCCAACAATTGAAAAGGCTTTGCCAACCACTGGTAATGACTTTGACAACCACTTTTAATTCCTAATCCGACCTCCAAAAATGAATTTGCGCAACAATTGTAATGACTTTGCCAACCACTGGTAATGACTTTAGCCACCACTGATTATCACTAATCCGACATCTAAAATTGCCTTTGCCAGACAATTGTAATGACTTTGCCAAACAATTGTAATGACTTTGCCAACCACTGTTAATCACAAATAAGACCTCTAAAAATTATTTTTCCAACCACTGTTAATCACTTATCCAACCTCTAAAAATGACTTTTCCCAACAATTTAATGACTTTGCCAACCACTGTTAATCACTTATCCGACCTTCAAAAATGACTAAGCCCAACAATTGTAATGACTTTGCCGATCACTGTTAATCACTTTTCCGACCTCGAAAAATGATTATGCCCAACAATTGTAATGATTTTGCCAACCACTGTTAATCAAATATCCGTCCTCCAAAAATGACTTTGCCCAACAATTGTAATGACTTTGCCGACCACTGTTAATCACTTATCCGACCTCGAAAAATGATTTTGCCCAACAATTGAAATGACTAAGCCAACCACTGTTAATCACTTATCCGACCTCTAAAAATGACTTTGCCAAACAATTGTAATGACTTTGCCATCCACTGGTAATGACATTGCCAACCACTGTTAATCACTTATCCGACCTCTAAAAATGACTTTTCCCAACAATTTTAATGACTTTGCCAACCACTGTTAATCACTTATCCGAACTCCAAAAATGACTTTGCCCAACAATTGTAATGACTTTGCCGACCACAGTTAATCACTTATCCGAACTGGAAAAATGATTTTGCCCAACAATTGAAATGACTTTGCCAACCATTGTTAATCACTTATCCGACCTCTAAAAATGACTTTGCTATCCACTGGGAATGACTTTGCCAACCACTGTTAATCACTTATCCGACCTCTAAAAATGACTTTGCCATCCTTTGGGAATGACTTTGCCAACCACTGTTTATCACTAATCCGACCTATAAAAATGACTTTGCCCAACAATTGTAGTGACTTTTCCAACCACTGGTAATGACTTTTCCAGCCACTGTTCATCCCTTATCCGACCTCTAAAAATGACTGTGCCCAACAATTGTAATCACTTTGCTAACCACTGGTTATCACTTATCCGACCTCTGAAAATGATTTTGCCCAACAATTGAAATGACTTTGCCCACCACTGGTAATCCCTTTCCGCCCTCTAAAAATGACTTTGCCAAACAATTGTAATGACTTTGCCATCCACTGGTAATGACTTTGCCAACCACCGGTAATGACTTTGCCGACCACTGTTAATCACTTATCCGACCTCGAAAAATGATTTTGCCCAACAATTAAAATGACTTTGCCCACCACTGGTAATCCCTTTCCGCCCTCTAAAAATGACTTTGCCAAACAATTGTAATGACTTTGCCAACCACTGTAAATCACTTATCCGACCTCCAAAAATGACTTTGCCCAACAATTGTAATGACTTTGCCGACCACTATTAACCACTTATCCGACCTCGAATAATGATTTTGCCCAACAATTGAAATGACTTTGCCCACCACTGGTAATCCCTTACCGCCTTCTAAAAATGACTTATCCCAACAATTTAATGACTTTTCCATCCACTGTTAATCACTAATCCGACCTTCAAAAATGACTAAGCCCAACAATTGTAATGACTTTGCCGATCACTGTTAATCAATTTTCCGACCTCGAAAAATGATTTTGCCCAACAATTGTAATGATTTTGCCAACCACTGTTAATCAAATATCCGACCTCCAAAAATGACTTTGCCCAACAATTGTAATGACTTTGCCGACCACTGTTAATCACTTATCCGACCTCGAAAAATGATTTTGCCCAACAATTGAAATGACTAAGCCAACCACTGTTAATCACTTATCCGACCTCTAAAAATGACTTTGCCAAACAATTGTAATGACTTTGCCATCCACTGGCAATGACTTTTCCAACCACTGTTAATCACTTATCCGACCTCTAAAAATGACTTTTCCCAACAATTTTAATGACTTTGCCAACCACTGTTAATCACTTATCCGAACTCCAAAAATGACTTTGCCCAACAATTGTAATGACTTTGCCGACCACAATTAATCACTTATCCGAACTGGAAAAATGATTTTGCCCAACAATTGAAATGACTTTGTCAACCACTGTTAATCACTTATCCGACCTCTAAAAATGACTTTGCCATCCACTGGGAATGACTTTGCCAACCACTGTTAACCACTAATCCGACCTATAAAAATGACTTTGCCCAACAATTGTAGTGACTTTGCCCACCACTGGTAATCCCTTACCGCCTTCTAAAAATGACTTATCCCAACAATTTAATGACTTTTCCATCCACTGTTAATCACTAATCCGACCTTCAAAAATGACTAAGCCCAACAATTGTAATGACTTTGCCGATCACTGTTAATCAATTTTCCGACCTCGAAAAATGATTTTGCCCAACAATTGTAATGATTTTGCCAACCACTGTTAATCAAATATCCGACCTCCAAAAATGACTTTGCCCAACAATTGTAATGACTTTGCCGACCACTGTTAATCACTTATCCGACCTCGAAAAATGATTTTGCCCAACAATTGAAATGACTAAGCCAACCACTGTTAATCACTTATCCGACCTCTAAAAATGACTTTGCCAAACAATTGTAATGACTTTGCCATCCACTGGCAATGACTTTTCCAACCACTGTTAATCACTTATCCGACCTCTAAAAATGACTTTTCCCAACAATTTTAATGACTTTGCCAACCACTGTTAATCACTTATCCGAACTCCAAAAATGACTTTGCCCAACAATTGTAATGACTTTGCCGACCACAATTAATCACTTATCCGAACTGGAAAAATGATTTTGCCCAACAATTGAAATGACTTTGTCAACCACTGTTAATCACTTATCCGACCTCTAAAAATGACTTTGCCATCCACTGGGAATGACTTTGCCAACCACTGTTAACCACTAATCCGACCTATAAAAATGACTTTGCCCAACAATTGTAGTGACTTTGCCAACCACTGGTAATGACTTTTCCAGCCACTGTTCATCCCTTATCCGAACTCTAAAAATGACTTTGCCCAACAATTGTAATGACTTTGCCGACCACTGTTAACCACTAATCCGACCTCGAAAAATGAATTTGCCCAACAATTGAAATGACTTTGCCCACCACTGGTAATCCCTTACCGCCTTCTAAAAATGACTTTGCTAAACAATTGTAATGACTTTGCCAACCACTGTTAATCACTTATCGGACCTCCAAAAATTACTTTGCCAAATAAAAGTAATGAATTTGCCATGAACTGGTAATGCCTTTGCCAGCCACTGTTAATCACTAATCCGACCCCGAAAAATGATTTTGCCCAACAATTGAAAAGTCTTTGCCAACCACTGGTAATGACTTTGACAACCACTTTTAATTCCTAATCCGACCTCCAAAAATGAATTTGCGCAACAATTGTAATGACTTTGCCAACCACTGGTAATGACTTTAGCCACCACTGATTATCACTAATCCGACATCTAAAAATGCCTTTGCCAGACAATTGTAATGACTTTGCCAAACAATTGTAATGACTTTGCCAACCACTGTTAATCACAAATAAGACCTCTAAAAATTATTTTTCCAACCACTGTTAATCACTAATCTAACCTCTAAAAATGACTTTTCCCAACAATTTAATGACTTTGCCAACCACTGTTAATCACTTATCCGACCTCCAAAAATAACTAAGCCCAACAATTGTAATGACTTTGCAGATCACTGTTAATCACTTTTCCGACCTCGAAAAATGATTTTGCCCAACAATTGTAATGATTTTGCCAACCACTGTTAATCAAATATCCGACCTCCAAAAATGACTTTGCCCAACAATTGTAATGACTTTGCCGACCACTGTTAATCACTTATCCGACCTCGAAAAATGATTTTGCCCAACAATTGAAATGACTAAGCCAACCACTGTTAATCACTTATCCGACCTCTAAAAATGACTTTGCCAAACAATTGTAATGACTTTGCCATCCACTGGGAATGACTTTGCCAACCACTGTTAATCACTTATCCGACCTCTAAAAATGACTTTTCCCAACAATTTTAATGACTTTGCCAACCACTGTTAGTCACTTATCCGAACTCCAAAAATGACTTTGCCCAACAATTGTAATGACTTTGCCGACCACAGTTAATCACTTATCCGAACTCGAAAAATGATTTTGCCCAACAATTGAAATGACTTTGCCAACCACTGTTAATCACTTATCCGACCTCTAAAAATGACTTTGCCATCCACTGGGAATGACTTTGCCAACCACTGTTAATCACTAATCCGACCTATAAAAATGACTTTGTCCAACAATTGTAGTGACTTTGCCAACCACTGGTAATGACTTTTCCAGCCACTGTTCATCCCTTATCCGACCTCTAAAAATGACTTTGCCCAACAATTGAAATGACTTTGCCCACCACTGGTTATCACTTATCCGACCTCTAAAAATGATTTTGCCCAACAATTGAAATGACTTTGCCCACCACTGGTAATCCCTTTCCGCCCTCTAAAAATGACTTTGCCAAACAATTGTAATGACTTTGCCATCCACTGGTAATGACTTTGCCAACCACTGGTAATGACTTTGCCGACCACTGTTAATCACTTATCCGACCTCGAAAAATGATTTTGCCCAACAATTGAAATGACTTTGCCCACCACTGGTAATCCCTTTCCGCCCTCTAAAAATGACTTTGCCAAACAGTTGTAATGACTTTGCCAACCACTGTAAATCACTTATCCGACCTCGAAAAATGATTTTGCCCAACAATTGAAATGACTTTGCCCACCACTGGTAATCCCTTTCCGCCCTCTCAAAATGACTTTGCCAAACAATTGTAATGACTTTGCCATCCACTGGTAATGACTTTGCCAACCACTGTTAATCACTTATCCGACCTCTAAAAATGACTTTTCCCAACAATTTTAATGACTTTGCAAACCACTGTTAATCACTTATCCGACCTCGAAAAATGATTTTGCCCAACACTGGTAATCCCTTTCCGCCCTCTAAAAATGACTTTGCCAAACAATTGTAATGACTTTGCCGACCACTGTTAACCACTTATCCGATCTCGAAAAATGATTTTGCCCAACACTGGTAATCCCTTTCCGCCCTCTAAAAATGACTTTGCCAAACAATTGTAATGACTTTGCCATCCACTGGTAATGACTTTGCCAACCACTGGTAATGACTTTGCCGACCACTGTTAATCACTTATCCGACCTCGAAAAATGATTTTGCCCAACAATTGAAATGACTTTGCCCACCACTGGTAATCCCTTTCCGCCCTCTAAAAATGACTTTGCCAAACAATTGTAATGACTTTGCCAACCACTGTAAATCACTTATCCGACCTCGAAAAATGACTTTGCCCACCACTGGTAATCCCTTTCCGCCCTCTAAAAATGACTTTGCCAAACAATTGTAATGACTTTGCCATCCACTGGTAATGACTTTGCCAACCACTGGTAATGACTTTGCAAACCACTGTTAATCACTTATCCGACCTCCAAAAATGACTTTGCCAAACAATTGTAATGACTTTGCCGACCACTGTTAACCACTTATCCGATCTCGAAAAATGATTTTGCCCAACACTGGTAATCCCTTTCCGCCCTCTAAAAATGACTTTGCCAAACAATTGTAATGACTTTGCCATCCACTGGTAATGACTTTGCCAACCACTGGTAATGACTTTGCCGACCACTGTTAATCACTTATCCGACCTCGAAAAATGATTTTGCCCAACAATTGAAATGACTTTGCCCACCACTGGTAATCCCTTTCCGCCCTCTAAAAATGACTTTGCCAAACAATTGTAATGACTTTGCCAACCACTGTAAATCACTTATCCGATCTCGAAAAATGACTTTGCCCACCACTGGTAATCCCTTTCCGCCCTCTAAAAATGACTTTTCCCAACAATTTTAATGACTTTGCAAACCACTGTTAATCACTTATCCGACCTCCAAAAATGACTTTGCCAAACAATTGTAATGACTTTGCCGACCACTGTTAACCACTTATCCGATCTCGAAAAATGATTTTGCCCAACACTGGTAATCCCTTTCCGCCCTCTAAAAATGACTTTGCCAAACAATTGTAATGACTTTGCCATCCACTGGTAATGACTTTGCCAACCACTGGTAATGACTTTGCCGACCACTGTTAATCACTTATCCGACCTCGAAAAATGATTTTGCCCAACAATTGAAATGACTTTGCCCACCACTGGTAATCCCTTTCCGCCCTCTAAAAATGACTTTGCCAAACAATTGTAATGACTTTGCCAACCACTGTAAATCACTTATCCGATCTCGAAAAATGACTTTGCCCACCACTGGTAATCCCTTTCCGCCCTCTAAAAATGACTTTTCCCAACAATTTTAATGACTTTGCAAACCACTGTTAATCACTTATCCGACCTCCAAAAATGACTTTGCCAAACAATTGTAATGACTTTGCCGACCACTGTTAACCACTTATCCGATCTCGAAAAATGATTTTGCCCAACAATTGAAATCACTTTGCCAACTACTGGTAATGACTTTTCCAGCCACTGTTCATCCCTTATCCGACCTCTAAAAATGACTTTGCCCAACAATTGTAATGACTTTGCCCACCACTGGTTATCACTTATCCGACCTCTAAAAATGATTTTGCCCAACAATTGAAATGACTTTGCTCACCACCGGTAATCCCTTTCCGCCCTCTAAAAATGACTTTGCCAAACAATTGTAATGACTTTGCCATCCACTGGTAATGACTTTGCCAACCACTGGTAATGACTTTGCCGACCACTGTTAATCACTTATCCGACCTCGAAAAATGATTTTGCCCAACAATTGAAATGACTTTGCCCACCACTGTTAATCACTTATCCGACCTCCAAAAATGACTTTGCCCAACAATTGTAATGACTTTGCCGACCACTGTTAACCACTTATCCGACCTCGAAAAATGATTTTGCCCAATAATTGAAATGACTTTGCCCACCACTGGTAATCCCTTTCCGCCTTCTAAAAATGACTTTGCCAAACAATTGTAATGACTTTGCCATCCACTGGTAATGACTTTGCCAACCACTGTTAATCACTTATCCGACCTCTAAAAATGACTTTTCCCAACAATTTTAATGACTTTGCAAACCACTGTTAATCACTTATCCGACCTCCAAAAATGACTTTGCCCAACAATTGTAATGACTTTGCCGACCACAGTTAATCACTTATCCGAACTCGAAAAATGATTTTGCCCAACAATTGAAATGACTTTGCCAACCACTGTTAATCACTTATCCGACCTCTAAAAATGACTTTGCCATCCACTGGGAATGACTTTGCCAACCACTGTAAATCACTTATCCGACCTCGAAAAATGATTTTGCCCAACAATTGAAATGACTTTGCCCACCACTGGTAATCCCTTTCCGCCCTCTCAAAATGACTTTGCCAAACAATTGTAATGACTTTGCCATCCACTGGTAATGACTTTGCCAACCACTGTTAATCACTTATCCGACCTCTAAAAATGACTTTTCCCAACAATTTTAATGACTTTGCAAACCACTATTAATCACTTATCCGACCTCCAAAAATGACTTTGCCCAACAATTGTAATGACTTTGCCGACCACTGTTAACCACTTATCCGAACTCGAAAAATGATTTTGCCCAACAATTGAAATGACTTTGCCAACCACTGTTAATCACTTATCCGACCTCTAAAAATGACTTTGCCAAACAATTGTAATGACTTTGCCATCCACTGGTAATGACTTTGCCAACCACTGTTAATCACTTATCCGACCTCTAAAAATGACTTTTCCCAACAATTGTAATGACTTTGCCGACCACTGTTAACCACTTATCCGACCTCGAAAAATGATTTTGCCCAACAATTGAAATGACTTTGCCCACCACTGGTAATCCCTCTCCGCCTTCTAAAAATGACTTTGCCAAACAATTGTAATGACTTTACCATCCACTGGTAATGACTTTGCCAACCACTGGTTATCACTTATCCGACCTCTGAAAATGACTTTTACCAACAATTTTAATGACTTTGCCAACCACTGTTAATCACTTATCCGACCTCGAAAAATGATTTTGCCCAACAATTGAAATGACTTTGCCCACCACTGGTAATCCCTTTCCGCCTTCTAAAAATGACTTTGCCTTACAATTGTAATGACTTTGCCAACCACTGGTAATGACTTTGCCAGCCACTGTTCATCCTTTATCCGACCTCTAAAAATGACTTTGCCCAACAATTGTAATGACTTTGCCCACCACTGGTTATCACATATCCGACCTCTAAAAATGACTCTGCCAAACAATTTTAATGACTTTGCCATCCACTGGTAATGACTTTGCCGACCACTGTTAATCACTTATCCGACCTCGAAAAATGATTTTGCCCACTAATTGAAATGACTTTGCCAGCAACTGTGAAACACTTATCCGACCTCTAAAAATGACTTTTCCCAACAATTTTAATGACTTTGCCAACCACTTTTAATTACTAATCTGACCTCTTAAAATATCTTTGCCCAACAATTGTAATGACTTTGCTAACCCATGTAAATCACTTATCCGAACTCTAAAAATGTCTTTGCCATCCACTGCTAATGACTTTGCCAACCACTGTTAATCACTTATCCGACCTCTAAAAATGACTTTTCCCAACAATTGTAATGACTTTGCCAACCACTGTTTATCACTTATCCGACCTCCAAAAATGATTTTGCCCAACAATTGAAATGACTTTGCCCACCACTGGTAATCCCTTACCGCCTTCTAAAAATGACTTATCCCAACAATTTAATGACTTTTCCAACCACTGTTAATCACTAATCCGGCCTTCAAAAATGACTAAGCCCAACAATTGTAATGACTTTGCCGATCACTGTTTATCAATTTTCCGACCTCGAAAAATGATTTTGCCCAACAATTGTAATGATTTTGCCAACCACTGTTAATCAAATATCCGACCTCCAAAAATGACTTTGCCCAACAATTGTAATGACTTTGCCGACCACTGTTAATCACTTATCCGACCTCGAAAAATGATTTTGCCCAACAATTGAAATGACTAAGCCAACCAATGTTAATCACTTATCCGACCTCTAAAAATGACTTTGCCAAACAATTGTAATGACTTTGCCATCCACTGGTAATGACTTTGCCAACCACTGTTAATCACTTATCCGACCTCTAAAAATGACTTTTCCCAACAATTTTAATGACTTTGCCAACCACTGTTAATCACTTATCCGAACTCCAAAAATGACTTTGCCCAACAATTGTAATGACTTTGCCGACCACAGTTAATCACTTATCCGAACTGGAAAAATGATTTTGCCCAACAATTGACATGACTTTGCCAACCACTGTTAATCACTTATCCGACCTCTAAAAATGACTTTGCCATCCACTGGGAATGACTTTGCCATCCACTGGTAATGACTTTGCCAACCACTGTTAATCACTTATCCGACCTCTAAAAATGACTTTTCCCAACAATTTTAATGACTTTGCCAACCACTGTTAATCACTTATCCGAACTCCAAAAATGACTTTGCCCAACAATTGTAATGACTTTGCCGACCACAGTTAATCACTTATCCGAAAGGGAAAAATGATTTTGCCCAACAATTGAAATGACTTTGCCAACCACTGTTAACCACTAATCCGACCTATAAAAATGACTTTGCCCAACAATTGTAGTGACTTTGCCAACCACTGGTAATGACTTTTCCAGCCACTGTTCATCCCTTATCCGACCTCTAAAAATGACTTTGCCCAACAATTGTAATGACTTTGCCGACCACTGTTAACCACTAATCCGACCTCGAAAAATGAATTTGCCCAACAATTGAAATGACTTTGCCCACCACTGGTAATCCCTTACCGCCTTCTAAAAATGACTTTGCTAAACAATTGTAATGACTTTGCCAACCACTGTTAATCACTTATCGGACCTCCAAAAATTACTTTGCCAAATAAAAGTAATGAATTTGCCATGAACTGGTAATGCCTTTGCCAGCCACTGTTAATCACTAATCCGACCCCGAAAAATGATTTTGCCCAACAATTGAAAAGGCTTTGCCAACCACTGGTAATGACTTTGACAACCACTTTTAATTCCTAATCCGACCTCCAAAAATGAATTTGCGCAACAATTGTAATGACTTTGCAAACCACTGGTAATGACTTTAGCCACCACTGATTATCACTAATCCGACATCTAAAAATGACTTTGCCCAACAATTGTAATGACTTTGCCGACAACTGTTAATCACTTATCCGACCTCGAAAAATGATTTTGCCCAACAATTGAAATGACTAAGCCAACCACTGTTAATCACTTATCCGACCACTAAAAATGACTTTGCCAAACAATTGTAATGACTTTGCCATCCACTGGTAATGACTTTGCCAACCACTGTTAATCACTTATCCGACCTCTAAAAATGACTTTTCCCAACAATTTTAATGACTTTGCCAACCACTGTTAGTCACTTATCCGAACTCCAAAAATGACTTTGCCCAACAATTGTAATGACTTTGCCGACCACAGTTAATCACTTATCCGAACTCGAAAAATGATTTTGCCCAACAATTGAAATGACTTTGCCAACCACTGTTAATCACTTATCCGACCTCTAAAAATGACTTTGCCATCCACTGGGAATGACTTTGCCAACCACTGTTAATCACTAATCCGACCTATAAAAATGACTTTGCCCAACAATTGTAGTGACTTTGCCAACCACTGGTAATGACTTTTCCAGCCACTGTTCATCCCTTATCCGACCTCTAAAAATGACTTTGCCCAACAATTGAAATGACTTTGCCCACCACTGGTTATCACTTATCCGACCTCTAAAAATGATTTTGCCCAACAATTGAAATGACTTTGCCCACCACTGGTAATCCCTTTCCGCCCTCTAAAAATGACTTTGCCAAACAATTGTAATGACTTTGCCATCCACTGGTAATGACTTTGCCAACCACTGGTAATGACTTTGCCGACCACTGTTAATCACTTATCCGACCTCGAAAAATGATTTTGCCCAACAATTGAAATGACTTTGCCCACCACTGGTAATCCCTTTCCGCCCTCTAAAAATGACTTTGCCAAACAATTGTAATGACTTTGCCAACCACTGTAAATCACTTATCCGACCTCGAAAAATGATTTTGCCCAACAATTGAAATGACTTTGCCCACCACTGGTAATCCCTTTCCGCCCTCTCAAAATGACTTTGCCAAACAATTGTAATGACTTTGCCATCCACTGGTAATGACTTTGCCAACCACTGTTAATCACTTATCCGACCTCTAAAAATGACTTTTCCCAACAATTTTAATGACTTTGCAAACCACTGTTAATCACTTATCCGAACTCGAAAAATGATTTTGCCCAACAATTGAAATGACTTTGCCGACCACTGTTAACCACTTATCCGATCTCGAAAAATGATTTTGCCCAACAATTGAAATCACTTTGCCAACCACTGGTAATGACTTTTCCAATCACTGTTCATCCCTTATCCGACCTCTAAAAATGACTTTGCCCAACAATTGTAATGACTTTGCCCACCACTGGTTATCACTTATCCGACCTCTAAAAATGATTTTGCCCAACAATTGAAATGACTTTGCTCACCACCGGTAATCCCTTTCCGCCCTCTAAAAATGACTTTGCCAAACAATTGTAATGACTTTGCCATCCACTGGTAATGACTTTGCCAACCACTGGTAATGACTTTGCCGACCACTGTTAATCACTTATCCGACCTCGAAAAATGATTTTGCCCAACAATTGAAATGACTTTGCCCACCACTGGTAATCACTTTCCGCCCTCTAAAAATGACTTTGCCAAACAATTGTAATGACTTTGCCAACCACTGTAAATCACTTATCCGACCTCGAAAAATGATTTTGCCCAACAATTGAAATGACTTTGCCCACCGCTGGTAATCCCTTTCCGGCCTCTAAAAATGACTTTGCCAAACAATTGTAATGACTTTGCCATCCACTGGTAATGACTTTGCCAACCACTGTTAATCACTTATCCGACCTCTAAAAATGACTTTTCCCAACAATTTTAATGACTTTGCAAACCACTGTTAATCACTTATCCGACCTCCAAAAATGACTTTGCCCAACAATTGTAATGACTTTGCCGACCACAGTTAATCACTTATCCGAACTCGAAAAATGATTTTGCCCAACAATTGAAATGACTTTGCCAACCACTGTTAATCACTTATCCGACCTCTAAAAATGACTTTGCCATCCACTGGGAATGACTTTGCCAACCACTGTAAATCACTTATCCGACCTCGAAAAATGATTTTGCCCAACAATTGAAATGACTTTGCCCACCACTGGTAATCCCTTTCCGCCCTCTCAAAATGACTTTGCCAAACAATTGTAATGACTTTGCCATCCACTGGTAATGACTTTGCCAACCACTGTTAATCACTTATCCGACCTCTAAAAATGACTTTTCCCAACAATTTTAATGACTTTGCAAACCACTGTTAATCACTTATCCGACCTCCAAAAATGACTTTGCCCAACAATTGTAATGACTTTGCCGACCACTGTTAACCACTTATCCGACCTCGAAAAATGATTTTGCCCAACAATTGAAATGACTTTGCCCACCACTGGTAATCCCTTTCCGCCTTCTAAAAATGACTTTGCCAAACAATTGTAATGACTTTGCCATCCACTGGTAATGACTTTGCCAACCACTGTTAATCACTTATCCGACCTCTAAAAATGACTTTTCCCAACAATTTTAATGACTTTGCAAACCACTGTTAGTCACTTATCCGACCTCCAAAAATGACTTTGCCCAACAATTGTAATGACTTTGCCGACCACTGTTAACCACTTATCCGACCTCGAAAAATGATTTTGCCCAACAATTGAAATGACTTTGCCCACCACTGGTAATCCCTCTCCGCCTTCTAAAAATGACTTTGCCAAACAATTGTAATGACTTTACCATCCACTGGTAATGACTTTGCCAACCACTGGTTATCACTTATCCGACCTCTGAAAATGACTTTTACCAACAATTTTAATGACTTTGCCAACCACTGTTAATCACTTATCCGACCTCGAAAAATGATTTTGCCCAACAATTGAAATGACTTTGCCCACCACTGGTAATCCCTTTCCGCCTTCTAAAAATGACTTTGCCTTACAATTGTAATGACTTTGCCAACCACTGGTAATGACTTTGCCAGCCACTGTTCATCCTTTATCCGACCTCTAAAAATGACTTTGCCCAACAATTGTAATGACTTTGCCCACCACTGGTTATCACATATCCGACCTCTAAAAATGACTCTGCCAAACAATTTTAATGACTTTGCCATCCACTGGTAATGACTTTGCCGACCACTGTTATTCACTTATCCGACCTCGAGAAATGATTTTGCCCACTAATTGAAATGACTTTGCCAGCAACTGTGAAACACTTATCCGACCTCTAAAAATGACTTTTCCCAACAATTTTAATGACTTTGCCAACCACTTTTAATTACTAATCTGACCTCTTAAAATATCTTTGCCCAACAATTGTAATGACTTTGCTAACCCATGTAAATCACTTATCCGAACTCTAAAAATGTCTTTGCCATCCACTGGTAATGACTTTGCCAACCACTGTTAATCACTTATCCGACCTCTAAAAATGACTTTTCCCAACAATTGTAATGACTTTGCCAACCACTGTTTATCACTTATCCGACCTCCAAAAATGACTTTGCCCAACAATTGAAATGACTTTGCCAACCACTGTTAATCACTTATCCGACCTCTAAAAATGACTTTGCCATCCACTGGGAATGACTTTGCCAACCACTGTAAATCACTTATCCGACCTCGAAAAATGATTTTGCCCAACAATTGAAATGACTTTGCCCACCACTGGTAATCCCTTTCCGCCCTCTCAAAATGACTTTGCCAAACAATTGTAATGACTTTGCCATCCACTGGTAATGACTTTGCCAACCACTGTTAATCACTTATCCGACCTCTAAAAATGACTTTTCCCAACAATTTTAATGACTTTGCAAACCACTGTTAATCACTTATCCGACCTCCAAAAATGACTTTGCCCAACAATTGTAATGACTTTGCCGACCACTGTTAACCACTTATCCGACCTCGAAAAATGATTTTGCCCAACAATTGAAATGACTTTGCCCACCACTGGTAATCCCTTTCCGCCTTCTAAAAATGACTTTGCCAAACAATTGTAATGACTTTGCCATCCACTGGTAATGACTTTGCCAACCACTGTTAATCACTTATCCGACCTCTAAAAATGACTTTTCCCAACAATTTTAATGACTTTGCAAACCACTGTTAGTCACTTATCCGACCTCCAAAAATGACTTTGCCCAACAATTGTAATGACTTTGCCGACCACTGTTAACCACTTATCCGACCTCGAAAAATGATTTTGCCCAACAATTGAAATGACTTTGCCCACCACTGGTAATCCCTCTCCGCCTTCTAAAAATGACTTTGCCAAACAATTGTAATGACTTTACCATCCACTGGTAATGACTTTGCCAACCACTGGTTATCACTTATCCGACCTCTGAAAATGACTTTTACCAACAATTTTAATGACTTTGCCAACCACTGTTAATCACTTATCCGACCTCGAAAAATGATTTTGCCCAACAATTGAAATGACTTTGCCCACCACTGGTAATCCCTTTCCGCCTTCTAAAAATGACTTTGCCTTACAATTGTAATGACTTTGCCAACCACTGGTAATGACTTTGCCAGCCACTGTTCATCCTTTATCCGACCTCTAAAAATGACTTTGCCCAACAATTGTAATGACTTTGCCCACCACTGGTTATCACATATCCGACCTCTAAAAATGACTCTGCCAAACAATTTTAATGACTTTGCCATCCACTGGTAATGACTTTGCCGACCACTGTTATTCACTTATCCGACCTCGAGAAATGATTTTGCCCACTAATTGAAATGACTTTGCCAGCAACTGTGAAACACTTATCCGACCTCTAAAAATGACTTTTCCCAACAATTTTAATGACTTTGCCAACCACTTTTAATTACTAATCTGACCTCTTAAAATATCTTTGCCCAACAATTGTAATGACTTTGCTAACCCATGTAAATCACTTATCCGAACTCTAAAAATGTCTTTGCCATCCACTGGTAATGACTTTGCCAACCACTGTTAATCACTTATCCGACCTCTAAAAATGACTTTTCCCAACAATTGTAATGACTTTGCCAACCACTGTTTATCACTTATCCGACCTCCAAAAATGACTTTGCCCAACAATTGTAATGACTTTGCCAACCACTGTTAATCACTTAGCCGACCTCCAAAAATTACTTTGCCAAACAAAAGTAATGACTTTGCCATCAATTGGTAATGACTTTGCCAGCCACTGTTAATCACTTATCCGACCTCGAAAAATGATTTAGCCCAACAATTGAAATGGCTTTGCCAACCACTGGTAATGACTTTGCCGACCACTTTTAATTCATTATCCGACCTCCAAAAATGAATTTGCGCAACAATTGTAATGACTTTGCCAACCACTGGTAATGACTTTAGCCACCACTGATTATCACTTATCCGACATCTAAAAATGCCTTTGCCAAACAATTGTAATGACTTTGCCAAACAATTGTAATGACTTTGCCAACCACTGTTAATCACTTATCCGACCTCTAAAATTGACTTTTCCCAAAAATTTTAATGACTTTGCCAACCACTGTTAATCACTTATCCGACCTCCAAAAATGACTTTGCCCAACAATTGTAATGACTTTGCCGATCACTGTTATTCACTTTTCCGACCTCGAAAAATGATTTTGCATAACAATTGTAATGACTTTGCCAACCACTGTTAATCACTTATCCGACCTCTAAAAATGACTTTGCCATCCACTGGGAATGACTTCGCCAACCACTGTTAATCACTCATCCGACCTCGAAAAATGATTTTGCCCAACAATTGAAATGACTTTGCCCACCACTGGTAATGACTTTTCCAGCCACTGTTCATCACTTATCCGACCTCTAAAAATGATTTTGCCCAACAATTGAAATTACTTTGCCCACCACTGGTAATCCCTTTCCGCCCTCTAAAAATGACTTTTCCCGACAATTTTAATGACTTTGCCAACCACTGTTAATCATTTATCCGACCTCCATAAATGACTTTGCCCAACAAATGTAATGACTTTGCCGACCACTGTTAACCACTTATCCGACCTCGAAAAATGATTTTGCCCAACAATTGAAATGACTTTGCCCACCACTAGTAATCCCTTTCCGCCTTCTAAAAATGACTTTGTCAAACAATTGTAATGACTTTGCCAACCACTGTTAATCATTTAGCCGACCTCCAGAAATGACTTTGCCCAACAATTGAAATGACCTCGCCAACCACTGTTAATCACTTATCCGACCTCCAAAAATGACTTTGCCTAACAATTGTAATGACTTTGCAAACCACTGGTAATGACTTTGCCAGCCACTGTTCATCCTTTATCCGATCTCTAAAAATGACTCTGCCAAACAATTGAAATGACTTTGCCATCCACTGGTAATGACCTTGCCGACCACTGTTAATCACTTATCCGACCTCGAAAAATGATTTTGCCCACTAATTGAAATGACTTTGCCCACCACCGGTAATCCCTTTCCTCCCTCTAAAAATGACTTTGCCAAACAATTGTAATGACTTTGCCATCCACTGGTAATGTCTTTGCCAACCACTGTTAATCACTTATCCGACCTCGAAAAATGATTTTGCCCAGCAATTGAAATGACTTTGCCAACAACTGTGAAACACTTATCCGACCTCCAAAAATGATTTTGCCCAACAATTGAAATGACTTTGCCCATCACTGGTAATGACTTTTCCAGCTATTGTTCATCCCTTATCCGACCTCTAAAAATGACTTTGCCAAACAATTGTAATGACTTTGCCAACCACTGGTAATGACTTTGCCGACCACTTTTAATTCATAATCCGACCTCCAAAAATGAATTTGCGCAACAATTGTAATGACTTTGCCAACCACTGGTAATGACTTTAGCCACCACTGATTATCACTTATCCGACATCTAAAAATGCCTTTGCCACACAATTGTAATGACTTTGCCAAACAATTGTAATGACTTTGCCAAGCACTGTTAATCACTTATCCGACCTCAAAAATTGACTTTTCCCAAAAATTTTAATGACTTTGCCAACCACTGTTAATCACTTATCCGACCTCCAAAAATGACTTTGCCAAACAATTGTAATGACTTTGCCGATCACTGTTATTCACTTTTCCGACCTCGAAAAATGATTTTGCATAACAATTGTAATGACTTTGCCAACCACTGTTAATCACTTATCCGACCTCTAAAAATGACTTTGCCATCCACTGGGAATGACTTTGCCAACCACTGTTAATCACTCATCCGACCTCGAAAAATGATTTTGCCCAACAATTGAAATGACTTTGCCCACCACTGGTAATGACTTTTCCAGCCACTGTTCATCACTTATCCGACCTCTAAAAATGATTTTGCCCAACAATTGAAATTACTTTGCCCACCACTGGTAATCCCTTTCCGCCCTCTAAAAATGACTTTGCCAAACAATTGTAATGACTTTGCCAACCACTGGTAATGACTTTGCCGACCACTTTTAATTCATAATCCGACCTCCAAAAATGAATTTGCGCAACAATTGTAATGACTTTGCCAACCACTGGTAATGACTTTAGCCACCACTGATTATCACTTATCCGACATCTAAAAATGCCTTTGCCAAACAATTGTAATGACTTTGCCAAACAATTGTAATGACTTTGCCAAGCACTGTTAATCACTTATCCGACCTCAAAAATTGACTTTTCCCAAAAATTTTAATGACTTTGCCAACCACTGTTAATCACTTATCCGACCTCTAAAAATGACTTTGCCATCCACTGGGAATGACTTTGCCAACCACTGTTAATCACTCATCCGACCTCGAAAAATGATTTTGCCCAACAATTGAAATGACTTTGCCCACCACTGGTAATGACTTTTCCAGCCACTGTTCATCACTTATCCGACCTCTAAAAATGATTTTGCCCAACAATTGAAATTACTTTGCCCACCACTGGTAAACCCTTTCCGCCCTCTAAAAATGACTTTGCCAAACAATTGTAATGACTTTGCCATCCACTGGTAATGACTTTGCCAACCACTTGTAATGACTTTGCCGACCACTGTTAAACACTTATCCGACCTCAAAAAATGATTTTGCCCATCAATTGAAATGACTTTGCCCACCACTGGTAATCCCTTTCATACCTCTAAAAATTTCTTTTGCCAAACAATTGTAATGATTTTGCCAACCACTGTTAATCACTTATCCGACCTCGAAAAATGATTTTGCCCAACAATTGAAATGTCTTTGCCCACCACTGGTAATCCCTTTCCGCCCTCTCAAAATGACTTTGCCAAACAATTGTAATGACTTTTCCCAACAATTGTAATGACTTTGCCAACCACTGTTTATCACTTATCCGACCTCTTAAAATGACTTTTCCCAACAATTTTAATGACTTTGCCAACCACTGTTAATCATTTATCCGACCTCCAAAAATGACTTTGCCCAACAAATGTAAAGACTTTGCCGACCACTGTTAACCACTTATCCGACCTCGAAAAATGATTTTGCCCAACAATTGAAATGACTTTGCCCACCACTAGTAATCCCTTTCCGCCTTCTAAAAATGACTTTGCCAAACAATTGTAATGACTTTGCCAACCACTGTTAATCACTTAGCCGACCTCCAGAAATGACTTTGCCCAACAATTGAAATGACCTTGCCAACCACTGTTAATCACTTATCCGACCTCCAAAAATGACTTTGCCTAACAATTGTAATGACTTTGCAAACCACTGGTAATGACTTTGCCAGCCACTGTTCATCCTTTATCCGACCTCTAAAAATGACTTTGCCCAACAATTGTAATGACTTTGCCATCCACTGGTAATGACCTTGCCGACCACTGTTAATCACTTATCCGACCTCGAAAAATGATTTTGCCCACTAATTGAAATGACTTTGCCCACCACCGGTAATCCCTTTCCTCCCTCTAAAAATGACTTTGCCAAACAATTGTAATGACTTTGCCATCCACTGGTAATGACTTTGCCAACCACTGTTAATCACTTATCCGACCTCGAAAAATGATTTCGCCCAGCAATTGAAATGACTTTGCCAACAACTGTGAAACACTTATCCGACCTCCAAAAATGACTTTGCCTAACAATTGTAATGACTTTGCAAACCACTGGTAATGACTTTGCCAGCCACTGTTCATCCTTTATCCGACCTCTAAAAATGACTCTGCCAAACAATTGTAACGACTTTGCCATCCACTGGTAATGACCTTGCCGACCACTGTTAATCACTTATCCGACCTCGAAAAATGATTTTGCCCACTAATTGAACTGACTTTGCCCACCACCGGTAATCCCTTTCCTCCCTCTAAAAATGACTTTGCCAAACAATTGTAATGACTTTGCCATCCACTGGTAATACTTTGCCAACCACTGTTAATCACTTATCCGACCTCCAAAAATGAATTTGCGCAACAATTGTAATGACTTTGCCAACCACTGGTAATGACTTTAGCCACCACTGATTATCACTTATCCGACATCTAAAAATGCCTTTGCCAAACAATTGTAATGACTTTGCCAAACAATTGTAATGACTTTGCCAACCACTGTTAATCACTTATCCGACCTCCAAAAATGACTCTGCCCAACAATTGTAATGACTTTGCCGATCACTGTTATTCACTTTTCCGACCTCGAAAAATGATTTTGCATAACAATTGTAATGACTTTGCCAACCACTGTTAATCACTTATCCGACCTCTAAAAATGACTTTGCCATCCACTGGGAATGACTTTGCCAACCACTGTTTATCACTTATCCGACCTCGAAAAATGATTTTGCCCAACAATTGAAATGACTATGCCCATCACTGGTAATGACTTTGCCCATCACTGGTTATCACTTATCCGACCTCTAAAAATGACTTTGCCCAACAATTGTAATGACTTTGCCCACCACTGGTTATCACTTATCCGACCTCTAAAAATGATTTTGCCCAACAATTGAAATGACTTTGCCCACCACTGGTAATCCTATTCCGCCCTCTAAAAATGACTTTGCCAAACAATTGTAATGACTTTGCCATCCACTGGTAATGACCTTGCCGACCACTGTTAATCACTTATCCGACCTCGAAAAATGATTTTGCCCACTAATTGAACTGACTTTGCCCACCACCGGTAATCCCTTTCCTCCCTCTAAAAATGACTTTGCCAAACAATTGTAATGACTTTGCCATCCACTGGTAATACTTTGCCAACCACTGTTAATCACTTATCCGACCTCCAAAAATGAATTTGCGCAACAATTGTAATGACTTTGCCAACCACTGTTTATCACTTATCCGACCTCGAAAAATGATTTTGCCCAACAATTGAAATGACTATGCCCATCACTGGTAATGACTTTGCCCATCACTGGTTATCACTTATCCGACCTCTAAAAATGACTTTGCCCAACAATTGTAATGACTTTGCCCACCACTGGTTATCACTTATCCGACCTCTAAAAATGATTTTGCCCAACAATTGAAATGACTTTGCCCACCACTGGTAATCCCTTTCCGCCCTCTAAAAATGACTTTGCCAAACAATTGTAATGACTTTGCCATCCACTGGTAATGACCTTGCCGACCACTGTTAATCACTTATCCGACCTCGAAAAATGATTTTGCCCACTAATTGAACTGACTTTGCCCACCACCGGTAATCCCTTTCCTCCCTCTAAAAATGACTTTGCCAAACAATTGTAATGACTTTGCCATCCACTGGTAATACTTTGCCAACCACTGTTAATCACTTATCCGACCTCCAAAAATGAATTTGCGCAACAATTGTAATGACTTTGCCAACCACTGGTAATGACTTTAGCCACCACTGATTATCACTTATCCGACATCTAAAAATGCCTTTGCCAAACAATTGTAATGACTTTGCCAAACAATTGTAATGACTTTGCCAACCACTGTTAATCACTTATCCGACCTCTAAAATTGACTTTTCCCAAAAATTTTAATGACTTTGCCAACCACTGTTAATCACTTATCCGACCTCCAAAAATGACTTTGCCCAACAATTGTAATGACTTTGCCGATCACTGTTATTCACTTTTCCGACCTCGAAAAATGATTTTGCATAACAATTGTAATGACTTTGCCAACCACTGTTAATCACTTATCCGACCTCTAAAAATGACTTTGCCATCCACTGGTAATGACATTGCCGACCACTGTTAATCACTTATCCGACCTCGAAAAATGATTTTGCCCAAAAATTGAAATGGCTTTGCCATCCACTGGTAATTACTTTGCCCACCACTGGTAATCCTTTTCCGCCCACTAAAAATGACTTTGCCCAACAATTGTAATGACTTTGCCAACCACTGTTAATCAGTTATCCGACCTCGAAAAATGATTTTGCCCAACAATTGAAATGGCTTTGCCATCCACTGGTAATGACTTTGCCAACCACTGGTAATGACTTTAGCCACCACTGATTATCACTTATCCGACATCTAAAATTGACTTTTCCCAAAAATTTTAATGACTTTGCCAACCACTGTTAGCCGACCTCCAAAAATGACTTTGCCCAACAATTGTAATGACTTTGCCGATCGCTGTTAATCAATTTTCCGACCTCGAAAAATGATTTTGCATAACAATTGTAATGATTTTGCCAACCACTGTTAATCACATATCCGACCTCTAAAAATGACTTTGCCATCCACTGGGAATGACTTTGCCAACCACTGTTAATCACTCATCCGACCTCGAAAAATGATTTTGCCCAACAATTGAAATGACTTTGCCCACCACTGGTAATGACTTTTCCAGCCACTGTTCATAACTTATCCGACCTCTAAAAATGATTTTGCCCAACAATTGAATTTACTTTGCCCACCACTGGTAATCCCTTTCCGCCCTCTAAAAATGACTTTGCCAAACAATTGTAATGACTTTGCCATCCACTGGTAATGACTTTGCCAACCACTGGTAATGACTTTGCCGACAACTGTTAAACACTTATCCGACCTCAAAAAATGATTTTGCCCATCAATTGAAATGACTTTGCCCACCACTGGTAATCCCTTTCCGACCTCTAAAAATTTCTTTTGCCAAACAATTGTAATGATTTTGCCAACCACTGTTAATCACTTATCCGACCTCGAAAAATGAATTTGGCTAACAATTGAAATGTCTTTGCCCACCACTGGTAATCCCTTTCCGCCCTCTCAAAATGACTTTGTCAAACAATTGTAATGACTTTTCCCAACAATTGTAATGACTTTGCCAACCACTGTTTATCACTTATCCGACCTCTAAAAATGACTTTTCCCAACAATTTTAATGACTTTGCCAACCACTGTTAATCATTTATCCGACCTCCAAAAATGACTTTGCCCAACAAATGTAATGACTTTGCCGACCACTGTTAACCACTTATCCGACCTCGAAAAATGATTTTGCCCAACAATTGAAATGACTTTGCGCACCACTAGTAATCCCTTTCCTCCTTCTAAAAATGACTTTGCCAAACAATTGTAATGACTTTGCCAACCACTGTTAATCACTTAGCCGACCTCCAGAAATGACTTTGCCCAACAATTGAAATGACCTTGCCAACCACTTTTAATCATATATCCGACCTCCAAAAATGACTTTGCCTAACAATTGTAATGACTTTGCAAACCACTGGTAATGACTTTGCCAGCCACTGTTCATCCTTTATCCGACCTCTAAAAATGACTTTGCCCAACAATTGTAATGACTTTGCCCATCACTGGTTATCACTTATCCGACCTCTAAAAATGACTCTGCCAAACAATTGTAATGACTTTGCCATCCACTGGTAATGACCTTGCCGACCACTGTTAATCACTTATCCGACCTCGAAAAATGATTTTGCCCACTAATTGAAATGACTTTGCCCACCACTGGTAATCCCTTTCCTCCCTCTAAAAATGACTTTGCCAAACAATTGTAATGACTTTGCCATCCACTGGTAATGACTTTGCCAACCACTGTTAATCACTTACCCGACCTCGAAAAATGATTTTGCCCAGCAATTGAAATGACTTTTCCAACAACTGTGAAACACTTATCCGCCCTCTAAAAATGACTTTGCCAAACAATTGTAATGACTTTGCCATCCACTGGTAATGACTTTGCCAACCACTGGTAATGACTTTGCCGACCACTGTTAAACACTTATCCGACCTCAAAAAATGATTTTGCCCAACAATTGAAATGACTTTGCCCACCACTGGTAATCCCTTTCCGCCCTCTAAAAATCACTTTGCCAAACAATTGTAATGATTTTGCCAACCACTGTTAATCACTTATCCGACCTCGAAAAATGATTTTGCCCAACAATTGAAATGTCTTTGCCCACCACTGGTAATCCCTTTCCGCCCTCTCAAAATGACTTTGCCAAACAATTGTAATGACTTTTCCCAACAATTGTAATGACTTTGCCAACCACTGTTTATCACTTATCCGACCTCTAAAAATGACTTTTCCCAACAATTTTAATGACTTTGCCAACCACTGTTAATCATTTATCCGACCTCCAAAAATGACTTTGCCCAACAAATGTAATGACTTTGCCGACCACTGTTAACCACTTATCCGACCTCGAAAAATGATTTTGCCCAACAATTGAAATGACTTTGCCCACCACTAGTAATCCCTTTCCGCCTTCTAAAAATGACTTTGCCAAACAATTGTAATGACTTTGCCAACCACTGTTAATCACTTAGCCGACCTCCAGAAATGACTTTGCCCAACAATTGAAATGACCTTGCCAACCACTGTTAATCACTTATCCGACCTCCAAAAATGACTTTGCCTAACAATTGTAATGACTTTGCAAACCACTGGTAATGACTTTGCCAGCCACTGTTCATCCTTTATCCGACCTCTAAAAATGACTTTGCCCAACAATTGTAATGACTTTGCCCATCACTGGTTATCACTTATCCGACCTCTAAAAATGACTCTGCCAAACAATTGTAATGACTTTGCCATCCACTGGTAATGACCTTGCCGACCACTGTTAATCACTTATCCGACCTCGAAAAATGATTTTGCCCACTAATTGAAATGACTTTGCCCACCACCGGTAATCCCTTTCCTCCCTCAAAAAATGACTTTGCCAAACAATTGTAATGACTTTGCCATCCACTGGTAATGACTTTGCCAACCACTGTTAATCACTTACCCGACCTCGAAAAATGATTTTGCCCAGCAATTGAAATGACTTTGCCAACAACTGTGAAACACTTATCCGACCTTTAAAAATGACTTTTCCCAACAATTTTAATGACTTTGCCAACCACTTTTAATTACTAATCCGACCTCTTAAAATATCTTTGCCCAACAATTGTAATGACTTTGCTAACCCATGTAAATCACTTATCCGACCTCTAAAAATGTCTTTTCCATCCACTGGTAATGACTTTGCCAACCACTGTTAATCACTTATCCGACCTCTAAAAATGACTTTTCCCAACAATTGTAATGACTTTGCCAACCACTGTTTATCACTTATCCGACCTCCAAAAATGACTTTGCCCAACAATTGTAATGACTTTGCCAACCACTGTTAATCACTGAGCCGACCTCCAAAAATTACTTTGCCAAACAAAAGTAATGACTTTGCCATCAACTGGTAATGACTTTGCCAGCCACTGTTAATCACTTATCCGACCTCGAAAAATGATTTTGCCCAACAATTGAAATGGCTCTGCCAACCACTGGTAATGACTTTGCCGACCACTTTTAATTCATAATCCGACCTCCAAAAATGAATTTGCGCAACAATTGTAATGACTTTGCCAACCACTGGTAATGACTTTAGCCACCACTGATTATCACTTATCCGATATCTAAAAATGCCTTTGCCAAGCAATTGTAATGACTTTGCCAAACAATTGTAATGACTTTGCCAACCACTGTTAATCACTTAGCCGACCTCCAAAAATGACTTTGCCCAACAATTGAAATGACTTTGCCAACCACTGTTAATCACTTATCCGACCTCCAAAAATAACTTTGCCTAACAATTGTAATGACTTTGCTAACCACTGGTAATGACTTTGCCAGCCACTGTTCATCCTTTATCCGACCTCGAAAAATGATTTTGCCCACTAATTGAAATGACTTTGTCCACCACCGGTAATCCCTTTCCGCCCTCTAAAAATGACTTTGCCAAACAATTGTAATGACTTTGCCATCCACTGGTAATGACTTTGCCAACCACTGTTAATCACTTATCCGACCTCGAAAAATGATTTTGCCCAGCAATTTAAATGACTTTGCCAGCAACTGTGAAACACTTATCCGACCTCTAAAAATGACTTTTCCCAACAATTTTAATGACTTTGCCAACCACTTTTAATTACTAATCCGACCTCTTAAAATATCTTTGCCCAACAATTGTAATGACTTGTCTAACCCATGTAAATCACTTATCCGACCTCTAAAAATGTCTTTGTTATCCACTGGTAATGACTTTGCCAACCACTGTTTATCACTTATCCGACCTCCAAAAATGACTTTGCCCAACAATTGTAATGACTTTGCCAACCACTGTTAATCACTTAGCCGACCTCCAAAAATTACTTTGCCAAACAAAAGTAATGACTTTGCCATCAACTGGTAATGACTTTGCCAGCCACTGTTAATCACTTATCCGACCTCGAAAAATGATTTTGCCCAACAACTGAAATGGCTTTGCCAACCACTGGTAATGACTTTGCCGACCACTTTTAATTCATAATCCGACCTCCAAAAATGAATTTGCGCAACAATTGTAATGACTTTGCCAACCACTGGTAATGACTTTAGCCACCACTGATTATCACTTATCCGACATCTAAAAATGCGTTTGCCAAACAATTGTAATGACTTTGCAAACCACTGTTAATCACTTTTCCGACCTTTAAAATTGACTTTTCCCAAAAATTTTAATGACTTTGCCAACCACTGTTAATCACTTATCCGACCACCAAAAATGACTTTGCCCAACAATTGTAATGAATTTGCCGATCACTGTTAATCACTTTTCCGACCTCGAAAAATGATTTTGCTTAACAATTGTAATGATTTTGCCAACCACTGTTAATCACTTATCCGACCTCTAAAAATGACTTTGCCATCCACTGGGAATGACTTTGCCAACCACTGTAAATCACTTATCCGACCTCGAAAAATGATTTTGCCCAACAATTGAAATGACTTTGCCCATCACTGGTAATGACTTTTCCAGCCACTGTTCATCCCTTATCCGACCTCTAAAAATGACTTTGCCCAACAATTGTAATGACTTTGCCCACCACTGGTTATTACTTATCCGACCTCTTAAAATGATTTTGCCCAACAATTGAAATGACTTTGCCCACCACTGGTAATCCCTTTCCGCCCTCAAAAAATGACTTTGGCAAACAATTGTAATGACTTTGCCATCCACTGGTAATGACTTTGCCAACCACTGGTAATGACTTTGCCGACCACTGTTAATCACTTATCCGACCTCAAAAAATGATTTTGCCAAACAATTGAAATGACTTTGCCCACCACTGGCATTCCCTTTCCGCCCTCTAAAAATGATTTTGCCAACCACTGGTAATGACTTTGCCGACCACTGTTAATCACGTATCCGACCTCAAAAAATGATTTTGCCCAACAATTGAAATGACTTTGCCCACCACTGGTAATCCCTTTCCGCCCTCTAAAAATGACTTTGCCAAACAATTGTAATGACTTTGCCAACCACTGTTAATCACTTATCCGACCTCGAAAAATGATTTTGCCCAACAATTGCAATGGCTTTGCCAACCACTGGTAATGACTTTGCCGACCACTTTTAATTCATAATCCGACCTCCAAAAATGAATTTGCGCAACAATTGTAATGACTTTGCCAACCACTGGTAATGACTTTAGCCACCACTGATTATCACTTATCCGACATCTAAAAATGCCTTTGCCAAACAATTGTAATGACTTTGCCAACCACTGTTAATCACTTATCCGACCTCTAAAATTGATTTTTCCCAAAAATTTTAATGACTTTGCCCACCACTGGTAATGACTTTTCCTGCCACTGTTCATCACTTATCCGACCTCTAAAAATGATTTTGCCCAACAATTGAAATTACTTTGCCAACCACTGGTAATGACTTTAGCCACCACTGATTATCACTTATCCGACATCTAAAAATGCCTTTGCCAAACAATTGTAATGACTTTGCCAACCACTGTTAATCACTTATCCGACCTCGAAAAATGATTTTGCCCAACAATTGAAATGGCTTTGCCAACCACTGGTAATGACTTTGCCGACCACTTTTAATTCATAATCCGACCTCCAAAAATGAATTTGCGCAACAATTGTAATGACTTTGCCATCCACTGGTAAAGACCTTGCCGACCACTGTTAATCACTTATCCGACCTCGAAAAATGATTTTGCCCACTAATTGAAATGACTTTGCCCACCACCGGTAATCCCTTTCCTCCCTCTAAAAATGACTTTGCCAAACAATTGTAATGACTTTGCCATCCACTGGTAATGACTTTGCCAACAACTGTGAAACACTTATCCTACCTCCAAAAATGATTTTGCCCAACAATTGAAATGACTTTGCCCATCACTGGTAATGACTTTTCCAGCTATTGTTCATCCCTTATCCGACCCCTAAAAATGACTTTGCCAAACAATTGTAATGACTTTGCCAACCACTGGTAATGACTTTGCCGACCACTTTTAATTCATAATCCGACCTCCAAAAATGAATTTGCGCAACAATTGTAATGACTTTGCCAACCACTGGTAATGACTTTAGCCACCACTGATTATCACTTATCCGACATCTAAAAATGCCTTTGCCAAACAATTGTAATGACTTTGCCAAACAATTGTAATGACTTTGCCAACCACTGTTAATCACTTATCCGACCTCTAAAATTGACTTTTCCCAAAAATTTTAATGACTTTGCCAACCACTGTTAATCACTTATCCGACCTCCAAAAATGACTTTGCCCAACAATTGTAATGACTTTGCCGATCACTGTTATTCACTTTTCCGACCTCGAAAAATGATTTTGCATAACAATTGTAATGACTTTGCCAACCACTGTTAATCACTTATCCGACCTCTAAAAATGACTTTGCCATCCACTGGGAATGACTTTGCCAACCACTGTTAATCACTCATCCGACCTCGAAAAATGATTTTGCCCAACAATTGAAATGACTTTTCCCACCACTGGTAATCCCTTTCCGCCCTCTAAAAATGACTTTGCCAAACAATTGTAATGACTTTGCCATCCACTGGTAATGACTTTGCCAACCACTGGTAATGACTTTGCCGACCACTGTTAAACACTTATCCGACCTCAAAAAATGATTTTGCCCATCAATTGAAATGACTTTGCCCACCACTGGTAATCCCTTTCCGACCTCTAAAAATTTCTTTTGCCAAACAATTGTAATGATTTTGCCAACCACTGTTAATCACTTATCCGACCTCGAAAAATGATTTTGCCCAACAATTGAAATGTCTTTGCCCACCACCGGTAATCCCTTTCCTCCCTCTAAAAATGACTTTGCCAAACAATTGTAATGACTTTGCCATCCACTGGTAATGACTTTGCCAACCACTGTTAATCACTTATCCGACCTCGAAAAATGATTTTGCCCAGCAATTGAAATGACTTTGCCAACAACTGTGAAACACTTATCCGACCTCCAAAAATGACTTTGCCTAACAATTGTAATGACTTTGCAAACCACTGGTAATGACTTTGCCAGCCACTGTTCATCCTTTATCCGACCTCTAAAAATGACTCTGCCAAACAATTGTAATGACTTTGCCATCCACTGGTAATGACCTTGCCGACCACTGTTAATCACTTATCCGACCTCGAAAAATGATTTTGCCCACTAATTGAACTGACTTTGCCCACCACCGGTAATCCCTTTCCTCCCTCTAAAAATGACTTTGCCAAACAATTGTAATGACTTTGCCATCCACTGGTAATACTTTGCCAACCACTGTTAATCACTTATCCGACCTCCAAAAATGAATTTGCGCAACAATTGTAATGACTTTGCCAACCACTGGTAATGACTTTAGCCACCACTGATTATCACTTATCCGACATCTAAAAATGCCTTTGCCAAACAATTGTAATGACTTTGCCAAACAATTGTAATGACTTTGCCAACCACTGTTAATCACTTATCCGACCTCCAAAAATGACTTTGCCCAACAATTGTAATGACTTTGCCGATCACTGTTATTCACTTTTCCGACCTCTAAAATTGACTTTTCCCAAAAATTTTAATGACTTTGCCAACCACTGTTAATCACTTATCCGACCTCCAAAAATGACTTTGCCCAACAATTGTAATGACTTTGCCGATCACTGTTATTCACTTTTCCGACCTCGAAAAATGATTTTGCATAACAATTGTAATGACTTTGCCAACCACTGTTAATCACTTATCCGACCTCTAAAAATGACTTTGCCATCCACTGGGAATGACTTTGCCAACCACTGTTTATCACATATCCGACCTCGAAAAATGATTTTGCCCAACAATTGAAATGACTATGCCCATCACTGGTAATGACTTTGCCCATCACTGGTTATTACTTATCCGACCTCTTAAAATGACTTTGCCCAACAATTGTAATGACTTTGCCCAACAATTGTAATGACTTTGCCCACCACTGGTTATCACTTATCCGACCTCTAAAAATGATTTTGCCCAACAATTGAAATGACTTTGCCCACCACTGGTAATCCCTTTCCGCCCTCTAAAAATGACTTTGCCAAACAATTGTAATGACTTTGCCATCCACTGGTAATGACTTTGTCAACCACTGGTAATGACATTGCCGACCACTGTTAATCACTTATCCGACCTCGAAAAATGATTTTGCCCAAAAATTGAAATGGCTTTGCCATCCACTGGTAATGACTTTGCCCACCACTGGTAATCCTTTTCCGCCCACTAAAAATGACTTTGCCCAACAATTGTAATGACTTTGCCAACCACTGTTAATCACTTATCCGACCTCGAAAAATGATTTTGCCCAACAATTGAAATGGCTTTGCCATCCACTGGTAATGACTTTGCCAACCACTGGTAATGACTTTAGCTACCACTGATTATCACTTATCCGACATCAAAAATTGACTTTTCCCAAAAATTTTAATGACTTTGCCGATCGCTGTTAATCAATTTTCCGACCTCGAAAAATGATTTTGCATAACAATTGTAATGATTTTGCCAACCACTGTTAATCACATATCCGACCTCTAAAAATGACTTTGCCATCCACTGGGAATGACTTTGCAAACCACTGTTAATCACTCATCCGACCTCGAAAAATGATTTTGCCCAACAATTAAAATGACTTTGCCCACCACTGGTAATGACTTTTCCAGCCACTGTTCATAACTTATCCGACCTCTAAAAATGATTTTGCCCAACAATTGAATTTACTTTGCCCACCACTGGTAATCCCTTTCCGCCCTCTAAAAATGACTTTGCCAAACAATTGTAATGACTTTGCCATCCACTGGTAATGACTTTGCCAACCACTGGTAATCCTTTTCCGCCCACTAAAAATGACTTTGCCCAACAATTGTAATGACTTTGCCAACCACTGTTAATCACTTATCCGACCTCGAAAAATGATTTTGCCCAACAATTGAAATGGCTTTGCCATCCACTGGTAATGACTTTGCCAACCACTGGTAATGACTTTAGCCACCACTGATTATCACTTATCCGACATCAAAAATTGACTTTTCCCAAAAATTTTAATGATTTTGCCGATCGCTGTTAATCAATTTTCCGACCTCGAAAAATGATTTTGCATAACAATTGTAATGATTTTGCCAACCACTGTTAATCACATATCCGACCTCTAAAAATGACTTTGCCATCCACTGGGAATGACTTTGCAAACCACTGTTAATCACTCATCCGACCTCGAAAAATGATTTTGCCCAACAATTGAAATGACTTTGCCCACCACTGGTAATGACTTTTCCAGCCACTGTTCATAACTTATCCGACCTCTAAAAATGATTTTGCCCAACAATTGAATTTACTTTGCCCACCACTGGTAATCCCTTTCCGCCCTCTAAAAATGACTTTGCCAAACAATTGTAATGACTTTGCCATCCACTGGTAATGACTTTGCCAACCACTGGTAATGACTTTGCCGACCACTGTTAAACACTTATCCGACCTCAAAAAATGATTTTGCCCATCAATTGAAATGACTTTGCCCACCACTGGTAATCCCTTTCCGACCTCTAAAAATTTCTTTTGCCAAACAATTGTAATGATTTGGCCAACCACTGTTAATCACTTATCCGACCTCGAAAAATGATTTTGCCCAACAATTGAAATGTCTTTGCCCACCACTGGTAATCCCTTTCCGCCCTCTCAAAATGACTTTGCCAAACAATTGTAATGACTTTTCCCAACAATTGTAATGACTTTGCCAACCACTGTTTATCACTTATCCGACCTCTAAAAATGACTTTTCCCAACAATTTTAATGATTTTGCCAACCACTGTTAATCATTTATCCGACCTCCAAAAATGACTTTGCCCACTAATTGAAATGACTTTGCCCACCACCGGTAATCCCTTTCCTCCCTCTAAAAATGACTTTGCCAAACAATTGTAATGACTTTGCCATCCACTGGTAATGACTTTGCCAACCACTGTTAATCACTTATCCGACCTCGAAAAATGATTTTGCCCAGCAATTAAATGACTTTGCCAACAACTGTGAAACACTTATCCGACCTCCAAAAATGACTTTGCCTAACAATTGTAATGACTTTGCAAACCACTGGTAATGACTTTGCCAGCCACTGTTCATCCTTTATCCGACCTCTAAAAATGACTCTGCCAAACAATTGTAATGACTTTGCCATCCACTGGTAATGACCTTGCCGACCACTGTTAATCACTTATCCGACCTCGAAAAATGATTTTGCCCACTAATTGAACTGACTTTGCCCACCACCGGTAATCCCTTTCCTCCCTCTAAAAATGACTTTGCCCACCACTGGTAATGACTTTTCCAGCCACTGTTCATAACTTATCCGACCTCTAAAAATGATTTTGCCCAACAATTGAATTTACTTTGCCCACCACTGGTAATCCCTTTCCGCCCTCTAAAAATGACTTTGCCAAACAATTGTAATGACTTTGCCATCCACTGGTAATGACTTTGCCAACCACTGGTAATCCTTTTCCGCCCACTAAAAATGACTTTGCCCAACAATTGTAATGACTTTGCCAACCACTGTTAATCACTTATCCGACCTCGAAAAATGATTTTGCCCAACAATTGAAATGGCTTTGCCATCCACTGGTAATGACTTTGCCAACCACTGGTAATGACTTTAGCCACCACTGATTATCACTTATCCGACATCAAAAATTGACTTTTCCCAAAAATTTTAATGACTTTGCCGATCGCTGTTAATCAATTTTCCGACCTCGAAAAATGATTTTGCATAACAATTGTAATGATTTTGCCAACCACTGTTAATCACATATCCGACCTCTAAAAATGACTTTGCCATCCACTGGGAATGACTTTGCAAACCACTGTTAATCACTCATCCGACCTCGAAAAATGATTTTGCCCAACAATTGAAATGACTTTGCCCACCACTGGTAATGACTTTTCCAGCCACTGTTCATAACTTATCCGACCTCTAAAAATGATTTTGCCCAACAATTGAATTTACTTTGCCCACCACTGGTAATCCCTTTCCGCCCTCTAAAAATGACTTTGCCAAACAATTGTAATGACTTTGCCATCCACTGGTAATGACTTTGCCAACCACTGGTAATGACTTTGCCGACCACTGTTAAACACTTATCCGACCTCAAAAAATGATTTTGCCCATCAATTGAAATGACTTTGCCCACCACTGGTAATCCCTTTCCGACCTCTAAAAATTTCTTTTGCCAAACAATTGTAATGATTTGGCCAACCACTGTTAATCACTTATCCGACCTCGAAAAATGATTTTGCCCAACAATTGAAATGTCTTTGCCAACCACTGGTAATCCCTTTCCGCCCTCTCAATATGACTTTGCCAAACAATTGTAATGACTTTTCCCAACAATTGTAATGACTTTGCCAACCACTGTTTATCACTTATCCGACCTCTAAAAAAGACTTTTCCCAACAATTTTAATGATTTTGCCAACCACTGTTAATCATTTATCCGACCTCCAAAAATGACTTTGCCCACTAATTGAAATGACTTTGCCCACCACCGGTAATCCCTTTCCTCCCTCTAAAAATGACTTTGCCAAACAATTGTAATGACTTTGCCATCCACTGGTAATGACTTTGCCAACCACTGTTAATCACTTATCCGACCTCGAAAAATGATTTTGCCCAACAATTGAAATGGCTTTGCCATCCACTGGTAATGACTTTGCCAACCACTGGTAATGACTTTAGCCACCACTGATTATCACTTATCCGACATCAAAAATTGACTTTTCCCAAAAATTTTAATGACTTTGCCGATCGCTGTTAATCAATTTTCCGACCTCGAAAAATGATTTTGCATAACAATTGTAATGATTTTGCCAACCACTGTTAATCACATATCCGACCTCTAAAAATGACTTTGCCATCCACTGGGAATGACTTTGCAAACCACTGTTAATCACTCATCCGACCTCGAAAAATGATTTTGCCCAACAATTGAAATGACTTTGCCCACCACTGGTAATGACTTTTCCAGCCACTGTTCATAACTTATCCGACCTCTAAAAATGATTTTGCCCAACAATTGAATTTACTTTGCCCACCACTGGTAATCCCTTTCCGCCCTCTAAAAATGACTTTGCCAAACAATTGTAATGACTTTGCCATCCACTGGTAATGACTTTGCCAACCACTGGTAATGACTTTGCCGACCACTGTTAAACACTTATCCGACCTCAAAAAATGATTTTGCCCATCAATTGAAATGACTTTGCCCACCACTGGTAATCCCTTTCCGACCTCTAAAAATTTCTTTTGCCAAACAATTGTAATGATTTGGCCAACCACTGTTAATCACTTATCCGACCTCGAAAAATGATTTTGCCCAACAATTGAAATGTCTTTGCCCACCACTGGTAATCCCTTTCCGCCCTCTCAAAATGACTTTGCCAAACAATTGTAATGACTTTTCCCAACAATTGTAATGACTTTGCCAACCACTGTTTATCACTTATCCGACCTCTAAAAATGACTTTTCCCAACAATTTTAATGATTTTGCCAACCACTGTTAATCATTTATCCGACCTCCAAAAATGACTTTGCCCACTAATTGAAATGACTTTGCCCACCACCGGTAATCCCTTTCCTCCCTCTAAAAATGACTTTGCCAAACAATTGTAATGACTTTGCCATCCACTGGTAATGACTTTGCCAACCACTGTTAATCACTTATCCGACCTCGAAAAATGATTTTGCCCAGCAATTAAATGACTTTGCCAACAACTGTGAAACACTTATCCGACCTCCAAAAATGACTTTGCCTAACAATTGTAATGACTTTGCAAACCACTGGTAATGATGTGCCAGCCACTGTTCATCCTTTATCCGACCTCTAAAAATGACTCTGCCAAACAATTGTAATGACTTTGCCATCCACTGGTAATGACCTTGCCGACCACTGTTAATCACTTATCCGACCTCGAAAAATGATTTTGCCCACTAATTGAACTGACTTTGCCCACCACCGGTAATCCCTTTCCTCCCTCTAAAAATGACTTTGCAAAACAATTGTAATGACTTTGCCATCCACTGGTAATACTTTGCCAACCACTGTTAATCACTTATCCGACCTCCAAAAATGACTTTGCCCACTAATTGAAATGACTTTGCCCACCACCGGTAATCCCTTTCCTCCCTCTAAAAATGACTTTGCCAAACAATTGTAATGACTTTGCCATCCACTGGTAATGACTTTGCCAACCACTGTTAATCACTTATCCGACCTCGAAAAATGATTTTGCCCAGCAATTAAATGACTTTGCCAACAACTGTGAAACACTTATCCGACCTCCAAAAATGACTTTGCCTAACAATTGTAATGACTTTGCAAACCACTGGTAATGATGTGCCAGCCACTGTTCATCCTTTATCCGACCTCTAAAAATGACTCTGCCAAACAATTGTAATGACTTTGCCATCCACTGGTAATGACCTTGCCGACCACTGTTAATCACTTATCCGACCTCGAAAAATGATTTTGCCCACTAATTGAACTGACTTTGCCCACCACCGGTAATCCCTTTCCTCCCTCTAAAAATGACTTTGCAAAACAATTGTAATGACTTTGCCATCCACTGGTAATACTTTGCCAACCACTGTTAATCACTTATCCGACCTCCAAAAATGAATTTGCGCAACAATTGTAATGACTTTGCCAACCACTGGTAATGACTTTAGCCACCACTGATTATCACTTATCCGACATCTAAAAATGCCTTTGCCAAACAATTGTAATGACTTTGCCAAACAATTGTAATGACTTTGCCAACCACTGTTAATCACTTATCCGACCTCTAAAATTGACTTTTCCCAAAAATTTTAATGACTTTGCCAACCACTGTTAATCACTTATCCGACCTCCAAAAATGACTTTGCCCAACAATTGTAATGACTTTGCCGATCACTGTTATTCACTTTTCCGACCTCGAAAAATGATTTTGCATAACAATTGTAATGACTTTGCCAACCACTGTTAATCACTTATCCGACCTCTAAAAATGACTTTGCCATCCACTGGGAATGACTTTGCCAACCACTGTTTATCACTTATCCGACCTCGAAAAATGATTTTGCCCAACAATTGAAATGACTATGCCCATCACTGGTAATGACTTTGCCCATCACTGGTTATCACTTATCCGACCTCTAAAAATGACTTTGCCCAACAATTGTAATGACTTTGCCCAACAATTGTAATGACTTTGCCCACCACTGTTAATCACTCATCCGACCTCGAAAAATGATTTTGCCCAACAATTGAATTTACTTTGCCCACCACTGGTAATCCCTTTCCGCCCTCTAAAAATGACTTGGCCAAACAATTGTAATGACTTTGCCATCCACTGGTAATGACTTTGCCAACCACTGGTAATGACTTTGCCGACCACTGTTAAACACTTATCCGACCTCAAAAAATGATTTTGCCCATCAATTGAGATGACTTTGCCCACCACTGGTAATCCCTTTCCGACCTCTAAAAATTTCTTTTGCCAAACAATTGTAATGATTTGGCCAACCACTGTTAATCATTTATCCGACCTCCAAAAATGACTTTGCCCACTAATTGAAATGACTTTGCCCACCACTGGTAATCCCTTTCCGCCCTCTCAAAATGACTTTGCCAAACAATTGTAATGACTTTTCCCAACAATTGTAATTACTTTGCCGACCACTGTTAACCACTTATCCGATTTCGAAAAATGATTTTGCCCAACAATTGAAATGACTTTGCGCACCACTAGTAATCCCTTTCCGCCTTCTAAAAATGACTTTGCCAAACAATTGTAATGACTTTGCCAACCACTGTTAATCACTTAGCCGACCTCCAGAAATGACTTTGCCCAACAATTGAAATGACCTTGCCAGCCACTGTTCATCCTTTATCCGACCTCAAAAAATGACTTTGCCCAACAATTGTAATGACTTTGCCCATCACTGGTTATCACTTATCCGACCTCTAAAAATGACTCTGCCAAACAATTGTAATGACTTTGCCATCCACTGGTAATGACCTTGCCGACCACTGTTAATCACTTATCCGACCTCGAAAAATGATTTTGCCCACTAATTGAAATGACTTTGCCCACCACCGGTAATCCCTTTCCTCCCTCTAAAAATGACTTTGCCAAACAATTGTAATGACTTTGCCATCCACTGGTAATGACTTTGCAAACCACTGGTAATGACTTTGCCAGCCACTGTTCATCCTTTATCCGACCTCAAAAAATGACTTTGCCCAACAATTGTAATGACTTTGCCAACCACTGTTTATCACTTATCCGACCTCTAAAAATGACTTTTCCCAACAATTTTAATGACTTTGCCAACCACTGTTAAACATTTATCCGACCTCCAAAAATGACTTTGCCCAACAAATGTAATGACTTTGCCGACCACTGTTAACCACTTATCCGACCTCGAAAAATGATTTTGCCCAACAATTGAAATGACTTTGCCCACCACTAGTAATCCCTTTCCGCCTTCTAAAAATGACTTTGCCAAACAATTGTAATGACTTTGCCAACCACTGTTAATCACTTAGCCGACCTCCAGAAATGACTTTGCCCAACAATTGAAATGACCTTGCCAACCACTGTTAATCACTTATCCGACCTCCAAAAATGACTTTGCCTAACAATTGTAATGACTTTGCAAACCACTGGTAATGACTTTGCCAGCCACTGTTCATCCTTTATCCGACCTCTAAAAATGACTTTGCCCAACAATTGTAATGACTTTGCCCATCACTGTTTATCACTTATCCGACCTCCAAAAATGACTTTGCCCAACAATTGTAATGACTTTGCCAACCACTGTTAATCACTGAGCCGACCTCCAAAAATTACTTTGCCAAACAAAAGTAATGACTTTGCCATCAACTGGTAATGACTTTGCCAGCCACTGTTAATCACTTATCCGACCTCGAAAAATGATTTTGCCCAACAATTGAAATGGCTTTGCCAACCACTGGTAATGACTTTGCCGACCACTTTTAATTCATAATCCGACCTCCAAAAATGAATTTGCGCAACAATTGTAATGACTTTGCCAACCACTGGTAATGACTTTAGCCACCACTGATTATCACTTATCCGATATCTAAAAATGCCTTTGCCAAGCAATTGTAATGACTTTGCCAAACAATTGTAATGACTTTGCCAACCACTGTTAATCACTTAGCCGACCTCCAAAAATGACTTTGCCCAACAATTGAAATGACTTTGCCAACCACTGTTAATGACTTATCCGACCTCCAAAAATAACTTTGCCTAACAATTGTAATGACTTTGCCAACCACTGGTAATGACTTTGCCAGCCACTGTTCATCCTTTATCCGACCTCGAAAAATGATTTTGCCCACTAATTGAAATGACTTTGCCCACCACCGGTAATCCCTTTCCGCCCTCTAAAAATGACTTTGCCAAACAATTGTAATGACTTTGCCATCCACTGGTAATGACTTTGCCAACCACTGTTAATCACTTATCCGACCTCGAAAAATGATTTTGCCCAGCAATTTAAATGACTTTGCCAGCAACTGTGAAACACTTATCCGACCTCTAAAAATGACCTTTCCCAACAATTTTAATGACTTTGCCAACCACTTTTAATTACTAATCCGACCTCTTAAAATATCTTTGCCCAACAATTGTAATGACTTGTCTAACCCATGTAAATCACTTATCCGACCTCTAAAAATGTCTTTGTTATCCACTGGTAATGACTTTGCCAACCACTGTTTATCACTTATCCGACCTCCAAAAATGACTTTGCCCAACAATTGTAATGACTTTGCCAACCACTGTTAATCACTTAGCCGACCTCCAAAAATTACTTTGCCAAACAAAAGTAATGACTTTGCCATCAACTGGTAATGACTTTGCCAGCCACTGTTAATCACTTATCCGACCTCGAAAAATGATTTTGCCCAACAACTGAAATGGCCTTGCCAACCACTGGTAATGACTTTGCCGACCACTTTTAATTCATAATCCGACCTCCAAAAATGAATTTGCGCAACAATTGTAATGACTTTGCCAACCACTGGTAATGACTTTAGCCACCACTGATTATCACTTATCCGACATCTAAAAATGCGTTAGCCAAACAATTGTAATGACTTTGCCAAACAATTGTAATGACTTTGCCAACCACTGTTAATCACTTTTCCGACCTCTAAAATTGACTTTTCCCAAAAATTTTAATGACTTTGCCAACCACTGTTAATCACTTATCCGACCTCCAAAAATGACTTTGCCCAACAATTGTAATGAATTTGCCGATCACTGTTAATAACTTTTCCGACCTCGAAAAATGATTTTGCTTAACAATTGTAATGATTTTGCCAACCACTGTTAATCACTTATCCGACCTCTAAAAATGACTTTGCCATCCACTGGGAATGACTTTGCCAACCACTGTAAATCACTTATCCGACCTCGAAAAATGATTTTGCCCAACAATTGAAATGACTTTGCCCATCACTGGTAATGACTTTTCCAGCCACTGTTCATCCCTTATCCGACCTCTAAAAATGACTTTGCCCAACAATTGTAATGACTTTGCCCACCACTGGTTATCACTTATCCGACCTCTAAAAATGATTTTGCCCAACAATTGAAATGACTTTGCCCACCACTGGTAATCCCTTTTCGCCCTCAAAAAATGACTTTGCCAAACAATTGTAATGACTTTGCCATCCACTGGTAATGACTTTGCCAACCACTGGTAATGACTTTGCCGACCACTGTAAATCACTTATCCGACCTCAAAAAATGATTTTGCCAAACAATTGAAATGACTTTGCCCACCACTGGTATTCCCTTTCCGCCCTCTAAAAATGATTTTGCCAACCACTGGTAATGACTTTGCCGACCACTGTTAATCACTTATCCGACCTCAAAAAATGATTTTGCCCAACAATTGAAATGACTTTGCCCACCACTGGTAATCCCTTTCCGCCCTCTAAAAATGACTTTGCCAAACAATTGTAATGACTTTGCCAACCACTGGTAATGACTTTAGCCACCACTGATTATCACTTATCCGACATCTAAAAATGCCTTTGCCAAACAATTGTAATGACTTTGCCAACCACTGTTAATCACTTATCCGACCTCTAAAATTGACTTTTCCCAAAAATTTTAATGACTTTGCCAACCACTGTAAGCCGACCTCCAAAAATGACTTTGCCCAACAATTGTAATGACTTTGCCCACCACTGGTAATCCCTTTCCGCCCTCTAAAAATGACTTTGCCAAACAATTGTAATGACTTTGCCATCCACTGGTAATGACTTTGCCAACCACTGGTAATGACTTTGCCGACCACTTTTAAACACTTATCCGACCTCGAAAAATGATTTTGCCCAACAATTGAAATGACTTTGCCCACCACTGGTAATCCCTTTCCGCCCTCTAAAAATTTCTTTTGCCAAACAATTGTAATGACTTTGCCAACCACTGTTAATCACTTATCCGCCCTCGAAAAATGATTTTGCCCAACAATTGAAATGACTTTGCCCACCACTGGTAATCCCTTTCCGCCCTCTCAAAATGACTTTCCCAAACAATTGTAATGACTTTGCCAACCACTGTGAATCACTTATCCGACCTCTAAAATTGACTTTTCCCAAAAATTTTAATGACTTTGCCAACCACTGTAAGCCGACCTCCAAAAATGACTTTGCCCAAAAATTGTAATGACTTTGCCGATCACTGTTAATCACTTTTCCGACCTCGAAAAATTATTTTGCATATCATTTGTAATGATTTTGCCAACCACTGTTAATCACATATCCGACCTCAAAAAATGACTTTTCCCAAAAATTTTAATGACTTTGCCAACCACTGGTAATGACTTTGCCGACCACTGTTAATCACTTATCCGACCTCAAAAAATGATTTTGCCCAACAATTGAAATGACTTTGCCCACCACTGGTAATCCCTTTCCGCCCTCTAAAAATGACTTTGCCAAACAATTGTAATGACTTTGCCAACCACTGTTAATCACTTATCCGACCTCGAAAACTGATTTTGCCCAACAATTGAAATGGCTTTGCCAACCACTGGTAATGACTTTGCCGACCACTTTTAATTCATAATCCGACCTCCAAAAATGAATTTGCGCAACAATTGTAATGACTTTGCCAACCACTGGTAATGACTTTAGCCACCACTGATTATCACTTATCCGACATCTAAAAATGCCTTAGCCAAACAATTGTAATGACTTTGCCAACCACTGTTAATCACTTATCCGACCTCTAAAATTGACTTTTCCCAATAATTTTAATGACTTTCCCAACCACTGTAAGCCGACCTCCAAAAATGACTTTGCCCAACAATTGTAATGACTTTGCCGATCACTGTTAATCACTTTTCCGACCTCGAAAAACGATTTTGCATATCATATGTAATGATTTTGCCAACCACTGTTAATCAAATATCCGACCTCTAAAAATGACTTTGCCATCCACTGGGAATGACTTTGCCAACCACTGTTAATCACTCATCCGACCTCGAAAAATGATTTTGCCCAACAATTGAAATGACTTTGCCCACCACTGGTAATGACTTTACAGCCACTGTTCATCACTTATCCGACCTCTAAAAATGATTTTGCCCAACAATTGAAATTACTTTGCCCACCACTGGTAATCCCTTTCCGCCCTCTAAAAATGATTTTGCCAAACAATTGTAATGACTTTGCCTTCCACTGGTAATGACTTTGCCAACCACTGGTAATGACTTTGCCGACCACTTTTAAACACTTATCCGACCTCGAAAAATGATTTTGCCCAACAATTGAAATGACTTTGCCCACCACTGGTAATCCCTTTCCGCCCTCTAAAAATTTCTTTTGCCAAACAATTGTAATGACTTTGCCAACCACTGTTAATCACTTATCCGACCTCGAAAAATGATTTTGCCCAACAATTGAAATGACTTTGCCCACCACTGGTAATCCCTTTCCGCCCTCTCATAATGACTTTGCCAAACAATTGTAATGAATTTGCCAACCACTGTTAATCACTTATCCGACCTCTAAAATTGACTTTTCCCAAAAATTTTAATGACTTTGCCAACCACTGTAAGCCGACCTCCAAAAATGACTTTGCCCAACAATTGTAATGACTTTGCCGATCACTGTTAATCACTTTTCCGACCTCGAAAAATGATTTTGCATATCATTTGTAATGATTTTGCCAACCACTGTTAATCATATATCCGACCTCTAAAAATGACTTTGCCATCCACTGGGAATGACTTTGCCAACCACTGTTTATCACTCATCCGACCTCGAAAAATGATTTTGCTCAACAATTGAAATGACATTGCCAACCACTGGTAATGACTTTTCCAGCCACTGTTCATCACTTATCAGACCTCTAAAAATGATTTTGCCCAACAATTGAAATTACTTTGCCCACCACTGGTAATCCCTTTCCGCCCTCTAAAAATTTCTTTTGCCAAACAATAGTAATGACTTTGCCAACCACTGTTAATCACTTATCCCACCTCGAAAAATGATTTTGCCCAACAATTGAAATGACTTTGCCCACCACTGGTAATCCCTTTCCGCCCTCTCAAAATGACTTTGCCAAACAATTGTAATGACTCTGCCATCCACTGGTAATGACTTTGCCAACCACTGTTAATCACTTATCCGACCTCTAAAAATGACTTTTCCCAACAATTTTTATGACTTTGCCAACCACTGTTAATCACTTATCCGACCTCCAAAAATGACTTTGCCCAACAAATGTAATGACTTTGCCGACCACTGTTAACCACTTATCCGACATCAAAAAATGATTTTGCCCAACAATTGAAATGACTTTGCCCACCACTGGTAATCCCTTTCCGCCCTCTCAAAATGACTTTCCCAAACAATTGTAATGACTTTGCCAACCACTGTGAATCACTTATCCGACCTCTAAAATTGACTTTTCCCAAAAATTTTAATGACTTTGCCAACCACTGTAAGCCGACCTCCAAAAATGACTTTGCCCAAAAATTGTAATGACTTTGCCGATCACTGTTAATCACTTTTCCGACCTCGAAAAATTATTTTGCATATCATTTGTAATGATTTTGCCAACCACTGTTAATCACATATCCGACCTCAAAAAATGACTTTTCCCAAAAATTTTAATGACTTTGCCAACCACTGGTAATGACTTTGCCGACCACTGTTAATCACTTATCCGACCTCAAAAAATGATTTTGCCCAACAATTGAAATGACTTTGCCCACCACTGGTAATCCCTTTCCGCCCTCTAAAAATGACTTTGCCAAACAATTGTAATGACTTTGCCAACCACTGTTAATCACTTATCCGACCTCGAAAACTGATTTTGCCCAACAATTGAAATGGCTTTGCCAACCACTGGTAATGACTTTGCCGACCACTTTTAATTCATAATCCGACCTCCAAAAATGAATTTGCGCAACAATTGTAATGACTTTGCCAACCACTGGTAATGACTTTAGCCACCACTGATTATCACTTATCCGACATCTAAAAATGCCTTAGCCAAACAATTGTAATGACTTTGCCAACCACTGTTAATCACTTATCCGACCTCTAAAATTGACTTTTCCCAATAATTTTAATGACTTTCCCAACCACTGTAAGCCGACCTCCAAAAATGACTTTGCCCAACAATTGTAATGACTTTGCCGATCACTGTTAATCACTTTTCCGACCTCGAAAAACGATTTTGCATATCATATGTAATGATTTTGCCAACCACTGTTAATCAAATATCCGACCTCTAAAAATGACTTTGCCATCCACTGGGAATGACTTTGCCAACCACTGTTAATCACTCATCCGACCTCGAAAAATGATTTTGCCCAACAATTGAAATGACTTTGCCCACCACTGGTAATGACTTTACAGCCACTGTTCATCACTTATCCGACCTCTAAAAATGATTTTGCCCAACAATTGAAATTACTTTGCCCACCACTGGTAATCCCTTTCCGCCCTCTAAAAATGATTTTGCCAAACAATTGTAATGACTTTGCCTTCCACTGGTAATGACTTTGCCAACCACTGGTAATGACTTTGCCGACCACTTTTAAACACTTATCCGACCTCGAAAAATGATTTTGCCCAACAATTGAAATGACTTTGCCCACCACTGGTAATCCCTTTCCGCCCTCTAAAAATTTCTTTTGCCAAACAATTGTAATGACTTTGCCAACCACTGTTAATCACTTATCCGACCTCGAAAAATGATTTTGCCCAACAATTGAAATGACTTTGCCCACCACTGGTAATCCCTTTCCGCCCTCTCATAATGACTTTGCCAAACAATTGTAATGAATTTGCCAACCACTGTTAATCACTTATCCGACCTCTAAAATTGACTTTTCCCAAAAATTTTAATGACTTTGCCAACCACTGTAAGCCGACCTCCAAAAATGACTTTGCCCAACAATTGTAATGACTTTGCCGATCACTGTTAATCACTTTTCCGACCTCGAAAAATGATTTTGCATATCATTTGTAATGATTTTGCCAACCACTGTTAATCATATATCCGACCTCTAAAAATGACTTTGCCATCCACTGGGAATGACTTTGCCAACCACTGTTTATCACTCATCCGACCTCGAAAAATGATTTTGCTCAACAATTGAAATGACATTGCCAACCACTGGTAATGACTTTTCCAGCCACTGTTCATCACTTATCAGACCTCTAAAAATGATTTTGCCCAACAATTGAAATTACTTTGCCCACCACTGGTAATCCCTTTCCGCCCTCTAAAAATTTCTTTTGCCAAACAATAGTAATGACTTTGCCAACCACTGTTAATCACTTATCCCACCTCGAAAAATGATTTTGCCCAACAATTGAAATGACTTTGCCCACCACTGGTAATCCCTTTCCGCCCTCTCAAAATGACTTTGCCAAACAATTGTAATGACTCTGCCATCCACTGGTAATGACTTTGCCAACCACTGTTAATCACTTATCCGACCTCTAAAAATGACTTTTCCCAACAATTTTTATGACTTTGCCAACCACTGTTAATCACTTATCCGACCTCCAAAAATGACTTTGCCCAACAAATGTAATGACTTTGCCGACCACTGTTAACCACTTATCCGACATCAAAAAATGATTTTGCCCAACAATTGAAATGACTTTGCCCACCACTGGTAATCCCTTTCCGCCCTCTAAAAATGACTTTGCCAAACAATTGTAATGACTTTGCCAACCACTGTTAATCACTTATCCGACCTCGAAAAATGATTTTGCCCAACAATTGAAATGGCTCTGCCAACCACTGGTAATGACTTTGCCGACCACTTTTAATTCATAATCCGACCTCCAAAAATGAATTTGCGCAACAATTGTAATGACTTTGCCAAACAATTGTAATGACTTTGCCAACCACTGTTAATCACTTATCCGACCTCTAAAATTGACTTTTCCCAAAAATTTTAATGACTTTGCCAACCACTGTTAATCACTTATCCGACCTCCAAAAATGACTTTGCCCAACAATTGTAATGACTTTGCCGATCACTGTTATTCACTTTTCCGACCTCGAAAAATGATTTTGCATAACAATTGTAATGACTTTGCCAACCACTGTTAATCACTTATCCGACCTCTAAAAATGACTTTGCCATCCACTGGGAATGACTTTGCCAACCACTGTTTATCACTTATCCGACCTCGAAAAATGATTTTGCCCAACAATTGAAATGACTATGCCCATCACTGGTAATGACTTTGCCCATCACTGGTTATCACTTATCCGACCTCTAAAAATGACTTTGCCCAACAATTGTAATGACTTTGCCCAACAATTGTAATGACTTTGCCCACCACTGTTAATCACTCATCCGACCTCGAAAAATGATTTTGCCCAACAATTGAATTTACTTTGCCCACCACTGGTAATCCCTTTCCGCCCTCTAAAAATGACTTGGCCAAACAATTGTAATGACTTTGCCATCCACTGGTAATGACTTTGCCAACCACTGGTAATGACTTTGCCGACCACTGTTAAACACTTATCCGACCTCAAAAAATGATTTTGCCCATCAATTGAGATGACTTTGCCCACCACTGGTAATCCCTTTCCGACCTCTAAAAATTTCTTTTGCCAAACAATTGTAATGATTTGGCCAACCACTGTTAATCACTTATCCGACCTCGAAAAATGATTTTGCCCAACAATTGAAATGTCTTTGCCCACCACTGGTAATCCCTTTCCGCCCTCTCAAAATGACTTTGCCAAACAATTGTAATGACTTTTCCCAACAATTGTAATTACTTTGCCGACCACTGTTAACCACTTATCCGATTTCGAAAAATGATTTTGCCCAACAATTGAAATGACTTTGCGCACCACTAGTAATCCCTTTCCGCCTTCTAAAAATGACTTTGCCAAACAATTGTAATGACTTTGCCAACCACTGTTAATCACTTAGCCGACCTCCAGAAATGACTTTGCCCAACAATTGAAATGACCTTGCCAACCACTGTTAATCACTTATCCGACCTCCAAAAATGACTTTGCCTAACAATTGTAATGACTTTGCAAACCACTGGTAATGACTTTGCCAGCCACTGTTCATCCTTTATCCGACCTCAAAAAATGACTTTGCCCAACAATTGTAATGACTTTGCCCATCACTGGTTATCACTTATCCGACCTCTAAAAATGACTCTGCCAAACAATTGTAATGACTTTGCCATCCACTGGTAATGACCTTGCCGACCACTGTTAATCACTTATCCGACCTCGAAAAATGATTTTGCCCACTAATTGAAATGACTTTGCCCACCACCGGTAATCCCTTTCCTCCCTCTAAAAATGACTTTGCCAAACAATTGTAATGACTTTGCCATCCACTGGTAATGACTTTGCCAACCACTGTTAATCACTTACCCGACCTCGAAAAATGATTTTGCCCAGCAATTGAAATGACTTTGCCAACAACTGTGAAACACTTATCCGCCCTCTAAAAATGACTTTGCCAAACAATTGTAATGACTTTGCCATCCACTGGTAATGACTTTGCCAACCACTGGTAATGACTTTGCCGACCACTGTTAAACACTTATCCGACCTCAAAAAATGATTTTGCCCATCAATTGAGATGACTTTGCCCACCACTGGTAATCCCTTTCCGACCTCTAAAAATTTCTTTTGCCAAACAATTGTAATGATTTGGCCAACCACTGTTAATCACTTATCCGACCTCGAAAAATGATTTTGCCCAACAATTGAAATGTCTTTGCCCACCACTGGTAATCCCTTTCCGCCCTCTCAAAATGACTTTGCCAAACAATTGTAATGACTTTTCCCAACAATTGTAATTACTTTGCCGACCACTGTTAACCACTTATCCGATTTCGAAAAATGATTTTGCCCAACAATTGAAATGACTTTGCGCACCACTAGTAATCCCTTTCCGCCTTCTAAAAATGACTTTGCCAAACAATTGTAATGACTTTGCCAACCACTGTTAATCACTTAGCCGACCTCCAGAAATGACTTTGCCCAACAATTGAAATGACCTTGCCAACCACTGTTAATCACTTATCCGACCTCCAAAAATGACTTTGCCTAACAATTGTAATGACTTTGCAAACCACTGGTAATGACTTTGCCAGCCACTGTTCATCCTTTATCCGACCTCAAAAAATGACTTTGCCCAACAATTGTAATGACTTTGCCCATCACTGGTTATCACTTATCCGACCTCTAAAAATGACTCTGCCAAACAATTGTAATGACTTTGCCATCCACTGGTAATGACCTTGCCGACCACTGTTAATCACTTATCCGACCTCGAAAAATGATTTTGCCCACTAATTGAAATGACTTTGCCCACCACCGGTAATCCCTTTCCTCCCTCTAAAAATGACTTTGCCAAACAATTGTAATGACTTTGCCATCCACTGGTAATGACTTTGCCAACCACTGTTAATCACTTACCCGACCTCGAAAAATGATTTTGCCCAGCAATTGAAATGACTTTGCCAACAACTGTGAAACACTTATCCGCCCTCTAAAAATGACTTTGCCAAACAATTGTAATGACTTTGCCATCCACTGGTAATGACTTTGCCAACCACTGGTAATGACTTTGCCGACCACTGTTAAACACTTATCCGACCTCAAAAAATGATTTTGCCCATCAATTGAAATGACTTTGCCCACCACTGGTAATCCCTTTCCGACCTCTAAAAATTTCTTTTGCCAAACAATTGTAATGATTTTGCCAACCACTGTTAATCACTTATCCGACCTCGAAAAATGATTTTGCCCAACAATTGAAATGTCTTTGCCCACCACTGGTAATCCCTTTCCGCCCTCTCAAAATGACTTTGCCAAACAATTGTAATGACTTTTCCCAACAATTGTAATGACTTTGCCAACCACTGTTTATCACTTATCCGACCTCTAAAAATGACTTTTCCCAACAATTTTAATGACTTTGCCAACCACTGTTAAACATTTATCCGACCTCGAAAAATGATTTTGCCCAACAATTGAAATGACTTTGCCCACCACTAGTAATCCCTTTCCGCCTTCTAAAAATGACTTTGCCAAACAATTGTAATGACTTTGCCAACCACTGTTAATCACTTAGCCGACCTCCAGAAATGACTTTGCCCAACAATTGAAATGACCTTGCCAACCACTGTTAATCACTTATCCGACCTCCAAAAATGACTTTGCCTAACAATTGTAATGACTTTGCAAACCACTGGTAATGACTTTGCCAGCCACTGTTCATCCTTTATCCGACCTCTAAAAATGACTTTGCCCAACAATTGTAATGACTTTGCCCATCACTGGTTATCACTTATCCGACCTCTAAAAATGACTCTGCCAAACAATTGTAATGACTTTGCCATCCACTGGTAATGACCTTGCCGACCACTGTTAATCACTTATCCGACCTCGAAAAATGATTTTGCCCACTAATTGAAATGACTTTGCCCACCACCGGTAATCCCTTTCCTCCCTCTAAAAATGACTTTGCCAAACAATTGTAATGACTTTGCCATCCACTGGTAATGACTTTGCCAACCACTGTTAATCACTTACCCGACCTCGAAAAATGATTTTGCCCAGCAATTGAAATGACTTTGCCAACAACTGTGAAACACTTATCCGACCTTTAAAAATGACTTTTCCCAACAATTTTAATGACTTTGCCAACCACTTTTAATTACTAATCCGACCTCTTAAAATATCTTTGCCCAACAATTGTAATGACTTTGCTAACCCATGTAAATCACTTATCCGACCTCTAAAAATGTCTTTTCCATCCACTGGGAATGACTTTGCCAACCACTGTTAATCACTTATCCGACCTCTAAAAATGACTTTTCCCAACAATTGTAATGACTTTGCCAACCACTGTTTATCACTTATCCGACCTCCAAAAATGACTTTGCCCAACAATTGTAATGACTTTGCCAACCACTGTTAATCACTGAGCCGACCTCCAAAAATTACTTTGCCAAACAAAAGTAATGACTTTGCCATCAACTGGTAATGACTTTGCCAGCCACTGTTAATCACTTATCCGACCTCGAAAAATGATTTTGCCCAACAATTGAAATGGCTTTGCCAACCACTGGTAATGACTTTGCCGACCACTTTTAATTCATAATCCGACCTCCAAAAATGAATTTGCGCAACAATTGTAATGACTTTGCCAACCACTGGTAATGACTTTAGCCACCACTGATTATCACTTATCCGATATCTAAAAATGCCTTTGCCAAGCAATTGTAATGACTTTGCCAAACAATTGTAATGACTTTGCCAACCACTGTTAATCACTTAGCCGACCTCCAAAAATGACTTTGCCCAACAATTGAAATGACTTTGCCAACCACTGTTAATGACTTATCCGACCTCCAAAAATAACTTTGCCTAACAATTGTAATGACTTTGCCAACCACTGGTAATGACTTTGCCAGCCACTGTTCATCCTTTATCCGACCTCGAAAAATGATTTTGCCCACTAATTGAAATGACTTTGCCCACCACCGGTAATCCCTTTCCGCCCTCTAAAAATGACTTTGCCAAACAATTGTAATGACTTTGCCATCCACTGGTAATGACTTTGCCAACCACTGTTAATCACTTATCCGACCTCGAAAAATGATTTTGCCCAGCAATTTAAATGACTTTGCCAGCAACTGTGAAACACTTATCCGACCTCTAAAAATGACCTTTCCCAACAATTTTAATGACTTTGCCAACCACTTTTAATTACTAATCCGACCTCTTAAAATATCTTTGCCCAACAATTGTAATGACTTGTCTAACCCATGTAAATCACTTATCCGACCTCTAAAAATGTCTTTGTTATCCACTGGTAATGACTTTGCCAACCACTGTTTATCACTTATCCGACCTCCAAAAATGACTTTGCCCAACAATTGTAATGACTTTGCCAACCACTGTTAATCACTTAGCCGACCTCCAAAAATTACTTTGCCAAACAAAAGTAATGACTTTGCCATCAACTGGTAATGACTTTGCCAGCCACTGTTAATCACTTATCCGACCTCGAAAAATGATTTTGCCCAACAACTGAAATGGCCTTGCCAACCACTGGTAATGACTTTGCCGACCACTTTTAATTCATAATCCGACCTCCAAAAATGAATTTGCGCAACAATTGTAATGACTTTGCCAACCACTGGTAATGACTTTAGCCACCACTGATTATCACTTATCCGACATCTAAAAATGCGTTAGCCAAACAATTGTAATGACTTTGCCAAACAATTGTAATGACTTTGCCAACCACTGTTAATCACTTTTCCGACCTCTAAAATTGACTTTTCCCAAAAATTTTAATGACTTTGCCAACCACTGTTAATCACTTATCCGACCTCCAAAAATGACTTTGCCCAACAATTGTAATGAATTTGCCGATCACTGTTAATAACTTTTCCGACCTCGAAAAATGATTTTGCTTAACAATTGTAATGATTTTGCCAACCACTGTTAATCACTTATCCGACCTCTAAAAATGACTTTGCCATCCACTGGGAATGACTTTGCCAACCACTGTAAATCACTTATCCGACCTCGAAAAATGATTTTGCCCAACAATTGAAATGACTTTGCCCATCACTGGTAATGACTTTTCCAGCCACTGTTCATCCCTTATCCGACCTCTAAAAATGACTTTGCCCAACAATTGTAATGACTTTGCCCACCACTGGTTATCACTTATCCGACCTCTAAAAATGATTTTGCCCAACAATTGAAATGACTTTGCCCACCACTGGTAATCCCTTTTCGCCCTCAAAAAATGACTTTGCCAAACAATTGTAATGACTTTGCCATCCACTGGTAATGACTTTGCCAACCACTGGTAATGACTTTGCCGACCACCGTAAATCACTTATCCGACCTCAAAAAATGATTTTGCCAAACAATTGAAATGACTTTGCCCACCACTGGTATTCCCTTTCCGCCCTCTAAAAATGATTTTGCCAACCACTGGTAATGACTTTGCCGACCACTGTTAATCACTTATCCGACCTCAAAAAATGATTTTGCCCAACAATTGAAATGACTTTGCCCACCACTGGTAATCCCTTTCCGCCCTCTAAAAATGACTTTGCCAAACAATTGTAATGACTTTGCCAACCACTGGTAATGACTTTAGCCACCACTGATTATCACTTATCCGACATCTAAAAATGCCTTTGCCAAACAATTGTAATGACTTTGCCAACCACTGTTAATCACTTATCCGACCTCTAAAATTGACTTTTCCCAAAAATTTTAATGACTTTGCCAACCACTGTAAGCCGACCTCCAAAAATGACTTTGCCCAACAATTGTAATGACTTTGCCCACCACTGGTAATCCCTTTCCGCCCTCTAAAAATGACTTTGCCAAACAATTGTAATGACTTTGCCATCCACTGGTAATGACTTTGCCAACCACTGGTAATGACTTTGCCGACCACTTTTAAACACTTATCCGACCTCGAAAAATGATTTTGCCCAACAATTGAAATGACTTTGCCCACCACTGGTAATCCCTTTCCGCCCTCTAAAAATTTCTTTTGCCAAACAATTGTAATGACTTTGCCTACCACTGTTAATCACTTATCCGCCCTCGAAAAATGATTTTGCCCAACAATTGAAATGACTTTGCCCACCACTGGTAATCCCTTTCCGCCCTCTCAAAATGACTTTCCCAAACAATTGTAATGACTTTGCCAACCACTGTGAATCACTTATCCGACCTCTAAAATTGACTTTTCCCAAAAATTTTAATGACTTTGCCAACCACTGTAAGCCGACCTCCAAAAATGACTTTGCCCAAAAATTGTAATGACTTTGCCGATCACTGTTAATCACTTTTCCGACCTCGAAAAATTATTTTGCATATCATTTGTAATGATTTTGCCAACCACTGTTAATCACATATCCGACCTCAAAAAATGACTTTTCCCAAAAATTTTAATGACTTTGCCAACCACTGGTAATGACTTTGCCGACCACTGTTAATCACTTATCCGACCTCAAAAAATGATTTTGCCCAACAATTGAAATGACTTTGCCCACCACTGGTAATCCCTTTCCGCCCTCTAAAAATGACTTTGCCAAACAATTGTAATGACTTTGCCAACCACTGTTAATCACTTATCCGACCTCGAAAACTGATTTTGCCCAACAATTGAAATGGCTTTGCCAACCACTGGTAATGACTTTGCCGACCACTTTTAATTCATAATCCGACCTCCAAAAATGAATTTGCGCAACAATTGTAATGACTTTGCCAACCACTGGTAATGACTTTAGCCACCACTGATTATCACTTATCCGACATCTAAAAATGCCTTAGCCAAACAATTGTAATGACTTTGCCAACCACTGTTAATCACTTATCCGACCTCTAAAATTGACTTTTCCCAAAAATTTTAATGACTTTCCCAACCACTGTAAGCCGACCTCCAAAAATGACTTTGCCCAACAATTGTAATGACTTTGCCGATCACTGTTAATCACTTTTCCGACCTCGAAAAACGATTTTGCATATCATATGTAATGATTTTGCCAACCACTGTTAATCAAATATCCGACCTCTAAAAATGACTTTGCCATCCACTGGGAATGACTTTGCCAACCACTGTTAATCACTCATCCGACCTCGAAAAATGATTTTGCCCAACAATTGAAATGACTTTGCCCACCACTGGTAATGACTTTACAGCCACTGTTCATCACTTATCCGACCTCTAAAAATGATTTTGCCCAACAATTGAAATTACTTTGCCCACCACTGGTAATCCCTTTCCGCCCTCTAAAAATGATTTTGCCAAACAATTGTAATGACTTTGCCTTCCACTGGTAATGACTTTGCCAACCACTGGTAATGACTTTGCCGACCACTTTTAAACACTTATCCGACCTCGAAAAATGATTTTGCCCAACAATTGAAATGACTTTGCCCACCACTGGTAATCCCTTTCCGCCCTCTAAAAATTTCTTTTGCCAAACAATTGTAATGACTTTGCCAACCACTGTTAATCACTTATCCGACCTCGAAAAATGATTTTGCCCAACAATTGAAATGACTTTGCCCACCACTGGTAATCCCTTTCCGCCCTCTCATAATGACTTTGCCAAACAATTGTAATGAATTTGCCAACCACTGTTAATCACTTATCCGACCTCTAAAATTGACTTTTCCCAAAAATTTTAATGACTTTGCCAACCACTGTAAGCCGACCTCCAAAAATGACTTTGCCCAACAATTGTAATGACTTTGCCGATCACTGTTAATCACTTTTCCGACCTCGAAAAATGATTTTGCATATCATTTGTAATGATTTTGCCAACCACTGTTAATCATATATCCGACCTCTAAAAATGACTTTGCCATCCACTGGGAATGACTTTGCCAACCACTGTTTATCACTCATCCGACCTCGAAAAATGATTTTGCTCAACAATTGAAATGACATTGCCAACCACTGGTAATGACTTTTCCAGCCACTGTTCATCACTTATCAGACCTCTAAAAATGATTTTGCCCAACAATTGAAATTACTTTGCCCATCACTGGTAATCCCTTTCCGCCCTCTAAAAATTTCTTTTGCCAAACAATAGTAATGACTTTGCCAACCACTGTTAATCACTTATCCCACCTCGAAAAATGATTTTGCCCAACAATTGAAATGACTTTGCCCATCACTGGTAATCCCTTTCCGCCCTCTCAAAATGACTTTGCCAAACAATTGTAATGACTCTGCCATCCACTGGTAATGACTTTGCCAACCACTGTTAATCACTTATCCGACCTCTAAAAATGACTTTTCCCAACAATTTTTATGACTTTGCCAACCACTGTTAATCACTTATCCGACCTCCAAAAATGACTTTGCCCAACAAATGTAATGACTTTGCCGACCACTGTTAACCACTTATCCGACCTCAAAAAATGATTTTGCCCAACAATTGAAATGACTTTGCCCACCACTGGTAATCCCTTTCAGCCCTCTAAAAATGACTTTGCCAAACAATTGTAATGACTTTGCCAACCACTGTTAATCACTTATCCGACCTCGAAAAATGATTTTGCCCAACAATTGAAATGGCTCTGCCAACCACTGGTAATGACTTTGCCGACCACTTTTAATTCATAATCCGACCTCCAAAAATGAATTTGCGCAACAATTGTAATGACTTTGCCAACCACTGGTAATGACTTTAGCCACCACTGATTATCACTTATCCGACATCTAAAAATGCCTTTGCCAAACAATTGTAATGACTTTGCCAAACAATTGTAATGACTTTGCCAACCACTGTTAATCACTTATCCGACCTCTAAAATTGACTTTTCCCAAAAATTTTAATGACTTTGCCAACCAATGTAAGCCGACCTCCAAAAATGACTTTGCCCAACAATTGTAATGACTTTGCCGATCACTGTTAATCACTATTCCGACCTCGAAAAATGATTTTGCATAACAATTTTAATGATTTTGCCAACCACTGTTAATCACATATCCGACCTCTAAAAATGACTTTGCCATCCACTGGGAATGACTTTGCCAACCACTGTTAATCACTCATCCGACCTCGAAAAATGATTTTGCCCAACAATTGAAATTACTTTGCCCACCACTTGTAATCCCTTTCCGCCCTCTAAAAATGACTTTGCCAAACAATTGTAATGACTTTGCCATCCACTGGTAATGACTTTGCCAACCACTGGTAATGACTTTGCCGACCACTGTTAAACATTTATCCGACCTCGAAAAATGATTTTGCCCAACAATTGTAATGACTTTTCCCACCACTGGTAATCCCTTTCCGCCCTCTAAAAATTTCTTTTGCCAAACAATTGTAATGACTTTGCCCACCACTGGTAATCCCTTTCCGCCCTCTCAAAATGACTTTGCCAAACAATTGTAATGACTTTGCCATCCACTGGTAATGACTTTGCCAACCACTGTTAATCACTTATCCGACCTCTAAAAATGACTTTCCCCAACAATTTTAATGACTTTGCCAACCACTGTTAATCACTTATCCGACCTCCAAAAATGACTTTGCCCAACAAATGTAATGACTTTGCCGACCACTGTTAACCACTTATCCGACCTCAAAAAATGATTTTGCCCAACAATTGAAATGACTTTGCCCACCACTGGTAATCCCTTTCCGCCCTCTAAAAATGACTTTGCCAAACAATTGTAATGACTTTGCCAACCACTGTTAATCACTTATCCGACCTCGAAAAAAGATTTTGCCCAACAATTGAAATGGCTTTGCCAACCACTGGTAATGACTTATCCGACCTCGAAAAATGATTTTGCCCAACAATTGAAATGACTTTGCCGATCACTGTTAATCACTTTTCCGACCTCGAAAAATTATTTTGCATAACAATTGTAATGATTTTGCCAACCACTGTTAATCACATATCCGACCTCTAAAAATGATTTTGCCCAACAATTGAAATGACTTTGCCCACCACTGGTAATGACTTTTCCAGCCACAATTCATCACTTATCCGACCTCTAAAAATGATTTTGCCCAACAATTGAAATTACTTCGCCCACCACTGGTAATCCCTTTGCGCCCTCTAAAATTTCTTTTGCCAAACAATTGTAATGACTTTGCCAACCACTGTTAATCACTTATCCGACCTCGAAAAATGATTTTGCCCAACAATTGAAATGACTTTGCCCACCACTGGTAATCCCTTTCCGCCCTCTCAAAATAACTTTGCCAAACAATTGTAATGACTTTGCCAACCACTGTTAATCACTTATCCGACCTCAAAAATGATTTTGCCCAACAATTGAAATGACTTTGCCCACCACTGGTAATCCCTTTCCGCCCTCTCAAAATAACTTTGCCAAACAATTGTAATGACTTTGCTTACCACTGTTAATCACTTATCCGACCTCCAAAAATGACTTTGCCCAACAAATGTAATGACTTTGCCGACCACTGTTAACCACTTATCCGACCTCAAAAAATGATTTTGCCCAACAATTGAAATGACTTTGCCAACCACTGGTAATCCCTTTCCGCCCTCTAAAAATGACTTTGACAAACAATTGTAATGACTTTGCCAACCACTGTTAATCACTTATCCGACCTCGAAAAATGATTTTGCCCAACAATTGAAATGGCTTTGCCAACCACTGGTAATGACTTATCCGACCTCGAAAAATGATTTTGCCCAACAATTGAAATGACTTTGCCGATCACTGTTAATCACTTTTCCGACCTCGAAAAATGATTTTGCATAACAATTGTAATGATTTTGCCAACCACTGTTAATCACATATCCGACCTCTAAAAATGATTTTGCCCAACAATTGAAATGACTTTGCCCACCACTGGTAATGACTTTTCCAGCCACAATTCATCACTTATCCGACCTCTAAAAATGATTTTGCCCAACAATTGAAATTACTTCGCCCACCACTTGTAATCCCTTTGCGCCCTCTAAAAATTTCTTTTGCCAAACAATTGTAATGACTTTGCCAACCACTGTTAATCACTTATCCGACCTCGAAAAATGATTTTGCCCAACAATTGAAATGACTTTGCCCACCACTGGTAATCCCTTTCCGCCCTCTCAAAATAACTTTGCCAAACAATTGTAATGATTTTGCCATCCACTGTTAATCACTTATCCGACCTCGAAAAATGATTTTGCCCAACAATTGAAATGACTTTGCCCACCACTGGTAATCCCTTACCGCCTTCTAAAAATGACTTTGCCAAACAATTGTAATGACTTTGCCAACCACTGTTAATCACTTAGCCGACCTCCAGAAATGACTTTGCCCAGCAATTGAAATGACTTTGCCAACCACTGTTAATCACTTATCCGACCTCCAAAAATGACTTTGCCTAACAATTGTAATGAATTTGCCAACCACTGGTAATGACTTTGCCAGCCACTGTTCATCCTTTATCCGACCTCTAAAAATGACTTTGCCCAACAATTGTAATGACTTTGCCCACCACTGGTTATCACTTATCCCACCTCTAAAAATGACTCTGCCAAACAATTGTAATGACTTTGCCATCCACTGGTAATGACTTTGCCAACCACTGTTAATCACTTATCCGACCTCGAAAAATGATTTTGCCCAGCAATTGAAATGACTTTGCCAACAACTGTTAAACACATATCCGACCTCTAAAAATGATTTTGCCCAACAATTGAAATGACTTTGCCCACCACTGGTAATGACTTTTCCAGCCACAATTCATCACTTATCCGACCTCTAAAAATGATTTTGCCCAACAATTGAAATTACTTCGCCCACCACTGGTAATCCCTTTGCGCCCTCTAAAATTTCTTTTGCCAAACAATTGTAATGACTTTGCCAACCACTGTTAATCACTTATCCGACCTCGAAAAATGATTTTGCCCAACAATTGAAATGACTTTGCCCACCACTGGTAATCCCTTTCCGCCCTCTCAAAATAACTTTGCCAAACAATTGTAATGACTTTGCCAACCACTGTTAATCACTTATCCGACCTCAAAAATGATTTTGCCCAACAATTGAAATGACTTTGCCCACCACTGGTAATCCCTTTCCGCCCTCTCAAAATAACTTTGCCAAACAATTGTAATGACTTTGCTTACCACTGTTAATCACTTATCCGACCTCCAAAAATGACTTTGCCCAACAAATGTAATGACTTTGCCGACCACTGTTAACCACTTATCCGACCTCAAAAAATGATTTTGCCCAACAATTGAAATGACTTTGCCAACCACTGGTAATCCCTTTCCGCCCTCTAAAAATGACTTTGACAAACAATTGTAATGACTTTGCCAACCACTGTTAATCACTTATCCGACCTCGAAAAATGATTTTGCCCAACAATTGAAATGGCTTTGCCAACCACTGGTAATGACTTATCCGACCTCGAAAAATGATTTTGCCCAACAATTGAAATGACTTTGCCGATCACTGTTAATCACTTTTCCGACCTCGAAAAATGATTTTGCATAACAATTGTAATGATTTTGCCAACCACTGTTAATCACATATCCGACCTCTAAAAATGATTTTGCCCAACAATTGAAATGACTTTGCCCACCACTGGTAATGACTTTTCCAGCCACAATTCATCACTTATCCGACCTCTAAAAATGATTTTGCCCAACAATTGAAATTACTTCGCCCACCACTTGTAATCCCTTTGCGCCCTCTAAAAATTTCTTTTGCCAAACAATTGTAATGACTTTGCCAACCACTGTTAATCACTTATCCGACCTCGAAAAATGATTTTGCCCAACAATTGAAATGACTTTGCCCACCACTGGTAATCCCTTTCCGCCCTCTCAAAATAACTTTGCCAAACAATTGTAATGATTTTGCCATCCACTGTTAATCACTTATCCGACCTCGAAAAATGATTTTGCCCAACAATTGAAATGACTTTGCCCACCACTGGTAATCCCTTACCGCCTTCTAAAAATGACTTTGCCAAACAATTGTAATGACTTTGCCAACCACTGTTAATCACTTAGCCGACCTCCAGAAATGACTTTGCCCAGCAATTGAAATGACTTTGCCAACCACTGTTAATCACTTATCCGACCTCCAAAAATGACTGTGCCTAACAATTGTAATGAATTTGCCAACCACTGGTAATGACTTTGCCAGCCACTGTTCATCCTTTATCCGACCTCTAAAAATGACTTTGCCCAACAATTGTAATGACTTTGCCCACCACTGGTTATCACTTATCCCACCTCTAAAAATGACTCTGCCAAACAATTGTAATGACTTTGCCATCCACTGGTAATGACTTTGCCAACCACTGTTAATCACTTATCCGACCTCGAAAAATGATTTTGCCCAGCAATTGAAATGACTTTGCCAACAACTGTTAAACACTTATCCGACCTCTAAAAATGACTTTTCCCAACAATTTTAATGACTTTGCCAACCACTTTTAATTACTAATCCGACCTCTTAAAATATCTTTGCCCAACAATTGTAACGACTTTGCTAACCCATGTAAATCACTTATCCGACCTCGAAAAATGATTTTGCCCAACAATTGAAATGGCTTTGCCAACCACTGGTAATGACTTATCCGACCTCGAAAAATGATTTTGCCCAACAATTGAAATGACTTTGCCGATCACTGTTAATCACTTTTCCGACCTCGAAAAATGATTTTGCATAACAATTGTAATGATTTTGCCAACCACTGTAAATCACATATCCGACCTCTAAAAATGATTTTGCCCAACAATTGAAATGACTTTGCCAACCACTGGTAATGACTTTTCCAGCCACAATTCATCACTTATCCGACCTCTAAAAATGATTTTGCCCAACAATTGAAATTACTTCGCCCACCACTGGTAATCCCTTTGCGCCCTCTAAAAATTTCTTTTGCCCAACAATTGAAATGACTTTGCCCACCACTGGTAATCCCTTTCCGCCCTCTCAAAATAACTTTGCCAAACAATTGTAATGACTTTGCCATCCACTGTTAATCACTTATCCGACCTCGAAAAATGATTTTGCCCAACAATTGAAATGACTTTGCCCACCACTGGTAATCCCTTTCCGCCTTCTAAAAATGACTTTGCCAAACAATTGTAATGACTTTGCCAACCACTGTTAATCACTTAGCCGACCTCCAGAAATGACTTTGCCCAACAATTGAAATGACTTTGCCAACCACTGTTAATCACTTATCCGACCTCCAAAAATGACTTTGCCTAACAATTGTAATGACTTTGCCAACCACTGGTAATGACTTTGCCAGCCACTGTTCATCCTTTATCCGACCTCTAAAAATGACTTTGCCAAACAATTGTAATGACTTTGCCCACCACTGGTTATCACTTATCCCACCTCTAAAAATGAGTCTGCCAAACAATTGTAATGACTTTGCCATCCACTGGTAATGACTTTGCCAACCACTGTTAATCACTTATCCGACCTCGAAAAATGATTTTGCCCAGCAATTGAAATGACTTTGCCAACAACTGTTAAACACTTATCCGACCTCTAAAAATGACTTTTCCCAACAATTTTAATGTCTTTGCCAACCACTTTTAATTACTAATCCGACCTCTTAAAATATCTTTGCCCAACAATTGTAACGACTTTGCTAACCCATGTAAATCACTTATCCGACCTCTAAAAATGTCTTTACCATCCACTGGTAATGACTTTGCCAACCACTGTTAATCACTTATCCGACCTCTAAAAATGACTTTTCCCAACAATTTTAATGACTTTGCCAACTACTGTTAATCACTTATCCGACCTCCAAAAATGACTTTGCCCAACAATTGTAATGACTTTGCCGACCACTGTTATTCACTTAGCCGACCTCCAAAAATTACTTTGCCGAACAAAAGTAATGACTTTGCCATCAACTTGTAATGACTTTGCCAGCCACTGTTAATCACTTATCCGACCTCGAAAAATGATTTTGCCCAACAATTGAAATGGCTTTGCCAACCACTGGTAATGACTTTGCCGACCACTTTTTATTCATAATCCGACCTCCAAAAATGAATTTGCGCAACAATTGTAATGACTTTGCCAACCACTGGTAATGACTTAAGCTACCACTGATTATCACTTATCCGACATCTAAAAATGCCTTTGCCAAGCAATTGTAATGACTTTGCCAAACAATTGTAATGATTTTGCCAACCACTGTTAATCACATATCCGACCTCTAAAAATGACTTTGCCATCCACTGGGAATGACTTTGCCAACCACTGTTAATCACTTATCCGACCTCGAAAAATGATTTTGCCCAACAATTGAAACGACTTTGCCCACCACTGGTAATCCCTTTCCGCCCTCTAAAAATGACTTTGCCTTACAATTGTAATGACTTTGCCATCCACTGGTAATGACTTTGCCAACCACTGTTAATCACTTATCCGACCTCTAAAAATGACTTTTCCCAAAAATATTAATGACTTTGCCAACCACTGTTAATCACTTATCCGACCTCCAAAAATGACTTTGCCCAACAATTGTAATGACTTTGCCGGCCACTGTTAATCACTTATCCGACCTCGAAAAATGATTTTGCCCAACAATTGAAATGACTTTGCCAACCACTGTTAATCACTTATCCGACCTCTAAAAATGACTTTGCCATCCACTGGGAATGACTTTGCCAACCACTGTTAATCACTTATCCGACCTCTAAAAATGACTTTGCCCAACAATTGTAGTGACTTTGCCAACCACTGGTAATGACTTTTCCAGGCACTGTTCATCCCTTATCCGACCTCTAAAAATGACTTTGCCCAACAATTGTAATGACCTTGCCCACCACTGGTTATCACTTATCCGACCTCTAAAAATGATTTTGCCCAACAATTGAAATGACTTTGCCATCCACTGGTAATGACTTTGCCAACCACTGGTAATGACTTTGCCGACTACTGTTAATCACTTATCCAACCTCGAAAAATGATTTTGCCCAACAATTGAAATGACTTTGCCCACCACTGGTAATCCCTTTCCGCCCTCTCAAAATGACTTTGCCAAACAATTGTAATGACTTTGCTATCCACTGGTAATGACTTTGCTAACCATTGTTAATCACTTATCCGACCTCTGAAAATGACTTTTCCCAACAATTTTAATGACTTTGCAAACTACTGTTAATCACTTATCCGACCTCCAAAAATGACTTTGCCCAACAATTGTAATGACTTTGCCGACCACTGATAACCACTTATCCGACTTCGAAAAATGATTTTGCCCATTAATTGAAATGACTTTGCCCACCACTGGTAATCCCTTTCCGCCTTCTAAAAATGACTTTCCCAAACAATTGTAATGACTTTGCCAACCACTGTTAATCACTTATCCGACCTCCGAAAATGACTTTGCCCAACAATTTTAATGACTTTGCCGACTACTGTTAATCACTTATCCGACCTCGAAAAATGATTTTGGCCAACAATTGAAATGACTTTGCCAACCACTGTTAATCACTTATCCGACCTCTAAAAATGACTTTGCCATCCACTGGGAATGACTTTGCCAACCACTGTTAATCACTTATCCGACCTCTAAAAATGACTTTGCCCAACAATTGTAGTGACTTTGCCAACCACTGGTAATGACTTTTCCAGGCACTGTTCATCCCTTATCCGACCTCTAAAAATGACTTTTTCCAACAATTGTAATGACCTTGCCCACCACTGGTTATCACTTATCCGACCTCTAAAAATGATTATGCCCAACAATTGAAATGACTTTGCCATCCACTGGTAATGACTTTGCCAACAACTGGTAATGACTTTGCCGACCACTGTTAATCACTTATCCAACCTCGAAAAATGATTTTGCCCAACAATTGAAATGACTTTGCCCACCACTGGTAATCCCTTTCCGCCCTCTCAAAATGACTTTGCCAAACAATTGTAATGACTTTGCTAACCATTGTTAATCACTTATCCGACCTCTGAAAATGACTTTTCCCAACAATTTTAATGACTTTGCAAACTACTGTTAATCACTTATCCGACCTCCAAAAATGACTTTGCCCAACAATTGTAATGACTTTGCCGACCACTGATAACCACTTATCCGACTTCGAAAAATGATTTTGCCCATTAATTGAAATGACTTTGCCCACCACTGGTAATCCCTTTCCGCCTTCTAAAAATGACTTTCCCAAACAATTGTAATGACTTTGCCAACCACTGTTAATCACTTATCCGACCTCCGAAAATGACTTTGCCCAACAATTTTAATGACTTTGCCAACTACTGTTAATCACTTATCCGACCTCGAAAAATGATTTTGGCCAACAATTGAAATGACTTTGCCAACCACTGTTAATCACTTATCCGACCTCTAAAAATGACTTTGCCATCCACTGGGAATGACTTTGCCAACCACTGTTAATCACTTATCCGACCTCTAAAAATGACTTTGCCCAACAATTGTAGTGACTTTGCCAACCACTGGTAATGACTTTTCCAGGCACTGTTCATCCCTTATCCGACCTCTAAAAATGACTTTTTCCAACAATTGTAATGACCTTGCCCACCACTGGTTATCACTTATCCGACCTCTAAAAATGATTATGCCCAACAATTGAAATGACTTTGCCATCCACTGGTAATGACTTTGCCAACAACTGGTAATGACTTTGCCGACCACTGTTAATCACTTATCCAACCTCGAAAAATGATTTTGCCCAACAATTGAAATGACTTTGCCCACCACTGGTAATCCCTTTCCGCCCTCTCAAAATGACTTTGCCAAACAATTGTAATGACTTTGCTAACCATTGTTAATCACTTATCCGACCTCTGAAAATGACTTTTCCCAACAATTTTAATGACTTTGCCAACTACTGTTAATCACTTATCCGACCTCCAAAAATGACTTTGCCCAACAATTGTAATGACTTTGCCCACCACTGGTAATCCCTTTCCGCCTTCTAAAAATGACTTTTCCAAACAATTGTAATGACTTTGCCAACCACTGTTGATCACTTATCCGACCTCCAAAAATGACTTTGCCTAACAATTGTAATGACTTTGCCAACCACTGGTAATGACTTTGCCAGCCACTGTTCATCCTTTATCCGACCTCTAAAAATGACTTTGCCAAACAATTGTAATGACTTTGCCCACCACTGGTTATCACTTATCCCACCTCTAAAAATGACTCTGCCAAACAATTGTAATGACTTTGCCATACACTGGTAATGACTTTGCCAACCACTGTTAATCACTTATCCGACCTCGAAAAATGATTTTGCCCAGCAATTGAAATGACTTTGCCAACAACTGTTAAACACTTATCCGACCTCTAAAAATGACTTTTCCCAACAATTTTAATGACTTTGCCAACCACTTTTAATTACTAATCCGACCTCTTAAAATATCTTTGCCCAACAATTGTAACGACTTTGCTAACCCATGTAAATCACTTATCCGACCTCTAAAAATGTCTTTACCATCCACTGGTAATGACTTTGCCAACCACTGTTAATCACTTATCCGACCTCTAAAAATGACTTTTCCCAACAATTTTAATGACTTTGCCAACTACTGTTAATCACTTATCCGACCTCCAAAAATGACTTTGCCCAACAATTGTAATGACTTTGCCGACCACTGTTATTCACTTAGCCGACCTCCAAAAATTACTTTGCCGAACAAAAGTAATGACTTTGCCATCAACTTGTAATGACTTTGCCAGCCACTGTTAATCACTTATCCGACCTCGAAAAATGATTTTGCCCAACAATTGAAATGGCTTTGCCAACCACTGGTAATGACTTTGCCGACCACTTTTTATTCATAATCCGACCTCCAAAAATGAATTTGCGCAACAATTGTAATGACTTTGCCAACCACTGGTAATGACTTAAGCTACCACTGATTATCACTTATCCGACATCTAAAAATGCCTTTGCCAAGCAATTGTAATGACTTTGCCAAACAATTGTAATGATTTTGCCAACCACTGTTAATCACATATCCGACCTCTAAAAATGACTTTGCCATCCACTGGGAATGACTTTGCCAACCACTGTTAATCACTTATCCGACCTCGAAAAATGATTTTGCCCAACAATTGAAACGACTTTGCCCACCACTGGTAATCCCTTTCCGCCCTCTAAAAATGACTTTGCCTTACAATTGTAATGACTTTGCCATCCACTGGTAATGACTTTGCCAACCACTGTTAATCACTTATCCGACCTCTAAAAATGACTTTTCCCAAAAATATTAATGACTTTGCCAACCACTGTTAATCACTTATCCGACCTCCAAAAATGACTTTGCCCAACAATTGTAATGACTTTGCCGGCCACTGTTAATCACTTATCCGACCTCGAAAAATGATTTTGCCCAACAATTGAAATGACTTTGCCAACCACTGTTAATCACTTATCCGACCTCTAAAAATGACTTTGCCATCCACTGGGAATGACTTTGCCAACCACTGTTAATCACTTATCCGACCTCTAAAAATGACTTTGCCCAACAATTGTAGTGACTTTGCCAACCACTGGTAATGACTTTTCCAGGCACTGTTCATCCCTTATCCGACCTCTAAAAATGACTTTGCCCAACAATTGTAATGACCTTGCCCACCACTGGTTATCACTTATCCGACCTCTAAAAATGATTTTGCCCAACAATTGAAATGACTTTGCCATCCACTGGTAATGACTTTGCCGACCACTGTTAATCACTTATCCAACCTCGAAAAATGATTTTGCCCAACAATTGAAATGACTTTGCCCACCACTGGTAATCCCTTTCCGCCCTCTCAAAATGACTTTGCCAAACAATTGTAATGACTTTGCCATCCACTGGTAATGACTTTGCTAACCATTGTTAATCACTTATCCGACCTCTGAAAATGACTTTTCCCAACAATTTTAATGACTTTGCAAACTACTGTTAATCACTTATCCGACCTCCAAAAATGACTTTGCCCAACAATTGTAATGACTTTGCCGACCACTGATAACCACTTATCCGACCTCGAAAAATGATTTTGCCCATTAATTGAAATGACTTTGCCCACCACTGGTAATCCCTTTCCGCCTTCTAAAAATGACTTTCCCAAACAATTGTAATGACTTTGCCAACCACTGTTAATCACTTATCCGACCTCCGAAAATGACTTTGCCCAACAATTGTAATGACTTTGCCGGCCACTGTTAATCACTTATCCGACCTCGAAAAATGATTTTGGCCAACAATTGAAATGACTTTGCCAACCACTGTTAATCACTTATCCGACCTCTAAAAATGACTTTGCCATCCACTGGGAATGACTTTGCCAACCACTGTTAATCACTTATCCGACCTCTAAAAATGACTTTGCCCAACAATTGTAGTGACTTTGCCAACCACTGGTAATGACTTTTCCAGGCACTGTTCATCCCTTATCCGACCTCTAAAAATGACTTTTTCCAACAATTGTAATGACCTTGCCCACCACTGGTTATCACTTATCCGACCTCTAAAAATGATTATGCCCAACAATTGAAATGACTTTGCCATCCACTGGTAATGACTTTGCCAACAACTGGTAATGACTTTGCCGACCACTGTTAATCACTTATCCAACCTCGAAAAATGATTTTGCCCAACAATTGAAATGACTTTGCCCACCACTGGTAATCCCTTTCCGCCCTCTCAAAATGACTTTGCCTTACAATTGTAATGACTTTGCTAACCATTGTTAATCACTTATCCGACCTCTGAAAATGACTTTTCCCAACAATTTTAATGACTTTGCCAACTACTGTTAATCACTTATCCGACCTCCAAAAATGACTTTGCCCAACAATTGTAATGACTTTGCCCACCACTGGTAATCCCTTTCCGCCTTCTAAAAATGACTTTTCAAAACAATTGTAATGACTTTGCCAACCACTGTTGATCACTTATCCGACCTCTAAAAATGACTTTGCCCAACAATTGAAATGACTTTGCCAACCACTGTTAAACACTTATCCGACCTCTAAAAATGACTTTGCCATCCACTGGAAATGACTTTGCCAACCACTGTTAATCACTTATCCGACCTCTAAAAATGACTTTGCCCAACAATTGTAATGACCTTGCCCACCACTGGTAATCCCTTTCCGCCTTCTAAAAATGACTTTTCCAAACAATTGTAATGACTTTGCCAACCACTGTTAATCACTTATCCGACCTCTAAAAATGATTTTGCCCAACAATTGAAATGACTTTGCAAACCACTGTTAATCACTTATCCGACCTCTAAAAATGACTTTGCCATCCACTGGGAATGACTTTGCAAACCACTGTTAATCACTTATCCGACCTCTAAAAATGACTTTGCCAACCACTGGTAATGACTTTTCCAGCCACTGTTCATCCCTTATCCGACCTCTAAAAATGACTTTGCCCAACAATTGTAATGACCTTGCCCACCACTGGTTATCACTTATCCGACCTCTAAAAATGATTTTGCCCAACAATTGAAATGACTTTGCCATCCACTGGTAATGACTTTGCCAACCACTGGTAATGACTTTGCCGACCACTGTTAATCACTTATCCAACCTCGAAAAATGATTTTGCCCAACAATTGAAATGACTTTGCCCACCACTGGTAATCCCTTTCCGCCCTCTCAAAATGACTTTGCCAAACAATTGTAATGACTTTGCTCACCATTGTTAATCACTTATCCGACCTCTGAAAATGACTTTTCCCAACAATTTTAATGACTTTGCCAACTACTGTTAATCACTTATCCGACCTCCAAAAATGACTTTGCCCAACAATTGTAATGACTTTGCCGACCACTGTTAACCACTTATCCGACCTCGAAAAATGACTTTGCCCAACAATTGAAATGACTTTGCCAACCACTGTTAATCACTTATCCAACCTCGAAAAATGATTTTGCCCAACAATTGAAATGACTTTGCCATCCACTGGTAATGACTTTGCTAACCATTGTTAATCACTTATCCGACCTCTGAAAATGACTTTTCCCAACAATTTTAATGACTTTGCCAACTACTGTTAATCACTTATCCGACCTCCAAAAATGACTTTGCCCAACAATTGTAATGACTTTGCCGACCACTGTTAACCACTTATCCGACCTCGAAAAATGATTTTGCCCAACAATTGAAATGACTTTGCCCACCACTGTTAATCACTTATCCGACCTCCAAAAATGACTTTGCCTAAAAATTGTAATGACTTTGCCAACCACTGGTAATGACTTTGCCAGCCACTGTTCATCCTTTATCCGACCTCTAAAAATGACTTTGCCCAACAATTGTAATGACTTTGCCCATCACTGGTTATCACTTATCCGACCTCTAAAAATGACTCTGCCAAACAATTGTAATGACTTTGCCATCCACTGGTAAAGACTTTGCCGACAACTGTTAATCACTTATCCGAACTCGAAAAATGATTTTGCCCAACAATTGAAAAGACTTTGCCCACCACTGGTAATCCCTTTTCGCCTTCTAAAAATGACTTTTCCAAACAATTGTAATGACTTTGCCAACCACTGTTAATCACTTAGCCGACCTCCAAAAATGACTTTGCCTAACAATTGTAATGACTTTGCCAACCACTGGTAATGACTTTGCCAGCCACTGTTCATCCTTTATCCGACCTCTAAAAATGACTTTGCCCAACAATTGTAATTACTTTGCCCACCACTGGTTATCACTTATCCGACCTCTAAAAATGACTCTGCCAGACAATTGTAATGACTTTGCCATCCACTGGTAAAGACTTTGCCGACCACTGTTAATCACTTATCCGACCTCGAAAAATGATTTTGCCCACTAATTGAAATTACTTTGCCCACCACCGGTAATCCCTTTCCGCCCTCTAAAAATGACTTTGCCAAACAATTGTAATGACTTTGCCATCCACTGGTAATGACTTTGCTAACCAATGTTAATCACTTATCCGACCACTGAAAATGACTTTTCCCAAAAATATTAATGACTTTGCCAACCACTGTTAATCACTTATCCGACCTCTAAAAATGATTTTGCCCAACAATTGAAATGACTTTGCCAACCACTGTTAATCACTTATCCGACCTCTAAAAATGACTTTGCCATCCACTGGGAATGACTTTTCCAACCACTGTTAATCACTTATCCGACCTCTAAAAATGACTTTGCCCAACAATTGTAATGACTTTGCCAACCACTGGTAATTACTTTTCCAGCCACTGTTCATCCCTTATCCGACCTCGAAAAATGATTTTGCCCACTAATTGAAATGACTTTGCCCACCACCGGTAATCCCTTTCCGCCCTCTAAAAATGACTTTGACAAACAATTGTAATGACTTTGCCAACCACTGTTAATCAATTATCCGACCTCGAAAAATGATTTTGCCCAGCAATTGTAATGACTTTGCCGACCACTGTTAATCACTTATCCGACCTCGAAAAATGATTTTGCCCAACAATTGAAATGACTTTGCCAATCACTGTTAATCACTTATCCGACCTCAAAAAATGACTTTGCCATCCACTGGGAATGACTTTGCCAACCACTGTTAATCACTTATCCGACCTCTAAAAATGACTTTGCCCAACAATTGTAGTGACTTTGCCAACCACTGGTAATGACTTTTCCAGCCACTGTTCATCCCTTATCCGACCTCTATAAATGACTTTACTCAACAATTGTAATGACCTTGCCTACCACTGGTTATCACTTATCCGACCTCTAAAAATGATTTTGCCCAACAATTGAAATGACTTTGCCATCCACTGGTAATGACTTTTCCAATCACTGGTAATGTCTTTGCCGACCACTGTTAATCACTTATCCAACCTCGAAAAATGATTTTGCCCAACAATTGAAATGACTTTGCCCACCACTGGTAATCCCTTTCCGCCCTCTCAAAATGACTTTGCCAAACAATTGTAATGACTTTGCCATCCACTGGTAATGACTTTGCTGACCATTGTTAATCACTTATCCGACCTCTGAAAATGACTTTTCCCAAAAATATTAATGACTTTGCCAACCACTGTTAATCACTTATCCGACCTCCAAAAATGACTTTGCCCAACAATTTTAATCACTTTGCCGACCACTGTTAATCACTTATCCGACCTCGAAAAATGATTTTGCCCAACAATTTAAATGACTTTGCCAACCACTGTTAATCACTTATCCGACCTCTAAAAATGACTTTGCCATCCACTGGTAATGACTTTGCTAACCATTGTTAATCACTTATCCGACCTCTGAAAATGACTTTTCCCAAAAATATTAATGACTTTGCCAACCACTGTTAATCACTTATCCGACCTCCAAAAATGACTTTGCCCAACAATTGTAGTGACTTTGCCCACCACTGGTTATCACTTATCCGACCTCTAAAAATGACTCTGCCAAACAATTGTAATGACTTTGCCATCCACTGGTAAAGACTTTGCCTACCACTGTTAATCACTTATCCGACCTCGAAAAATGATTTTGCCCACTAATTGAAATGACTTTGCCCACCACCGGTAATCCCTTTCCGCCCTCTAAAAATGACTTTGCCAAACAATTGTAATGACTTTGCCATCCACTGGTAATGACTTTGCCAACCACTGTTAATCAATTATCCGACCTCGAAAAATGATTTTGCCCAGCAATTGTAATGACTTTGCCAACCACTGTTAATCAATTATCCGACCTCGAAAAATGATTTTGCCCAACAATTGAAATGACTTTGCCAACCACTGTTAATCACTTATCCGACCTCTAAAAATGACTTTGCCATCCACTGGGAATGACTTTGCCAAACAATTGTAATGACTTTGCCAACCACTGGTAATCACTTATCCGACCTCTAAAATTGACTTTTCCCAAAAATTTTAATGACTTTGCCAACCACTGTTAATCACTTATCCGACCTCCAAAAATGACTTTGCCCAACAATTGTAATGACTTTGCCGATCACTGTTAATCACTTTTCCGACCTCGAAAAATGATTTTGCATAACAATTGTAATGATTTTGCCAACCACTGTTAATCACATATCCGACCTCTAAAAATGACTTTGCCATCCACTGGGAATGACTTTGCCAACCACTGTTAATCACTTATCCGACCTCGAAAAATGATTTTGCCCAACAATTGAAATGACTTTGCCCACCACTGGTAATCCCTTTCCGCCCTCTAAAAATGACTTTGCCTTACAATTGTAATGACTTTGCCATCCACTGGTAATGACTTTGCCAACCACTGTTAATCACTTATCCGACCTCTAAAAATGACTTTTCCCAAAAATATTAATGACTTTGCCAACCACTGTTAATCACTTATCTGACCTCCAAAAATGACTTTGCCCAACAATTGTAATGACTTTGCCGGCCACTGTTAATCACTTATCCGACCTCGAAAAATGATTTTGCCCAACAATTGAAATGACTTTGCCAACCACTGTTAATCACTTATCCGACCTCTAAAAATGACTTTGCCCAACAATTGTAGTGACTTTGCCAACCACTGGTAATGACTTTTCCAGGCACTGTTCATCCCTTATCCGACCTCTAAAAATGACTTTGCCCAACAATTGTAATGACCTTGCCCACCACTGGTTATCACTTATCCGACCTCTAAAAATGATTTTGCCCAACAATTGAAATGACTTTGCCATCCACTGGTAATGACATTGCCAACCACTGGTAATGACTTTGCCGACCACTGTAAATCACTTATCCAACCTCGAAAAATGATTTTGCCCAACAATTGAAATGACTTTGCCCACCACTGGTAATCCCTTTCCGCCCTCTCAAAATGACTTTGCCAAACAATAGTAATGACTTTGCCATCCACTGGTAATGACTTCGCTAACCATTGTTAATCACTTATCCGACCTCTGAAAATGACTTTTCCCAACAATTTTAATGACTTTGCCAACTACTGTTAATCACTTATCCGACCTCCAAAAATGACTTTGCCCAACAATTGTAATGACTTTGCCGACCACTGATAACCACTTATACGACCTCGAAAAATGATTTTGCCCAACAATTGAAATGACTTTGCCCACCACTGGTAATCCCTTTCCGCCTTCTAAAAATGACTTTTCCAAACAATTGTAATGACTTTGCCAACCACTGTTAATCACTTATCCGACCTCCAAAAATGACTTTGCCCAACAATTGTAATGACTTTGCCGGCCACTGTTAATCACTTATCCGACCTCGAAAAACGATTCTGCCCAACAATTGAAATGACTTTGCCAACCACTGTTAATCACTTATCCGACCTCTAAAAATGACTTTGCCATCCACTGGGAATGACTTTGCCAACCACTGTTAATCACTTATCCGACCTCTAAAAATGACTTTGCCCAACAATTGAAATGACTTTGCCAACCACTGTTAATCACTTATCCGACCTCTAAAAATGACTTTGCCATCCACTGGGAATGACTTTGCCAACCACTGTTAATCACTTATCCGACCTCTAAAAATGACTTTGCCCAACAATTGTAATGACCTTGCCCACCACTGGTAATCCCTTTCCGCCTTCTAAAAATGACTTTTCCAAACAATTGTAATGACTTTGCCAACCACTGTTAATCACTTATCCGACCTCTAAAAATGATTTTGCCCAACAATTGAAATGACTTTGCAAACCACTGTTAATCACTTATCCGACCTCTAAAAATGACTTTTCCCAACAATTTTAATGACTTTGCCAACTACTGTTAATCACTTATCCGACCTCCAAAAATGACTTTGCCCAACAATTGTAATGACTTGCCGACCACTGATAACCACTTATACGACCTCGAAAAATGATTTTGCCCAACAATTGAAATGACTTTGCCCACCACTGGTAATCCCTTTCCGCCTTCTAAAAATGACTTTTCCAAACAATTGTAATGACTTTGCCAACCACTGTTAATCACTTATCCGACCTCCAAAAATGACTTTGCCCAACAATTGTAATGACTTTGCCGGCCACTGTTAATCACTTATCCGACCTGGAAAAATGATTCTGCCCAACAATTGAAATGACTTTGCCAACCACTGTTAATCACTTATCCGACCTCTAAAAATGACTTTGCCATCCACTGGGAATGACTTTGCCAACGACTGTTAATCACTTATCCGACCTCTAAAAATGACTTTGCCCAACAATTGAAATGACTTTGCCAACCACTGTTAATCACTTATCCGACCTCTAAAAATGACTTTGCCATCCACTGGGAATGACTTTGCCAACCACTGTTAATCACTTATCCGACCTCTAAAAATGACTTTGCCCAACAATTGTAATGACCTTGCCCACCACTGGTAATCCCTTTCCGCCTTCTAAAAATGACTTTTCCAAACAATTGTAACGACTTTGCCAACCACTGTTAATCACTTATCCGACCTCTAAAAATGATTTTGCCCAACAATTGAAATGACTTTGCAAACCACTGTTAATCACTTATCCGACCTCTAAAAATGACTTTGCCATCCACTGGGAATGACTTTGCCAACCACTGTTAATCACTTATCCGACCTCTAAAAATGACTTTGCCCAACAATTGAAATGACCTTGCCCACCACTGGTTATCACTTATCCGACCGCTAAAAATGATTTTGCCCAACAATTGAAATGACTTTGCCATCCACTGGTAATGACTTTGCCAACCACTGGTAATGACTTTGCCGACCACTGTTAACGACTTATCCGACCTCGAAAAATGATTTTGCCCAACAATTGAAATGACTTTGCCCACCACTGGTAATCCCTTTCCGCCTTCTAAAAATGACTTTTCCAAACAATTGTAATGACTTTGCCAACCACTGTTGATCACTAATCCGACCTCTAAAAATGACTTTGCCCAACAATTGAAATGACTTTGCCAACCACTGTTAATCACTTATCCGACCTCTAAAAATGACTTTGCCATCCACTGGGAATGACTTTGCCAACCACTGTTAATCACTTATCCGACCTCTAAAAATGACTTTGCCCAACAATTGTAATGACCTTGCCCACCACTGGTAATCCCTTTCCGCCTTCTAAAAATGACTTTTCCAAACAATTGTAATGACTTTGCCAACCACTGTTAATCACTTATCCGACCTCTAAAAATGATTTTGCCCAACAATTGAAATGACTTTGCCAACCACTGTTAATCACTTATCCGACCTCTAAAAATGACTTTGCCATCCACTGGGAATGACTTTGCCAACCACTGTTAATCACTTATCCGACCTCTAAAAATGACTTTGCCATCCACTGGGAATGACTTTGCCAACCACTGTTAATCACTTATCCGACCTCTAAAAATGACTTTGCCCAACAATTGTAGTGACCTTGCCCACCACTGGTTATCACTTATCCGACCTCTAAAAATGATTTTGCCCAACAATTGAAATGACTTTGCCATCCACTGGTAATGACTTTGCCAACCACTGGTAATGACTTTGCCGACCACTGTTAACGACTTATCCGACCTCGAAAAATGATTTTGCCCAACAATTGAAATGACTTTGCCCACCACTGGTAATCCCTTTCCGCCTTCTAAAAATGACTTTTTAAAACAATTGTAATGACTTTGCCAACCACTGTTAATCACTTATCCGACCTCTAAAAATGATTTTGCCCAACAATTGAAATGACTTTGCAAACCACTGTTAATCACTTATCCGACCTCTAAAAATGAATTTCCCATCCACTGGGAATGACTTTGCCAACCACTGTTAATCACTTATCCGACCTCTAAAAATGACTTTGCCCAACAATTGTAGTGACTTTGCCAACCACTGGTAATGACTTTTCCAGCCACTGTTCATCCCTTATCCGACCTCTAAAAATGACTTTGCCCAACAATTGTAATGACCTTGCCCACCACTGGTTATCACTTATCCGACCTCTAAAAATGATTTTGCCCAACAATTGAAATGACTTTGCCATCCACTGGTAATGACTTTGCCAACCACTGGTAATGACTTTGCCGACCACTGTTAATCACTTATCCAACCTCGAAAAATGATTTTGCCCAACAATTGAAATGACTTCGCCATCCACTGGTAATGACTTTGCTAACCATTGTTAATCACTTATCCGACCTCTGAAAATGACTTTTCCCAACAATTTTAATGACTTTGCCAACTACTGTTAATCACTTATCCGACCTCCAAAAATGACTTTGCCCAACAATTGTAATGACTTTGCCGACCACTGTTAACCACTTATCCGACCTCGAAAAATGATTTTGCCCAACAATTGAAATGACTTTGCCCACCACTGGTAATCCCTTTCCGCCTTCTAAAAATGACTTTTCCAAACAATTGTAATGACTTTGCCAACCACTGTTAATCACTTATCCAACCTCTAAAAATGACTTTGCCCAACAATTGAAATGACTTTGCCAACCACTGTTAATCACTTATCCGACCTCCAAAAATGACTTTGCCTAACAATTGTAATGACTTTGCCAACCACTGGTAATGACTTTGCCAGCCACTGTTCATCCTTTATCCGACCTCTAAATATGACTTTGCCAAACAATTGTAATGACTTTGCCATCCACTGGTAAAGACTTTGCCGACCACTGTTAATCACTTATCCGACCTCGAAAAATGATTTTGCCCAACAATTGAAATGACTTTGCCCACCACTGGTAATCCCTTTCCGCCTTCTAAAAATGACTTTTCCAAACAATTGTAATGACTTTGCCAACCACTGTTAATCACTTTGCCGACCTCCAAAAATGACTTTGCCTAACAATTGTAATGACTTTGCCAACCACTGGTAATGACTTTGCCAGCCACTGTTCATCCTTTATCCGACCTCTAAAAATGACTTTGCCCAACAATTGTAATGACTTTGCCCACCACTGGTTATCACTTATCCGACCTCTAAAAATGACTCTGCCAGACAATTGTAATGACTTTGCCATCCACTGGTAAAGACTTTGCCGACCACTGTTTATCACTTATCCGACCTCGAAAAATTATTTTGCCCACTAATTGAAATTACTTTGCCCACCACCGGTAATCCCTTTCCGCCCTCTAAAAATGACTTTGCCAAACAATTGTAATGACTTTGCCATCCACTGGTAATGACTTTGCTAACCATTGTTAATCACTTATCCGACCACTGAAAATGACTTTTCCCAAAAATATTAATGACTTTGCCAACCACTGTTAATCACTTATCTGACCTCCAAAAATGATTTTGCCCAACAATTGAAATGACTTTGCCAACCACTGTTAATCACTTATCCGACCTCCAAAAATGACTTTGCCCAACAATTGTAGTGACTTTGCCCACCACTGGTTATCACTTATCCGACCTCTAAAAATGACTCTGCCAAACAATTGTAATGACTGTGCCATCCACTGGTAAAGACTTTGCCGACCACTGTTAATCACTTATCCGACCTCGAAAAATGATTTTGCCCACTAATTGAAATGACTTTGCCCACCACCGGTAATCCCTTTCTGCCCTCTAAAAATGACTTTGCCAAACAATTGTAATGACTTTGCCATCCACTGGTAATGACTTTGCCAACCACTGTTAATCAATTATCCGACCTCGAAAAATGATTTTGCCCAGCAATTGTAATGACTTTGCCAACCACTGTTAATCAATTATCCGACCTCGAAAAATGATTTTGCCCAACAATTGAAATGACTTTGCCAACCACTGTTAATCACTTATCCGACCTCTAAAAATGACTTTGCCATCCACTGGGAATGACTTTGCCAACCACTGTTAATCACTTATCCGACCTCTAAATATGACTTTGCCCAACAATTGTAGTGACTTTGCCAACCACTGGTAATGACTTTTCCAGCCACTGTTCATCCCTTATCCGACCTCTAAAAATGACTTTGCCCAACAATTGTAATGACCTTGCCCACCACTGGTTATCACTCATCCGACCTCTAAAAATGATTTTGCCCAACAATTGAAATGACTTTGCCCACCACTGGTAATCCCTTTCCGCCCTCTCAAAATGACTTTGCCAAACAATTGTAATGACTTTGCCATCCACTGGTAATGACTTTGCTAACCATTGTTTATCACTTATCCGACCTCTGAAAATGACTTTTCCCAAAAATATTAATGACTTTGCCAACCACTGTTAATCACTTATCCGACCTCCAAAAATGACTTTGCCCAACAATTGTCATGACTTTGCCGACCACTGTTAATCACTTATCCGACCTCTAAAAATGACTTTGCCATCCACTGGGAATGACTTTGCCAACCACTGTTAATCACCTATCCGACCTCTAAAAATGACTTTGCCCAATAATTGTTGTGACTTTGCCAACCACTGGTTATCACTTATCCGACCTCTAAAAATGATTTTGCCCAACAATTGAAATGACTTTGCCCACCACTGGTAATCCCTTTCCGCCCTCTCAAAATGACTTTGCCAAACAATTGTAATGACTTTGCCATCCACTGGTAATGACTTTGCTAACCATTGTTAATCACTTATCCGACCTCTGAAAATGACTTTTCCCAACAATTTTAATGACTTTGCCAACAACTGTTAATCACTTATCCGACCTCCAAAAATGACTTTGCCCAACAATTGTAATGATATTGCCGACCACTGTTAACCACTTATCCGACCTCGAAAAATGATTTTGCCCAACAATTGAAATGACTTTGCCCACCACTGGTAATCCCTTTCCGCCCTCTCAAAATGACTTTGCCAAACAATTGTAATGACTTTGCCATCCACTGGTAATGACTTTGCTAACCATTGTTTATCACTTATCCGACCTCTGAAAATGACTTTTCCCAAAAATATTAATGACTTTGCCAACCACTGTTAATCACTTATCCGACCTCCAAAAATGACTTTGCCCAACAATTGTCATGACTTTGCCGACCACTGTTAATCACTTATCCGACCTCTAAAAATGACTTTGCCATCCACTGGGAATGACTTTGCCAACCACTGTTAATCACCTATCCGACCTCTAAAAATGACTTTGCCCAATAATTGTTGTGACTTTGCCAACCACTGGTTATCACTTATCCGACCTCTAAAAATGATTTTGCCCAACAATTGAAATGACTTTGCCCACCACTGGTAATCCCTTTCCGCCCTCTCAAAATGACTTTGCCAAACAATTGTAATGACTTTGCCATCCACTGGTAATGACTTTGCTAACCATTGTTAATCACTTATCCGACCTCTGAAAATGACTTTTCCCAACAATTTTAATGACTTTGCCAACAACTGTTAATCACTTATCCGACCTCCAAAAATGACTTTGCCCAACAATTGTAATGATATTGCCGACCACTGTTAACCACTTATCCGACCTCGAAAAATGATTTTGCCCAACAATTGTAATGACTTTGCCATCCACTGGTAATGACTTTGCTAACCATTGTTAATCACTTATCCGACCTCTGAAAATGACTTTTCCCAACAATTTTAATGACTTTGCCAACAACTGTTAATCACTTATCCGACCTCCAAAAATGACTTTGCCCAACAATTGTAATGATATTGCCGACCACTGTTAACCACTTATCCGACCTCGAAAAATGACTTTTCCAAACAATTGTAATGACTTTGCCAACCACTGTTAATCACTTATCCGACCTCTAAAAATGACTTTGCCCAACAATTGTAATGACTTTGCCATCCACTGGTAATGACTTTGCCAACCACTGGTAATGACTTTGCCGACCACTGTTAATCACTTATCCAACCTCGAAAAATGATTTTGCCCAACAATTGAAATGACTTTGCCCACCACTGGTAATCCCTTTCCGCCCTCTCAAAATGACTTTGCCAAACAATTGTAATGACTTTGCCATCCACTGGTAATGACTTTGCTAACCATTGTTAATCACTTATCCGACCTCTGAAAATGACTTTTCCCAACAATTTTAATGACTTTGCCAACAACTGTTAATCACTTATCCGACCTTCAAAAATGACTTTGCCCAACAATTGTAATGATTTTGCCGACCACTGTTAACCACTTATCCGACCTCGAAAAATGATTTTGCCCAACAATTGAAATGACTTTGCCCACCACTGGTAATCCCCTTCCGCCTTCTAAAAATGACTTTTCCAAACAATTGTAATGACTTTGCCAACCACTGTTAATCACTTATCCGACCTCTAAAAATGACTTTGCCCAACAATTGAAATGACTTTGCCAACCACTGTTAATCACTTATCCGACCTCCAAAAATGACTTTGCCCAACAATTGTAATGACTTTGCCAACCACTGTTAATCACTTATCCAACCTCTAAAAATGACTTTGCCCAACAATTGAAATGACTTTGCCAACCACTGTTAATCACTTATCCGACCTCCAAAAATGACTTTGCCTAACAATTGTAATGACTTTGCCATCCACTGGTAAAGACTTTGCCGACCACTGTTAATCACTTATCCGACCTCGAAAAATGATTTTGCCCAACAATTGAAACGACTTTGCCCACCACTGGTAATCCCTTTCCGCCTTCTAAAAATGACTTTTCCAAACAATTGTAATGACTTTGCCAACCACTGTTAATCACTTTGCCGACCTCCAAAAATGACTTTGCCTAACAATTGTAATGACTTTGCCAACCACTGGTAATGACTTTGCCAGCCACTGTTCATCCTTTATCCGACCTCTAAAAATGACTTTGCCCAACAATTGTAATGACTTTGCCCACCACTGGTTATCACTTATCCGACCTCTAAAAATGACTCTGCCAGACAATTGTAATGACTTTGCCATCCACTGGTAAAGACTTTGCCGACCACTGTTTATCACTTATCCGACCTCGAAAAATTATTTTGCCCACTAATTGAAATTACTTTGCCCACCATCGGTAATCCCTTTCCGCCCTCTAAAAATGACTTTGCCAAACAATTGTAATGACTTTGCCATCCACTGGTAATGACTTTGCTAACCATTGTTAATCACTTATCCGACCACTGAAAATGACTTTTCCCAAAAATATTAATGACTTTGCCAACCACTGTTAATCACTTATCCGACCTCCAAAAATGATTTTGCCCAACAATTGAAATGACTTTGCCAACCACTGTTAATCACTTATCCGACCTCCAAAAATGATTTTGCCCAACAATTGAAATGACTTTGCCAACCACTGTTAATCACTTATCCGACCTCCAAAAATGACTTTGCCCAACAATTGTAGTGACTTTGCCGACCACTGGTTATCACTTATCCGACCTCTAAAAATGACTCTGCCAAACAATTGTAATGACTTTGTTATCCACTGGTAAAGACTTTGCCGACCACTGTTAATCACTTATCCGACCTCGAAAAATTATTTTGCCCACTAATTGAAATTACTTTGCCCACCACCGGTAATCCCTTTCCGCCCTCTAAAAATGACTTTGCCAAACAATTGTAATGACTTTGCCATCCACTGGTAATGACTTTGCTAACCATTGTTAATCACTTATCCGACCACTGAAAATGACTTTTCCCAAAAATATTAATGACTTTGCCAACCACTGTTAATCACTTATCCGACCTCCAAAAATGATTTTGCCCAACAATTGAAATGACTTTGCCAACCACTGTTAATCACTTATCCGACCTCCAAAAATGACTTTGCCCAACAATTGTAGTGACTTTGCCGACCACTGGTTATCACTTATCCGACCTCTAAAAATGACTCTGCCAAACAATTGTAATGACTTTGCCATCCACTGGTAAAGACTTTGCCGACCACTGTTAATCACTTATCCGACCTCGAAAAATGATTTTGCCCACTAATTGAAATGACTTTGCCCACCACCGGTAATCCCTTTCTGCCCTCTAAAAATGACTTTGCCAAACAATTGTAATGACTTTGCCATCCACTGGTAATGACTTTGCCAACCACTGTTAATCAATTATCCGACCTCGAAAAATGATTTTGCCCAGCAATTGTAATGACTTTGCCAACCACTGTTAATCAATTATCCGACCTCGAAAAATGATTTTGCCCAACAATTGAAATGACTTTGCCAACCACTGTTAATCACTTATCCGACCTCTAAAAATGACTTTGCCATCCACTGGGAATGACTTTGCCAACCACTGTTAATCACTTATCCGACCTCTAAATATGACTTTGCCCAACAATTGTAGTGACTTTGCCAACCACTGGTAATGACTTTTCCAGCCACTGTTCATCCCTTATCCGACCTCTAAAAATGACTTTGCCCAACAATTGTAATGACCTTGCCCACCACTGGATATCACTTATCCGACCTCTAAACATGATTTTGCCCAACAATTGAAATGACTTTGCCCACCACTGGTAATCCCTTTCCGCCCTCTCAAAATGACTTTGCCAAACAATTGTAATGACTTTGCCATCCACTGGTAATGACTTTGCTAACCATTGTTTATCACTTATCAGACCTCTGAAAATGACTTTTCCCAAAAATATTAATGACTTTGCCAACCACTGTTAATCACTTATCCGACCTCCAAAAATGACTTTGCCCAACAATTGTAATGACTTTGCCGACCACTGTTAATCACTTATCCGACCTCTAAAAATGACTTTGCCATCCACTGGGAATGACTTTGCCAACCACTGTTAATCACCTATCCGACCTCTAAAAATGACTTTGCCCAATAATTGTTGTGACTTTGCCAACCACTGGTTATCACTTATCCGACCTCTAAAAATGATTTTGCCCAACAATTGAAATGACTTTGCCATCCACTGGTAATGACTTTGCCAACCACTGGTAATGACTTTGCCGACCACTGTTAATCACTTATCCAACCTCGAAAAATGATTTTGCCCAACAATTGAAATGACTTTGCCCACCACTGGTAATCCCTTTCCGCCCTCTAAAATGACTTTGCCAAACAATTGTAATGACTTTGCCATCCACTGGTAATGACTTTGCTAACCATTGTTAATCACTTATCCGACCTCTGAAAATGACTTTTCCCAACAATTTTAATGACTTTGCCAACCACTGTTAATCACTTATCCGACCTCCAAAAATGACTTTGCCTAACAATTGTAATGACTTTGCCAACCACTGGTAATGACTTTGCCAGCCACTGTTCATCCTTTATCCGACCTCTAAAAATGACTTTGCCCAACAATTGTAATGACTTTGCCCACCACTGGTTATCACTTATCCGACCTCTAAAAATGACTCTGCCAAACAATTGTAATGACTTTGCCATCCACTGGTAAAGACTTTGCCGACCACTGTTAATTACTTATCCGACCTCGAAAAATGATTTTGCCCAACAATTGAAATGACTTTGCCCACCACTGGTAATCCCTTTCCGCCTTCTAAAAATGACTTTTCCAAACAATTGTAATGACTTTGCCAACCACTGTTAATCACTTAGCCGACCTCCAAAAATGACTTTGCCTAACAATTGTAATGACTTTGCCAACCACTGGTAATGACTTTGCCAGCCACTGTTCATCCTTTATCAAACCTCTAAAAATGACTTTGCCCAACAATTGTAATGACTTTGCCCACCACTGTTTATCACTTATCCGACCTCTAAAAATGACTCTGCCAGACAATTGTGATGACTTTGCCATCCACTGGTAATGACTTTTCCAACTACTGGTAATGACTTTGCCGACCACTGTTAATCACTTTTCCAACCTCGAAAAATGATTTTGCCCAACAATTGAAATGACTTTGCCCACCACTGGTAATCCCTTTCCGCCCTCTCAAAATGACTTTGCCAAACAATTGTAATGACTTTGCCATCCACTGGTAATGACTTTGCTAACCATTGTTAATCACTTATCCGACCTCTGAAAATGACTTTTCCAAAAAATATTAATGACTTTGCCAACCACTGTAAATCACTTATCCGACCTCCAAAAATGACTTTGCCCAACAATTGTAATGACTTTGCCGACCACTGTTAATCACTTATCCGACCTCGAAAAATGATTTTGCCCAACAATTTAAATGACTTTGCCAACCACTGTTAATCACTTATCCGACCTCTAAAAATGACTTTGCCATCCACTGGGAATGACTTTGCCAGCCACTGTTCATCCTTTATCAAACCTCTAAAAATGACTTTGCCCAACAATTGTAATGACTTTGCCCACCACTGTTTATCACTTATCCGACCTCTAAAAATGACTCTGCCAGACAATTGTGATGACTTTGCCATCCACTGGTAATGACTTTTCCAACTACTGGTAATGACTTTGCCGACCACTGTTAATCACTTTTCCAACCTGGAAAAATGATTTTGCCCAACAATTGAAATGACTTTGCCCACCACTGGTAATCCCTTTCCGCCCTCTCAAAATGACTTTGCCAAACAATTGTAATGACTTTGCCATCCACTGGTAATGACTTTGCTAACCATTGTTAATCACTTATCCGACCTCTGAAAATGACTTTTCCAAAAAATATTAATGACTTTGCCAACCACTGTAAATCACTTATCCGACCTCCAAAAATGACTTTGCCCAACAATTGTAATGACTTTGCCGACCACTGTTAATCACTTATCCGACCTCGAAAAATGATTTTGCCCAACAATTTAAATGACTTTGCCAACCACTGTTAATCACTTATCCGACCTCTAAAAATGACTTTGCCATCCACTGGGAATGACTTTGCCAACCACTGTTAATCACTTATCCGACCTCGAAAAATGATTTTGCCCACTAATTGAAATGACTTTGCCCACCACCGGTAATCCCTTTCCGCCCTCTAAAAATGACTTTGCCAAACAATTGTAATGACTTTGCCATCCACTGGTAATCAATTATCCGACCTCGAAAAATGATTTTGCCCAGCAATTGTAATGACTTTGCCGACCACTGTTAATCACTTATCCGACCTCGAAAAATGATTTTGCCCAACAATTGAAATGACTTTGCCAACCACTGTTAATCACTTATCCGACCTCTAAAAATGACTTTGCCCAACAATTGTAGTGACTTTGCCAACCACTGGTAATGACTTTTCCAGCCACTGTTCATCCCTTATCCGACCTCTAAAAATGACTTTGCCCAACAATTGTAATGACCTTGCCCACCACTGGTTATCACTTATCCGACCTCTAAAAATGATTTTGCCCAACAATTGAAATGACTTTGCCCACCACTGGTAATCCCTTTCCGCCCTCTCAAAATGACTTTGCCAAATAATTGTAATGACTTTGCCATCCACTGGTAATGACTTTGCTAACCATTGTTAATCACTTATCCGACCTCTGAAAATGACTTTTCCCAAAAATATTAATGACTTTGCCAACCACTGTTAATCACTTTTCCGACCTCCAAAAATGACTTTGCCCAACAATTGTAATGACTTTGCCGACCACTGTTAATCACTTATCCGACCTCTAAAAATGACTTTGCCATCCACTCGGAATGACTTTGCCAACCACTGTTAATCACCTATCCGACCTCTAAAAATGACTTTGCCCAATAATTGTTGTGACTTTGCCAACCACTGGTAATGACTTTTCCAGCCACTGTTCATCCCTTATCCGACCTCTAAAAATGACTTTGCCCAACAATTGTAATGACCTTGCCCACCACTGGTTATCACTTATCCGACCTCTAAAAATGATTTTCCCCAACAATTGAAATGACTTTGCCATCCACTGGTAATGACTTTGCCAACCACTGGTAATGACTTTGCCGACCACTGTTAATCACTTATCCAACCTCGAAAAATGATTTTGCCCAACAATTGAAATGACTTTGCCATCCACTGGTAATGACTTTGCTAACCATTGTTAATCACTTATCCGACCTCTGAAAATGACTTTTCCCAACAATTTTAATGACTTTGCCAACTACTGTTAATCACTTATCCGACCTCCAAAAATGACTTTTCCCAACAATTGTAATTACTTTGCCGACCACTGTTAACCACTTATCCGACCTCGAAAAATGATTTTGCCCAACAATTGAAATGACTTTGCCCACCACTGGTAATCCCTTTCCGCCTTCTAAAAATGACTTTGCCAAACAATTGTAATGACTTTGCCAACCACTGTTAATCACTTAGCCGTTCTCCAAAAATGACTTTGCCATCCACTGGTAAAGACTTTGCCGACCACTGTTAATCACTTATCCGACCTCGAAAAATGATTTTGCCCACTAATTTAAATGACTTTTCCCACCACCGGTTATCCCTTTCCGCGCTCTAAAAATGACTTTGCCAAACAATTGTAACGACTTTGCCATCCACTGGTAATGACTTTGCCAACCACTGTTAATCAATTATCCGACCTCGAAAAATGATTTTGCCCAGCAATTGAAATGACTTTGCCAACCACTTTTAATTACTAATCCGACCTCTTAAAATATCTTTGCCCAACAATTGTAATGACTCTGCTAACCCATGTAAATCACTTATCCGACCTCTAAAAATGTCTTTGCCATCCACTGGTGATGACTTTGCCAACCACTGTTAATCATTTATCCGACCTCTAAAAATGACTTTTCCCAACAATTGTAATGACTTTGCCAACCACTGTTTATCACTTATCCGACCTCCAAAAATGACTTTGCCCAACAATTGTAATGACTTTTCCAACCACTGTTAATCACTTAGCCGACCTCCAAAAATTACTTTGCCAAACAAAAGTAATGACTTTGCCATCAACTGGGAATGACTTTGCCAGCCACTGTTAATCACTTATCCGACCTCGAAAAATGATTTTGCCCAACAATTAAAATTGCTTTGCCAACCACTTTTAATTCATAATCCGACCTCCAAAAATGAATTTGCGCAACAATTGTAATGACTTTGCCAACCACTGGTAATGACTTTAGCCACCACTGATTATCACTTATCCGACATCTAAAAATGCCTTTGCCCAACAATTGTAATGACTTTGCCGACCACTGTTAATCACTTATCCGACATAGAAAAATGATTTTGCCCAACAATTGAAATGACTTTGCCAACCACTGTTAATCACTTATCCGACCTCTAAAAATGACTTTGCCAAACAATTGTAAGGACTTTGCCAGCCACTGTTAATCACTTATCCGACCTCTAAAAATGACTTTGCCCAACAATTGTAATGACTTTGCCGACCACTGTTAATCACTTATCCGAACTCGAAAAATGATTTTGCCCAACAATTGGAATGACTTTGCCAACCACTGTTAGTCACTTATCCGACCTCTAAAAATGACTTTGCCATCCACTGGGAATGACTTTGCCAACCACTGTTAATAACTTATCCGACCTCTAAAAATGACTTTGCCCAACAATTTTAATGACCTTGCCCACCACTGGTTATCACTCATCTTACCTCTAAAAATGATTTTGCCCAACAATTGATATGACTTTGCGCACCACTGGTAATCCCTTTCCGCCCTCTAAAAATGACTTTGCCAAACAATTGTAATGACTTTGCCATCCACTGGTAATGTCTATGCCAACCACTGGTAATGACTTTGCCAACCACTGGTAATGACTTTGCTGACCACTGTTAATCACTTATCCTACCTCGAAAAATAATTTTGCCCAACAATTGAAATGACTTTTCCCACCACCGGTTATCCCTTTCCGCGCTCTAAAAATGACTTTGCCAAACAATTGTAATGACTTTGCCATCCACTGGCAATGACTTATCCGACCTCTAAAAATGACTTTTCCCAACAATTTTAATGACTTTGCCAACCACTGTTAATCACTTATCCGACCTCCAAAATTGACTTTGCCCAACAATTGTAATGACTTTGCCGACCACTGTTAACCACTTATCCGACCTCGAAAAATGATTTTGCACAACAATTGAACTGACTTTTCCCACCACTGGTAATCCCTTTCCGCCTTCTAAAAATGACTTTGCCAAACAATTGTAATGACTTTGCCAACCACTGTTAATCACTTAGCCGACCTCCAAATATGACATTGCCCAACAATTGAAATGACTTTGCCAACCACTGTTAATCACTTATCCGACCTCCAAAAATGACTTTGCCTAACAATTGTAATGACTTTGCCAACCACTGGTAATGACTTTGCCAGCCACTGTTCATCCTTTATCCGACCTCTTAAAATGACTTTGCCCAACAATTGTAATGACTTTGCCCACCACTGGTTATCACTTATCCGACCTCTAAAAATGACTCTGCCAAACAATTGTAATGACTTTGCCAACCACTGGTAATTACTTTGCCGACCACTGTTAATCACTTATCCGACCTCGAAAAATGATTTTGCCCACTAATTGAAATGACTTTGCCCACCACCGGTAATCCCTCTTCGCCCTCTAAAAATGACTTTGCCAAACAATTGTAATGACTTTGCAATCCACTGGTAATGACTTTGCCAACCACTGTTAATCACTTATCCGACCTCGAAAAATGATTTTGCCCACTAATTGAAATGACTTTGCCCACCACCGGTAATCCCTTTTCGCCCTCTAAAAATGACTTTGCCAAACAATTGTAATGACTATGCAATCCACTGGTAATGACTTTGCCAACCACTGTTAATCACTTATCCGACCTCGAAAAATGATTTTGCCCAGCAATTGAAATAACTTTGCCAACAACTGTGAAACACTTATCCGACCTCTAAAATGACTTTTCCCTACAATTTTAATGACTTTGCCAACCACTATTAATTACTAATCCGACCTCTTAAAATATCTTTGCTTAACAATTGTAATGACTTTGCTAACCCATGTAAATCACTTATCCGACCTCTAAAAATGTCTTTGCCATCCACTGGTAATGACTTTGCCAACCACTGTTAATCACTTATCCGACCTCTAAAAATGACTTTGCCCAACAATTGTAATGACCTTGCCCACCACTGGTTATCACTTATCTTACCTCTAAAAATGATTTTGCCCAACAATTGATATGACTTTGCCCACCACTGGTAATCCCTTTCCGCCCTCTAAAAATGACTTTGCCAAACAATTGTAATGACTTTGCCATCCACTGGTAATGACTTTGCCAACCACTGGTAATGACTTTGCCAACCACTGGTAATGACTTTGCCGACCACTGTTAATCACTTATCCGACCTCGAAAAATGATTTTGCCCAACAATTGAAATGACTTTGCCCACCACTGGTAATCCCATTCCGCCCTCTCAAAATGACTTTGCCAAACAATTGTAATGACTTTGCCATCCACTGGTAATGACTTTGCCAACCACTGTTAATCACTTATCCGACCTCGAAAAATGATTTTGCCCAGCAATTGAAATAACTTTGCCAACAACTGTGAAACACTTATCCGACCTCTAAAAATGACTTTTCCCAACAATTTTAATGACTTTGCCAACCACTTTTAAATACTAATCCGACCTCTTAAAATATCTCTGCTTAACAATTGTAATGACTTTGCTAACCCATGTGAATCACTTATCCGACCTCTAAAAATGTCTTTGCCATCCACTGGTAATGACTTTGCCAACCACTGTTAAACACTTATCCGACCTCTAAAAATGACTTTTCCCAACAATTGAAATGACTTTGCCAACCACTGCTTATCACTTATCCGACCTCCAAAAATGACTTTGCCCAACAATTGTAATGACTTTGCCAACCACTGTTTATCACTTAGCCGACCTCCAAAAATTACTTTGCCAAACAAAAGTAATGACTTTGCCATCAACTGGTAATGACTTTGCCAACAACTGTTAATCACTTATCCGACCTCGAAAAATGATTTTGCCCAACAATTGAAATGGCCTTGCCAACCACTGGTAATGACTTTGCCGACCACTTTTAATTCATAATCCGACCTCCAAAAATGAATTTGCGCAACAATTGTAATGACTTTGCCAACCACTGGTAATGACTTTAGCCACCACTGATTATCACTTATCCGACATCTAAAAATTCCTTTGCCAAACAATTGTAATGACTTTGCCAACCACTGTTAATCACTTATCCGACCTCTAAAATTGACTTTTCGCAAAAATTTTAATGACTATGCCAACCACTGTTAATCACTTATCCGACCTCCAAAAATGACTTTGCCCAACAATTGTAATGACTTTGCCGATCACTGTTAATCACTTTTCCGACCTCGAAAATTGATTTTGCACAACAATTGTAATGATTTTGCCAACCACTGTTAATCACATATCCGACCTCTAAAAATGACTTTGCCATCCACTGGGAATGACTTTGCCAACCACTGTTAATCACTTATCCGACCTCGAAAAATAATTTTGCCCAACAATTGAAATGACTTTGCCCACCACTGGTAATCCCTTTCCGCCCTCTAAAAATGACTCTGCCAAACAATTGTAATGACTTTGCCATCCACTGGTAATGACTTTGCCAACCACTGTTAATCACTTATCCGACCTCTAAAAATGACTTTTCCCAAAAATATTAATGACTTTGCAAACCACTGTTAATCACTTACCCGACCTCCAAAAATTACTTTGCCAAACAAAAGTAATGACTTTACCATCAACTGGTAATGACTTTGCCAGCAACTGTTAATCACTTATCCGACCTCGAAAAATGATTTTGCCCAACAATTGAAATGGCTTTGCCAACCACTGGTAATGACTTTGCCAACCACTGTTAATCACTTATCCGACCTCTAAAAATGACTTTTCCCAAAAATATTAATGACTTTGCAAACCACTGTTAATCACTTATCCGACCTCCAAAAATTACTTTGCCAAACAAAAGTAATGACTTTGCCATCAACTGGTAATGACTTTGCCAACCACTGTTAATCACTTATCCGACCTCTAAAAATGACTTTTCCCAACAATTGAAATGACTTTGCCAACCACTGCTTATCACTTATCCGACCTCCAAAAATGACTTTGCCCAACAATTGTAATGACTTTGCCATTCACTGTTTATCACTTAGCCGACCTCCAAAAATTACTTTGCCAAACAATATTAATGACTTTGCCATCAACTGGTAATGACTTTGCCAGCAACTGTTAATCACTTATCCGACCTCGAAAAATGATTTTGCCCAACAATTGAAATGGCTTTGCCAACCACTGGTAATGACTTTGCCGACCACTTTTAATTCATAATCCGACCTCCAAAAATGAATTTGCGCAACAATTGTAATGACTTTGCCAACCACTGGTAATGACTTTAGCCACCACTGATTATCACTTATCCGACATCTAAAAATTCCTTTGCCAAACAATTGTAATGACTTTGCCAAACAATTGTAATGACTTTGCCAACCACTGTTAATCACTTATCCGACCTCTAAAATTGACTTTTCGCAAAAATTTTAATGACTATGCCAACCACTGTTAATCACTTATCCGACCTCCAAAAATGACTTTGCCCAACAATTGTAATGACTTTGCCGATCACTGTTAATCACTTTTCCGACCTCGAAAATTGATTTTGCACAACAATTGTTATGATTTTGCCAACCACTGTTAATCACATATCCGACCTCTAAAAATGACTTTGCCATCCACTGGGAATGACTTTGCCAACCACTGTTAATCACTTATCCGACCTCGAAAAATGATTTTGCCCAGCAATTGAAATAACTTTGCCAACAACTGTGAAACACTTATCCGACCTCTAAAAATGACTTTTCCCAACAATTTTAATGACTTTGCCAACCACTTTTAATTACTAATCCGACCTCTTAAAATATCTTTGCTTAACAATTGTAATGACTTTGCTAACCCATGTAATTCACTTATCCGACCTCTAAAAATGTCTTTGCCATCCACTGGTAATGACTTTGCCAACCACTGTTAATCACTTATCCGACCTCTGAAAATGACTTTTCCCAACAATTGAAATGACTTTGCCAACCACTGCTTATCACTTATCCGACCTCCAAAAATGACCTTGCCCAACAATTGTAATGACTTTGCCAACCACTGTTTATCACTTAGCCGACCTCCAAAAATTACTTTGCCAAACAAAAGTAATGACTTTGCCATCAACTGGTAATGACTTTGCCAGCAACTGTTAATCACTTATCCGACCTCGAAAAATGATTTTGCCCAACAATTGAAATGGCTTTGCCAACCACTGGTAATGACCTTGCCGACCACTTTTAATTCATAATCCGACCTCCAAAAATGAATTTGCGCAACAATTGTAATGACTTTGCCAACCACTGGTAATGACTTTAGCCACCACTGATTATCACTTATCCGACATCTAAAAATTCCTTTGCCAAACAATTGTAATGACTTTGCCAAACAATTGTAATGACTTTGCCAACCACTGTTAATCACTTATCCGACCTCTAAAATTGACTTTTCGCAAAAATTTTAATGACTATGCCAACCACTGTTAATCACTTATCCGACCTCTAAAAATGACTTTTCCCAACAATTGAAATGACTTTGCCAACCACTGCTTATCACTTTTCCGACCTCGAAAATTGATTTTGCACAACAATTGTAATGATTTTGCCAACCACTGTTAATCACATATCCGACCTCTAAAAATGACTTTGCCATCAACTGGGAATGACTTTGCCAACCACTGTTAATCACTTATCCGACCTCGAAAAATGATTTTGCCCAACAATTGAAATGACTTTGCCTACCACTGGTAATCCCTTTCCGCCCTCTAAATATGACTTTGCCAAACAATTGTAATGACTTTGCCATCCACTGGTAATGACTTTGCCAACCACTGTTAATCACTTATCCGACCTCTAAAAATGACTTTTCCCAAAAATATTAATGACTTTGCAAACCACTGTTAATCACTTATCCGACCTCCAATAATGACTTTGCCCAACAATTGTAGTGACTTTGCCGACCACTGTTAATCATTTATCCGACCTCGAAAAATGATTTTGCCCAACAATTGAAATGACTTTGCCCACCACTGGTAATCCCTTTCCGCCCTCTAAAAATGACTTTGCCAAACAATTGTAATGACTTTGCCATCCACTGGTAATGACTTTGCCAACCACTGTTAATCACTTATCCGACCTCTAAAAATGACTTTTCCCAAAAATATTAATGACTTTGCAAACCACTGTTAATCACTTATCCGACCTCCAAAAATGACTTTGCCCAACAATTGTAGTGACTTTGCCGACCACTGTTAATCATTTATCCGACCTCGAAAAATGATTTTGCCCAACAATTGAAATGACTTTGCCAACCACTGTTAATCACTTATCCGACCTATAAAAATGACTTTGCCAAACAATTGTAATGACTTTGCCATCCACTGGTAATGACTTTGCCAACCACTGTTAATCACTTATCCGACCTCTAAAAATGACTTTTCCCAACAATTTTAATGACTTTGCCAACCACTTTTAATCACTTATCCGACCTCCAAAAATTATTTTTCCCAACAATTGTAATGACTTTGCCGACCACTGTTAATCACTTATCCGAACTCGAAAAATGATTTTGCCCAACAATTGAAATGACTTTGCCAACCACTGTTAATCACTTATCCGACCTCTAAAAATGACTTTGCCCAACAATTGTAATGACTTTGCCAACCACTGTTTATCACTTAGCCGACCTCCAAAAATTACTTTGCCAAACAAAAGTAATGACTTTGCCATCAACTGGTAATGACTTTGCCAGCAACTGTTAATCACTTATCCGTTCACTAAAAATGACTTTGCCAAACAATTGTAATGACTTTGCCATCCACTGGTAATGACTTTCCCAACCTCTGTTAATCAATTATCCGACCTCGAAAAATGATTTTGCCCAGCAATTGAAATGACTTTGCCAGCAACTGTTAATCACTTTTCCGACCTCTAAAAATGACTTTGCCATCCACTGGGAATGACTTTGCCATCCACTGGGAATGACTTTGCCAACCACTGTTAATCCCTTTCCGCCCTCTAAATATGACTTTGCCAAACAATTGTAATGACTTTGCCATCCACTGGTAATGACTTTGCCAACAACTTTTAATCACTTATCCGAACTCTAAAAATGACTTTTCCCAACAATTTTAATGACTTTGCCTACCACTGTTAATCACTTATCCGACCTCCAAAAAAGACTTTGCCCAACAATTGTTATGACTTTGCCGACCACTGTTAATCACTTATACGACCTCTAAAAATGACTTTGCCATCAACTGGGAATGACTATGCCAACCACTGTTAATCACTTATCCGACCTCTAAAAATGATATTGCCCAACAATTGAAATGACTTTGCCCTTCACTGGTAATCCCTTTCCGCCCTCTAAAAATGATTTTGCCCAACAATTGTAATGACTTTGCTAACCCATGTAAATCACTTATCCGACCTCTAAAAATGTCTTTGCCATCCACTGGTAATGACTTTGCCAACCACTGTTAATCACTTATCCGACCTCTAAAAATGACTTTTCCCAACAATTGAAATGACTTTGCCAACCACTGCTTATCACTTATCCGACCTCCAAAAATGACTTTGCCCAACAATTGTAATGACTTTGCCAACCACTGTTTATCACTTAGCCGACCTCCAAAAATTACTTTGCCAAACAAAAGTAATGACTTTGCCATCAACTGGTAATGACTTTGCCAGCAACTGTTAATCACTTATCCGACCTCGAAAAATGATTTTGCCCAACAATTGAAATGGCTTTGCCAACCACTGGTAATGACCTTGCCGACCACTTTTAATTCATTATCCGACCTCCAAAAATGAATTTGCGCAACAATTGTAATGACTTTGCCAACCACTGGTAATGACTTTAGCCACCACTGATTATCACTTATCCGACATCTAAAAATTCCTTTGCCAAACAATTGTAATGACTTTGCCAAACAATTGTAATGACTTTGCCAACCACTGTTAATCACTTATCCGACCTCTAAAATTGACTTTTCGCAAAAATTTTAATGACTATGCCAACCACTGTTAATCACTTATCCGACCTCCAAAAATGACTTTGCCCAACAATTGTAATGACTTTGCCGATCACTGTTAATCACTTTTCCGACCTCGAAAATTGATTTTGCACAACAATTGTAATGATTTTGCCAACCACTGTTAATCACATATCCGACCTCTAAAAATGACTTTGCCATCCACTGGGAATGACTTTGCCAACCACTGTTAATCACTTATCCGACCTCGAAAAATGATTTTGCCCAACAATTGAAATGACTTTGCCCACCACTGGTAATCCCTTTCCGCCCTCTAAAAATGACTTTGCCAAACAATTGTAATGACTTTGCCATCCACTTTTAATTCATTATCCGACCTCCAAAAATGAATTTGCGCAACAATTGTAATGACTTTGCCAACCACTGGTAATGACTTTAGCCACCACTGATTATCACTTATCCGACATCTAAAAATTCCTTTGCCAAACAATTGTAATGACTTTGCCAAACAATTGTAATTACTTTGCCAACCACTGTTAATCACTTATCCGACCTCTAAAAATGACTTTTCCCAAAAATATTAATGACTTTGCAAACCACTGTTAATCACTTATCCGACCTCCAAAAATGACTTTGCCCAACAATTGTAGTGACTTTGCCGACCACTGTTAATCATTTATCCGACCTCGAAAAATGATTTTGCCCAACAATTGAAATGACTTTGCCAACCACTGTTAATCACTTATCCGACCTATAAAAATGACTTTGCCAAACAATTGTAATGACTTTGCCATCCACTGGTAATGACTTTGCCAACCACTGTTAATCACTTATCCGACCTCTAAAAATGACTTTTCCCAACAATTTTAATGACTTTGCCAACCACTGTTAATCACTTATCCGACCTCCAAAAATGATTTTTCCCAACAATTGTAATGACTTTGCCGACCACTGTTAATCACTTATCCGAACTCGAAAAATGATTTTGCCCAACAATTGAAATGACTTTGCCAACCACTGTTAATCACTTATCCGACCTCTAAAAATGACTTTGCCCAACAATTGTAATGACTTTGCCAACCACTGTTTATCACTTAGCCGACCTCCAAAAATTACTTTGCCAAACAAAAGTAATGACTTTGCCATCAACTGGTAATGACTTTGCCAGCAACTGTTAATCACTTATCCGCCCACTAAAAATGACTTTGCCAAACAATTGTAATGACTTTGCCATCCACTGGTAATGACTTTCCCAACCTCTGTTAATCAATTATCCGACCTCGAAAAATTATTTTGCCCAGCAATTGAAATGACTTTGCTAGCAACTGTTAATCACTTTTCCGACCTCTAAAAATGACTTTGCCATCCACTGGGAATGACTTTGCCATCCACTGGGAATGACTTTGCCAACCACTGTTAATCCCTTTCCGCCCTCTAAATATGACTTTGCCAAACAATTGTAATGACTTTGCCATCCACTGGTAATGACTTTGCCAACCACTGTTAATCACTTATCCGACCTCTAAAAATGACTTTTCCCAACAATTTTAATGACTTTGCCAACCACTGTTAATCACTTATCCGACCTCCAAAAATGATTTTTCCCAACAATTGTAATGACTTTGCCGACCACTGTTAATCACTTATCCGAACTCGAAAAATGATTTTGCCCAACAATTGAAATGACTTTGCCAACCACTGTTAATCCCTTTCCGCCCTCTAAATATGACTTTGCCAAACAATTGTAATGACTTTGCCATCCACTGGTAATGACTTTGCCAACCACTGTTAATCACTTATCCGACCTCTAAAAATGACTTTTCCCAACAATTTTAATGACTTTGCCAACCACTGTTAATCACTTATCCGACCTCCAAAAATGATTTTTCCCAACAATTGTAATGACTTTGCCGACCACTGTTAATCACTTATCCGAACTCGAAAAATGATTTTGCCCAACAATTGAAATGACTTTGCCAACCACTGTTAATCACTTATCCGACCTCTAAAAATGACTTTGCCCAACAATTGTAATGACTTTGCCAACCACTGTTTATCACTTAGCCGACCTCCAAAAATTACTTTGCCAAACAAAAGTAATGACTTTGCCATCAACTGGTAATGACTTTGCCAGCAACTGTTAATCACTTATCCGCCCACTAAAAATGACTTTGCCAAACAATTGTAATGACTTTGCCATCCACTGGTAATGACTTTCCCAACCTCTGTTAATCAATTATCCGACCTCGAAAAATTATTTTGCCCAGCAATTGAAATGACTTTGCTAGCAACTGTTAATCACTTTTCCGACCTCTAAAAATGACTTTGCCATCCACTGGGAATGACTTTGCCATCCACTGGGAATGACTTTGCCAACCACTGTTAATCCCTTTCCGCCCTCTAAATATGACTTTGCCAAACAATTGTAATGACTTTGCCATCCACTGGTAATGACTTTGCCAACCACTGTTAATCACTTATCCGACCTCTAAAAATGACTTTTCCCAACAATTTTAATGACTTTGCCAACCACTGTTAATCACTTATCCGACCTCCAAAAATGATTTTTCCCAACAATTTTAATGACTTTGCCAACCACTGTTAATCCCTTTCCGCCCTCTAAATATGACTTTGCCAAACAATTGTAATGACTTTGCCATCCACTGGTAATGACTTTGCCAACCACTGTTAATCACTTATCCGACCTCTAAAAATGACTTTTCCCAACAATTTTAATGACTTTGCCAACCACTGTTAATCACTTATCCGACCTCCAAAAATGATTTTTCCCAACAATTGTAATGACTTTGCCGACCACTGTTAATCACTTATCCGAACTCGAAAAATGATTTTGCCCAACAATTGAAATGACTTTGCCAACCACTGTTAATCACTTATCCGACCTCTAAAAATGACTTTGCCCAACAATTGTAATGACTTTGCCAACCACTGTTTATCACTTAGCCGACCTCCAAAAATTACTTTGCCAAACAAAAGTAATGACTTTGCCATCAACTGGTAATGACTTTGCCAGCAACTGTTAATCACTTATCCGCCCACTAAAAATGACTTTGCCAAACAATTGTAATGACTTTGCCATCCACTGGTAATGACTTTCCCAACCTCTGTTAATCAATTATCCGACCTCGAAAAATTATTTTGCCCAGCAATTGAAATGACTTTGCTAGCAACTGTTAATCACTTTTCCGACCTCTAAAAATGACTTTGCCATCCACTGGGAATGACTTTGCCATCCACTGGGAATGACTTTGCCAACCACTGTTAATCCCTTTCCGCCCTCTAAATATGACTTTGCCAAACAATTGTAATGACTTTGCCATCCACTGGTAATGACTTTGCCAACCACTGTTAATCACTTATCCGACCTCTAAAAATGACTTTTCCCAACAATTTTAATGACTTTGCCAACCACTGTTAATCACTTATCCGACCTCCAAAAATGATTTTTCCCAACAATTGTAATGACTTTGCCGACCACTGTTAATCACTTATCCGAACTCGAAAAATGATTTTGCCCAACAATTGAAATGACTTTGCCAACCACTGTTAATCACTTATCCGACCTCTAAAAATGACTTTGCCCAACAATTGTAATGACTTTGCCAACCACTGTTTATCACTTAGCCGACCTCCAAAAATTACTTTGCCAAACAAAAGTAATGACTTTGCCATCAACTGGTAATGACTTTGCCAGCAACTGTTAATCACTTATCCGCCCACTAAAAATGACTTTGCCAAACAATTGTAATGACTTTGCCATCCACTGGTAATGACTTTCCCAACCTCTGTTAATCAATTATCCGACCTCGAAAAATTATTTTGCCCAGCAATTGAAATGACTTTGCTAGCAACTGTTAATCACTTTTCCGACCTCTAAAAATGACTTTGCCATCCACTGGGAATGACTTTGCCAACCACTGTTAATCCCTTTCCGCCCTCTAAATATGACTTTGCCAAACAATTGTAATGACTTTGCCATCCACTGGTAATGACTTTGCCAACCACTGTTAATCACTTATCCGACCTCTAAAAATGACTTTTCCCAACAATTTTAATGACTTTGCCAACCACTGTTAATCACTTATCCGACCTCCAAAAATGATTTTTCCCAACAATTGTAATGACTTTGCCGACCACTGTTAATCACTTATCCGAACTCGAAAAATGATTTTGCCCAACAATTGAAATGACTTTGCTAGCAACTGTTAATCACTTTTCCGACCTCTAAAAATGACTTTGCCATCCACTGGGAATGACTTTGCCATCCACTGGGAATGACTTTGCCAACCACTGTTAATCCCTTTCCGCCCTCTAAATATGACTTTGCCAAACAATTGTAATGACTTTGCCATCCACTGGTAATGACTTTGCCAACCACTGTTAATCACTTATCCGACCTCTAAAAATGACTTTTCCCAACAATTTTAATGACTTTGCCAACCACTGTTAATCACTTATCCGACCTCCAAAAATGATTTTTCCCAACAATTTTAATGACTTTGCCAACCACTGTTAATCCCTTTCCGCCCTCTAAATATGACTTTGCCAAACAATTGTAATGACTTTGCCATCCACTGGTAATGACTTTGCCAACCACTGTTAATCACTTATCCGACCTCTAAAAATGACTTTTCCCAACAATTTTAATGACTTTGCCAACCACTGTTAATCACTTATCCGACCTCCAAAAATGATTTTTCCCAACAATTGTAATGACTTTGCCGACCACTGTTAATCACTTATCCGAACTCGAAAAATGATTTTGCCCAACAATTGAAATGACTTTGCCAACCACTGTTAATCACTTATCCGACCTCTAAAAATGACTTTGCCCAACAATTGTAATGACTTTGCCAACCACTGTTTATCACTTAGCCGACCTCCAAAAATTACTTTGCCAAACAAAAGTAATGACTTTGCCATCAACTGGTAATGACTTTGCCAGCAACTGTTAATCACTTATCCGCCCACTAAAAATGACTTTGCCAAACAATTGTAATGACTTTGCCATCCACTGGTAATGACTTTCCCAACCTCTGTTAATCAATTATCCGACCTCGAAAAATTATTTTGCCCAGCAATTGAAATGACTTTGCTAGCAACTGTTAATCACTTTTCCGACCTCTAAAAATGACTTTGCCATCCACTGGGAATGACTTTGCCATCCACTGGGAATGACTTTGCCAACCACTGTTAATCCCTTTCCGCCCTCTAAATATGACTTTGCCAAACAATTGTAATGACTTTGCCATCCACTGGTAATGACTTTGCCAACCACTGTTAATCACTTATCCGACCTCTAAAAATGACTTTTCCCAACAATTTTAATGACTTTGCCAACCACTGTTAATCACTTATCCGACCTCCAAAAATGATTTTTCCCAACAATTGTAATGACTTTGCCGACCACTGTTAATCACTTATCCGAACTCGAAAAATGATTTTGCCCAACAATTGAAATGACTTTGCCAACCACTGTTAATCACTTATCCGACCTCTAAAAATGACTTTGCCCAACAATTGTAATGACTTTGCCAACCACTGTTTATCACTTAGCCGACCTCCAAAAATTACTTTGCCAAACAAAAGTAATGACTTTGCCATCAACTGGTAATGACTTTGCCAGCAACTGTTAATCACTTATCCGCCCACTAAAAATGACTTTGCCAAACAATTGTAATGACTTTGCCATCCACTGGTAATGACTTTCCCAACCTCTGTTAATCAATTATCCGACCTCGAAAAATTATTTTGCCCAGCAATTGAAATGACTTTGCTAGCAACTGTTAATCACTTTTCCGACCTCTAAAAATGACTTTGCCATCCACTGGGAATGACTTTGCCAACCACTGTTAATCCCTTTCCGCCCTCTAAATATGACTTTGCCAAACAATTGTAATGACTTTGCCATCCACTGGTAATGACTTTGCCAACCACTGTTAATCACTTATCCGACCTCTAAAAATTACTTTTCCCAACAATTTTAATGACTTTGCCAACCACTGTTAATCACTTATCCGACCTCCAAAAATGATTTTTCCCAACAATTGTAATGACTTTGCCGACCACTGTTAATCACTTATCCGAACTCGAAAAATGATTTTGCCCAACAATTGAAATGACTTTGCCAACCACTGTTAATCACTTATCCGACCTCTAAAAATGACTTTGCCCAACAATTGTAATGACTTTGCCAACCACTGTTTATCACTTAGCCGACCTCCAAAAATTACTTTGCCAAACAAAAGTAATGACTTTGCCATCAACTGGTAATGACTTTGCCAGCAACTGTTAATCACTTATCCGCCCACTAAAAATGACTTTGCCAAACAATTGTAATGACTTTGCCATCCACTGGTAATGACTTTCCCAACCTCTGTTAATCAATTATCCGACCTCGAAAAATTATTTTGCCCAGCAATTGAAATGACTTTGCTAGCAACTGTTAATCACTTTTCCGACCTCTAAAAATGACTTTGCCATCCACTGGGAATGACTTTGCCAACCACTGTTAATCCCTTTCCGCCCTCTAAATATGACTTTGCCAAACAATTGTAATGACTTTGCCATCCACTGGTAATGACTTTGCCAACAACTTTTAATCACTTATCCGAACTCTAAAAATGACTTTTCACAACAATTGTTATGACTTTGCCGACCACTGTTAATCACTTATCCGAACTCGAAAAATGATTTTGCCCAACAATTGAAATGACTTTGCCAACCACTGTTAATCACTTATCCGACCTCTAAAAATGACTTTGCCATCAACTGGTAATGACTTTGCCAACCACTGTTAATCACTTTGTCGACCTCTAAAAATGACTTTTCCCAACAATTTTAATGACTTTGCCAACCACTGTTAATCACTTATCCGACCTCCAAAAATGATTTTTCCCAACAATTGTAATGACTTTGCCGACCACTGTTAATCACTTATCCGAACTCGAAAAATGATTTTGCCCAACAATTGAAATGACTTTGCCAACCACTGTTAATCACTTATCCGACCTCTAAAAATGACTTTGCCAAACAATTGTAATGACTTTGACATCCACTGGTAATGACTTTCCCAACCACTGTTAATCAATTATCCGACCTCGAAAAATGATTTTGCCCAGCAATTGAAACGACTTTGCCAGCAACTGTTAATCACTTTTCCGACCTCTAAAAATGACTTTGCCATCCACTGGGAATGACTTTGCCATCCACTGGGAATGACTTTGCCATCCACTGGGAATGACTTTGCCAACCACTGTTAATCCCTTTCCGCCCTCTAAATATGACTTTGCCAAACAATTGTAATGACTTTGCCATCCACTGGTAATGACTTTGCCAACAACTTTTAATCACTTATCCGAACTCTAAAAATGACTTTTCCCAACAATTTTATAACTTTGCCTACCACTGTTAATCACTTATCCGACCTCCAAAAATGACTTTGCCCAACAATTGTTATGACTTTGCCGACCACTGTTAATCACTTATCCGAACTCGAAAAATGATTTTGCCCAACAATTGAAATGACTTTGCCCTTCACTGGTAATCCCTTTCCGCCCTCTAAAAATGACTTTGCCAAACAATTGTAATGACTTTTCCATCCACTGGTAATGACTTTCCCAACCACTGTTAATCAATTATCTTACCTCTAAAAATGACTTTTCCCAGCAATTTTAATGACTTTGCCAACCACTGTTAATCACTAATCCTACCTCCAAAAATGACTTTGCCCAAAAATTGTAATGGCTTTGCCATCCACTTTTAATTACTAATCCGACCTCTTTAAATGACTTTGCCCAACAATTGTAATGACTTTGCTAACCCATGTAAATCACTTATCTGACCTCTAAAAATGTCTTTGCCATCCACTGGTAATGACTTAGCCGAACTCCAAAAATTCCTTTGCCAAACAAAAGTAATGACTTTGCCATCAACTGGTAATGACTTTGCCAACCCATGTAAATCACTTATCCGAAATTTAAAAATGTCTTTGCCAAACAATTGTAATGACTTTTTCAACAACTGTTAATCACTAATCAGACCTCTAAAAATTATTTTTCCAACCACTGTTAATCACCTATCCGACCTCTAGAAATGATTTTGCGCAACAATTGTAATGACTGTGCCAACCACTGGTAATGACTTTGCCAACCACTTTTAATCACTCATCCGACCTCCAAAAATGACTTTGCCCAGCAATTGAAATGACTTTGCCAACAACTGTGAAACACTTATCCGACCTCTAAAAATGACTTTTCCCAACAATTTTAATGACTTTGCCAACCACTTTTAATTACTATTCCGACCTCTTAAAATATCTTTGCCAAACAATTGTAATGACTTTGCTAACCACTGTTAATCACTTATCCGACCTCTAAAAATGACTTTTCCCAACAATTGTCCTGACTTTGCCAACCACTGTTAATCACTTAGCCGACCTCCAAAAATTACTTTGCCAAACAAAAGTAATGACTTTGCCATCAACTGGTAATGACTTTGCCAGCCACTGTTAATCACTTATCCGACCTCGAAAAATGATTTTGCTCAACAATTGAAATGGCTTTGCCAACCACTGGTAATGACTTTGCCGACCACTTTTAATTCATAATCCGACCTCCAAAAATGAATTTGCGCAACAATTGTAATGACTTTGCCAAACAATTGTAATGACTTTGGCAACCACTGTTAATCACTTATCCGACCTCTAAAATTGACTTTTCCCAAAAATTTTAATGACTTTGCCAACCACTGTTAATCACTTAACCGACCTCCAAAAATGACTTTGCCCAACAATTGTAATGACTTTGCCGATCACTGTTAATCACTTTTCCGACCTCGAAAAATGATTTTGCATAACAATTGTAATGATTTTGCCAACCACTGTTAATCACATATCCGACCTCTAAAAATGACTTTGCCATCCACTGGGAATGACTTTGCCAACGACTGTTAATCACTTATCCGACCTCGAAAAATGATTTTGCCCAACAATTGAAATGACTTTGCCCACCACTGGTAATCCCTTTCCGCCCTCTAAAAATGACTTTGCCAAACAATTGTAATGACTTTGCCATCCACTGGTAATGACTTTGCCAACCACTGTTAATCACTTATCCGACCTCTAAAAATGACTTTTCCCAAAAATATTAATGACTTTGCCAACCACTGTTAATCACTTATCCGACCTCCAAAAATGACTTGGCCCAACAATTGTAGTGACTTTGCCGAACACTGTTAATCACTTATCCGACCTCGAAAAATGATTTTGCCCAACAATTGAAATGACTTTGCAAACTTCTGTTAATCACTTGTCCGACCTCTAAAAATGACTTTTCCCAACAATTTTAATGACTTTGCCAACCACTATTAATCACTTATCCGACCTCCAAAAATGACTTTGCCCAACAATTGTAATGACTTTGCCGACCACTGTTAATCACTTATCCGAACTCGAAAAATGATTTTGCCAAACAATTGAGATGACTTTGCCATCCACTGGTAATGACTTTCCCAACCACTGTTAATCACTTATCCGACCTCTAAAAATGACTTTGCCAAACACTTGGAATGACTTTGCCAACCACTGTTAATCACTTATCCGACCTCTAAAAATGACTTTGCCTTCCACTGGGAATGACTTTGCCAACAACTTTTAATCACTTATCCGACCTCTAAAAATGACTTTTCCCAACAATTGTTATGACTTTGCCGACCACTGTTAATCACTTATCCGAACTCAAAAAATGATTTTGCCAAACAATTGAGATGACTTTGCCATCCACTGGTAATGACTTTCCCAACCACTGTTAATCACTTTTCCGACCTCGAAAAATGATTTTGCATAACAATTGTAATGATTTTGCCAACCACTGTTAATCACATATCCGACCTCTAAAAATGACTTTGCCATCCACTGGAAATGACTTTGCCAACCACTGTTAATCACTTATCCGACCTCGAAAAATGAATTTGCCCAACAATTGAAATGACATTACCCACCACTGGTAATCCCTTTCCGCCCTCTAAAAATGACTTTGCCAAACAATTGTAATGACTTTGCCATCCACTGGTAATGACTTTGCCAACCACTGTTAATCACTTATCCGACCTCTAAAAATGACTTTTCCCAAAAATATTAATGACTTTGCCAACCACTGTTAATCACTTATCCGACCTCCAAAAATGACTTTGCCCAACAATTGTAATGACTTTGCCAACCACTGTTAATCACTTATCCGAACTCGAAAAATGATTTTGCCCAACAATTGAGATGACTTTGCCATCCACTGGTAATGACTTTCCCAACCACTGTTAATCACTTATCCGACCTCTAAAAATGACTTTTCCCAAAAATTTTAATGACTTTGCCAACCACTGTTAATCACTTATCCGACCTCCAAAAATGACTTTGCCCAACCATTGTAAAAACTTTGCCGACAACTGTTAATCACTGATCTGACCTCGAAAAATGATTTTGCCCAACACTTGGAATGACTTTGCCAACCACTGTTAATCACTTATCCGACCTCTAAAAATGACTTTGCCAAACAATTGTAATGACTTTGCCTTCCACTGGTAATGACTTTGCCAACAACTTTTAATCACTTATCCGACCTCTAAAAATGACTTTTCCCAACAATTTTAATGACTTTGCCTACCACTGTTAATCACTTATCCGACCTCCAAAAATGACTTTGCCCAACAATTGTTATGACTTTGCCGATCACTGTTAATCACTTTTTCGACCTCGAAAAATGATTTTGCATAACAATTGTAATGATTTTGCCAACCACTGTTAATCACATACCCGACCTCTAAAAATGACTTTGCCATCCACTGGGAATGACTTTGCCAACCACTGTTAATCACTTATCCGACCTCGAAAAATGATTTTGCCCCACAATTGAGATGACATTACCCACCACTGGTAATCCCTTTCCGCCCTTTAAAAATGACTTTGCCAAACAATTGTAATGAATTTGCCATCCACTGGTAATGACTTTGCCAACCACTGTTAATCACTTATCCGACCTCTAAAAATGACTTTTCCAAAAAATATTAATGACTTTGCCAACCACTGTTAATCACTTATCCGACCTCCAAAAATGACTTTGCCCAACAATTGTAATGACTTTGCCGACCAATGTTAATCACTTATCCGAACTCGAAAAATGATTTTGCCCAACAATTGAAATGACTTTGCCATCCACTGGTAATGACTTTCCCAACCACTGTTAATCAATTATCCGACCTCGAAAAATGATTTTGCCCAGCAATTGAAACGACTTTGACAGCAACTGTTAATCACTTTTCCGACCTCTAAAAATGACTTTTCCCAACAATTTTAATGACTTTGCCAACCACTGTTAATCACTTATCCGACCTCCAAAAATGACTTTGCCCAACAATTGTAATGACTTTGCCGACCACTGTTAATCACTTATCCGAACTCGAAAAATGATTTTGCCCAACAATTGAGATGACTTTGCCATCCACTGGTAATGACTTTCCCAACCACTGTTAATCACATATCCGACCTCTAAAAATGACTTTTCCCAAAAATTTTAATGACTTTGCAAACCACTGTTAATCACTTATCCGACCTCCAAAAATGACTATGCCCAACCATTGTAAAAACTTTGCCGACAACTGTTAATCACTTATCTGACCTCGAAAAATGATTTTGCCCAACACTTGGAATGACTTTGCCAACCACTGTTAATCACTTATCCGACCTCTAAAAATGACTTTGCCAAACAATTGTAATGACTTTGCCTTCCACTGGTAATGACTTTGCCAACAACTTTTAATCACTTATCCGACCTCTAAAAATGACTTTTCCCAACAATTTTAATGACTTTGCCTACCACTGTTAATCACTTATCCGACCTCCAAAAATGACTTTGCCCAACAATTGTAATGACTTTGCCGATCACTGTTAATCACTTTTCCGACCTCGAAAAATGATTTTGCAAAACAATTGTAATGATTTTGCCAACCACTGTTAATCACATATCCGACCTCTAAAAATGACTTTGCCATCCACTGGGAATGACTTTGCCAACCACTGTTAATCACTTATCCGACCTCGAAAAATGATTTTGCCCAACAATTGAAATGACATTACCCACCACTGGTAATCCCTTTCCGCCCTCTAAAAATGACTTTGCCAAACAATTGTAATGACTTTGCCATCCACTGGTAATGACTTTGCCAACCACTGTTAATCGCTTATCCGACCTCTAAAAATGACTTTTCCCAAAAATATTAATGACTTTGCCAACCACTGTTAATCACTTATCCGACCTCCAAAAATGACTTGGCCCAACATTTGTAGTGACTTTGCCGAACACTGTTAATCACTTATCCGACCTCGAAAAATGATTTTGCCCAACAATTGAAATGACTTTGCCAACCACTGTTAATCACTTATCCGACCTCTAAAAGTGACTTTTCCCAACAATTTTAATGACGTTGCCAACCACTGTTAATCACTTATCCGACCTCCAAAAATGACTTTGCCCAACAATTGTAATGACTTTGCCGACCACTGTTAATCACTTATCCGAACTCGAAAAATGATTTTGCCCAACAATTGAAATGACTTTGCCATCCACTGGTAATGACTTTCCCAACCACTGTTAATCAATTATCCGACCTCGAAAAATGATTTTGCCCAGCAATTGAAACGACTTTGACAGCAACTGTTAATCACTATTCCGACCTCTAAAAATGATTTTGCCATCCACTGGGAATGACTTTGCCATCCACTGGGAATGACTTTGCCAACCACTGTTAATCACTTATCCGACCTCGAAAAATGATTTTGCCCAACAATTGAAATGACTTTGCCCACCACTGGTAATCCCTTTCCGCCCTCTAAAAATGACTTTGCCAAACAATTATAATGACTTTGCCAACCACTGGTAATGACTTTGCCGACCACTGTTAATCACTTATCCGACCTCCAAAAATGACTTTGCCCAACCACTGGTAATGACTTTGCCAACCACTGTTAATCACTTATCCGACCTCTAAAAATGACTTTGCCCAACAATTGTAGTGACTTTGCCAACCACTGGTAATGACTTTTCCAGCCACTGTTCATCCCTTATCCGACCTCTAAAAATGACTTAGCCCAACAATTGAAATGAATTTGCCAACCACTGTTAATCACTTATCCGACCTCTAAAAATGACTTTGCCATCCACTGGGAATGACTTTGCCAACCACTGTTAATCACTTATCCGACCTCTAAAAATGACTTTGCCCAACAATTGTAGTGACTTTGCCAACCACTGGTAATGACTTTTCCAGCCAGTGTTCATCCCTTATCCGACCTCTAAAAATGACTTTGCCCAACAATTGTAATGACTTTGCCCACCACTGGTTATCACTTTTCCGACCTCTAAAAATGATTTTGCCCAACAATTGAAATGACTTTGCCCACCACTGGTAATCCCTTTCTGCCCTCTAAAAATGACTTTGCCAAACAATTATAATGACTTTGCCAACCACTGGTAATGACTTTGCCGACCACTGTTAATCACTTATCCGACCTCGAAAAATGATTTTGCCCAACAATTGAAATGACTTTGCCCACCACTGGTAATCCCTTTCCGCCCTCTAAAAATGACTTTGCCAAACAATTGTAATGACTTTGCCATCCACTGGTAATGACTTTGCCGACCACTGTTAATCACTTATCCGACCTCTAAAAATGACTTTGCCATCCACTGGGAATGACTTTGCCAACCACTGTTAATCACTTATCCGACCTCTAAAAATGACTTTGCCCAACAATTGTAGTGACTTTGCCAACCACTGGTAATGACTTTTCCAGCCACTGTTCATCCCTTATCCGACCTCTAAAAATGACTTTGCCCAACAATTGTAATGACTTTGCCCACCACTGGTTATCACTTATCCGACCTCTAAAAATGATTTTGCCCAACAATTGAAATGACTTTGCCCACCACTGGTAATCCCTTTCCGCCCTCTAAAAATGACTTTGCCAAACAATTATAATGACTTTGCCAACCACTGGTAATGACTTTGCCGACCATTGTTAATCACTTATCCGACCTCGAAAAATGATTTTGCCCAACAATTGAAATGACTCTGCCCACCACTGGTAATCCCTTTCCGCCTTCTAAAAATGACTTTGCCAACCACTGTTAATCACTCATCCGACATCGAAAAATGATTTTGCCCAACAATTGAAATGACTTTGCCCACCACTGGTAATCCCTTTCCGCCCTCTCAAAATGATTTTGCCAAACAATTGTAATGACTTTGCCATCCACTGGTAATGACTTTGCCAACCACTGTTAATCACTTATCCGACCTCTAAAAATGACTTTTCCCAACAATTTTAAATACTTTGCAAACCACTGTTAATCACTTATCCGAACTCCAAAAATGACTTTGCCCAACAATTGTAATGACTTTGCCGACCACTGTTTACCACTTATCCGACCTCGAAAAATGATTTTGCCCAACAATTGAAACGACTTTGCCCACCACTGGTAATCCCTTTCCGCCTTCTAAAAATGACTTTGCCAAACAATTGTAATGACTTTGCCAACCACTGTTAATCACTTATCCGACCTCCAAGAATGACTTTGCCTAACAATTGTAGTGATTTTGCCAACCACTGGTAATGACCTTGCCAACCACTGTTAATCAGTTATCCGACCTCTAAAAATGACTTTGCCCAACAATTGTAGTGACTTTGCCAACCACTGGTAATGACTTTGCCAACCACTGTTAATCACTTATCCGACCTCTAAAAATGACTTTGCCCAACAATTGTAGTGACTTTGCCAACCACTGGTAATGACTTTTCCAGCCACTGTTCATCCCTTATCCGACCTCTAAAAATGACTTTGCCCAACAATTGTAATGACTTTGCCCACCACTGGTTATCACTTATCCGACCTCTAAAAATGATTTTGCCCAACAATTGAAATGACTTTGCCCACCACTGGTAATCCCTTTCCGCCCTCTAAAAATGACTTTGCCAAACAATTATAATGACTTTGCCAACCACTGGTAATGACTTTGCCGACCACTGTTTACCACTTATCCGACCTCGAAAAATGATTTTGCCCAACAATTGAAACGACTTTGCCCACCACTGGTAATCCCTTTCCGCCTTCTAAAAATGACTTTGCCAAACAATTGTAATGACTTTGCCAACCACTGTTAATCACTTATCCGACCTCCAAAAATGACTTTGCCTAACAATTGTAGTGACTTTGCCAACCACTGGTAATGACCTTGCCAACCACTGTTAATCAGTTATCCGACCTCTAAAAATGACTTTGCCCAACAATTGTAGTGACTTTGCCAACCACTGGTAATGACTTTGCCAACCACTGTTAATCACTTATCCGACCTCTAAAAATGACTTTGCCCAACAATTGTAGTGACTTTGCCAACCACTGGTAATGACTTTTCCAGCCACTGTTCATCCCTTATCCGACCTCTAAAAATGACTTTGCCCAACAATTGTAATGACTTTGCCCACCACTGGTTATCACTTATCCGACCTCTAAAAATGATTTTGCCCAACAATTGAAATGACTTTGCTCACCACTGGTAATCCCTTTCCGCCCTCTAAAAATGACTTTGCCAAACAATTATAATGACTTTGCCAACCACCGGTTAAGACTTTGCCGACCACTGTTAATCACTTATCCGACCTCGAAAAATGATTTTGCCCAACAATTGAAATGACTTTGCCCACCACGGGTAATCCCTTTCCGCCCTCTAAAAATGACTTTGCCAAACAATTGTAATGACTTTGCCAACCACTGTTAATCACTTATCCGACCTCGAAAAATGATTTTGCCCAACAATTGAAATGACTTTGCCCACCACTGGTAATCCCTTTCCGCCCTCTAAAAATGATTATGCCAAACAATTTTAATGACTTTGCCATCCACTGGTAATGACTTTGCCAACCACTGTTAATCACTTATCCGACCTCTAAAAATGACTTTTCCCAACAATTTTAATGACTTTGCAAACCACTGTTAATCACTTATCCGACCTCTAAAAATGACTTTGCCAAACAATTATAATGACTTTGCCAACCACTGTTAATCACTTATCCGACCTCGAAAAATGATTTTGCCCAACAATTGTAATGACTTTGCCAACCACTGTTAATCACTCATCCGACCTCCAAAAATGACTTTGCCTAACAATTGTAGTGACTTTGCCAACCACTGGTAATGACCTTGCCAACCACTGTTAATCAGTTATCCATCCTCTAAAAATGACTTTGCCCAACAATTGTAGTGACTTTGCCAACCACTGGTAATGACTTTGCCAACCACTGTTAATCACTTATCCGACCTCTAAAAATGACTTTGCCCAACAATTGTAGTGACTTTGCAAACCACTGGTAATGACTTTTCCAGCCACTGTTCATCCCTTATCCGACCTCTAAAAATGACTTTGCCCAACAATTGTAATGACTTTGCCTACCACTTTTTCACTTATCCGACCCCTAAAAATGATTTTGCCCAACAATTGAAATGACTTTGCCCACCACTGGTAATCCCTTTCCGCCCCCTAAAAATGACTTTGCCAAACAATTATAATGACTTTGCCAACCACTGGTAATGACTTTGCCGACCACTGTTAATCACTTATCCGACCTCGAAAAATGATTTTGCCCAACAATTGAAATGACTTTGCCCACCACTGGTAATCCCTTTCCGCCCTCTAAAAATGACTTTGCCAAACAATTGTAATGACTTTGCCAACCACTGTTAATCACTTATCCGACCTCGAAAAATGATTTTGCCCAACAATTGAAATGACTTTGCCCACCACTGGTAATCCCTTTCCGCCCTCTAATAATGATTTTGCCAAACAATTGTAATGACTTTGTCATCCACTGGTAATGACTTTGCCAACCACTGTTAATCACTTATCCGACCTCTAAAAATGACTTTTCCCAACAATTTTAATGACTTTGCAAACCACTGTTAATCACTTATCCGACCTCCAAAAATGACTTTGCCCAACCACTGGTAATGACTTTGCCAACCACTGTTAATCACTTATCCGACCTCTAAAAATGACTTTGCCCAACAATTGTAGTGTTTTTGCCAACCACTGGTAATGACTTTTCCAGCCACTGTTCATCCCTTATCCGACCTCTAAAAATGACTTAGCCCAACTATTGAAATGACTTTGCCAACCACTGTTAATCACTTATCCGACCTCTAAAAATGACTTTGCCATCCACTGGGAATGACTTTGCCAACCACTGTTAATCACTTATCCGACCTCCAAAAATGACTTTGCCAAACCACTGGTAATGACTTTGCCAACCACTGTTAATCACTTATCCGACCTCTAAAAATGACTTTGCCCAACAATTGTAGTGACTTTGCCAACCACTGGTAATGACTTTTCCAGCCATTGTTCATCCCTTATCCGACCTCTAAAAATGACTTAGCCCAACTATTGAAATGACTGTGCCAACCACTGTTTATCACTTATCCGACCTCTAAAAATGACTTTGCCATCCACTGGGAATGACTTTGCCAACCACTGTTAATCACTTATCCGACCTCTTAAAATGACTTTGCCCAACAATTGTAGTGACTTTGCCAACCACTGGTAATGACTTTTCCAACCACTGTTCATCCCTTATCCGACCTCTAAAAATGACTTTGCCAAACAATTGTAATGACTTTGCCAACCACTGTTAATCACTTATCCGACCTCGAAAAATGATTTTGCCCAACAATTGAAATGACTTTGCCCACCACTGGTAATCCCTTTCCGCCCTCTAAAAATGACTTTGCCAAAAAATTATAATGACTTTGCCAACCACTGGTAATGACTTTGCCGACCACTGTTAATCACTTATCCGACCTCGAAAAATGATTTTGCCCAACAATTGAAATGACTTTGCCCACCACTGGTAATCCCTTTCCGCCCTCTAAAAATGACTTTGCCAAACAATTGTAATGACTTTGCCAACCACTGTTAATCACTTATCCGACCTCGAAAAATGATTTTGCCCAACAATTGAAATGACTTTGCCCACCACTGGAAATCCCTTTCCGCCCTCTCAAAATGACTTTGCCAAACAATTGTAATGACTTTGCCAGCCACTGGTAATGACTTTGCCAACCACTGTTAATCACTTATCCGACCTCTAAAAATGACTTTTCCCAACAATTTTAATGACTTTGCAAACCACTGTTAATCACTTATCCGACCTCCAAAAATGACTTTGCCCAACAATTGTAATGACTTTGCCGACCACTGTTTACCACTTATCCGACCTCGAAAAATGATTTTGCCCAACAATTGAAATGACTTTGCCCACCACTGGTAATCCCTTTCCGCCCTCTAAAAATGACTTTGCCAAACAATTGTAATGACTTTGCCAACCACAGTTAATCACTTATCCGACCTCCTAAAATGACTTTGCCCAACAATTGAAATGACTTTGCCAACCACTGTTAATCACTTATCCGACTTCCAAAAATGACTTTGCCTAACAATTGTAATGACTTTTCCAACCACTGGTAATGACTTTGCCAGCCACTGTTCATCCTTTATCCGACCCCTAAAAATGACTTTGCCCAACAATTGTAATGACTTTGCCCACCACTGGTTATCACTTTTCCGACCTCTAAAAATGACTTTGCCCAACAATTTTTATGACTTTGCCCACCACTGGTTATCACTTATCCGACCTCTAAAAATGATTTTGCCCAACAATTGAAATGACTTTGCCCACCACTGGTAATCCCTTTCCGCCCTCTAAAAATGACTTTGCCAAACAATTATAATGACTTTGCCAACCACTGGTAATGACTTTGCCGACCACTGTTAATCACTTATCCGACCTCGAAAAATGATTTTGCCCAACAATTGAAATGACTTTGCCCACCACTGGTAATCCCTTTCCGCCCTCTAAAAATGATTTTGCCCAACAATTGAAAAGACTTTGCCCACCACTGGAAATCCCTATCCGCCCTCTCAAAATGACTTTGCCAAACAATTGAAATGACTTTGCCAACCACTGTTAATCACTTATCCGACCTCGAAAAATGATTTTGCCCAACAATTGAAATGACTTTGCCCACCACTGGTAATCCCTTTCCGCCCTCTAAAAATGAGTTTGCCAAACAATTGTAATGACTTTGCCATCAACTGGTAATGACTTTGCCAACCACTGTTAATCACTTATCCGACCTCTAAAAATGACTTTTCCCAACAATTTTAATGACTTTGCAAACCACTGTTAATCACTTATCCGACCTCTGAAAATGACTTTGCCCAACAATTTTTATGACTTTGCCCACCACTGGTTATCACTTATCCGACCTCTAAAAATGATTTTGCCCAACAATTGAAATGACTTTGCCCACCACTGGTAATCCCTTTCCGCCCTCTAAAAATGACTTTGCCAAACAATTATAATGACTTTGCCAACCACTGGTAATGACTTTGCCGACCACTGTTAATCACTTATCCGACCTCGAAAAATGATTTTGCCCAACAATTGAAATGACTTTGCCCACCACGGGTAATCCCTTTCCGCCCTCTAAAAATGATTTTGCCAAACAATTGTAATGACTTTGCCATCCACTGGTAATGACTTTGCCAACCACTGTTAATCACTTATCCGACCTCTAAAAATGACTTTTCCCAACAATTTTAATGACTTTGCAAACCACTGTTAATCACTTATCCGACCTCCAAAAATGACTTTGCCCAACCACTGGTAATGACTTTGCCAACCACTGTTAATCACTTATCCGACCTCTAAAAATGACTTTGCCCAACAATTGTAGTGACTTTGCCAACCACTGGTAATGACTTTTCCAGCCACTGTTCATCCCTTATCCGACCTCTAAAAATGACTTAGCCCAACTATTGAAATGACTTTGCCAACCACTGTTAATCACTTATCCGACCTCTAAAAATGACTTTGCCATCCACTGGGAATGACTTTGCCAACCACTGTTAATCACTTATCCGACCTCCAAAAATGACTTTGCCAAACCACTGGCAATGACTTTGCCAACCACTGTTAATCACTTATCCGACCTCTAAAAATGACTATGCCCAACAATTGTAGTGACTTTGCCAACCACTGGTAATGACTTTTCCAGCCACTGTTCATCCCTTATCCGACCTCTAAAAATGACTTAGCCCAACTATTGAAATGACTTTGCCAACCACTGTTAATCACTTATCCGACCTCTAAAAATGACTTTGCCATCCACTGGGAATGACTTTGCCAACCACTGTTAATCACTTATCCGACCTCTAAAAATGACTTTGCCCAACAATTGTAGTGACTTTGCCAACCACTGGTAATGACTTTTCCAACCACTGTTCATCCCTTATCCGACCTCTAAAAATGACTTTGCCAAACAATTGTAATCACTTATCCGACCTCGAAAAATGATTTTGCCCAACAATTGAAATGACTTTGCCCACCACTGGTAATCCCTTTCCGCCCTCTAAAAATGACTTTGCCAAACAATTGTAATGACTTTGCCAACCACTGTTAATCAATTATCCGACCTCGAAAAATGATTTTGCCCAACAATTGAAATGACTTTGCCCACCACTGGAAATCCCTTTCCGCCCTCTCAAAATGACTTTGCCAAACAATTGTAATGACTTTGCCAGCCACTGGTAATGACTTTGCCAACCACTGTTAATCACTTATCCGACCTCTAAAAATGACTTTTCCCAACAATTTTAATGACTTTGCAAACCACTGTTAATCACTTATCCGACCTCCAAAAATGACTTTGCCCAACAATTGTAATGACTTTGCCGACCACTGTTTACCACTTATCCGACCTCGAAAAATGATTTTGCCCAACAATCGAAATGACTTTGCCCACCACTGGTAATCCCTTTCCGCCTTCTAAAAATGACTTTGCCAAACAATTGTAATGACTTTGCCAACCACAGTTAATCACTTATCCGACCTCCAAAAATGACGTTGCCCAACAATTGAAATGACTTTGCCAACCACTGTTAATCACTTATCCGACTTCCAAAAATGACTTTGCCTAACAATTGTAATGACTTTTCCAACCACTGGTAATGACTTTGCCAGCCACTGTTCATCCTTTATCCGACCCCTAAAAATGACTTTGCCCAACAATTGTAATGACTTTGCCCACCACTGGTTATCACTTTTCCGACCTCTAAAAATGACTCTGCCCAACAATTGAAATGACTTTGCCCACCACCGGTAATCCCTTTCCGCCCTCTAAAAATGACTTTGCCAAACAATTGTAATGACTTTGCTATCCACTGGTAATTCTTTGCCAACCACTGGTTATCACTTATCCGACCTCGAAAAATGATTTTGCCCAACAATTGAAATGACTTTGCCCACCACTGGTAATCCCTTTCCGCCTTCTAAAAATGACTTTGCCAAACAATTGTAATGACTTTGCCAACCACAGTTAATCACTTATCCGACCTCCAAAAATGACTTTGCCCAACAATTGAAATGACTTTGCCAACCACTGTTAATCACTTTTCCGACTTCCAAAAATGACTTTGCCTAACAATTGAAATGACTTTGCCCACCACTGGTAATCCCTTTCCGCCCTCTAAAAATGACTTTGCCAAAAAATTATAATGACTTTGCCAACCACTGGTAATGACTTTGCCGACCACTGTTAATCACTTATCCGACCTCGAAAAATGATTTTGCCCAACAATTGAAATGACTTTGCCCACCACTGGTAATCCCTTTCCGCCCTCTAAAAATGACTTTGCCAAACAATTGTAATGACTTTGCCAACCACTGTTAATCACTTATCCGACCTCGAAAAATGATTTTGCCCAACAATTGAAATGACTTTGCCCACCACTGGAAATCCCTTTCCGCCCTCTCAAAATGACTTTGCCAAACAATTGTAATGACTTTGCCAGCCACTGGTAATGACTTTGCCAACCACTGTTAATCACTTATCCGACCTCTAAAAATGACTTTTCCCAACAATTTTAATGACTTTGCAAACCACTGTTAATCACTTATCCGACCTCCAAAAATGACTTTGCCCAACAATTGTAATGACTTTGCCGACCACTGTTTACCACTTATCCGACCTCGAAAAATGATTTTGCCCAACAATTGAAATGACTTTGCCCACCACTGGTAATCCCTTTCCGCCCTCTAAAAATGACTTTGCCAAACAATTGTAATGACTTTGCCAACCACAGTTAATCACTTATCCGACCTCCTAAAATGACTTTGCCCAACAATTGAAATGACTTTGCCAACCACTGTTAATCACTTATCCGACTTCCAAAAATGACTTTGCCTAACAATTGTAATGACTTTTCCAACCACTGGTAATGACTTTGCCAGCCACTGTTCATCCTTTATCCGACCCCTAAAAATGACTTTGCCCAACAATTGTAATGACTTTGCCCACCACTGGTTATCACTTTTCCGACCTCTAAAAATGACTTTGCCCAACAATTTTTATGACTTTGCCCACCACTGGTTATCACTTATCCGACCTCTAAAAATGATTTTGCCCAACAATTGAAATGACTTTGCCCACCACTGGTAATCCCTTTCCGCCCTCTAAAAATGACTTTGCCAAACAATTATAATGACTTTGCCAACCACTGGTAATGACTTTGCCGACCACTGTTAATCACTTATCCGACCTCGAAAAATGATTTTGCCCAACAATTGAAATGACTTTGCCCACCACTGGTAATCCCTTTCCGCCCTCTAAAAATGATTTTGCCCAACAATTGAAAAGACTTTGCCCACCACTGGAAATCCCTATCCGCCCTCTCAAAATGACTTTGCCAAACAATTGAAATGACTTTGCCAACCACTGTTAATCACTTATCCGACCTCGAAAAATGATTTTGCCCAACAATTGAAATGACTTTGCCCACCACTGGTAATCCCTTTCCGCCCTCTAAAAATGAGTTTGCCAAACAATTGTAATGACTTTGCCATCAACTGGTAATGACTTTGCCAACCACTGTTAATCACTTATCCGACCTCTAAAAATGACTTTTCCCAACAATTTTAATGACTTTGCAAACCACTGTTAATCACTTATCCGACCTCTGAAAATGACTTTGCCCAACAATTTTTATGACTTTGCCCACCACTGGTTATCACTTATCCGACCTCTAAAAATGATTTTGCCCAACAATTGAAATGACTTTGCCCACCACTGGTAATCCCTTTCCGCCCTCTAAAAATGACTTTGCCAAACAATTATAATGACTTTGCCAACCACTGGTAATGACTTTGCCGACCACTGTTAATCACTTATCCGACCTCGAAAAATGATTTTGCCCAACAATTGAAATGACTTTGCCCACCACGGGTAATCCCTTTCCGCCCTCTAAAAATGATTTTGCCAAACAATTGTAATGACTTTGCCATCCACTGGTAATGACTTTGCCAACCACTGTTAATCACTTATCCGACCTCTAAAAATGACTTTTCCCAACAATTTTAATGACTTTGCAAACCACTGTTAATCACTTATCCGACCTCCAAAAATGACTTTGCCCAACCACTGGTAATGACTTTGCCAACCACTGTTAATCACTTATCCGACCTCTAAAAATGACTTTGCCCAACAATTGTAGTGACTTTGCCAACCACTGGTAATGACTTTTCCAGCCACTGTTCATCCCTTATCCGACCTCTAAAAATGACTTAGCCCAACTATTGAAATGACTTTGCCAACCACTGTTAATCACTTATCCGACCTCTAAAAATGACTTTGCCATCCACTGGGAATGACTTTGCCAACCACTGTTAATCACTTATCCGACCTCCAAAAATGACTTTGCCAAACCACTGGCAATGACTTTGCCAACCACTGTTAATCACTTATCCGACCTCTAAAAATGACTATGCCCAACAATTGTAGTGACTTTGCCAACCACTGGTAATGACTTTTCCAGCCACTGTTCATCCCTTATCCGACCTCTAAAAATGACTTAGCCCAACTATTGAAATGACTTTGCCAACCACTGTTAATCACTTATCCGACCTCTAAAAATGACTTTGCCATCCACTGGGAATGACTTTGCCAACCACTGTTAATCACTTATCCGACCTCTAAAAATGACTTTGCCCAACAATTGTAGTGACTTTGCCAACCACTGGTAATGACTTTTCCAACCACTGTTCATCCCTTATCCGACCTCTAAAAATGACTTTGCCAAACAATTGTAATCACTTATCCGACCTCGAAAAATGATTTTGCCCAACAATTGAAATGACTTTGCCCACCACTGGTAATCCCTTTCCGCCCTCTAAAAATGACTTTGCCAAACAATTGTAATGACTTTGCCAACCACTGTTAATCAATTATCCGACCTCGAAAAATGATTTTGCCCAACAATTGAAATGACTTTGCCCACCACTGGAAATCCCTTTCCGCCCTCTCAAAATGACTTTGCCAAACAATTGTAATGACTTTGCCAGCCACTGGTAATGACTTTGCCAACCACTGTTAATCACTTATCCGACCTCTAAAAATGACTTTTCCCAACAATTTTAATGACTTTGCAAACCACTGTTAATCACTTATCCGACCTCCAAAAATGACTTTGCCCAACAATTGTAATGACTTTGCCGACCACTGTTTACCACTTATCCGACCTCGAAAAATGATTTTGCCCAACAATCGAAATGACTTTGCCCACCACTGGTAATCCCTTTCCGCCTTCTAAAAATGACTTTGCCAAACAATTGTAATGACTTTGCCAACCACAGTTAATCACTTATCCGACCTCCAAAAATGACGTTGCCCAACAATTGAAATGACTTTGCCAACCACTGTTAATCACTTATCCGACTTCCAAAAATGACTTTGCCTAACAATTGTAATGACTTTTCCAACCACTGGTAATGACTTTGCCAGCCACTGTTCATCCTTTATCCGACCCCTAAAAATGACTTTGCCCAACAATTGTAATGACTTTGCCCACCACTGGTTATCACTTTTCCGACCTCTAAAAATGACTCTGCCCAACAATTGAAATGACTTTGCCCACCACCGGTAATCCCTTTCCGCCCTCTAAAAATGACTTTGCCAAACAATTGTAATGACTTTGCTATCCACTGGTAATTCTTTGCCAACCACTGGTTATCACTTATCCGACCTCGAAAAATGATTTTGCCCAACAATTGAAATGACTTTGCCCACCACTGGTAATCCCTTTCCGCCTTCTAAAAATGACTTTGCCAAACAATTGTAATGACTTTGCCAACCACAGTTAATCACTTATCCGACCTCCAAAAATGACTTTGCCCAACAATTGAAATGACTTTGCCAACCACTGTTAATCACTTTTCCGACTTCCAAAAATGACTTTGCCTAACAATTGTAATGATTTTGTCAACCACTGGTAATGACTTTGCCAGCCACTGTTCATCCTTTATCCGACCCCTAAAAATGACTTTGCCCGACAATTGTAATGACTTTGCCCACCACTGGTTATCACTTTTCCGACCTCTAAAAATGACTCTGCCAAACAATTGTTATGACTTTGCCCACCACCGGTAATCCCTTTCCGCCCTCTAAAAATGACTTTGCCAAACAATTGTAATGACTTTGCCATCCACTGGTAATGACTTTGCCAACCACTGTTTATCACTTATCCGACCTCCAAAAATGACTTTGCCCAACAATTGTAATGACTTTGCCAACTACTGTTAATCACTTAGCCGACCTCGAAAAATGATTTTGCCCTACAATTGAAATGACTTTGCCCACCACTGGTAATCCCTTTCCGCCCTCTAAAAATGACTTTGACAAACAATTGTAATGACTTTGCCAACCACTATTAATCACTTATCCGACCTCGAAAAATGATTTTGCCCAACAATTGAAATGACTTTGCCCACCACTGGAAATCCCTTTCCGCCCTCTCAAAATGACTTTGCCAAACAATTGTAATGACTTTGCCAGCCACTGGTAATGACTTTGCCAACCACTGTTAATCACTTATCCGACCTCTAAAAATGACTTTTCCCAACAATTTTAATGACTTTGCAAACCACTGTTAATCACTTATCCGACCTCCAAAAATGACTTTGCCCAACAATTGTAATGACTTTGCCGACCACTGTTAATCACGTATCCGACCTCGAAAAATGATTTTGCCCAACAATTGAAATGACTTTGCCCACCACTGGTAATCCCTTTCCGCCCTCTAAAAATGATTTTGCCAAACAATTGTAATGACTTTGCCATCCACTGGTAATGACTTTGCCAACCACTGTTAATCACTTATCCGACCTCTAAAAATGACTTTTCCCAACAATTTTAATGACTTTGCAAACCACTGTTAATCACTTATCCGACCTCCAAAAATGACTTTGCCCAACAACTGGTAATGACTTTGCCAACCACTGTTAATCACTTATCCGACCTCTAAAAATGACTATGCCCAACAATTGTAGTGACTTTGCCAACCACTGGTAATGACTTTTCCAGCCACTGTTCATCCCTTATCCGACCTCTAAAAATGACTTAGCCCAACTATTGAAATGACTTTGCCAACCACTGTTAATCACTTATCCGACCTCTAAAAATGACTTTGCCATCCACTGGGAATGACTTTGCCAACCACTGTTAATCACTTATCCGACCTCCAAAAATGACTTTGCCAAACCACTGGCAATGACTTTGCCAACCACTGTCAATCACTTATCCGACCTCTAAAAATGACTATGCCCAACAATTGTAGTGACTTTGCCAACCACTGGTAATGACTTTTCCAGCCACTATTCATCCCTTATCCGACCTCTAAAAATGACTAAGCCCAACTATTGAAATGACTTTGCCAACCACTGTTAATCACTTATCCGACCTCTAAAAATGACTTAGCCCAACTATTGAAATGACTTTGCCAACCACTGTTAATCACTTATCCGACCTCTAAAAATGACTTTGCCATCCACTGGGAATGACTTTGCCAACCACTGTTAATCACTTATCCGACCTCCAAAAATGACTTTGCCAAACCACTGGCAATGACTTTGCCAACCACTGTTAATCACTTATCCGACCTCTAAAAATGACTATGCCCAACAATTGTAGTGACTTTGCCAACCACTGGTAATGACTTTTCCAGCCACTGTTCATCCCTTATCCGACCTCTAAAAATGACTTAGCCCAACTATTGAAATGACTTTGCCAACCACTGTTAATCACTTATCCGACCTCTAAAAATGACTTTGCCATCCACTGGGAATGACTTTGCCAACCACTGTTAATCACTTATCCGACCTCCAAAAATGACTTTGCCAAACCACTGGCAATGACTTTGCCAACCACTGTCTATCACTTATCCGACCTCTAAAAATGACTATGCCCAACAATTGTAGTGACTTTGCCAACCACTGGTAATGACTTTTCCAGCCACTGTTCATCCCTTATCCGACCTCTAAAAATGACTAAGCCCAACTATTGAAATGACTTTGCCAACCACTGTTAATCACTTATCCGACCTCTAAAAATGACTTAGCCCAACTATTGAAATGACTTTGCCAACCACTGTTAATCACTTATCCGACCTCTAAAAATGACTTTGCCATCCACTGGGAATGACTTTGCCAACCACTGTTAATCACTTATCCGACCTCCAAAAATGACTTTGCCAAACCACTGGCAATGACTTTGCCAACCACTGTTAATCACTTATCCGACCTCTAAAAATGACTATGCCCAACAATTGTAGTGACTTTGCCAACCACTGGTAATGACTTTTCCAGCCACTGTTCATCCCTTATCCGACCTCTAAAAATGACTTTGCCAAACAATTGTAATGACTTTGCCAACCACTGTTAATCACTTATCCGACCTCTAAAAATGACTTTGCCATCCACTGGGAATGACTTTGCCAACCACTGTTAATCACTTATCCGACCTCTTAAAATGACTTTGCCCAACAATTGTAGTGACTTTGCCAACCACTGGTAATGACTTTTCCAACCACTGTTCATCCCTTATCCGACCTCTAAAAATGACTTTGCCAAACAATTGTAATCACTTATCCGACCTCGAAAAATGATTTTGCCCAACAATTGAAATGACTTTGCCCACCACTGGTAATCCCTTTCCGCCCTCTAAAAATGACTTTGCCAAACAATTGTAATGACTTTGCCAACCACTGTTAATCACTTATCCGACCTCGAAAAATGATTTTGCCCAACAATTGAAATGACTTTGCCCACCACTGGAAATCCCTTTCCGCCCTCTCAAAATGACTTTGCCAAACAATTGTAATGACTTTGCCAGCCACTGGTAATGACTTTGCCAACCACTGTTAATCACTTATCCGACCTCTAAAAATGACTTTTCCCAACAATTTTAATGACTTTGCAAACCACTGTTAATCACTTATCCGACCTCCAAAAATGACTTTGCCCAACAATTGTAATGACTTTGCCGACCACTGTTTACCACTTATCCGACCTCGAAAAATGATTTTGCCCAACAATCGAAATGACTTTGCCCACCACTGGTAATCCCTTTCCGCCTTCTAAAAATGACTTTGCCAAACAATTGTAATGACTTTGCCAACCACAGTTAATCACTTATCCGACCTCCAAAAATGACTTTGCCCAACAATTGAAATGACTTTGCCAACCACTGTTAATCACTTATCCGACTTCCAAAAATGACTTTGCCTAACAATTGTAATGACTTTGTCAACCACTGGTAATGACTTTGCCAGCCACTGTTCATCCTTTATCCGACCCCTAAAAATGACTTTGCCCAACAATTGTAATGACTTTGCCCACCACTGGTTATCACTTTTCCGACCTCTAAAAATGACTCTGCCAAACAATTGTTATGACTTTGCCCACCACCGGTAATCCCTTTCCGCCCTCTAAAAACGACTTTGCCAAACAATTGTAATGACTTTGCCATCCACTGGTAATGACTTTTCCAACCACTGTTTATCACTTATCCGACCTCCAAAAATGACTTTGCCCAACAATTGTAATGACTTTGCCAACTACTGTTAATCACTTAGCCGACCTCGAAAAATGATTTTGCCCTACAATTGAAATGACTTTGCCCACCACTGGTAATCCCTTTCCGCCCTCTAAAAATGACTTTGCCAAACAATTGTAATGACTTTGCCAACCACTGTTAATCACTTATCCGACCTCGAAAAATGATTTTGCCCAACAATTGAAATGACTTTGCCCACCACTGGAAATCCCTTTCCGCCCTCTCAAAATGACTTTGCCAAACAATTGTAATGACTTTGCCAGCCACTGGTAATGACTTTGCCAACCACTGTTAATCACTTATCCGACCTCTAAAAATGACTTTTCCCAACAATTTTAATGACTTTGCAAACCACTGTTAATCACTTATCCGACCTCCAAAAATGACTTTGCCCAACAATTGTAATGACTTTGCCGACCACTGTTTACCACTTATCCGACCTTGAAAAATGATTTTGCCCAACAATCGAAATGACTTTGCCCACCACTGGTAATCCCTTTCCGCCTTCTAAAAATGACTTTGCCAAACAATTGTAATGACTTTGCCAACCACAGTTAATCACTTATCCGACCTCCTAAAATGATTTTGCCCAACAATTGAAATGACTTTGCCAACCACTGTTAATCACTTATCCGACTTCCAAAAATGACTTTGCCTAACAATTGTAATGACTTTGTCAACCACTGGTAATGACTTTGCCAGCCACTGTTCATCCTTTATCCGACCCCTAAAAATGACTTTGCCCAACAATTGTAATGACTTTGCCCACCACTGGTTATCACTTTTCCGACCTCTAAAAATGACTCTGCCAAACAATTGTTATGACTTTGCCCACCACCGGTAATCCCTTTCCGCCCTCTAAAAATGACTTTGCCAAACAATTGTAATGACTTTGCCATCCACTGGTAATGACTTTGCCAACCACTGGTTATCACTTATCCGACCTCGAAAAATGATTTTGCCCAACAATTGAAATGACTTTGCCAACTACTGTTAATCACTTAGCCGACCTCGAAAAATGATTTTGCCCTACAATTGAAATGACTTTGCCCACCACTGGTAATCCCTTTCCGCCCTCTAAAAATGACTTTGACCAACAATTGAAATGACTTTGCCAACCACTGTTAATCACTTATCCGACTTCCAAAAATGACTTTGCCTAACAATTGTAATGACTTTGTCAACCACTGGTAATGACTTTGCCAGCCACTGTTCATCCTTTATCCGACCCCTAAAAATGACTTTGCCCAACAATTGTAATGACTTTGCCCACCACTGGTTATCACTTTTCCGACCTCTAAAAATGACTCTGCCAAACAATTGTTATGACTTTGCCCACCACCGGTAATCCCTTTCCGCCCTCTAAAAATGACTTTGCCAAACAATTGTAATGACTTTGCCATCCACTGGTAATGACTTTTCCAACCACTGTTTATCACTTATCCGACCTCCAAAAATGACTTTGCCCAACAATTGTAATGACTTTGCCAACTACTGTTAATCACTTAGCCGACCTCGAAAAATGATTTTGCCCTACAATTGAAATGACTTTGCCCACCACTGGTAATCCCTTTCCGCCCTCTAAAAATGACTTTGCCAAACAATTGTAATGACTTTGCCAACCACTGTTAATCACTTATCCGACCTCGAAAAATGATTTTGCCCAACAATTGAAATGACTTTGCCCACCACTGGAAATCCCTTTCCGCCCTCTCAAAATGACTTTGCCAAACAATTGTAATGACTTTGCCAGCCACTGGTAATGACTTTGCCAACCACTGTTAATCACTTATCCGACCTCTAAAAATGACTTTTCCCAACAATTTTAATGACTTTGCAAACCACTGTTAATCACTTATCCGACCTCCAAAAATGACTTTGCCCAACAATTGTAATGACTTTGCCGACCACTGTTTACCACTTATCCGACCTTGAAAAATGATTTTGCCCAACAATCGAAATGACTTTGCCCACCACTGGTAATCCCTTTCCGCCTTCTAAAAATGACTTTGCCAAACAATTGTAATGACTTTGCCAACCACAGTTAATCACTTATCCGACCTCCTAAAATGACTTTGCCCAACAATTGAAATGACTTTGCCAACCACTGTTAATCACTTATCCGACTTCCAAAAATGACTTTGCCTAACAATTGTAATGACTTTTCCAACCACTGGTAATCACTTTGCCAGCCACTGTTCATCCTTTATCCGACCCCTAAAAATGACTTTGCCCAACAATTGTAATGACTTTGCCCACCACTGGTTATCACTTTTCCGACCTCTAAAAATGACTTTGCCCAACAATTTTTATGACTTTGCCCACCACTGGTTATCACTTATCCGACCTCTTAAAATGATTTTGCCCAACAATTGAAATGACTTTGCCACCACTGGTAATCCCTTTCCGCCCTCTAAAAATGACTTTGCCAAACAATTATAATGACTTTGCCAACCACTGGTAATGACTTTGCCGACCACTGTTAATCACTTATCCGACCTCGAAAAATGATTTTGCCCATCAATTGAAATGACTTTGCCCACCACTGGTAATCCCTTTCCGCCCTCTAAAAATGACTTTGCCAAACAATTGTAATGACTTTGCCAACCACTGTTAATCACTTATCCGACCTCGAAAAATGATTTTGCCCAACAATTGAAATGACTTTGCCCACCACTGGAAATCCCTATCCGCCCTCTCAAAATGACTTTGCCAAACAATTGAAATGACTTTGCCAACCACTGTTAATCACTTATCCGACCTCGAAAAATGATTTTGCCCAACAATTGAAATGACTTTGCCCACCACTGGTAATCCCTTTCCGCCCTCTAAAAATGATTTTGCCAAACAATTGTAATGACTTTGCCATCAACTGGTAATGACTTTGCCAACCACTGTTAATCACTTATCCGACCTCTAAAAATGACTTTTCCCAACAATTTTAATGACTTTGCAAACCACTGTTAATCACTTATCCGACCTCTGAAAATGACTTTGCCAAACAATTATAATGACTTTGCCAACCACTGTTAATCACGTATCCGACCTCGAAAAATGATTTTGCCCAACAATTGAAATGACTTTGCCCACCACTGGTAATCCCTTTCCGCCCTCTAAAAATGATTTTGCCAAACAATTGTAATGACTTTGCCATCCACTGGTAATAACTTTGCCAACCACTGTTAATCACTTATCCGACCTCTAAAAATGACTTTTCCCAACAATTTTAATGACTTTGCAAACCACTGTTAATCACTTATCCGACCTCCAAAAATGACTTTGCCCAACCACTGGTAATGACTTTGCCAACCACTGTTAATCACTTATCCGACCTCTAAAAATGACTTTGCCAAACAATTGTTATGACTTTGCCCACCACCGGTAATCCCTTTCCGCCCTCTAAAAATGACTTTGCCAAACAATTGTAATGACTTTGCCATCCACTGGTAATGACTTTTCCAACCACTGTTTATCACTTATCCGACCTCCAAAAATGACTTTGCCCAACAATTGTAATGACTTTGCCAACTACTGTTAATCACTTAGCCGACCTCGAAAAATGATTTTGCCCTACAATTGAAATGACTTTGCCCACCACTGGTAATCCCTTTCCGCCCTCTAAAAATGACTTTGCCAAACAATTGTAATGACTTTGCCAACCACTGTTAATCACTTATCCGACCTCGAAAAATGATTTTGCCCAACAATTGAAATGACTTTGCCCACCACTGGAAATCCCTTTCCGCCCTCTCAAAATGACTTTGCCAAACAATTGTAATGACTTTGCCAGCCACTGGTAATGACTTTGCCAACCACTGTTAATCACTTATCCGACCTCTAAAAATGACTTTTCCCAACAATTTTAATGACTTTGCAAACCACTGTTAATCACTTATCCGACCTCCAAAAATGACTTTGCCCAACAATTTTTATGACTTTGCCCACCACTGGTTATCACTTATCCGACCTCTAAAAATGATTTTGCCCAACAATTGAAATGACTTTGCCCACCACTGGTAATCCCTTTCCGCCTTCTAAAAATGACTTTGCCAAACAATTGTAATGACTTTGCCAACCACAGTTAATCACTTATCCGACCTCCTAAAATGACTTTGCCCAACAATTGAAATGACTTTGCCAACCACTGTTAATCACTTATCCGACTTCCAAAAATGACTTTGCCTAACAATTGTAATGACTTTTCCAACCACTGGTAATCACTTTGCCAGCCACTGTTCATCCTTTATCCGACCCCTAAAAATGACTTTGCCCAACAATTGTAATGACTTTGCCCACCACTGGTTATCACTTTTCCGACCTCTAAAAATGACTTTGCCCAACAATTTTTATGACTTTGCCCACCACTGGTTATCACTTATCCGACCTCTTAAAATGATTTTGCCCAACAATTGAAATGACTTTGCCACCACTGGTAATCCCTTTCCGCCCTCTAAAAATGACTTTGCCAAACAATTATAATGACTTTGCCAACCACTGGTAATGACTTTGCCGACCACTGTTAATCACTTATCCGACCTCGAAAAATGATTTTGCCCATCAATTGAAATGACTTTGCCCACCACTGGTAATCCCTTTCCGCCCTCTAAAAATGACTTTGCCAAACAATTGTAATGACTTTGCCAACCACTGTTAATCACTTATCCGACCTCGAAAAATGATTTTGCCCAACAATTGAAATGACTTTGCCCACCACTGGAAATCCCTATCCGCCCTCTCAAAATGACTTTGCCAAACAATTGAAATGACTTTGCCAACCACTGTTAATCACTTATCCGACCTCGAAAAATGATTTTGCCCAACAATTGAAATGACTTTGCCCACCACTGGTAATCCCTTTCCGCCCTCTAAAAATGATTTTGCCAAACAATTGTAATGACTTTGCCATCAACTGGTAATGACTTTGCCAACCACTGTTAATCACTTATCCGACCTCTAAAAATGACTTTTCCCAACAATTTTAATGACTTTGCAAACCACTGTTAATCACTTATCCGACCTCTGAAAATGACTTTGCCCAACAATTTTTATGACTTTGCCCACCACTGGTTATCACTTATCCGACCTCTAAAAATGATTTTGCCCAACAATTGAAATGACTTTGCCCACCACTGGTAATCCCTTTCCGCCCTCTAAAAATGACTTTGCCAAACAATTATAATGACTTTGCCAACCACTGTTAATCACGTATCCGACCTCGAAAAATGATTTTGCCCAACAATTGAAATGACTTTGCCCACCACTGGTAATCCCTTTCCGCCCTCTAAAAATGATTTTGCCAAACAATTGTAATGACTTTGCCATCCACTGGTAATAACTTTGCCAACCACTGTTAATCACTTATCCGACCTCTAAAAATGACTTTTCCCAACAATTTTAATGACTTTGCAAACCACTGTTAATCACTTATCCGACCTCCAAAAATGACTTTGCCCAACCACTGGTAATGACTTTGCCAACCACTGTTAATCACTTATCCGACCTCTAAAAATGACTTTGCCCTACAATTGTAGTGACTTTGCCCACCACTGGAAATCCCTTTCCGCCCTCTCAAAATGACTTTGCCAAACAATTGTAATGACTTTGCCAGCCACTGGTAATGACTTTGCCAACCACTGTTAATCACTTATCCGACCTCTAAAAATGACTTTTCCCAACAATTTTAATGACTTTGCAAACCACTGTTAATCACTTATCCGACCTCCAAAAATGACTTTGCCCAACAATTGTAATGACTTTGCCGACCACTGTTTACCACTTATCCGACCTTGAAAAATGATTTTGCCCAACAATCGAAATGACTTTGCCCACCACTGGTAATCCCTTTCCGCCTTCTAAAAATGACTTTGCCAAACAATTGTAATGACTTTGCCAACCACAGTTAATCACTTATCCGACCTCCTAAAATGACTTTGCCCAACAATTGAAATGACTTTGCCAACCACTGTTAATCACTTATCCGACTTCCAAAAATGACTTTGCCTAACAATTGTAATGACTTTTCCAACCACTGGTAATCACTTTGCCAGCCACTGTTCATCCTTTATCCGACCCCTAAAAATGACTTTGCCCAACAATTGTAATGACTTTGCCCACCACTGGTTATCACTTTTCCGACCTCTAAAAATGACTTTGCCCAACAATTTTTATGACTTTGCCCACCACTGGTTATCACTTATCCGACCTCTAAAAATGATTTTGCCCAACAATTGAAATGACTTTGCCACCACTGGTAATCCCTTTCCGCCCTCTAAAAATGACTTTGCCAAACAATTATAATGACTTTGCCAACCACTGGTAATGACTTTGCCGACCACTGTTAATCACTTATCCGACCTCGAAAAATGATTTTGCCCAACAATTGAAATGACTTTGCCACCACTGGTAATCCCTTTCCGCCCTCTAAAAATGACTTTGCCAAACAATTGTAATGACTTTGCCAACCACTGTTAATCACTTATCCGACCTCGAAAAATGATTTTGCCCAACAATTGAAATGACTTTGCCCACCACTGGAAATCCCTATCCGCCCTCTCAAAATGACTTTGCCAAACAATTGAAATGACTTTGCCAACCACTGTTAATCACTTATCCGACCTCGAAAAATGATTTTGCCCAACAATTGAAATGACTTTGCCCACCACTGGTAATCCCTTTCCGCCCTCTAAAAATGATTTTGCCAAACAATTGTAATGACTTTGCCATCAACTGGTAATGACTTTGCCAACCACTGTTAATCACTTATCCGACCTCTAAAAATGACTTTTCCCAACAATTTTAATGACTTTGCAAACCACTGTTAATCACTTATCCGACCTCTGAAAATGACTTTGCCCAACAATTTTTATGACTTTGCCCACCACTGGTTATCACTTATCCGACCTCTAAAAATGATTTTGCCCAACAATTGAAATGACTTTGCCCACCACTGGTAATCCCTTTCCGCCCTCTAAAAATGACTTTGCCAAACAATTATAATGACTTTGCCAACCACTGTTAATCACGTATCCGACCTCGAAAAATGATTTTGCCCAACAATTGAAATGACTTTGCCCACCACTGGTAATCCCTTTCCGCCCTCTAAAAATGATTTTGCCAAACAATTGTAATGACTTTGCCATCCACTGGTAATGACTTTGCCAACCACTGTTAATCACTTATCCGACCTCTAAAAATGACTTTTCCCAACAATTTTAATGACTTTGCAAACCACTGTTAATCACTTATCCGACCTCCAAAAATGACTTTGCCCAACAATTGTAATGACTTTGCCGACCACTGTTTACCACTTATCCGACCTTGAAAAATGATTTTGCCCAACAATCGAAATGACTTTGCCCACCACTGGTAATCCCTTTCCGCCTTCTAAAAATGACTTTGCCAAACAATTGTAATGACTTTGCCAACCACAGTTAATCACTTATCCGACCTCCTAAAATGACTTTGCCCAACAATTGAAATGACTTTGCCAACCACTGTTAATCACTTATCCGACTTCCAAAAATGACTTTGCCTAACAATTGTAATGACTTTTCCAACCACTGGTAATCACTTTGCCAGCCACTGTTCATCCTTTATCCGACCCCTAAAAATGACTTTGCCCAACAATTGTAATGACTTTTCCCACCACTGGTTATCACTTTTCCGACCTCTAAAAATGACTTTGCCCAACAATTTTTATGACTTTGCCCACCACTGGTTATCACTTATCCGACCTCTAAAAATGATTTTGCCCAACAATTGAAATGACTTTGCCACCACTGGTAATCCCTTTCCGCCCTCTAAAAATGACTTTGCCAAACAATTATAATGACTTTGCCAACCACTGGTAATGACTTTGCCGACCACTGTTAATCACTTATCCGACCTCGAAAAATGATTTTGCCCAACAATTGAAATGACTTTGCCCACCACTGGTAATCCCTTTCCGCACTCTAAAAATGACTTTGCCAAACAATTGGAATGACTTTGCCAACCACTGTTAATCACTTATCCGACCTCGAAAAATGATTTTGCCCAACAATTGAAATGACTTTGCCCACCACTGGAAATCCCTATCCGCCCTCTCAAAATGACTTTGCCAAACAATTGAAATGACTTTGCCAACCACTGTTAATCACTTATCCGACCTCGAAAAATGATTTTGCCCAACAATTGAAATGACTTTGCCCACCACTGGTAATCCCTTTCCGCCCTCTAAAAATGATTTTGCCAAACAATTGTAATGACTTTGCCATCAACTGGTAATGACTTTGCCAACCACTGTTAATCACTTATCCGACCTCTATAAATGACTTTTCCCAACAATTTTAATGACTTTGCAAACCACTGTTAATCACTTATCCGACCTCTGAAAATGACTTTGCCCAACAATTTTTATGACTTTGCCCACCACTGGTTATCACTTATCCGACCTCTAAAAATGATTTTGCCCAACAATTGAAATGACTTTGCCCACCACTGGTAATCCCTTTCCGCCTTCTAAAAATGACTTTGCCAAACAATTATAATGACTTTGCCAACCACTGTTAATCACGTATCCGACCTCGAAAAATGATTTTGCCCAACAATTGAAATGACTTTGCCCACCACTGGTAATCCCTTTCCGCCCTCTAAAAATGATTTTGCCAAACAATTGTAATGACTTTGCCATCCACTGGTAATGACTTTGCCAACCACTGTTAATCACTTATCCGACCTCTAAAAATGACTTTTCCCAACAATTTTAATGACTTTGCAAACCACTGTTAATCACTTATCCGACCTCCAAAAATGACTTTGCCCAACCACTGGTAATGACTTTGCCCAACAATTGTAGTGACTTTGCCAACCACTGATAATGACTTTTCCAGCCACTGTTCATCCCTTATCCGACCTCTAAAAATGACTTAGCCCAACTATTGAAATGACTTTGCCAACCACTGTTATTCACTTATCCGACCTCTAAAAATGACTTTGCCATCCACTGGGAATGACTTTGCCAACCACTGTTAATCACTTATCCGACCTCTTAAAATGACTTTGCCCAACAATTGTAGTGACTTTGCCAACCACTGGTTATGACTTTTCCAACCACTGTACATCCCTTATCCGACCTCTAAAAATGACTTTGCCAAACAATTGTAATGACTTTGCCAACCACTGTTAATCACTTATCCGACCTCGAAAAATGATTTTGCCCAACAATTGAAATGACTTTGCCCACCACTGGTAATCCCTTTCCGCCCTCTAAAAATGACTTTGCCAAACAATTATAATGACTTTGCCAACCACTGGTAATGACTTTGCCGACCACTGTTAATCACTTATCCGACCTCGAAAAATGATTTTGCCCAACAATTGAAATGACTTTGCCCACCACTGGTAATCCCTTTCCGCCCTCTAAAAATGACTTTGCCAAACAATTGTAATGACTTTGCCAACCACTGTTAATCAATTATCCGACCTCGAAAAATGATTTTGCCCAACAATTGAAATGACTTTGCACACCACTGGAAATCCCTTTCCGCCCTCTCAAAATGACTTTGCCAAACAATTGTAATGACTTTGCCAGCCACTGGTAATGACTTTGCCAACCACTGTTAATCACTTATCCGACCTCTAAAAATGACTTTTCCCAGCAATTTTAATGACTTTGCAAACCACTGTTAATCACTTATCCGACCTCCAAAAATGACTTTGCCCAACAATTGTAATGACTTTGCCGACCACTGTTTACCACTTATCCGACCTCGAAAAATGATTTTGCCCAACAATCGAAATGACTTTGCCCACCACTGGTAATCCCTTTCCGCCTTCTAAAAATGACTTTGCCAAACAATTGTAATGACTTTGCCAACCACAGTTAATCACTTATCCGACCTCCAAAAATGACTTTGCCCAACAATTGAAATGACTTTGCCAACCGCTGTTAATCACTTATCCGACTTCCAAAAATGATTTTGCCAAACAATTGTAATGACTTTGCCATCCACTGGTAATGACTTTGCCAACCACTGTTAATAACTTATCCGACCTCTAAAAATGACTTTTCCCAACAATTTTAATGACTTTGCAAACCACTGTTAATCACTTATCCGACCTCCAAAAATGACTTTGCCCAACCACTGGTAATGACTTTGCCAACCACTGTTAATCACTTATCCGACCTCTAAAAATGACTTTGCCCAACAATTGTAGTGACTTTGCCAACCACTGGTAATGACTTTTCCAGCCACTGTTCATCCCTTATCCGACCTCCAAAAATGACTTTGCCCAACAATTGAAATGACTTTGCCCACCACTGGTAATCCCTTTCCGCCGTCTAAAAATGACTTTGCCATCCACTGGGAATGACTTTTCCAACCACTGTTAATCACTTATCCGACCTCCAAAAATGACTTTGCCAAACCACTGGTAATGACTTTGCCAACCACTGTTAATCACTTATCCGACCTCTAAAAATGACTTTGCCCAACAATTGTAGTGACTTTGCCAACCACTGATAATGACTTTTCCAGCCACTGTTCATCCCTTATCCGACCTCTAAAAATGACTTAGCCCAACTATTGAAATGACTTTGCCAACCACTGTTATTCACTTATCCGACCTCTAAAAATGACTTTGCCATCCACTGGGAATGACTTTGCCAACCACTGTTAATCACTTATCCGACCTCTTAAAATGACTTTGCCCAACAATTGTAGTGACTTTGCCAACCACTGGTAATGACTTTTCCAACCACTGTACATCCCTTATCCGACCTCTAAAAATGACTTTGCCAAACAATTGTAATGACTTTGCCAACCACTGTTAATCACTTATCCGACCTCGAAAAATGATTTTGCCCAACAATTGAAATGACTTTGCCCACCACTGGTAATCCCTTTCCGCCCTCTAAAAAGACTTTGCCAAACAATTATAATGACTTTGCCAACCACTGGTAATGACTTTGCCGACCACTGTTAATCACTTATCCGACCTCGAAAAATGATTTTGCCCAACAATTGAAATGACTTTGCCCACCACTGGTAATCCCTTTCCGCCCTCTAAAAATGACTTTGCCAAACAATTGTAATGACTTTGCCAACCACTGTTAATCAATTATCCGACCTCGAAAAATGATTTTGCCCAACAATTGAAATGACTTTGCACACCACTGGAAATCCCTTTCCGCCCTCTCAAAATGACTTTGCCAAACAATTGTAATGACTTTGCCAGCCACTGGTAATGACTTTGCCAACCACTGTTAATCACTTATCCGACCTCTAAAAATGACTTTTCCCAGCAATTTTAATGACTTTGCAAACCACTGTTAATCACTTATCCGACCTCCAAAAATGACTTTGCCCAACAATTGTAATGACTTTGCCGACCACTGTTTACCACTTATCCGACCTCGAAAAATGATTTTGCCCAACAATCGAAATGACTTTGCCCACCACTGGTAATCCCTTTCCGCCTTCTAAAAATGACTTTGCCAAACAATTGTAATGACTTTGCCAACCACAGTTAATCACTTATCCGACCTCCAAAAATGACTTTGCCCAACAATTGAAATGACTTTGCCAACCACTGTTAATCACTTATCCGACTTCCAAAAATGACTTTGCCTAACAATTGTAATGACTTTGCCAGCCACTGTTCATCCTTTATCCGACCCCTAAAAATGACTTTGCCCAACAATTGAAATGACTTTGCCCACCACCGGTAATCCCTTTCCGCCCTCTAAAAATGACTTTGCCAAACAATTGTAATGACTTTGCCAACCACTGGTAATGACTTTTCCAGCCACTGTTCATCCCTTATCCGACCTCCAAAAATGACTTTGCCCAACAATTGAAATGACTTTGCCCACCACTGGTAATCCCTTTCCGCCGTCTAAAAATGACTTTGCCATCCACTGGGAATGACTTTTCCAACCACTGTTAATCACTTATCCGACCTCCAAAAATGACTTTGCCAAACCACTGGTAATGACTTTGCCAACCACTGTTAATCACTTATCCGACCTCTAAAAATGACTTTGCCCAACAATTGTAGTGACTTTGCCAACCACTGATAATGACTTTTCCAGCCACTGTTCATCCCTTATCCGACCTCTAAAAATGACTTAGCCCAACTATTGAAATGACTTTGCCAACCACTGTTATTCACTTATCCGACCTCTAAAAATGACTTTGCCATCCACTGGGAATGACTTTGCCAACCACTGTTAATCACTTATCCGACCTCTTAAAATGACTTTGCCCAACAATTGTAGTGACTTTGCCAACCACTGGTAATGACTTTTCCAACCACTGTACATCCCTTATCCGACCTCTAAAAATGACTTTGCCAAACAATTGTAATGACTTTGCCAACCACTGTTAATCACTTATCCGACCTCTTAAAATGACTTTGCCCAACAATTGTAGTGACTTTGCCAACCACTGGTAATGACTTTTCCAACCACTGTACATCCCTTATCCGACCTCTAAAAATGACTTTGCCAAACAATTGTAATGACTTTGCCAACCACTGTTAATCACTTATCCGACCTCGAAAAATGATTTTGCCCAACAATTGAAATGACTTTGCCCACCACTGGTAATCCCTTTCCGCCCTCTAAAAATGACTTTGCCAAACAATTATAATGACTTTGCCAACCACTGGTAATGACTTTGCCGACCACTGTTAATCACTTATCCGACCTCGAAAAATGATTTTGCCCAACAATTGAAATGACTTTGCCCACCACTGGTAATCCCTTTCCGCCCTCTAAAAATGACTTTGCCAAACAATTGTAATGACTTTGCCAACCACTGTTAATCAATTATCCGACCTCGAAAAATGATTTTGCCCAACAATTGAAATGACTTTGCACACCACTGGAAATCCCTTTCCGCCCTCTCAAAATGACTTTGCCAAACAATTGTAATGACTTTGCCAGCCACTGGTAATGACTTTGCCAACCACTGTTAATCACTTATCCGACCTCTAAAAATGACTTTTCCCAGCAATTTTAATGACTTTGCAAACCACTGTTAATCACTTATCCGACCTCCAAAAATGACTTTGCCCAACAATTGTAATGACTTTGCCGACCACTGTTTACCACTTATCCGACCTCGAAAAATGATTTTGCCCAACAATCGAAATGACTTTGCCCACCACTGGTAATCCCTTTCCGCCTTCTAAAAATGACTTTGCCAAACAATTGTAATGACTTTGCCAACCACAGTTAATCACTTATCCGACCTCCAAAAATGACTTTGCCCAACAATTGAAATGACTTTGCCAACCACTGTTAATCACTTATCCGACTTCCAAAAATGACTTTGCCTAACAATTGTAATGACTTTTCCAACCACTGGTAATGACTTTGCCAGCCACTGTTCATCCTTTATCCGACCCCTAAAAATGACTTTGCCCAACAATTGAAATGACTTTGCCCACCACCGGTAATCCCTTTCCGCCCTCTAAAAATGACTTTGCCAAACAATTGTAATGACTTTGCCATCCACTGGTAATGACTTTGCCAACCACTGGTTATCACTTATCCGACCTCGAAAAATGATTTTGCCCAACAATTGAAATGACTTTGCCCACCACTGGTAAACCCTTTCCGCCTTCTAAAAATGACTTTGCCAAACAATTGTAATGACTTTGCCAACCACAGTTAATCACTTATCCGACCTCCAAAAATGACTTTGCCCAACAATTGAAATGACTTTGCCAACCACTGTTAATCACTTATCCGACTTCCAAAAATGACTTTGCCTAACAATTGTAATGACTTTGTCAACCACTGGTAATGACTTTGCCAGCCACTGTTCATCCTTTATCCGACCCCTAAAAATGACTTTGCCCAACAATTGTAATGACTTTGCCCACCACTGGTTATCACTTTTCCGACCTCTAAAAATGACTCTGCCAAACAATTGTAATGACTTTGCCCACCACCGGTAATCCCTTTCCGCCCTCTAAAAATGACTTTGCCAAACAATTGTAATGACTTTGCCATCCACTGGTAATGACTTTGCCAACCACTGTTTATCACTTATCCGACCTCCAAAAATGACTTTGCCCAACAATTGTAATGACATTGCCAACTACTGTTAATCACTTAGCCGACCTCCAAAAATTACTTTGCCAAACAAAAGTAATGACTTTGCCATCAACTGGTAATGACTTTGCCAGCCACTGTTAATCACTTATCCGACCTCGAAAAATGATTTTGCCCAACAATTGAAATGGCTTTGCCAACCACTGGTAATGACTTTGCCGACCACTTTTAATTCATAATCCGACCTCCAAAAATGAATTTGCGCAACAATTGTATTGACTTTGCCAACCACTGGTAATGACTTTAGCCACCACTGATTATCACTTATCAGACATCTAAAAATGCCTTTGCCAAACAATTGTAATGACTTTGCCAACCACTGTTAATCACTTATCCGACCTCCAAAAATGACTTTGCCCAACAATTGTAATGACTTTGCCAGCCACTGTTAATCACTTATCCGACCTCGAAAAATGATTTTGCCCAACAATTGAAATGGCTTTGCAAACCACTGGTAATGACTTTGCCAACCACTGTTTATCACTTATCCGACCTCCAAAAATGACTTTGCCCATCAATTGTAATGACTTTGCCAACCACTGTTAATCACTTAGCCGACCTCCAAAAATTACTTTGCCAAACAAAAGTAATGACTTTGCCATCAACTGGTAATGACTTTGCCAGCCACTGTTAATCACTTATCCGACCACGAAAAATGATTTTGCCCAACAATTGAAATGACTTTGCCGATCACTGTTAATCACTTTTCCGACCTCGAAAAATGATTTTGCATAACAATTGTAATGACTTTGCCAACCACTGTTAATCACTTATCCGACCTCTAAAATTGACTTTTTCCAAAAATTTTAATGACTTTGCCAACCACTGTTAATCACTTATCCGACCTCCAAAAATGACTTTGCCCAACAATTGTAATGACTTTGCCGATCACTGTTAATCACTGTTCCGACCTCGAAAAATGATTTTGCATAACAATTGTAATGATTTTGCCAACCACTGTTAATCACATATCCGACCTCTAAAAATGACTTTGCCCAACAACTGTAATGACTTTGCCAGCCACTGTTAATCACTTAGCCGACCTCCAAAAATTTTTTTGCCAAACAAAAGTAATGACTTTGCCATCAACTGGTAATGACTTTGCCAGCCACTGTTAATCACTTTTCCGACTTCGAAAATTGATTTTGCCCAACAATTGAAATGGCTTTGCCAACCACTGGTAATGACTTTGCCAAACACTGTTTATCACTTATCAGACCTCCAAAAATGACTTTGCCCAACAACTGTAATGACTTTGCCAACCACTGTTCATCCCTTATCCGACCTCCAAAAATGACTTTGCCCAACAATTGAAATGACTTTGCCCACCACTGGTAATCCCTTTCCGCCGTCTAAAAATGACTTTGCCATCCACTGGGAATGACTTTTCCAACCACTGTTAATCACTTATCCGACCTCCAAAAATGACTTTGCCAAACCACTGGTAATGACTTTGCCAACCACTGTTAATCACTTATCCGACCTCTAAAAATGACTTTGCCCAACAATTGTAGTGACTTTGCCAACCACTGATAATGACTTTTCCAGCCACTGTTCATCCCTTATCCGACCTCTAAAAATGACTTAGCCCAACTATTGAAATGACTTTGCCAACCACTGTTATTCACTTATCCGACCTCTAAAAATGACTTTGCCATCCACTGGGAATGACTTTGCCAACCACTGTTAATCACTTATCCGACCTCTTAAAATGACTTTGCCCAACAATTGTAGTGACTTTGCCAACCACTGGTAATGACTTTTCCAACCACTGTACATCCCTTATCCGACCTCTAAAAATGACTTTGCCAAACAATTGTAATGACTTTGCCAACCACTGTTAATCACTTATCCGACCTCTTAAAATGACTTTGCCCAACAATTGTAGTGACTTTGCCAACCACTGGTAATGACTTTTCCAACCACTGTACATCCCTTATCCGACCTCTAAAAATGACTTTGCCAAACAATTGTAATGACTTTGCCAACCACTGTTAATCACTTATCCGACCTCGAAAAATGATTTTGCCCAACAATTGAAATGACTTTGCCCACCACTGGTAATCCCTTTCCGCCCTCTAAAAATGACTTTGCCAAACAATTATAATGACTTTGCCAACCACTGGTAATGACTTTGCCGACCACTGTTAATCACTTATCCGACCTCGAAAAATGATTTTGCCCAACAATTGAAATGACTTTGCCCACCACTGGTAATCCCTTTCCGCCCTCTAAAAATGACTTTGCCAAACAATTGTAATGACTTTGCCAACCACTGTTAATCAATTATCCGACCTCGAAAAATGATTTTGCCCAACAATTGAAATGACTTTGCACACCACTGGAAATCCCTTTCCGCCCTCTCAAAATGACTTTGCCAAACAATTGTAATGACTTTGCCAGCCACTGGTAATGACTTTGCCAACCACTGTTAATCACTTATCCGACCTCTAAAAATGACTTTTCCCAGCAATTTTAATGACTTTGCAAACCACTGTTAATCACTTATCCGACCTCCAAAAATGACTTTGCCCAACAATTGTAATGACTTTGCCGACCACTGTTTACCACTTATCCGACCTCGAAAAATGATTTTGCCCAACAATCGAAATGACTTTGCCCACCACTGGTAATCCCTTTCCGCCTTCTAAAAATGACTTTGCCAAACAATTGTAATGACTTTGCCAACCACAGTTAATCACTTATCCGACCTCCAAAAATGACTTTGCCCAACAATTGAAATGACTTTGCCAACCACTGTTAATCACTTATCCGACTTCCAAAAATGACTTTGCCTAACAATTGTAATGACTTTTCCAACCACTGGTAATGACTTTGCCAGCCACTGTTCATCCTTTATCCGACCCCTAAAAATGACTTTGCCCAACAATTGAAATGACTTTGCCCACCACCGGTAATCCCTTTCCGCCCTCTAAAAATGACTTTGCCAAACAATTGTAATGACTTTGCCATCCACTGGTAATGACTTTCCGCCCTCTAAAAATGACTTTGCCAAACAATTGTAATGACTTTGCCATCCACTGGTAATGACTTTGCCAACCACTGTTTATCACTTATCCGACCTCCAAAAATGACTTTGCCCAACAATTGTAATGACATTGCCAACTACTGTTAATCACTTAGCCGACCTCCAAAAATTACTTTGCCAAACAAAAGTAATGACTTTGCCATCAACTGGTAATGACTTTGCCAGCCACTGTTAATCACTTATCCGACCTCGAAAAATGATTTTGCCCAACAATTGAAATGGCTTTGCCAACCACTGGTAATGACTTTGCCGACCACTTTTAATTCATAATCCGACCTCCAAAAATGAATTTGCGCAACAATTGTATTGACTTTGCCAACCACTGGTAATGACTTTAGCCACCACTGATTATCACTTATCAGACATCTAAAAATGCCTTTGCCAAACAATTGTAATGACTTTGCCAACCACTGTTAATCACTTATCCGACCTCCAAAAATGACTTTGCCCAACAATTGTAATGACTTTGCCAGCCACTGTTAATCACTTATCCGACCTCGAAAAATGATTTTGCCCAACAATTGAAATGGCTTTGCAAACCACTGGTAATGACTTTGCCAACCACTGTTTATCACTTATCCGACCTCCAAAAATGACTTTGCCCATCAATTGTAATGACTTTGCCAACCACTGTTAATCACTTAGCCGACCTCCAAAAATTACTTTGCCAAACAAAAGTAATGACTTTGCCATCAACTGGTAATGACTTTGCCAGCCACTGTTAATCACTTATCCGACCACGAAAAATGATTTTGCCCAACAATTGAAATGACTTTGCCGATCACTGTTAATCACTTTTCCGACCTCGAAAAATGATTTTGCATAACAATTGTAATGACTTTGCCAACCACTGTTAATCACTTATCCGACCTCTAAAATTGACTTTTTCCAAAAATTTTAATGACTTTGCCAACCACTGTTAATCACTTATCCGACCTCCAAAAATGACTTTGCCCAACAATTGTAATGACTTTGCCGATCACTGTTAATCACTGTTCCGACCTCGAAAAATGATTTTGCATAACAATTGTAATGATTTTGCCAACCACTGTTAATCACATATCCGACCTCTAAAAATGACTTTGCCCAACAACTGTAATGACTTTGCCAGCCACTGTTAATCACTTAGCCGACCTCCAAAAATTTTTTTGCCAAACAAAAGTAATGACTTTGCCATCAACTGGTAATGACTTTGCCAGCCACTGTTAATCACTTTTCCGACTTCGAAAATTGATTTTGCATAACAATTGTAATGACTTTGCCATCAACTGGTAATGACTTTGCCAGCCACTGTTAATCACTTATCCGACCTCGAAAAATGATTTTGCCCAACAATTGAAATGGCTTTGCCAACCACTGGTAATGACTTTGCCAAACACTGTTTATCACTTATCAGACCTCCAAAAATGACTTTGCCCAACAACTGTAATGACTTTGCCAACCACTGTTAATCACTTAGCCGACCTCCAAAAATTACTTTGCCAAACAAAAGTAATGACTTTGCCATCAACTGGTAATGACTTTGCCAGCCACTGTTAATCACTTATCCGACCTCGAAAAATGATTTTGCCCAACAATTGAAATGGCTTTGCCAACCACTGGTAATGACTTGCCAAACACTGTTTATCACTTATCATACCTCCAAAAATGACTTTGCCCAACAACTGTAATGACTTTGCCAACCACTGTTAATCACTTAGCCGACCTCCAAAAATTACTTTGCCTAACAAAAGTAATGACTTTGCCATCAACTGGTAATGACTTTGCCAGCCATTGTTAATCACTTATCCGACCTCGAAAAATGATTTTGCCCAACAATTGAAATGACTTTGCCGATCACTGTTAATCACTGTTCCGACCTCGAAAAATGATTTTGCATAACAATTGTAATGATTTTGCCAACCACTGTTAATCACATATCCGACCTCTAAAAATGACTTTGCCCAACAACTGTAATGACTTTGCCAGCCACTGTTAATCACTTAGCCGACCTCCAAAAATTTTTTTGCCAAACAAAAGTAATGACTTTGCCATCAACTGGTAATGACTTTGCCAGCCACTGTTAATCACTTTTCCGACTTCGAAAATTGATTTTGCATAACAATTGTAATGACTTTGCCATCAACTGGTAATGACTTTGCCAGCCACTGTTAATCACTTATCCGACCTCGAAAAATGATTTTGCCCAACAATTGAAATGGCTTTGCCAACCACTGGTAATGACTTTGCCAAACACTGTTTATCACTTATCAGACCTCCAAAAATGACTTTGCCCAACAACTGTAATGACTTTGCCAACCACTGTTAATCACTTAGCCGACCTCCAAAAATTACTTTGCCAAACAAAAGTAATGACTTTGCCATCAACTGGTAATGACTTTGCCAGCCACTGTTAATCACTTATCCGACCTCGAAAAATGATTTTGCCCAACAATTGAAATGGCTTTGCCAACCACTGGTAATGACTTGCCAAACACTGTTTATCACTTATCATACCTCCAAAAATGACTTTGCCCAACAACTGTAATGACTTTGCCAACCACTGTTAATCACTTAGCCGACCTCCAAAAATTACTTTGCCTAACAAAAGTAATGACTTTGCCATCAACTGGTAATGACTTTGCCAGCCATTGTTAATCACTTATCCGACCTCGAAAAATGATTTTGCCCAACAATTGAAATGACTTTGCCGATCACTGTTAATCACTTTTCCGACCTCGAAAATTGATTTTGCATAACAATTGTAATGATTTTGCCAACCACTGTTAATCACATATCCGACCTCTAAAAATGACTTTGCCCAACGATTGTAATGACTTTGCCAACCACTGTTAATCACCTAGCCGACCTCCAAAAATTACTTTGCCAAACAAAAGTAATGACTATGCCATCAACTGGTAATGACTTTGCCCACCACTGGTTATCACTTATCCGACCTCTAAAAATGATTTTGCCCAACAATTGAAATGGCCTTGCCATCCACTGGTAATGACTTAGCCAACCATTGTTTATCACTTATCCGACCTCCAAAAATGACTTTGCCCAACAATTGTAATGACTTTGCCAACCACTGTTAATCACTTAGCCGACCTCCAAAAATTACTTTGCCAAACAAAAGTAATGACTTTGCAATCAACTGGTAATGACTTTACCAGCCACTGTTAATCACTTATCCGATCTCGAAAAATGATTTTGCCCAACAATTGAAATGGCTTTGCCAACCACTGGTAATGACTTTGCCGACCACTTTTAATTCATAATCCGACCTCCAAAAATGAATTTGCGCAACAATTGTAATGAATTTGCCAACCACTGGTAATGACTTATCCGACCTCCAAAAATGACTTTGCCCAACAATTGTAATGACTTTGCCAAACAATTGTAATGACTTTGCCAAACAATTGTAATGACTTTGCCAACCACTGTTAATCACTTATCCGACCTCTAAAATTGACTTTTCCCAAAAATTTTAATGACTTTGCCAACCACTGTTAATCACTTATCCGACCTCCAAAAATGACTTTGCCCAACAATTTTAATGACTTTGCCGATCACTGATAATCACATATCCGACCTCTAAAAATGATTTTGCCCAACAATTGAAATGACTCTGCCCACCACTGGTAATGACTTTTCCAGCCACTGTTCATCCCTTATCCGACCTCTAAAAATGACTTTGCCCAACAATTGTAATGACTTTGCCCACCACTGGTTATCACTTATCCGACCTCTAAAAATGATTTTGCCCAACAATTGAAATGACTTTGCCCACCACTGGTAATCCCTTTCAGCCCTGTAAAAATGACTTTGCCAAACAATTGTAATGACTTTGCCATCCACTGGTAATGACTTTGCCAACCACTGGTAATGACTTTGCCGACCACTGTTTATCACTTATCCGACCTCCAAAAATGACTTTGCCCAACAATTGTAATGACTTTGCCAACCACTGTTAATCACTTAGCCGACCTCCAAAAATTACTTTGCCAAACAAAAGTAATGACTTTGCAATCAACTGGTAATGACTTTGCCAGCCACTGTTAATCACTTATCCGATCTCGAAAAATGATTTTGCCCAACAATTGAAATGGCTTTTCCTACCACTGGTAATGACTTTGCCGACCACTTTTAATTCATAATCCGACCTCCAAAAATGAATTTGCGCAACAATTGTAATGACTTTGCCAACCACTGGTAATGACTTTAGCCACCACTGATTATCACTTATCCAACATCTAAAAATGCCTTTACCAAACAATTGTAATGACTTTGCCAAACAATTGAAATGACTTTGCCAACCACTGTTAATCACTTATCCGACCTCTAAAATTGACTTTTCCCAAAAATTTTAATGACTTTGCCAACCACTGTTAATCACTTATCCGACCTCCAAAAATGACTTTGCCCAACAATTGTAATGACTTTGCCGATCACTGTTAATCACTTTTCCGACCTCGAAAAATGATTTTGCATAACAATTGTAATGATTTTGCCAACCACTGTTAATCACATATCCGACCTCTAAAAATGATTTTGCCCAACAATTGAAATGACTCTGCCCACCACTGGTAATGACTTTTCCAGCCACTGTTCATCCCTTATCCGACCTCTAAAAATGACTTTGCCCAACAATTGTAATGACTTTGCCCACCACTGGTTATCACTTATCCGACCTCTAAAAATGATTTTGCCCAACAATTGAAATGACTTTGCCCACCACTGGTAATCCCTTTCCGCCCTCTAAAAATGACTTTGCCAAACAATTGTAATGACTTTGCCATCCACAGGTAATGACTTAGCCAACCACTGGTAATGACTTTGCCGACCACTGTTAATCACTTATCCGACCTCGAAAAATGATTTTGCCCAACAATTGAAATGACTTTGCCAACCACTGTTAATCACTTATCCGACCACTAAAATTGACTTTTCCCCAAAAATTTTAATGACTTTGCCAACCACTGTTAATCACTTATCCGACCTCCAAAAATGACTTTGCCCAACAATTGTAATGACTTTGCCGATCACTGTTAGTCACTTTTCCGACCTCGAAAAATGATTTTGCATAACAATTGTAATGATTTTGCCAACCACTGTTAATCACATATCCAACCTCTAAAAATGATTTTGCCCAACAATTGAAATGACTCTGCCCATCACTGGTAATGACTTTTCCAGCCACTGTTCATCCCTTATCCGACCTCTAAAAATGACTTTGCCCAACAATTGTAAAGACTTTGCCCACCACTGGTTATCACTTATCCCACCTATAAAAATGATTTTGCCCAACAATTGAAATGACTCTGCCCACCACTGGTAATCCCTTTCCGCCCTCTAAAAATGACTTTGCCAAACAATTGTAATGACTTTGCCATCCACTGGGAATGACTTTGCCAACCACTGTTAATCACTTATCCGACCTCGAAAAATGATTTTGCCCAACAATTGAAATGACTCTGCCCACCACTGGTAATGACTTTTCCAGCCACTGTTCATCCCTTATCCGACCTCTAAAAATGACTTTGCCCAACAATTGTAATGACTTTGCCCACCACTGGTTATCACTTATCCGACCTCTAAAAATGATTTTGCCCAACAATTGAAATGACTTTGCCCACCACTGGTAATCCCTTTCCGCCCTCTAAAAATGACTTTGCCAAACAATTGAAATGACTTTGCCATCCACTGGTAATGACTTTGCCAACCACTGGTAATGACTTTGCCGACCACTGTTAATCACTTATCCGACCTCGAAAAATGATTTTGCCCAACAATTGAAATGACTTTGCCCACCACTGGTAATCCCTTTCCGTCCTCTAAAAATGACTTTGCCAAACAATTGTAATGACTTTGCAAACCACTGTTAATCACTTATCCGACCTCGAAAAATGATTTTGCCCAACAATTGAAATGGCTTTGCCAACCACTGGTAATGACTTTGCCGACCACTTTTAATTCATAATCCGACCTCCAAAAATGAATTTGCGCAACAATTGTAATGACTTTGCCAACCACTGGTAATGACTTTAGCCACCACTGATTATCACTTATCCGACATCTAAAAATGCCTTTGCCAAACAATTGTAATGACTTTGCCAACCACTGTTAATCACTTATCCGACCTCTAAAATTGACTTTTCCCAACAATTGTAATGACTTTGCCGATCACTGTTAATCACTTTTTCGACCTCGAAAAATGATTTTGCATAACAATTGTAATGATTTTGCCAACCACTGTTAATCACATATCCGACCTCTAAAAATGACTTTGCCATCCACTGGGAATGACTTTGCCAACCACTGTTAATCACTTATCCGACCTCGAAAAATGATTTTGCCCAACAATTGAAATGGCTTTGCCAACCACTGGTAATGACTTTGCCGACCACTTTTAATTCATAATCCGACCTCCAAAAATGAATTTGCGCAACAATTGTATTGACTTTGCCAACCACTGGTAATGACTTTAGCCACCACTGATTATCACTTATCAGACATCTAAAAATGCCTTTGCCAAACAATTGTAATGACTTTGCCAACCACTGTTAATCACTTATCCGACCTCCAAAAATGACTTTGCCCAACAATTGTAATGACTTTGCCAGCCACTGTTAATCACTTATCCGACCTCGAAAAATGATTTTGCCCAACAATTGAAATGGCTTTGCAAACCACTGGTAATGACTTTGCCAACCACTGTTTATCACTTATCCGACCTCCAAAAATGACTTTGCCCATCAATTGTAATGACTTTGCTAACCACTGTTAATCACTTAGCCGACCTCCAAAAATTACTTTGCCAAACAAAAGTAATGACTTTGCCATCAACTGGTAATGACTTTGCCAGCCACTGTTAATCACTTATCCGACCACGAAAAATGATTTTGCCCAACAATTGAAATGACTTTGCCGATCACTGTTAATCACTTTTCCGACCTCGAAAAATGATTTTGCATAACAATTGTAATGACTTTGCCAACCACTGTTAATCACTTATCCGACCTCTAAAATTGACTTTTTCCAAAAATTTTAATGACTTTGCCAACCACTGTTAATCACTTATCCGACCTCCAAAAATGACTTTGCCCAACAATTGTAATGACTTTGCCGATCACTGTTAATCACTGTTCCGACCTCGAAAAATGATTTTGCATAACAATTGTAATGATTTTGCCAACCACTGTTAATCACATATCCGACCTCTAAAAATGACTTTGCCCAACAACTGTAATGACTTTGCCAGCCACTGTTAATCACTTAGCCGACCTCCAAAAATTTTTTTGCCAAACAAAAGTAATGACTTTGCCATCAACTGGTAATGACTTTGCCAGCCACTGTTAATCACTTTTCCGACTTCGAAAATTGATTTTGCATAACAATTGTAATGACTTTGCCATCAACTGGGAATGACTTTGCCAGCCACTGTTAATCACTTATCCGACCTCGAAAAATGATTTTGCCCAACAATTGAAATGGCTTTGCCAACCACTGGTAATGACTTTGCCAAACACTGTTTATCACTTATCAGACCTCCAAAAATGACTTTGCCCAACAACTGTAATGACTTTGCCAACCACTGTTAATCACTTAGCCGACCTCCAAAAATTACTTTGCCAAACAAAAGTAATGACTTTGCCATCAACTGGTAATGACTTTGCCAGCCACTGTTAATCACTTATCCGACCTCGAAAAATGATTTTGCCCAACAATTGAAATGGCTTTGCCAACCACTGGTAATGACTTTGCCAAACACTGTTTATCACTTATCAGACCTCAAAAAATGACTTTGCCCAACAACTGTAATGACTTTGCCAACCATTGTTAATCACTTAGCCGACCTCCAAAAATTACTTTGCCTAACAAAAGTAATGACTTTGCCATCAACTGGTAATGACTTTGCCAGCCATTGTTAATCACTTATCCGACCTCGAAAAATGATTTTGCCCAACAATTGAAATGACTTTGCCGATCACTGTTAATCACTTTTCCGACCTCGAAAATTGATTTTGCATAACAATTGTAATGATTTTGCCAACCACTGTTAATCACATATCCGACCTCTAAAAATGACTTTGCCCAACAATTGTAATGACTTTGCCAACCACTGTTAATCACTTAGCCGACCTCCAAAAATTACTTTGCCAAACAAAAGTAATGACTATGCCATCAACTGGTAATGACTTTGCCCACCACTGGTTATCACTTATCCGACCTCTAAAAATGATTTTGCCCAACAATTGAAATGGCCTTGCCATCCACTGGTAATGACTTTGCCAACCATTGTTTATCACTTATCCGACCTCCAAAAATGACTTTGCCCAACAATTGTAATGACTTTGCCAACCACTGTTAATCACTTAGCCGACCTCCAAAAATTACTTTGCCAAACAAAAGTGATGACTTTGCAATCAACTGGTAATGACTTTACCAGCCACTGTTAATCACTTATCCGATCTCGAAAAATGATTTTGCCCAACAATTGAAATGGCTTTGCCAACCACTGGTAATGACTTTGCCGACCACTTTTAATTCATAATCCGACCTCCAAAAATGAATTTGCGCAACAATTGTAATGACTTTGCCAACCACTGGTAATGACTTATCCGACCTCCAAAAATGACTTTGCCCAACAATTGTAATGACTTTGCCAAACAATTGTAATGACTTTGCCAAACAATTGTAATGACTTTGCCAACCACTGTTAATCACTTATCCGACCTCTAAAATTGACTTTTCCCAAAAATTTTAATGACTTTGCCAACCACTGTTAATCACTTATCCGACCTCCAAAAATGACTTTGCCCAACAATTTTAATGACTTTGCCGATCACTGTTAATCACTTTTCCGACCTCGAAAAATGATTTTGCATAACAATTGTAATGATTTTGCCAACCACTGATAATCACATATCCGACCTCTAAAAATGATTTTGCCCAACAATTGAAATGACTCTGCCCACCACTGGTAATGACTTTTCCAGCCACTGTTCATCCCTTATCCGACCTCTAAAAATGACTTTGCCCAACAATTGTAATGACTTTGCCCACCACTGGTTATCACTTATCCGACCTCTAAAAATGAATTTGCCCAACAATTGAAATGACTTTGCCCACCACTGGTAATCCCTTTCAGCCCTCTAAAAATGACTTTGCCAAACAATTGTAATGACTTTGCCATCCACTGGTAATGACTTTGCCAACCACTGGTAATGACTTTGCCGACCACTGTTTATCACTTATCCGACCTCCAAAAATGACTTTGCCCAACAATTGTAATGACTTTGCCAACCACTGTTAATCACTTAGCCGACCTCCAAAAATTACTTTGCCAAACAAAAGTAATGACTTTGCAATCAACTGGTAATGACTTTGCCAGCCACTGTTAATTCATAATCCGACCTCCAAAAATGAATTTGCGCAACAATTGTAATGACTTTGCCAACCACTGGTAATGACTTTAGCCACCACTGATTATCACTTATCCAACATCTAAAAATGCCTTTACCAAACAATTGTAATGACTTTGCCAAACAATTGAAATGACTTTGCCAACCACTGTTAATCACTTATCCGACCTCTAAAATTGACTTTTCCCAAAAATTTTAATGACTTTGCCAACCACTGTTAATCACTTATCCGACCTCCAAAAATGACTTTGCCCAACAATTGTAATGACTTTGCCGATCACTGTTAATCACATATCCGACCTCTAAAAATGACTTTGCCATCCACTGGGAATGACTTTGCCAACCACTGTTAATCACTTATCCGACCTCGAAAAATGATTTTGCCCAGCAATTGAAATGACTTTGCCCACCACTGGTTTTCACTTATCCGACCTCTAAAAATGATTTTGCCCAACAATTGAAATTACTTTGCCCACCACTGGTAATCCCTTTCCGCCCTCTAAAAATGACTTTGCCAAACAATTGTAATGATTTTGCCATCCACTGGTAATGACTTAGCCAACCACTGGTAATGACTTTGCCGACCACTGTTAATCACTTATCCGACCTCGAAAAATGATTTTGCCCAACAATTGAAATGACTTTGCCAACCACTGTTAATCACTTATCCGACCACTAAAATTGACTTTTCCCCAAAAATTTTAATGACTTTGCCAACCACTGTTAATCACTTATCCGACCTCCAAAAATGACTTTGCCCAACAATTGTAATGACTTTGCCGATCACTGTTAGTCACTTTTCCGACCTCGAAAAATGATTTTGCATAACAATTGTAATGATTTTGCCAACCACTGTTAATCACATATCCAACCTCTAAAAATGATTTTGCCCAACAATTGAAATGACTCTGCCCATCACTGGTAATGACTTTTCCAGCCACTGTTCATCCCTTATCCGACCTCTAAAAATGACTTTGCCCAACAATTGTAAAGACTTTGCCCACCACTGGTTATCACTTATCCCACCTATAAAAATGATTTTGCCCAACAATTGAAATGACTCTGCCCACCACTGGTAATCCCTTTCCGCCCTCTAAAAATGACTTTGCCAAACAATTGAAATGACTCTGCCCACCACTGGTAATGACTTTTCCAGCCACTGTTCATCCCTTATCCGACCTCTAAAAATGACTTTGCCCAACAATTGAAATGACTTTGCCCACCACTGGTTATCACTTATCCGACCTCTAAAAATGATTTTGCCCAACAATTGAAATGACTTTGCCCACCACTGGTAATCCCTTTCCGCCCTCTAAAAATGACTTTGCCAAACAATTGAAATGACTTTGCCATCCACTGGTAATGACTTTGCCAACCACTGGTAATGACTTTGCCGACCACTGTTAATCACTTATCCGACCTCGAAAAATGATTTTGCCCAACAATTGAAATGACTTTGCCCACCACTTTTAATTCATAATCCGACCTCCAAAAATGAATTTGCGCAACAATTGTAATGACTTTGCCAACCACTGGTAATGACTTTAGCCACCACTGATTATCACTTATCCGACATCTAAAAATGCCTTTGCCAAACAATTGTAATGACTTTGCCAACCACTGTTAATCACTAATCCGACCTCTAAAATTGACTTTTCCCAACAATTGTAATGACTTTGCCGATCACTGTTAATCACTTTTCCGACCTCGAAAAATGATTTTGCATAACAATTGTAATGATTTTGCCAACCACTGTTAATCACATATCCGACCTCTAAAAATGACTTTGCCATCCACTGGGAATGACTTTGCCAACCACTGTTAATCACTTATCCGACCTCGAAAAATGATTTTGCCCAGCAATTGAAATGACTTTGCCCACCACTGGTTTTCACTTATCCGACCTCTAAAAATGATTTTGCCCAACAATTGAAATTACTTTGCCCACCACTGGTAATCCCTTTCCGCCCTCTAAAAATGACTTTGCCAAACAATTGTAATGATTTTGCCATCCACTGGTAATGACTTTGCCAACCACTGGTAATGACTTTGCCGACCACTGTTAATCACTTATCCGACCTCGAAAAATGATTTTGCTCGACAATTGAAATGACTTTGCCCACCAGTGGTAATCCCTTTCCGCCCTCTAAAAATTTCTTTTACCAAACAATTGTAATGACTTTGCCAACCACTGTTAATCACTTTGCCAACCACTGGTAATGACTTCTCCGACCACTGTTAATCACTTATCCGACCTCGAAAAATGACTTTGCCCAACAATTGAAATGACTTTGCCAACCACTGGTAATGACTTTGCCAGCCACTGTTCATCCTTAATCCGACCTCTAAAAATGACTTTGCTCAACAATTGTAATGACTTTGCCCACCACTGGTTATCACTTATCAGACCTTTAAAAATGACTCTGCCAAACAATTGTAATGATTTTGCCATCCACTGGTAATGACTTTGCCAACCACTGGTAATGACTTTGCCGACCACTGTTAATCACTTATCCGACCTCGAAAAATGATTTTGCCCAACAATTGAAATGACTTTGCCCACCACTGGTAATCCCTTTCCGCCCTCTAAAAATTTCTTTTACCAAACAATTGTAATGACTTTGCCAACCACTGTTAATCACTTATCCGACCTCGAAAAATGACTTTGCCCAACAATTGAAATGACTTTGCCAACCACTGGTAATGACTTTGCCAGCCACTGTTCATCCTTTATCCGACCTCTAAAAATGACTTTGCTCAACAATTGTAATGACTTTGCCCACCACTGTTAATCACTTATCCGACCTCGAAAAATGATTTTGCCCAGCAATTGAAATGACTTTGCCAACAACTGTGAAACACTTATCCGACCTCTAAAAATGACTTTTCCCAACAATTTTAATGACTTAGCTAACCCATGTAAATCACTTATCCGACCTCTAAAAATGTCTTTGCCATCCACTGGTAATGACTTTGCCAACCACTGTTAATCACTTATCCGACCATTAAAAATGACTTTTCCCAACAATTGTAATGACTTTGCCAACCACTGTTTATCACTTATCCGACCTCCAAAAAAGACTTTGCCCAACAATTGTAATGACTTTGCCAACCACTGTTAATCACATAGCCGACCTCAAAAAATTACTTTGCCAAACAAAAGTAATGACTTTGCCATCAACTGGTAATGACTTTGCCAGCCACTGTTAATCACTTATCCGACCTCGAAAAATGATTTTGCCCAACAATTGAAATGGCTTTGCCAACCACCTTTAATTACTAATCCGACCTCTTAAAATATCTTTGCCCAACAATTGTAATGACTTTGCTAACCCATGTAAATCACTTATCCGACCTCTAAAAATGTCTTCGCCATCCACTGGTAATGACTTTGCCAACCACTGTTAATCACTTATCCGACCTCTAAAAATGACTTTTCCCAACAATTGTAATGACTTTGCCAACCACTGTTTATCACTTATCCGACCTCTAAAAATGTCTTTGCCATCAACTGGTAATGACTTTGCCAGCCACTGTTAATCACTTATCCGACCTCGAAAAATGATTTTGCCCAACAATTGAAATGGCTTTGCCAACCACTGGTAATGACTTTGCCGACCACTTTTAATTCATAATCCGACCTCCAAAAATGAATTTGCGCAACAATTGTAATGACTTTGCCAACCACTGGTAATGACTTTAGCCACCACTGATTATCACTTATCCGACATCTAAAAATGCCTTTGCCAAGCAATTGTAATGACTTTGCCAAACAATTGTAATGACTTTGCCAACCACTGTTAATCACTTATCCGACCTCTAAAATTGACTTTTCCCAAAAATTTTAATAACTTTGCCAACCACTGTTAATCACTTATCCGACCTCCAAAAATGACTTTGCCCAACAATTGTAATGACTTTGCCGATCACTGTTAATCACTTTTCCAACCTCGAAAAATTATTTTGCATAACAATTGTAATGATTTTGCCAACCACTGTTAATCACATATCCGACATCTAAAAATGACTTTGTCATCCACTGGGAATGACTTTGCCAACCACTGTTAATCACTTATCCGACCTCGAAAAATTATTTTGCCCAACAATTGAAATGACTTTGCCCACCACTGGTAATCCCTTTCCGCCCTCTAAAAATGACTTTGCCAAACAATTGTAATGACTTTGCCATCCACTGGTAATGACTTTGCCAACCACTGTTAATCACTTATCCGACCTCCAAAAATGACTTTGCCCAACAATTGAAATGACTTTGCCGACAACTGTTAATCACTTATCCGACCTCGAAACATGATTTTGCCCGACAATTGAAATGACTTTGCCAACCACTGTTAATCACTTGTCCGACCTCTAAAAATGACTTTGCCAACCACTGTTAATCACTTATCCGACCTCTAAAAATGACTTTTCCCAACAATTTTAATGACTTTGCCGACCACTGTTAATCACTTATCCGAACTCGAAAAATGATTTTGCCCAACAATTTTAATGACTTTGCCAACCACTGTTAATCACTTATCCGACCCCTAAAAATGACTTTTCCATCCACTGGGAATGATTTTTTCAACCACTGTTAATCACTTATCCGACCTCTAAAAATGTCTTTGCCCAACAATTTAAATGACTTTGCCCACCACTGGTAATCCCTTTCCGCCCTCTAAAAATGACTTTGCTTAACAATTGTAATGACTTTGCCATCCGCTGGTAATGACTTTCCCAACCACTGTTTATCAATTATCCGACCTCGAAAAATGATTTTGCCCAGCAATTGAAACGACTTTGCCAGCAACTGTTAATCACTTTTCCGACCTCTAAAAATGACTTTGCCAAACAATTGTAATGACTTTGCCATCCACAGGTAATGACTTTGCCAACCACTGTTAATCACTTATCCGACCTCCAAAAATGACTTTGCTCAACAATTGTAATGACTTTGCCAACCACTGTTAATCACTTATCCGACCCCTAAAAATGACTTTGCCATCCACTGGGAATGACTTTGCCAACCACTGTTAATCACTAATCCGACCTCTAAAAATGACTTTGCCAAACAATTGTAATGACTTTGCCATCCACTGGTAATCACATATCCGACCACTAAAAATGACTTTGCCATCCACTGGGAATGACTTTGCCAACCACTGTTAATCACTTATCCGACCTCGAAAAATGATTTTGCCCAACAATTGAAATGACTTTGCCCACCACTGGTAATGACTTTTCCAGCCACTGTTCATCCCTTATCCGAGCTCTAAAAATGACTTTGCCCAACAATTGTAATGACTTTGCCCACCACTGGTTATCACTTATCCGACCTCTAAAAATGATTTTGCCCAACAATTGAAATTACTTAGCCCACCACTGGTAATCCCTTTCCGCCCTCTAAAAATGACTTTGCCAAACAATTGTAATGATTTTGCCATCCACTGGTAATGACTTTGCCAACCACTGGTAATGACTTTGGCGACCACTGTTAATCACTTATCCGACCTCGAAAAATGATTTTGCCCAACTATTGAAATGACTTTGCCAACCACTGGTAATCCCTTTCCGCCCTCTAAAAATTTCTTTTGCCAAACAACTGTAATGACTTTGCCAACCACTGTTAATCACTTATCCGAACTCGAAAAATGATTTTGCCCAACAATTGAAATGACTTTGCCCACCACTGGTAATCCCTTTCCGACCTCTCAAAATGACTTTGCCAAACAATTGTAATGACTTTGCCATCCACTGGTAATGACTTTGCCAACCACTGTTAATCACTTATCCGACCTCTAAAAATGACTTTTCCCAAAAATATTAATGACTTTGCCAACCACTGTTAATCACTTATCCGACCTCCAAAAATGACTTTGCCCAACAATTGTAATGACTTTGCCGACCACTGTTAATCACTTATCCGACCTCGAAAAATGATTTTGCCCGTCAATTGAAATGACTTTGCCAACCACTGTTAATCACTTGTCCGACCTCTAAAAATGAATTTGCCAAACAATTGTAATGACTTTGCCAACCACTGTTAATCATTTTTCCGACCTCTAAAAATGACTTTTCCCAACAATTTTAATGACTTTGCCGACCACTGTTAATCACTTATCCGAACTCGAAAAATGATTTTGCCCAACAATTTTAATGACTTTGCCAACCACTGTTAATCACTTATCCGACCCCTAAAAATGACTTTGCCATCCACTGGGAATGATTTTTCCAACCACTGTTAATCACTTATCCGACCTCTAAAAATGTCTTTGCTTAACAATTGTAATGACTTTGCCATCCACTGGTAATGACTTTCCCAACCACTGTTTATCAATTATCCGACCTCGAAAAATGATTTTGCCCAGCAATTGAAACGACTTTGCCAGCAACTGTTAATCACTTTTCCGACCTCTAAAAATGACTTTGCCAAACAATTGTAATGACTTTGCCATCCACTGGTAATGACTTTGCCAACCACTGTTAATCACTTATCCGACCTCCAAAAATGACTTTGCTCAACAATTGTAATGACTTTGCCAACCACTGTTAATCACTTATCCGACCCCTAAAAATGACTTTGCCATCCACTGGGAATGACTTTGCCAACCACTGTTAATCACTAATCCGACCTCTAAAAATGACTTTGCCCAACAATTGAAATGACTTTGCCCACCACTGGTTATCCCTTTCCGCACTCTAAAAATGACTTTGCCAAACAATTGTAATGACTTTGCCATCCACTGGTAATCACATATCCGACCACTAAAAATGACTTTGACATCCACTGGGAATGACTTTGCCAACCACTGTTAATCACTTATCCGACCTCGAAAAATGATTTTGCCCAACAATTGAAATGACTTTGCCCACCACTGGTAATGACTTTTCCAGCCACTGTTCATCCCTTATCCGAGCTCTAAAAATGACTTTGCCCAACAATTGTAATGACTTTGCCCACCACTGGTTATCACTTATCCGACCTCTAAAAATGATTTTGCCCAACAATTGAAATTACTTTGCCCACCACTGGTAATCCCTTTCCGCCCTCTAAAAATGACTTTGCCAAACAATTGTAATGATTTTGCCAACCACTGTTAATCACTTATCCGACCTCGAAAAATGATTTTGCCCAACAATTGAAATGACTTTGCTTACCACTGGTAATCCCTTTTTCGACCTCTCAAAATGACTTTGCCAAACAATTGTAATGACTTTGCCATCCACTGGTAATGACTTTGCCAACCACTGTTAATCACTTATCCGACCTCTAAAATTGACTTTTCCCAACAATTTTAATGACTTTGCCAACCACTGTTAATCACTTATCCGACCTCCAAAAATGACTTTGCCCAACAATTGTAATGACTTTGCCGACCACTGTTAACCACTTATCTGACCTCGAAAAATGATTTTGCCCAACGATTGAAATGACTTTGCCCACCACTTGCAATCCCTTTCCGCCTTCTAAAAATGACTTTGCCAAACAATTGTAATGACTTTGCCAACCACTGTTAATCACTTAGCCGACCTCCAAAAATGACTTTGCCCAACAATTGAAATGACTTTGCCAACCACTGTTAATCACTTATCCGACCTCCAAAAATGACTTTGCCTAACAATTGAAATGACTTTGCCAACAACTGGTAATGACTTTGCCAGCCACTGTTCATCCTTTATCCGACCTCTAAAAATGACTTTGCCCAACAATTGTAATGACTTTGCCATCCACTGGTAATGACTTTGCCGACCACTGTTAATCACTTATCCGACCTCGAAAAATGATTTTGCCCACTAATTGAAATGACTTTGCCCACCACCGGTAATCCCTTTCCGCCCTTTAAAAGCGACTTTGCCAAACAATTGTAATGACTTTGCCATCCACTGGTAATGACTTTGCCAACCACTGTTAATCACCTATCCGACCTCGAAAAATGATTTTGCCCAGCAATTGAAATGACTTTGCCAACAACTGTAAATCACTTATCCGACCTCTAAAAACGTCTTTGCCATCCACTGGTAATGACTTTGCCAACCACTGTTAATCACTTATCCGACCTTTAAAAATGACTTTTCCCAACAATTGTAATGACTTTGCCAACCACTGTTTATCACTTATCCGACCTCCATAAATTACTTTGCCAAAAAAAGTAATGACTTTGCCATCAACTGGTAATGACTTTGCCAGCCACTGTTAATCACTTATCCGACCTCGAAAAATGATTTTGCCCAACAATTGAAATGGCTTTGCCAACCACTTTTAATTACTAATCCGACCTCTTAAAATATCTTTGCCCAACAATTGTAATGACTTTGCTAACCCATGTAAATCACTTATCCGACCTCTAAAAATATCTTTGCCATCCACTGGTAATGACTTTGCCAACCACTGTTAATCACTTATCCGACCTCGAAAAATGATTTTGCCCAGCAATTGAAATGACTTTGCCAACAACTGTGAAACACTTATCCGACCTCTAAAAATGACTTTTCCCAACAATTTTAATGACTTTGCTAACCCATGTAAATCACTTATCCGACCTCTAAAAATGTCATTGCCATCCACTGGTAATGACTTTGTCAACCACTGTTAATCACTTAGCCGACCTCCAAAAATGACTTTGCCCAACAATTGAAATGACTTTGCCAACCACTGTTAATCACTTATCCGACCTCCAAAAATGACTTTGCCTAACAATTGAAATGACTTTGCCAACAACTGGTAATGACTTTGCCAGCCACTGTTCATCCTTTATCCGACCTCTAAAAATGACTTTGCCCAACAATTGTAATGACTTTGCCATCCACTGGTAATGACTTTGCCGACCACTGTTAATCACTTATCCGACCTCGAAAAATGATTTTGCCCACTAATTGAAATGACTTTGCCCACCACCGGTAATCCCTTTCCGCCCTCTAAAAGCGACTTTGCCAAACAATTGTAATGACTTTGCCATCCACTGGTAATGACTTTGCCAACCACTGTTAATCACCTATCCGACCTCGAAAAATGATTTTGCCCAGCAATTGAAATGACTTTGCCAACAACTGTAAATCACTTATCCGACCTCTAAAAACGTCTTTGCCATCCACTGGTAATGACTTTGCCAACCACTGTTAATCACTTATCCGACCTTTAAAAATGACTTTTCCCAACAATTGTAATGACTTTGCCAACCACTGTTTATCACTTATCCGACCTCCATAAATTACTTTGCCAAAAAAAGTAATGACTTTGCAATCAACTGGTAATGACTTTGCCAGCCACTGTTAATCACTTATCCGACCTCGAAAAATGATTTTGCCCAACAATTGAAATGGCTTTGCCAACCACTTTTAATTACTAATCCGACCTCTTAAAATATCTTTGCCCAACAATTGTAATGACTTTGCTAACCCATGTAAATCACTTATCCGACCTCTAAAAATATCTTTGCCATCCACTGGTAATGACTTTGCCAACCACTGTTAATCACTTATCCGACCTCGAAAAATGATTTTGCCCAGCAATTGAAATGACTTTGCCAACAACTGTGAAACACTTATCCGACCTCTAAAAATGACTTTTCCCAACAATTTTAATGACTTTGCTAACCCATGTAAATCACTTATCCGACCTCTAAAAATGTCATTGCCATCCACTGGTAATGACTTTGTCAACCACTGTTAATCACTTATCCGACCTTTAAAAATGATTTTGCCCAACAATTGAAATGGCTTTGCCAACCACTTTTAATTACTAATCCGACCTCTTAAAATATCTTTGCCCAACAATTGTAATGACTTTGCCAACCACTGTTAATCACTTAGCCGACCTCCAAAAATTACTTTGCCAAACAAAAGTAATGACTTTGCCATCAACTGGTAATGACTTTGCCAGCCACTGTTAATCACTTATCCGACCTCGAAAAATGATTTTGCCCAACAATTGAAATAGCTTTGCCAACCACTTTTAATTACTAATCCGACCTCTTAAAATATCTTTGCCCAACAATTGTAATGACTTTGCCGACCACTGTTAATCACTTATCCGACCTCGAAAAATGATTTTGCCAAACAATTGTAATGACTTTGCCATCCACTGGTAATTACTTTGCCAACCACTGTTAATCACTTATCCGACCCCAAAAAATGACTTTTCCCAACAATTTTAATGACTTTGCCGACAACTGTTAATCACTTATCCGAACTCGAAAAATGATTTTGCCCAACAATTTTAATGACTTTGCCATCCATTGGTAATCACTTATCTGACCTCGAAAAATGATTTTGCCCAGCAATTGAAACGACTATGCCAGCTAATGTTAATCACTTTTCCGACCTCTAAAAATGACTTTGCCATCCACTGGGAATGACTTTGCCATCCACTGGGAATGACTTTGCCATCCACTGGGAATGACTTTGCCAACCACTGTTAATCACTTATCCGACCTCGAAAAATGATTTTGCCCAACAATTGAAATGACTTTGCCCACCACTGGTAATCACTTATCCGACCTCCAAAAATGACTTTTCCCAACAATTTTAATGACTTTGCCAACCACTGTTAATCACTTATCCGACCTCCAAAAATGACTTTGCCCAACAATTGTAATTACTTTGCCGACCACTGTTAACCACTTATCTGACCTCGAAAAATGATTTTGCCCAACAATTGAAATGACTTTGCCCACCACTTGCAATCCCTTTCCGCCTTCTAAAAATGACTTTGCCAAACAATTGTAATGACTTTGCCAACCACTGTTAATCACTTAGCCGACCTCCAAAAATGACTTTGCCCAACAATTGAAATTACTTTGCCAACCACTGTTAATCACTTATCCGACCTCCAAAAATGACTTTGCCTAGCAATTGTAATGACTTTGCCAACCACTGGTAATGACTTTGCCAGCCACTGTTCATCCTTTATCCGACCTCTAAAAATGACTTTGCCCAACAATTGTAATGACTTTGCTATCCCATGTAAATCACTTATCCGACCTCTAAAAATGTCTTTGCCATCCACTGGTAATGACTTTGTCAACCACTGTTAATCACTTATCCGACCTTTAAAAATGATTTTGCCCAACAATTGAGATGGCTTTGCCAACCACTTTTAATTACTAATCCGACCTCTTAAAATATCTTTGCCCAACAATTGTAATGACTTTGCCAACCACTGTTAATCACTTAGCCGACCTCCAAAAATTACTTTGCCAAACAAAAGTAATGACTTTGCCATCAACTGGTAATGACTTTGCCAGCCACTGTTAATCACTTATCCGACCTCGAAAAATGATTTTGCCCAACAATTGAAATGGCTTTGCCAACCACTTTTAAGTACTAATCCGACCTCTTAAAATATCTTTGCCCAACAATTGTAATGACTTTGCCGACCACTGTTAATCACTTATCCGACCTCCAAAAATGACTTTGCCCAACAATTGTAATGACTTTGCCGACCACTGTTAATCACTTATCCGAACTCGAAAAATGATTTTGCCCAACAATTTTAATGACTTTGCCATCCATTGGTAATGACTTTCCCAACCACTGTATATCAATTATCCGACCTCGAAAAATGATTTTGCCCAGCAATTGAAACGACTTTGCCAGCTACTGTTAATCACTTTTCCGACCTCTCAAAATGACTTTGCCATCCACTGGGAATGACTTTGCCATCCACTGGGAATGACTTTGCCATCCACTGGGAATGACTTTGCCATCCACTGGGAATGACTTTGCCATCCACTGGGAATGACTTTGCCAACCACTGTTAATCACTTATCCGACCTCGAAAAATGATTTTGCCCATTAATTGAAATGACTTTGCCCACCACTGGTAATCACTTATCCGACCTCCGAAAATGACTTTTCCCAACAATTTTAATGACTTTGCCAACCACTGTTAATCACTTATCCGACCTCCAAAAATGACTTTGCCCAACAATTGTAATTACTTTGCCGACCACTGTTAACCACTTATCTGACCTCGAAAAATGATTTTGCCCAACAATTGAAATGACTTTGCCCACCACTTGCAATCCCTTTCCGCCTTCTAAAAATGACTTTGCCAAACAATTGTAATGACTTTGCCAACCACTGTTAATCACTTAGCCGACCTCCAAAAATGACTTTGCCCAACAATTGAAATTACTTTGCCAACCACTGTTAATCACTTATCCGAACTCCAAAAATGACTTTGCCTAGCAATTGTAATGACTTTGCCAACCACTGGTAATGACTTTGCCAGCCACTGTTCATCCTTTATCCGACCTCTAAAAATGACTTTGCCCAACAATTGTAATGACTTTGCCCACCACTGGTTATCACTTATCCGACCTCTAAAAATGACTCTGCCAAACAATTGTAATGACTTTGCCATCCACTGGTAATGACTTTGCCGACCACTGTTAATCACTTATCCGACCTCGAAAAATGATTTTGCCCACTAATTGAAATGACTTTGCCCACCACCGGTAATCCTTTTCCACCCTCTAAAAATGAATTTGCCAAACAATTGGAATGACTTTGCCATCCACTGGTAATGACTTTGCCAACCACTGTTAATCACTTATCCGACCTCGAAAAATGATTTTGCCCAGCAATTGAAATGACTTTGCCAACAACTGTGAAACACTTATCCGACCTCTAAAAATGACTTTTCCCAATAATTTAAATGACTTTGCTAACCCATGTAAATCACTTATCCGACCTCTAAAAATGTCTTTGCCATCCACTGGTAATGACTTTGCCAACCACTGTTAATCACTTATCCGACCTTTAAAAATGACTTTTCCCAACAATTGTAATTACTTTGCCAACCACTGTTTATCACTTATCCGACCTCCAAAAATGACTTTGCCCAACAATTGTAATGACTTTGCCAACCACTGTTAATCACTTAGCCGACCTCCAAAAATGACTTTGCCCAACAATTGTAATGACTTTGCCAACCACTGTTAATCACTTAGCCGACCTCCATAAATTACTTTGCCAAACAAAAGTAATGACTTTGCCATCAACTGGTAATGACTTTGCCAACAACTGTGAAACACTTATCCGACCTCTAAAAATGACTTTTCCCAACAATTTTAATGACTTTGCTAACCCATGTAAATCACTTATCCGACCTCTAAAAATGTCTTTGCCATCCACTGGTAATGACTTTGCCAACCACTGTTAATCACTTATCCGACCTTTAAAAATGACTTTTCCCAACAATTGTAATGACTTTGCCAACCACTGTTAATCACTTATCCGACCTCGAAAAATGATTTTGCCCAGCAATTGAAATGACTTTGCCAACAACTGTGAAACACTTATCCGACCTCTAAAAATGACTTTTCCCAACAATTTTAATGACTTTGCTAACCCATGTAAATCACTTATCCGACCTCTAAAAATGTCTTTGCCATCCACTGGTAATGACTTTGTCAACCACTGTTAATCACTTATCCGACCTTTTAAAATGACTTTTCCCAAAAATTGTAATGACTTTGCCAACCACTGTTTATCACTTATCCGACCTCCAAAAATGACTTTGCCCAACAATTTAAATGACTTTGCTAACCCATGTAAATCACTTATCCGACCTCTAGAAATGTCTTTGCCATCCACTGGTAATGACTTTGCCAACCACTGTTAATCACTTATCCGACCTTTAAAAATGACTTTTCCCAACAATTGTAATGACTTTGCCAACCACTGTTTATCACTTATCCGACCTCCAAAAATGACTTTGCCCAACAATTGTAATGACTTTGCCAACCACTGTTAATCACTTAGCCGACCTCCAAAAATGACTTTGCCCAACAATTGTAATGACTTTGCCAACCACTGTTAATCACTTAGCCGACCTCCATAAATTACTTTGCCAAACAAAAGTAATGACTTTGCCTTCAACTGGTAATGACTTTGCCAGCCACTGTTAATCACTTATCCGACCTCGAAAAATGATTTTGCCCAACAATTGAAATGGCTTTGCCAACCACTTTTAATTACTAATCCGACCTCTTAAAATATCTTTGCCAAACAATTGTAATGACTTTGCTAACCCATGTAAATCACTTATCCGACCTCTAAAAATATCTTTGCCATCCACTGGTAATGACTTTGCCAACCACTGTTAATCACTTATCCGACCTCGAAAAATGATTTTGCCCAGCAATTGAAATGACTTTGCCAACAACTGTGAAACACTTATCCGACCTCTAAAAATGACTTTTCCCAACAATTTTAATGACTTTGCTAACCCATGTAAATCACTTATCCGACCTCTAAAAATGTCTTTGCCATCCACTGGTAATGACTTTGTCAACCACTGTTAATCACTTATCCGACCTTTTAAAATGACTTTTCCCAAAAATTGTAATGGCTTTGCCAACCACTTTTAATTACTAATCCGACCTCTTAAAATATCTTTGCCCAACAATTGTAATGACTTTGCTAACCCATGTAAATCACTTATCCGACCTCTAAAAATATCTTTGCCATCCACTGGTAATGACTTTGCCAACCACTGTTAATCACTTATCCGACCTCGAAAAATGATTTTGCCCAGCAATTGAAATGACTTTGCCAACAACTGTGAAACACTTATCCGACCTTTAAAAATGACTTTTCCCAACAATTTTAATGACTTTGCTAACCCATGTAAATCACTTATCCGACCTCTAAAAATGTCTTTGCCATCCACTGGTAATGACTTTGTCAACCACTGTTAATCACTTATCCGACCTTTTAAAATGACTTTTCCCAAAAATTGTAATGACTTTGCCAACCACTGTTTATCACTTATCCGACCTCCAAAAATGACTTTGCCCAACAATTGTAATGACTTTGCCAACCCATGTAAATCACTTATCCGACCTCTAAAAATGTCTTTGCCATCCACTGGTAATGACTTTGCCAACCACTGTTAATCACTTATCCGACCTTTAAAAATGACTTTTCCCAACAATTGTAATGACTTTGCCAACCACTGTTTATCACTTATCCCACCTCCAAAAATGACTTTGCCCAACAATTGTAATGACTTTGCCAACCACTGTTAATCACTTAGCCGACCTCCAAAAATGACTTTGCCCAACAATTGTAATGACTTTGCCAACCACTGTTAATCACTTAGCCGACCTCCATAAATTACTTTGCCAAACAAAAGTAATGACTTTGCCATCAACTGGTAATGACTTTGCCAGCCACTGTTAATCACTTATCCGACCTCTTAAAATATCTTTGCCCAACAATTGTAATGACTTTGCTAACCCATGTAAATCACTTATCCGACCTCTAAAAATATCTTTGCCATCCACTGGTAATGACTTTGCCAACCACTGTTAATCACTTAGCCGACCTCCAAAAATGACTTTGCCCAACAATTGTAATGACTTTGCCAACCACTGTTAATCACTTAGCCGACCTCCATAAATTACTTTGCCAAACAAAAGTAATGACTTTGCCTTCAACTGGTAATGACTTTGCCAGCCACTGTTAATCACTTATCCGACCTCGAAAAATGATTTTGCCCAACAATTGAAATGGCTTTGCCAACCACTTTTAATTACTAATCCGACCTCTTAAAATATCTTTGCCAAACAATTGTAATGACTTTGCTAACCCATGTAAATCACTTATCCGACCTCTAAAAATATCTTTGCCATCCACTGGTAATGACTTTGCCAACCACTGTTAATCACTTATCCGACCTCGAAAAATGATTTTGCCCAACAATTGTAATGACTTTGCCAACCACTGTTAATCACTTAGCCGACCTCCATAAATTACTTTGCCAAACAAAAGTAATGACTTTGCCATCAACTGGTAATGACTTTGCCAGCCACTGTTAATCACTTATCCGACCTCTTAAAATATCTTTGCCCAACAATTGTAATGACTTTGCTAACCCATGTAAATCACTTATCCGACCTCTAAAAATATCTTTGCCATCCACTGGTAATGACTTTGCCAACCACTGTTAATCACTTAGCCGACCTCCAAAAATGACTTTGCCCAACAATTGTAATGACTTTGCCAACCACTGTTAATCACTTAGCCGACCTCCATAAATTACTTTGCCAAACAAAAGTAATGACTTTGCCTTCAACTGGTAATGACTTTGCCAGCCACTGTTAATCACTTATCCGACCTCGAAAAATGATTTTGCCCAACAATTGAAATGGCTTTGCCAACCACTTTTAATTACTAATCCGACCTCTTAAAATATCTTTGCCAAACAATTGTAATGACTTTGCTAACCCATGTAAATCACTTATCCGACCTCTAAAAATATCTTTGCCATCCACTGGTAATGACTTTGCCAACCACTGTTAATCACTTATCCGACCTCGAAAAATGATTTTGCCCAGCAATTGAAATGACTTTGCCAACAACTGTGAAACACTTATCCGACCTCTAAAAATGACTTTTCCCAACAATTTTAATGACTTTGCTAACCCATGTAAATCACTTATCCGACCTCTAAAAATGTCTTTGCCATCCACTGGTAATGACTTTGTCAACCACTGTTAATCACTTATCCGACCTTTTAAAATGACTTTTCCCAAAAATTGTAATGGCTTTGCCAACCACTTTTAATTACTAATCCGACCTCTTAAAATATCTTTGCCCAACAATTGTAATGACTTTGCTAACCCATGTAAATCACTTATCCGACCTCTAAAAATATCTTTGCCATCCACTGGTAATGACTTTGCCAACCACTGTTAATCACTTATCCGACCTCGAAAAATGATTTTGCCCAGCAATTGAAATGACTTTGCCAACAACTGTGAAACACTTATCCGACCTTTAAAAATGACTTTTCCCAACAATTTTAATGACTTTGCTAACCCATGTAAATCACTTATCCGACCTCTAAAAATGTCTTTGCCATCCACTGGTAATGACTTTGTCAACCACTGTTAATCACTTATCCGACCTTTTAAAATGACTTTTCCCAAAAATTGTAATGACTTTGCCAACCACTGTTTATCACTTATCCGACCTCCAAAAATGACTTTGCCCAACAATTGTAATGACTTTGCCAACCCATGTAAATCACTTATCCGACCTCTAAAAATGTCTTTGCCATCCACTGGTAATGACTTTGCCAACCACTGTTAATCACTTATCCGACCTTTAAAAATGACTTTTCCCAACAATTGTAATGACTTTGCCAACCACTGTTTATCACTTATCCCACCTCCAAAAATGACTTTGCCCAACAATTGTAATGACTTTGCCAACCACTGTTAATCACTTAGCCGACCTCCAAAAATGACTTTGCCCAACAATTGTAATGACTTTGCCAACCACTGTTAATCACTTAGCCGACCTCCATAAATTACTTTGCCAAACAAAAGTAATGACTTTGCCATCAACTGGTAATGACTTTGCCAGCCACTGTTAATCACTTATCCGACCTCTTAAAATATCTTTGCCCAACAATTGTAATGACTTTGCTAACCCATGTAAATCACTTATCCGACCTCTAAAAATATCTTTGCCATCCACTGGTAATGACTTTGCCAACCACTGTTAATCACTTATCCGACCTCGAAAAATGATTTTGCCCAGCAATTGAAATGACTTTGCCAACAACTGTGAAACACTTATCCGACCTCTAAAAATGACTTTTCCCAACAATTTTAATGACTTTGCTAACCCATGTAAATCACTTATCCGACCTCTAAAAATGTCTTTGCCATCCACTGGTAATGACTTTGTCAACCACTGTTAATCACTTATCCGACCTTTTAAAATGACTTTTCCCAAAAATTGTAATGACTTTGCCAACCACTGTTTATCACTTATCCGACCTCCAAAAATGACTTTGCCCAACAATTTAAATGACTTTGCTAACCCATGTAAATCACTTATCCGACCTCTAGAAATGTCTTTGCCATCCACTGGTAATGACTTTGCCAACCACTGTTAATCACTTATCCGACCTTTAAAAATGACTTTTCCCAACAATTGTAATGACTTTGCCAACCACTGTTTATCACTTATCCGACCTCCAAAAATGACTTTGCCCAACAATTGTAATGACTTTGCCAACCACTGTTAATCACTTAGCCGACCTCCAAAAATGACTTTGCCCAACAATTGTAATGACTTTGCCAACCACTGTTAATCACTTAGCCGACCTCCATAAATTACTTTGCCAAACAAAAGTAATGACTTTGCCTTCAACTGGTAATGACTTTGCCAGCCACTGTTAATCACTTATCCGACCTCGAAAAATGATTTTGCCCAACAATTGAAATGGCTTTGCCAACCACTTTTAATTACTAATCCGACCTCTTAAAATATCTTTGCCAAACAATTGTAATGACTTTGCTAACCCATGTAAATCACTTATCCGACCTCGAAAAATGATTTTGCCCAGCAATTGAAATGACTTTGCCAACAACTGTGAAACACTTATCCGACCTCTAAAAATGACTTTTCCCAACAATTTTAATGACTTTGCTAACCCATGTAAATCACTTATCCGACCTCTAAAAATGTCTTTGCCATCCACTGGTAATGACTTTGTCAACCACTGTTAATCACTTATCCGACCTTTTAAAATGACTTTTCCCAAAAATTGTAATGGCTTTGCCAACCACTTTTAATTACTAATCCGACCTCTTAAAATATCTTTGCCCAACAATTGTAATGACTTTGCTAACCCATGTAAATCACTTATCCGACCTCTAAAAATATCTTTGCCATCCACTGGTAATGACTTTGCCAACCACTGTTAATCACTTATCCGACCTCGAAAAATGATTTTGCCCAGCAATTGAAATGACTTTGCCAACAACTGTGAAACACTTATCCGACCTTTAAAAATGACTTTTCCCAACAATTTTAATGACTTTGCTAACCCATGTAAATCACTTATCCGACCTCTAAAAATGTCTTTGCCATCCACTGGTAATGACTTTGTCAACCACTGTTAATCACTTATCCGACCTTTTAAAATGACTTTTCCCAAAAATTGTAATGACTTTGCCAACCACTGTTAATCACTTATCCGACCTTTAAAAATGACTTTTCCCAACAATTGTAATGACTTTGCCAACCACTGTTTATCACTTATCCGACCTCCAAAAATTACTTTGCCAAACAAAAGTAATGACTTTGCCATCAACTGGTAATGACTTTGCCAGCCACTGTTAATCACTTATCCGACCTCGAAAAATGATTTTGCCCAACAATTGAAATGGCTTTGCCAACCACTTTTAATTACTAATCCGACCTCTTAAAATATCTTTGCCCAACAATTGTAATGACTTTGCCAACCACTGTTAATCACTTATCCGACCTCCAAAAATGACTTTGCCCAACAATTGTAATGACTTTGCCGACCACTGTTAATCACTTATCCGACCTCGAAAAATGATTTTGCCAAACAATTGTAATGACTTTGCCATCCACTGGTAATGACTTTGCCAACCACTGTTAATCACTTATCCGACCCCTAAAAATGACTTTTCCCAACAATTTTAATGACTTTGCCGACCACTGTTAATCACTTATCCGAACTCGAAAAATGATTTTGCCCAACAATTTTAATGACTTTGCCAACCACTGTTAATCACTTATCCGACCCCTAAAAATGACTTTGCCATCCACTGGGAATGACTTTTCCAACCACTGTTAATCACTTATCCGACCTCTAAAAATGACTTTGCCCAACAATTGAAATGACTTTGCCCGCCACTGGCAATCCCTTTCCGCCCTCTAAAAATGACTTTGCTTAACAATTGTAATGACTTTGCCATCCATTGGTAATGACTTTCCCAACCACTGTTTATCAATTATCCGACCTCGAAAAATGATTTTGCCCAGCAATTGAAACGACTTTGCCAGCAACTGTTAATCACTTTTCCGACCTCTAAAAATGACTTTGCCATCCACTGGGAATGACTTTGCCATCCACTGGGAAAGACTTTGCCATCCACTGGGAATGACTTTGCCAACCACTGTTAATCACTTATCCGACCTCGAAAAATGATTTTGCCCAACAATTGAAATGACTTTGCCCACCACTAGTAATCACTTATCCGACCTCTAAAAATGACTTTGCCCAACAATTGTAATGACTTTGCCAACCACTGTTAATCACTTAGCCGACCTCCAAAAATGACTTTGCCCAACAATTGAAATGACCTTGCCAACCACTGTTAATCACTTATCCGACCTCCAAAAATGATTTTGCTTACAATTGTAATGACTTTGCCAACCACTGGTAATGACTTTGCCAGCCACTGTTCATCTTTTATCCGACCTCTAAAAATGACTTTGCCCAACAATTGTAATGACTTTGCCCACAACTGGATATCACTTATCCGACCTCTAAAAATGAATTTGCCAAACAATTGTAATGACTTTGCCATCCACTGGTAATGACTTTGCCAACCACTGTTAATCACTTATCCGACCTCGAAAAATGATTTTGCCCAGCAATTGAAATGACTTTGCCAACAACTGTGAAACACTTATCCGACCTCTAAAAATGACTTTTCCCAACAATTTAAATGACTTTGCTAACCCATGTAAATCACTTATCCGACCTCTAAAAATGTCTTTGCCATCCACTGGTAATGACTTTGCCAACCACTGTTAATCACTTATCCGACCTTTAAAAATGACTTTTCCCAACAATTGTAATGACTTTGCCAACCACTGTTTATCACTTATCCGACCTCCAAAAATGACTTTGCCCAACAATTGTAATGACTTTGCCAACCACTGTTAATCACTTAGCCGACCTCCATAAATTACTTTGCCAAACAAAAGTAATGACTTTGCCATCAACTGGTAATGACTTTGCCAGCCACTGTTAATCACTTAACCGACCTCGAAAAATGATTTTTCCCAACAATTGAAATGGCTTTGCCAACCACTTTTAATTACTAATCCGACCTCTTAAAATATCTTTGCCCAACAATTGTAATGACTTTGCTAACCCATGTAAATCACTTATCCGACCTCTTTAAATATCTTTGCCATCCACTGGTAATGACTTTGCCAACCACTGTTAATCACTTATCCGACCTCGAAAAATGATTTTGCCCAGCAATTGAAATGACTTTGCCAACAACTGTGAAACACTTATCCGACCTCTAAAAATGTCTATGCCATCCACTGGTAATGACTTTGTCAACCACTGTTAATCACTTATCCGACCTTTAAAAATGACTTTTCCCAACAATTGTAATGACTTTGCCAACCACTGTTTATCACTTATCCGACCTCCAAAAATGACTTTGCCCAACAATTGTAATGACTTTGCCAACCACTGTTAATCACTTAGCCGACCTCCAAAAATTACTTTGCCAAACAAAAGTAATGACTTTGCCATCAACTGGTAATGACTTTGCCAGCCACTGTTAATCACTTATCCGTCCTCGAAAAATGATTTTGCCAACCAATTGAAATGGCTTTGCCAACCACTTTTAATTACTAATCCGACCTCTTAAAATATCTTTGCCCAACAATTGTAATGACTTTGCCAACCACTGTTAATCACTTATCCGACCTCCAAAAATGACTTTGCCCAACAATTGTAATGACTTTGCCGACCACTGTTAATCACTTACCCGACCTCGAAAAATGATTTTGCCAAACAATTGTAATGACTTTGCCATCCACTGGTAATGACTTTGCCAACCACTGTTAATCACTTATCCGACCCCTAAAAATGACTTTTCCCAACAATTTTAATGACTTTGCCGACCACTGTTAATCACATATCCGACCCCTAAAAATGACTTTTCCCAACAATTTTAATGACTTTGCCGACCACTGTTTATCAATTATCCGACCTCGAAAAATGATTTTCCCCAGCAATTGAAACGACTTTGCCAGCAACTGTTAATCACTTTTCTGACCTCTAAAAATGACTTTGCCATCCACTGGGAATGACTTTGCCATCCACTGGGAATGACTTTGCCAACCACTGTTAATCACTTATCCGACCTCGAAAAATGATTTTGCCCAAAAATTGAAATGACGTTGCCCACCACTGGTAATCCCTTTAAGCCCTCTAAAAATGAATTTGCCAAACAATTGTAATGACTTTGCCATCCACTGGTAATGACTTTGCCAACCACTGTTAATCACTTAACCGACCTCCAAAAATGACTTTGCTCAACAATTGTAATGACTTTGCCGACCACTTTTAATCACTTATCCGAACTCGAAAAATGATTTTGCCCAACAATTGAAATGACTTTGCCAACCACTGTTAATCACTTATCCGCCCTCTAAAAATGACTTTGCTTAACAATTGTAATGACTTTGCCATCCACTGGTAATGACTTTCCCAACCACTGTTTATCAATTATCCGACCTCGAAAAATGATTTTGCCCAGCAATTGAAACGACTTTGCCAGCAACTGTTAATCACTTTTCCGACCTCTAAAAATGACTTTGCCATCCACTGGGAATGACTTTGCCATCCACTGGGAATGACTTTGCCAACCACTGTTAATCACTTATCCGACCTCGAAAAATGATTTTGCCCAACAATTGAAATGACGTTGCCCACCACTGGTAATCCCTTTCCGCCCTCTAAAAATGAATTTGCCAAACAATTGTAATGACTTTGCCATCCACTGGTAATGATTTTACCAACCACTGTTAATCAATTATCCGACCTCCAAAAATGACTTTGCTCAACAATTGTAATGACTTTGCCGACCACTTTTAATCACTTATCCGAACTCGAAAAATGATTTTGCCCAACAATTGAAATGACTTTGCCAACCACTGTAAATCACTTATCCGACCCCTAAAAATGACTTTGCCATCCACTGGGAATGACTTTGCCAACCACTGTTAATCACTAATCCGACCTCTAAAAATGACTTTGCCCAACAATTGAAATGACTTTGCCCACCACTGGTAATCCCTTTCCGCCCTCTAAAAATGACTTTGCCAAACAATTGTAATGACTTTGCCATCCACTGGTAATCACATATCCGACCTCTCAAAATGACTTTGCCATCCACTGGGAATGACTTTGCCAACCACTGTTAATCACTTATCCGACCTCGAAAAATGATTTTGCCCAACAATTGAAATGACTTTGCCCACCAATGGTTATGACTTTTCCAGCCACTGTTCATCCCTCATCCGAGCTCTAAAAATGACTTTGCCCAACAATTGTAATGACTTTGCCCACCACTGGTTATCACTTATCCGACCTCTAAAAATGATTTTGCCCAACAATTGAAATTACTTTGCCCACCACTGGTAATCCCTTTCCGCCCTCTAAAAATGACTTTGCCAAACAATTGTAATGACTTTGCCAACCACTGTTAATCACTTATCCGACCTCGAAAAATGATTTTGCCCAACAATTGAAATGACTTTGCCCACCACTGGTAATGACTTTGCCAACCACTGTTAATCACTTAACCGACCTCCAAAAATGACTTTGCTCAACAATTGTAATGACTTTGCCGACCACTTTTAATCACTTATCCGAACTCGAAAAATGATTTTGCCTAACAATTGAAATGACTTTGCCACCCACTGTTAATCACTTATCCGCCCTCTAAAAATGACTTTGCTTAACAATTGTAATGACTTTGCCATCCACTGGTAATGACTTTCCCAACCACTGTTTATCAATTATCCGACCTCGAAAAATGATTTTGCCCAGCAATTGAAACGACTTTGCCAGCAACTGATAATCACTTTTCCGACCTCTAAAAATGACTTTGCCATCCACTGGGAATGACTTTGCCATCCACTGGGAATGACTTTGCCAACCACTGTTAATCACTTATCCGACCTCGAAAAATGATTTTGCCCAACAATTGAAATGACGTTGCCCACCACTGGTAATCCCTTTCCGCCCTCTAAAAATGAATTTGCCAAACAATTGTAATGACTTTGCCAACCAATGTTAATCACTTATCCGACCTCCAAAAATGACTTTGCTCAACAATTGTAATGACTTTGCCGACCACTTTTAATCACTTATCCGAACTCGAAAAATGATTTTGCCCAACAATTGAAATGACTTTGCCAACCACTGTTAATCACTTATCCGACCCCTAAAAATGACTTTGCCATCCACTGGGAATGACTTTGCCAACCACTGTTAATCACTAATCCGACCTCTAAAAATGACTTTGCCCAACAATTGAAATGACTTTGCCCACCACTGGTAATCCCTTTCCGCCCTCTAAAAATGACTTTGCCAAACAATTGTAATGACTTTGCCATCCACTGGTTATCACATATCCGACCTCGAAAAATGATTTTGCCCAACAATTGAAATGACTTTGCCCACCAATGGTTATGACTTTTCCAGCCACTGTTCATCCCTCATCCGAGCTCTAAAAATGACTTTGCCCAACAATTGTAATGACTTTGCCGACCACTGGTTATCACTTATCCGACCTCTAAAAATGACTTTGCCCAACAATTGAAATGACTTTGCCCACCACTGGTAATCCCTTTCCGCCCTCTAAAAATGACTTTGCCAAACAATTGTGATGATTTTGCCATCCACTGGTAATGACTTTGCCAACCACTGGTAATGACTTTGACTACCACTGTTAATCACTTATCCGACCTCGATAAATGATTTTGCCCAACAATTGAAATGACTTTGCCCACCACTGGTAATCCCTTTCCGCCCTCTATAAATTTCTTTTGCCAAACAATTGTAATGACTTTGCCAACCACTGTTAATTACTTATCCGACCTCGAAAAATGATTTTGCCCAACAATTGAAATGACTTTGCCCACCACTGGTAATCCCTTTCCAACCTCTCAAAATGACTTTGCCAAACAATTGTAATGACTTTGCCATCCACTGGTAATAAATTTGCCAACCACTGTTAATCACTTATCCGACCTTTAAAAATGACTTTTCCTAACAATTGTAATGACTTTGCCAACCACTGTTTATCACTTATCCGACCTCCAAAAATGACTTTGCCCAACAATTGTAATGACTTTGCCGACCACTGTTAACCACTTATCTGACCTCGAAAAATGATTTTGCCCAACAATTGAAATGACTTTGCCCACCACTTGCAATCCCTTTCCGCCTTCTAAAAATGACTTTGCCAAACAATAACGACTTTGCCAACCACTGTTAATCACTTAGCCGACCTCCAAAAATGACTTTGCCCAACAATTGAAATGACTTTGCCAACCACTGTTAATCACTTATCCGACCTCCAAAAATGACTTTGCCTTACAATTGTAATGACTTTGCCAACCACTGGTAATGACTTTGCCAGCCACTGTTATCCTTTATCCGACCTCTAAAAATCACTTTGCCCAACAATTGTAATGACTTTGCCCACCACTGGTTATCACTTATCCGACCTCTAAAAATGACTCTGCCAAACAATTGTAATGACTTTGCCATTCACTGGTAATGACTTTGCCGACCACTGTTAATCACTTATCCGACCTCGAAAAATGATTTTGCCCACTAATTGAAATGACTTTGCCCACCACCGGTAATCCCTTTCCGCCCTCTAAAAATGACTTTGCCAAACAATTGTAATGACTTTGCCATCCACTGGTAATGACTTTGCCAACCACTGTTAATCACTTATCCGACCTCGAAAAATGATTTTGCCCAGCAATAGAAATGACTTTGCCAACAACTGTGAAACACTTATCCGACCTCTAAAAATGACTTTTCCCAACAATTTAAATGACTTTGCTAACCCATGTAAATCACTTATCCGACCTCTAAAAATGTCTTTGCCATCCACTGGTAATGACCTTGCCAACCACTGTTAATCACTTATCCGACCTTTAAAAATGACTTTTCCTAACAATTGTAATGACTTTGCCAACCACTGTTTATCACTTATCCGACCTCCAAAAATGACTTTGCCCAACAATTGTAATGACCTTGCCAACCACTGTTAATCACTTAGCCGACCTCCATAAATTACTTTGCCAAACAAAAGTAATGACTTTGCCATCAACTGGTAATGACTTTGCCAGCCACTGTTAATCACTTATCCGACCTCGAAAAATGATTTTGCCCAACAATTGAAATGGCTTTGCCAACCACTTTTAATTACTAATCCGACCTCTTAAAATATCTTTGCCCAACAATTGTAATGACTTTGCTAACCCATGTAAATCACTTATCCGACCTCTAAAAATGTCTTTGCCATCCACTGGTAATGTCTTTGCCAACCACTGTTAATCACTTATCCGACCTCGAAAAATGATTTTGCCCAGCAATTGAAATGACTTTGCCAACAACTGTGAAACACTTATCCGACCTCTAAAAATGATATTTCATAACAATTTTAATGACTTTGCTAACCCATGTAAATAACTTATCCGACCTCTAAAAATGTCTTTGCCATCCACTGGGAATGACTTTGCCAACCACTGTTAATCACCTATCCGACCTTTAGAAATGACTTTTCCCAACAATTGTAATGACTTTGCCAACCACTGTTTATCACTTATCCGACCTCCAAAAATGACTTTGCCCAACAATTGTAATGACTTTGCCAACCACTGTTAATCACTTAGCCGACCTCCAAAAATTACTTTGCCAAACAAAAGTAATGACTTTGCCATCAACTGGTAATGACTTTGCCACCCACTGTTAATCACTTATCCGCCCTCTAAAAATGACTTTGCTTAACAATTGTAATGACTTTGCCATCCACTGGTAATGACTTTCCCAACCACTGTTTATCAATTATCCGACCTCGAAAAATGATTTTGCCCAGCAATTGAAACGACTTTGCCAGCAACTGTTAATCACTTTTCCGACCTCTAAAAATGACTTTGCCATCCACTGGGAATGACTTTGCCATCCACTGGGAATGACTTTGCCATCCACTGGAAATGATTTGCCAACCACTGTTAATCACTTATCCGACCTCGAAAAATGATTTTGCCCAACAATTGAAATGACGTTGCCCACCACTGGTAAACCCTTTCCGCCCTCTAAAAATGAATTTGCCAAACAATTGTAATGACTTTGCCATCCACTGGTAATGACTTTGCCAACCAATGTTAATCACTTATCCGACCTCCAAAAATGACTTTGCTCAACAATTGTAATGACTTTGCCGACCACTTTTAATCACTTATCCGAACTCGAAAAATGATTTTGCCCAACAATTGAAATGACTTTGCCAACCACTGTTAATCACTTATCCGACCCCTAAAAATGACTTTGCCATCCACTGGGAATGACTTTGCCAACCACTGTTAATCACTAATCCGACCTCTAAAAATGACTTTGCCCAACAATTGAAATGACTTTGCCCACCACTGGTAATCCCTTTCCGCCCTCTAAAAATGACTTTGCCAAACAATTGTAATGACTTTGCCATCCACTGGTTATCACATATCCGACCTCGAAAAATGATTTTGCCCAACAATTGAAATGACTTTGCCCACCAATGGTTATGACTTTTCCAGCCACTGTTCATCCCTCATCCGAGCTCTAAAAATGACTTTGCCCAACAATTGTAATGACTTTGCCCACCACTGGTTATCACTTATCCGACCTCTAAAAATGATTTTGCCCAACAATTGAAATTACTTTGCCCACCACTGGTAATCCCTTTCCGCCCTCTAAAAATGACTTTGCCAAACAATTGTAATGATTTTGCCATCCACTGGTAATGACTTTGCCAACCACTGGTAATGACTTTGACTACCACTGTTAATCACTTATCCGACCTCGATAAATGATTTTGCCCAACAATTGAAATGACTTTGCCCACCACTGGTAATCCCTTTCCGCCCTCTAAAAATGAATTTGCCAAACAATTGTAATGACTTTGCCATCCACTGGTAATGACTTTGCCAACCAATGTTAATCACTTATCCGACCTCCAAAAATGACTTTGCTCAACAATTGTAATGACTTTGCCGACCACTTTTAATCACTTATCCGAACTCGAAAAATGATTTTGCCCAACAATTGAAATAACTTTGCCAACCACTGTTAATCACTTATCCGACCCCTAAAAATGACTTTGCCATCCACTGGGAATGACTTTGCCAACCACTGTTAATCACTAATCCGACCTCTAAAAATGACTTTGCCCAACAATTGAAATGACTTTGCCCACCACTGGTAATCCCTTTCCGCCCTCTAAAAATGACTTTGCCAAACAATTGTAATGACTTTGCCATCCACTGGTTATCACATATCCGACCTCGAAAAATGATTTTGCCCAACAATTGAAATGACTTTGCCCACCAATGGTTATGACTTTTCCAGCCACTGTTCATCCCTCATCCGAGCTCTAAAAATGACTTTGCCCAACAATTGTAATGACTTTGCCCACCACTGGTTATCACTTATCCGACCTCTAAAAATGATTTTGCCCAACAATTGAAATTACTTTGCCCACCACTGGTAATCCCTTTCCGCCCTCTAAAAATGACTTTGCCAAACAATTGTAATGATTTTGCCATCCACTGGTAATGACTTTGCCAACCACTGGTAATGACTTTGACTACCACTGTTAATCACTTATCCGACCTCGATAAATGATTTTGCCCAACAATTGAAATGACTTTGCCCACCACTGGTAATCCCTTTCCGCCCTCTAAAAATTTCTTTTGCCAAACAATTGTAATGACTTTGCCAACCACTGTTAATTACTTATCCGACCTCGAAAAATGATTTTGCCCAACAATTGAAATGACTTTGCCCACCACTGGTAATCCCTTTCCAACCTCTCAAAATGAATTTGCCAAACAATTGTAATGACTTTGCCATCCACTGGTAATGACTTTGCCAACCAATGTTAATCACTTATCCGACCTCCAAAAATGACTTTGCTCAACAATTGTAATGACTTTGACGACCACTTTTAATCACTTATCCGAACTCGAAAAATGATTTTGCCCAACAATTGAAATGACTTTGCCAACCACTGTTAATCACTTATCCGACCCCTAAAAATGACTTTGCCATCCACTGGGAATGACTTTGCCAACCACTGTTAATCACTAATCCGACCTCTAAAAATGACTTTGCCCAACAATTGAAATGACTTTGCCCACCACTGGTAATCCCTTTCCGCCCTCTAAAAATGACTTTGCCAAACAATTGTAATGACTTTGCCATCCACTGGTTATCACATATCCGACCTCGAAAAATGATTTTGCCCAACAATTGAAATGACTTTGCCCACCAATGGTTATGACTTTTCCAGCCACTGTTCATCCCTCATCCGAGCTCTAAAAATGACTTTGCCCAACAATTGTAATGACTTTGCCCACCACTGGTTATCACTTATCCGACCTCTAAAAATGATTTTGCCCAACAATTGAAATTACTTTGCCCACCACTGGTAATCCCTTTCCGCCCTCTAAAAATGACTTTGCCAAACAATTGTAATGATTTTGCCATCCACTGGTAATGACTTTGCCAACCACTGGTAATGACTTTGACTACCACTGTTAATCACTTATCCGACCTCGATAAATGATTTTGCCCAACAATTGAAATGACTTTGCCCACCACTGGTAATCCCTTTACGCCCTCTAAAAATTTCTTTTGCCAAACAATTGTAATGACTTTGCCAACCACTGTTAATTACTTATCCGACCTCGAAAAATGATTTTGCCAAACAATTGTAATGACTTTGCCATCCACTGGTAATAAATTTGCCAACCACTGTTAATCACTTATCCGACCTCTAAAAATGACTTTTCCCAACAATTTTAATGACTTTGCCAACCACTGTTAATCACTTATCCGACCTCCAAAAATGACTTTGCCCAACAATTGTAATGACTTTGCCGACCACTGTTAACCACTTATCTGACCTCGAAAAATGATTTTGCCCAACAATTGAAATGACTTTGCCCACCACTTGCAATCCCTTTCCGCCTTCTAAAAATGACTTTGCCAAACAATAACGACTTTGCCAACCACTGTTAATCACTTAGCCGACCTCCAAAAATGACTTTGCCCAACAATTGAAATGACTTTGCCAACCACTGTTAATCACTTATCCGACCTCCAAAAATGACTTTGCCTTACAATTGTAATGACTTTGCCAACCACTGGTAATGACTTTGCCAGCAACTGTTATCCTTTATCCGACCTCTAAAAATGACTTTGCCCAACAATTGTAATGACTTTGCCCACCACTGGTTATCACTTATCCGACCTCTAAAAATGACTTTGCCAAACAATTGTAATGATTTTGCCATCCACTGGTAATGACTTTGCCAACCACTGGTAATGACTTTGACTACCACTGTTAATCACTTATCCGACCTCGTAAAATGATTTTGCCCAACAATTGAAATGACTTTGCCCACCACTGGTAATCCCTTTCCGCCCTCTAAAAATGAATTTGCCAAACAATTGTAATGACTTTGCCATCCACTGGTAATGACTTTGCCAACCAATGTTAATCACTTATCCGACCTCCAAAAATGACTTTGCTCAACAATTGTAATGACTTTGCCGACCACTTTTAATCACTTATCCGAACTCGAAAAATGATTTTGCCCAACAATTGAAATGACTTTGCCAACCACTGTTAATCACTTATCCGACCCCTAAAAATGACTTTGCCATCCACTGGGAATGACTTTGCCAACCACTGTTAATCACTAATCCGACCTCTAAAAATGACTTTGCCCAACAATTGAAATGACTTTGCCCACCACTGGTAATCCCTTTCCGCCCTCTAAAAATGACTTTGCCAAACAATTGTAATGACTTTGCCATCCACTGGTTATCACATATCCGACCTCGAAAAATGATTTTGCCCAACAATTGAAATGACTTTGCCCACCAATGGTTATGACTTTTCCAGCCACTGTTCATCCCTCATCCGAGCTCTAAAAATGACTTTGCCCAACAATTGTAATGACTTTGCCCACCACTGGTTATCACTTATCCGACCTCTAAAAATGATTTTGCCCAACAATTGAAATTACTTTGCCCACCACTGGTAATCCCTTTCCGCCCTCTAAAAATGACTTTGCCAAACAATTGTAATGATTTTGCCATCCACTGGTAATGACTTTGCCAACCACTGGTAATGACTTTGACTACCACTGTTAATCACTTATCCGACCTCGATAAATGATTTTGCCCAACAATTGAAATGACTTTGCCCACCACTGGTAATCCCTTTCCGCCCTCTAAAAATTTCTTTTGCCAAACAATTGTAATGACTTTGCCAACCACTGTTAATTACTTATCCGACCTCGAAAAATGATTTTGCCCAACAATTGAAATGACTTTGCCCACCACTGGTAATCCCTTTCCAACCTCTCAAAATGAATTTGCCAAACAATTGTAATGACTTTGCCATCCACTGGTAATGACTTTGCCAACCAATGTTAATCACTTATCCGACCTCCAAAAATGACTTTGCTCAACAATTGTAATGACTTTGCCGACCACTTTTAATCACTTATCCGAACTCGAAAAATGATTTTGCCCAACAATTGAAATGACTTTGCCAACCACTGTTAATCACTTATCCGACCCCTAAAAATGACTTTGCCATCCACTGGGAATGACTTTGCCAACCACTGTTAATCACTAATCCGACCTCTAAAAATGACTTTGCCCAACAATTGAAATGACTTTGCCCACCACTGGTAATCCCTTTCCGCCCTCTAAAAATGACTTTGCCAAACAATTGTAATGACTTTGCCATCCACTGGTTATCACATATCCGACCTCGAAAAATGATTTTGCCCAACAATTGAAATGACTTTGCCCACCAATGGTTATGACTTTTCCAGCCACTGTTCATCCCTCATCCGAGCTCTAAAAATGACTTTGCCTAACAATTGTAATGACTTTGCCCACCACTGGTTATCACTTATCCGACCTCTAAAAATGATTTTGCCCAACAATTGAAATTACTTTGCCCACCACTGGTAATCCCTTTCCGCCCTCTAAAAATGACTTTGCCAAACAATTGTAATGATTTTGCCATCCACTGGTAATGACTTTGCCAACCACTGGTAATGACTTTGACTACCACTGTTAATCACTTATCCGACCTCGTAAAATGATTTTGCCCAACAATTGAAATGACTTTGCCCACCACTGGTAATCCCTTTCCGCCCTCTAAAAATGAATTTGCCAAACAATTGTAATGACTTTGCCATCCACTGGTAATGACTTTGCCAACCAATGTTAATCACTTATCCGACCTCCAAAAATGACTTTGCTCAACAATTGTAATGACTTTGCCGACCACTTTTAATCACTTATCCGAACTCGAAAAATGATTTTGCCCAACAATTGAAATGACTTTGCCAACCACTGTTAATCACTTATCCGACCCCTAAAAATGACTTTGCCATCCACTGGGAATGACTTTGCCAACCACTGTTAATCACTAATCCGACCTCTAAAAATGACTTTGCCCAACAATTGAAATGACTTTGCCCACCACTGGTAATCCCTTTCCGCCCTCTAAAAATGACTTTGCCAAACAATTGTAATGACTTTGCCATCCACTGGTTATCACATATCCGACCTCGAAAAATGATTTTGCCCAACAATTGAAATGACTTTGCCCACCAATGGTTATGACTTTTCCAGCCACTGTTCATCCCTCATCCGAGCTCTAAAAATGACTTTGCCCAACAATTGTAATGACTTTGCCCACCACTGGTTATCACTTATCCGACCTCTAAAAATGATTTTGCCCAACAATTGAAATTACTTTGCCCACCACTGGTAATCCCTTTCCGCCCTCTAAAAATGACTTTGCCAAACAATTGTAATGATTTTGCCATCCACTGGTAATGACTTTGCCAACCACTGGTAATGACTTTGACTACCACTGTTAATCACTTATCCGACCTCGATAAATGATTTTGCCCAACAATTGAAATGACTTTGCCCACCACTGGTAATCCCTTTCCGCCCTCTAAAAATTTCTTTTGCCAAACAATTGTAATGACTTTGCCAACCACTGTTAATTACTTATCCGACCTCGAAAAATGATTTTGCCCAACAATTGAAATGACTTTGCCCACCACTGGTAATCCCTTTCCAACCTCTCAAAATGAATTTGCCAAACAATTGTAATGACTTTGCCATCCACTGGTAATGACTTTGCCAACCAATGTTAATCACTTATCCGACCTCCAAAAATGACTTTGCTCAACAATTGTAATGACTTTGCCGACCACTTTTAATCACTTATCCGAACTCGAAAAATGATTTTGCCCAACAATTGAAATGACTTTGCCAACCACTGTTAATCACTTATCCGACCCCTAAAAATGACTTTGCCATCCACTGGGAATGACTTTGCCAACCACTGTTAATCACTAATCCGACCTCTAAAAATGACTTTGCCCAACAATTGAAATGACTTTGCCCACCACTGGTAATCCCTTTCCGCCCTCTAAAAATGACTTTGCCAAACAATTGTAATGACTTTGCCATCCACTGGTTATCACATATCCGACCTCGAAAAATGATTTTGCCCAACAATTGAAATGACTTTGCCCACCAATGGTTATGACTTTTCCAGCCACTGTTCATCCCTCATCCGAGCTCTAAAAATGACTTTGCCCAACAATTGTAATGACTTTGCCCACCACTGGTTATCACTTATCCGACCTCTAAAAATGATTTTGCCCAACAATTGAAATTACTTTGCCCACCACTGGTAATCCCTTTCCGCCCTCTAAAAATGACTTTGCCAAACAATTGTAATGATTTTGCCATCCACTGGTAATGACTTTGCCAACCACTGGTAATGACTTTGACTACCACTGTTAATCACTTATCCGACCTCGATAAATGATTTTGCCCAACAATTGAAATGACTTTGCCCACCACTGGTAATACCTTTCCGCCCTCTAAAAATTTCTTTTGCCAAACAATTGTAATGACTTTGCCAACCACTGTTAATTACTTATCCGACCTCGAAAAATGATTTTGCCAAACAATTGTAATGACTTTGCCATCCACTGGTAATAAATTTGCCAACCACTGTTAATCACTTATCCGACCTCTAAAAATGACTTTTCCCAACAATTTTAATGACTTTGCCAACCACTGTTAATCACTTATCCGACCTCCAAAAATGACTTTGCCCAACAATTGTAATGACTTTGCCGACCACTGTTAACCACTTATCTGACCTCGAAAAATGATTTTGCCCAACAATTGAAATGACTTTGCCCACCACTTGCAATCCCTTTCCGCCTTCTAAAAATGACTTTGCCAAACAATAACGACTTTGCCAACCACTGTTAATCACTTAGCCGACCTCCAAAAATGACTTTGCCCAACAATTGAAATGACTTTGCCAACCACTGTTAATCACTTATCCGACCTCCAAAAATGACTTTGCCTTACAATTGTAATGACTTTGCCAACCACTGGTAATGACTTTGCCAGCCACTGTTATCCTTTATCCGACCTCTAAAAATGACTTTGCCCAACAATTGTAATGACTTTGCCCACCACTGGTTATCACTTATCCGACCTCTAAAAATGACTCTGCCAAACAATTGTAATGACTTTGCCATTCACTGGTAATGACTTTGCCGACCACTGTTAATCACTTATCCGACCTCGAAAAATGATTTTGCCCACTAATTGAAATGACTTTGCCCACCACCGGTAATTTCTTTCCGCCCTCTAAAAATGACTTTGCCAAACAATTGTAATGACTTTGCCATCCACTGGTAATGACTTTGCCAACCACTGTTAATCACTTATCCGACCTCGAAAAATGATTTTGCCCAGCAATTGAAATGACTTTGCCAACAACTGTGAAACACTTATCCGACCTCTAAAAATGACTTTTCCCAACAATTTAAATGACTTTGCTAACCCATGTAAATCACTTATCCGACCTCTAAAAATGTCTTTGCCATCCACTGGTAATAACCTTGCCAACCACTGTTAATCACTTATCCGACCTTTAAAAATGACTTTTCCTAACAATTGTAATGACTTTGCCAACCACTGTTTATCACTTATCCGACCTCCAAAAATGACTTTGCCCAACAATTGTAATGACTTTGCCAACCACTGTTAATCACTTAGCCGACCTCCATAAATTACTTTGCCAAACAAAAGTAATGACTTTGCCATCAACTGGTAATGACTTTGCCAGCCACTGTTAATCACTTATCCGACCTCGAAAAATGATTTTGCCCAACAATTGAAATGGCTTTGCCAACCACTTTTAATTACTAATCCGACCTCTTAAAATATCTTTGCCCAACAATTGTAATGACTTTGCTAACCCATGTAAATCACTTATCCGACCTCTAAAAATGTCTTTGCCATCCACTGGTAATGTCTTTGCCAACCACTGTTAATCACTTATCCGACCTCGAAAAATGATTTTGCCCAGCAATTGAAATGACTTTGCCAACAACTGTGAAACACTTATCCGACCTCTAAAAATGACTTTTCATAACAATTTTAATGACTTTGCTAACCCATGTAAATAACTTATCCGACCTCTAAAAATGTCTTTGCCATCCACTGGGAATGACTTTGCCAACCACTGTTAATCACCTATCCGACCTTTAGAAATGACTTTTCCCAACAATTGTAATGACTTTGCCAGCCACTGTTTATCACTTATCCGACCTCCAAAAATGACTTTGCCCAACAATTGTAATGACTTTGCCAACCACTGTTAATCACTTAGCCGACCTCCAAAAATTACTTTGCCAAACAAAAGTAATGACTTTGCCATCAACTGGTAATGACTTTGCCAGCCACTGTTAATCACTTATCCGACCTCGAAAAATGATTTTGCCCAACAATTGAAATGGCTATGCCAACCACTTTTAATTACTAATCCGACCTCTTAAAATATCTTTGCCCAACAATTGTAATGACTTTGCTAACCCATGTAAATCACTTATCAGACCTCTAAAAATGTCTTTGCCATCCACTGGTAATGACTTTGCCAACCACTGTTAATCACTTATCCGACCTCTAAAAATGACTTTTCCCAACAATTGTAATGACTTTGCCAACCACTGTTTATCACTTATCCGACCTCCAAAAATGACTTTGCCCAACAATTGTAATGACTTTGCCAACCACTGTTAATCACTTAGCCGACCTCCAAAAATTACTTTGCCAAACAAAAGTAATGACTCTGCCATCAACTGGTGATGACTTTGCCAGCCACTGTTAATCACTTATCCGACCTCGAAAAATGATTTTGCCCAACAATTGAAATGGCTTTGCCAACCACTGGTAATGACTTTAGCCACCACTGATTATCACTTATCCGACATCTAAAAATGCATTTGCCAAGCAATTGTAATGACTTTGCCAAACAATTGTAATGACTTTGCCAACCACTGTTAATCACTTATCCGACCTCTAAATTGACTTTTCCCAAAAATTTTAATGACTTTGCCAACCACTGTTAATCACTTATCCGACCTCCAAAAATGACTTTGCCCAACAATTGTAATGACTTTGCCGATCACTGTTAATCACTTTTCCGACCTCGAAAAATGATTTTGCATAACAATTGTAATGATTTTGCCAACCACTGTTAATCACTTATCCGACCTCTAAAAATGACTTTGCCATCCACTGGGAATGACTTTGCCAACCACTGTTAATCACTTATCCGACCTCGAAAAATGATTTTGCCCAACAATTGAAATGACTTTGCCCACCACTGGTAATCCCTTTCCGCCCTCTAAAAATGACTTTGCCAAACAATTGTAATGACTTTGCCATCCACTGGTAATGACTTTGCCAACCATTGTTAATCACTTATCCGACCTCTAAAAATGACTTTTCCCAAAGATATTAATGACTTTGCCAGCCACTGTTAATCACTTATCCGACCTCCAAAAATGACTTTGCCCAACAATTGTAATGACTTTGCCGACCACTGTTAATCACTTATCCGACCTCTAAAAATGACTTTGCCAAACAATTGTAATGACTTTGCCATCCACTGGGAATGACTTTGCCAACCACTGTTAATCACTTATCTGACCTCTCAAAATGACTTTTCCCAACAATTTTAATGACTTTGCCGACCACTGTTAATCACCTATCAGAAATCGAAAAATGATTTTGCCCAGCAATTTTAATGACTTTGCCAACCACTGTAAATCACTTATCCGACCCTTAAAAATGACTTTGCCATCCACTGGGAATGACTATTCCAACCACTGTTAATCACTTATCCGACCTCTAAAAATGACTTTGCCCAACAATTGAAATTACTTTGCCCACCACTGGTAATCCCTTTCCGCCCTCTAAAAATGACTTTGCTTAACAATTGTAATAACTTTGCCATCCAATGGTAATGACTTTCCCTACCACTGTTAATCAATTATCCGACCTCGAAAAATGATTTTGCCCAGCAATTGAAACGACTTTTCCAGCAACTGTTAATCACTTTTCCGACCTCTAAAAATGACTTTGCCATCCACTGGGAATGACTTTGCCATCCACTGGGAATGACTTTGCCAACCACTGTTAATCACTTATCCGACCTCGAAAAATGATTTTGCCCAACAATTGAAATGACTTTGCCCACCACTAGTAATCCCTTTCCGCCCTCTAAAAATGACTTTGCCAAACAATTGTAATGACTTTGCCATCCACTGGTAATGACTTTGCCAACAACTGTTAATCACTTATCCGACCTCCAAAAATGACTTTGCTCAACAATTGTAATGACTTTGCCGAACACTTTTAATCACTTATTCGAACTCGAAAAATGATTTTGCCCAACAATTGAAATGACTTTGCCAACCACTGTTAATCACTTATCCGACCCCCAAAAAATGACTTTGCCATCCACTGGGAATGACTTTGCCAACCACTGTTAATCACTAATCTGACCTCTAAAAATGACTTTGCCCAACAATTGAAATGACTTTGCCTACCACTGGTAATCCCTTTCCGCCCTCTAAAAATGACTTTGCCAAACAATTGTAATGACTTTGCCATCCACTGGTAATGACTTTCCCAACCACTGTTAATAACTTATCCGACCTCTAAATTGACTTTTCCCAAAAATTTTAATGACTTTGCCAACCACTGTTAATCACTTATCCGACCTCCAAAAATGACTTTGCCCAACAATTGTAATGACTTTGCCGATCACTGTTAATCACTTTTCCGACCTCGAAAAATGATTTTGCATAACAATTGTAATGATTTTGCCAACCACTGTTAATCACTTATCCGACCTCTAAAAATGACTTTGCCATCCACTGGGAATGACTTTGCCAACCACTGTTAATCACTTATCCGACCTCGAAAAATGATTTTGCCCAACAATTGTAATGACTTTGCCAACCACTGGTAATGACTTTGCCAGCCACTGTTCATCCTTTATCCGACCTCTAAAAATGACTTTGCCCAACAATTGTAATGACTTTGCCCACCACTGGTTATCACTTATCCGACCTCTAAAAATGACTCTGCCAAACAATTGTAATGACTTTGCCATCCACTGGTAATGACTTTGCCGACCACTGTTAATCACTTATCCGACCTCGAAAAATGATTTTGCCCACTAATTGAAATGACTTTGCCCACCACCGGTATTCCCTTTCCGCCCTCTAAAAATGACTTTGCCAAACAATTGTAATGACTTTGCCATCCACTGGTAATGACTTTGCCAACCACTGTTAATCACTTATCCGACCTCGAAAAATGATTTTGCCCAGCAATTGAAATGACTTTGCCAACAACTGTGAAACACTTATCCGACCTCTAAAAATGACTTTTCCCAACAATTTAAATGACTTTGCTAACCCATGTAAATCACTTATCCGACCTCTAAAAATGTCTTTGCCATCCACTGGTAATGACTTTGCCAACCACTGTTAATCACTTATCCGACCTTTAAAAATGACTTTTTCCAACAATTGTAATGACTTTGCCAACCACTGTTTATCACTTATCCGACCTCCAAAAATGACTTTGCCCAACAATCGTAATGACTTTGCCAACCACTGTTAATCACTTAGCCGACCTACATAAATTACTTTGCCAAACAAAAGTAATGACTTTGCCATCAACTGGTAATGACTTTGCCAGCCACTGTTAATCACTTATCCGACCTCGAAAAATGATTTTGCCCAACAATTGAAATGGCTTTGCCAACCACTTTTAATTACTTATCCGACCTCTTAAAATATCTTTGCCCGACAATTGTAATGACTTTGCTAACCCATGTAAATCATTTATCCGACCTCTAAAAATGTCTTTGCCATCCACTGGTAATGACTTTGCCAACCACTGTTAATCACTTATCCGACCTCGAAAAATGATTTTGCCCAGCAATTGAAATGACTTTGCCAACAACTGTGAAACACTTATCCGACCTCTAAAAATGACTTTTCATAACAATTTTAATGACTTTGCTAACCCATGTAAATAACTTATCCGACCTCTAAAAATGTCTTTGCCATCCACTGGTAATGACTTTGCCAACCACTGTTAATCACCTATCCGACCTTTAGAAATGACTTTTCCCAACAATTGTAATGACTTTGCCAACCACTGTTTATCACTTATCCGACCTCCAAAAATGACTTTGCCCAACAATTGTAATGACTTTCCCAACCACTGTTAATCACTTAGCCGACCTCCAAAAATAACTTTGCCAAACAAAAGTAATGACTTTGCCATCAACTGGTAATGACTTTGCCAGCCACTGTTAATCACTTATCCGACCTCTAAAAATGACTTTTCCCAACAATTGTAATGACTTTGCCAACCACTGTTTATCACTTATCCGACCTCCAAAAATGACTTTGCCCAACAATCGTAATGACTTTGCCAACCACTGTTAATCACTTAGCCGACCTCCATAAATTACTTTGCCAAACAAAAGTAATGACTTTGCCATCAACTGGTAATGACTTTGCCAGCCACTGTTAATCACTTATCCGACCTCGAAAAATGATTTTGCCCAACAATTGAAATGGCTTTGCCAACCACTTTTAATTACTAATCCGACCTCTTAAAATATCTTTGCCCGACAATTGTAATGACTTTGCCAACCACTGTTTATCACTTATCCGACCTCCAAAAATGACTTTGCCCAACAATCGTAATGACTTTGCCAACCACTGTTAATCACTTAGCCGACCTCCATAAATTACTTTGCCAAACAAAAGTAATGACTTTGCCATCAACTGGTAATGACTTTGCCAGCCACTGTTAATCACTTATCCGACCTCGAAAAATGATTTTGCCCAACAATTGTAATGACTTTGCCAACCACTTTTTATCACTTATCCGACCTCCAAAAATGACTTTGCCCAACAATCGTAATGACTTTGCCAACCACTGTTAATCACTTAGCTGACCTCCATAAATTACTTTGCCCAACAATTGTAATGACTTTGCCATCCACTGGTAATGACTTTGCCAACCACTGTTAATCACTTATCCGACTTCGAAAAATGATTTTGCCCAGCAATTGAAATGACTTTGCCAACAACTGTGAAACACTTATCCGACCTATAAAAATGACTTTTCCCAACAATTTAAATGACTTTGCTAACCCATGTAAATCACTTATCCGACCTCTAAAAATGTCTTTGCCATCCATTGGTAATGACTTTGCCAACCACTGTTAATCACTTATCCGACCTTTAAAAATGAATTTTCCCAACAATTGTAGAGACTTTGCCAACCACTGTTTATCACTAATCCGACCTCCAAAAATGACTTTGCCCAACAATCGTAATGACTTTGCCAACCACTGTTAATCACTTAGGCGACCTCCATAAATTACTTTGCCAAACAAAAGTAATGACTTTGCCATCAACTGGTAATGACTTTGCCAGCCACTGTTAATCACTTATCCGACCTCGAAAAATGATTTTGCCCAACAATTGAAATGGCTTTGCCAACCACTTTTAATTACTTATCCGACCTCTTAAAATATCTTTGCCCGACAATTGTAATGACTTTGCTAACCCATGTAAATCATTTATCCGACCTCTAAAAATGTCTTTGCCATCCACTGGTAATGACTTTGCCAACCACTGTTAATCACTTATCCGACCTCGAAAAATGATTTTGCCCAGCAATTGAAATGACTTTGCCAACAACTGTGAAACACTTATCCGACCTCTAAAAATGACTTTTCATAACAATTTTAATGACTTTGCTAACCCATGTAAATAACTTATCCGACCTCTAAAAATGTCTTTGCCATCCACTGGTAATGACTTTGCCAACCACTGTTAATCACCTATCCGACCTTTAGAAATGACTTTTCCCAACAATTGTAATGACTTTGCCAACCACTGTTTATCACTTATCCGACCTCCAAAAATGACTTTGCCCAACAATTGTAATGACTTTGCCAACCACTGTTAATCACTTAGCCGACCTCCAAAAATTACTTTGCCAAACAAAAGTAATGACTTTGCCATCAACTGGTAATGACTTTGCCAGCCACTGTTAATCACTTATCCGACCTCGAAAAATGATTTTGCCCAACAATTGAAATGGCTTTGCCAACCACTTTTAATTACTAATCCGACCTCTTAAAATATCTTTGCCCAACAATTGTAATGACTTTGCTAACCCATGTAAATCACTTATCAGACCTCTAAAAATGTCTTTGCCATCCACTGGTAGTGACTTTGCCAACCACTGTTAATCACTTATCCGACCTCTAAAAATGACTTTTCCCAACAATTGTAATGACTTTGCCAACCACTGTTTATCACTTATCCGACCTCCAAAAATGACTTTGCCCAACAATTGTAATGACTTTGCCAACCACTGTTAATCACTTAGCCGACATCCAAAAATTACTTTGCCAAACAAAAGTAATGACTCTGCCATCAACTGGTGATGACTTTGCCAGCCACTGTTAATCACTTATCCGACCTCGAAAAATGATTTTGCCCAACAATTGAAATGGCTTTGCCAACCACTGGTAATGACTTTGCCGACCACTTTTAATACATAATCCGACCTCCAAAAATGAATTAGCGCAACAATTGTAATGACTTTGCCAAACACTGGTAATCACTTTAGCCACCACTGATTATCACTTATCCGACATCTAAAAATGCATTTGCCAAGCAATTGTAATGACTTTGCCAACCACTGTTAATCACTTATCCGACCTCTAAAATTGACTTTTCCCAAAAATTTTAATGACTTTGCCAACCACTGTTAATCACTTATCCGACCTCCAAAAATGACTTTGCCCAACAATTGTAATGACTTTGCCGATCACTGTTAATCACTTTTCCGACCTCGAAAAATGATTTTGCATAACAATTGTAATGATTTTGCCAACCACTGGTAATCCCTTTCCGCCCTCTAAAAATGACCTTGCCAAACAATTGTAATGACTTTGCCATCCACTGGTAATGACTTTGCCAACCACTGTTAATCACTTATCCGACCTCTAAAAATGACTTTTCCCAAAAATATTAATGACTTTGCCAGCCACTGTTAATCACTTATCCGACCTCCAAAAATGACTTTGCCCAACAATTGTAATGACATTGCCGACCACTGTTAATCACTTATCCGACCTCGAAAAATGATTTTCCCAACAATTGAAATGACTTTGCCAACCACTGTTAATCAATTATCCGACCTCTAAAAATGACTTTGCCAAACAATTGTAATGACTTTGCCATCCACTGGTAATCACTTATCTGACCTCTCAAAATGACTTTTCCCAACAATTTTAATGACTTTGCCGACCACTGTTAATCACTTATCTGACCTCTCAAAATGACTTTTCCCAACAATTTTAATGACTTTGCCGACCACTGTTAATCACTTATCAGAAATCGAAAAATGATTTTGCCCAACAATTTTAATGACTTTGCCAACCACTGTAAATCACTTATCCGACCCCTAAAAATGACTTTGCCATCCACTGGGAATCACTTATCTGACCTCTCAAAATGACTTTTCCCAACAATTTAAATGACTTTGCCGACCACTGTTAATCACTTATCAGAAATCGAAAAATGATTTTGCCCAACAATTTTAATGACTTTGCCAACCACTGTAAATCACTTATCCGACCCCTAAAAATGACTTTGCCATCCACTGGGAATGACTTTTCCAACCACTGTTAATCACTTATCCGACCTCTAAAAATGACTTTGCCCAACAATTGAAATGACTTTGCCCACCACTGGTAATCCCTTTCCGCCCTCTAAAAATGACTTTGCTTAACAATTGTAATGACTTTGCCATCCAATGGTAATGACTTTCCCTACCACTGTTAATCAATTATCCGACCTCGAAAAATGATTTTGCCCAACAATTTTAATGACTTTGCCAACCACTGTAAATCACTTATCCGACCCCTAAAAATGACTTTGCCATCCACTGGGAATCACTTATCTGACCTCTCAAAATGACTTTGCTCAACAATTGTAATGACTTTGCCGACCACTTTTAATCACCTATCCGAACTCGAAAAATGATTTTGCCCAACAATTGAAATGACTTTGCCAACCACTGTTAATCACTTATCCGACCCCCAAAAAATGACTTTTCCATCCACTGGGAATGACTTTGCCAACCACTGTTAATCACTAGTCCGACCTCTAAAAATGAATTTTCCCAACAATTGTAGAGACTTTGCCAACCACTGTTTATCACTTATCCGACCTCCAAAAATGACTTTGCCCAACAATCGTAATGACTTTGCCAACCACTGTTAATCACTTAGGCGACCTCCATAAATTACTTTGCCAAACAAAAGTAATGACTTTGCCATCAACTGGTAATGACTTTGCCAGCCACTGTTAATCACTTATCCGACCTCGAAAAATGATTTTGCCCAACAATTGAAATGGCTTTGCCAACCACTTTTAATTACTAATCCGACCTCTTAAAATATCTTTGCCCGACAATTGTAATGACTTTGCTAACCCATGTAAATCATTTATCCGACCTCTAAAAATGTCTTTGCCATCCACTGGTAATGACTTTGCCAACCACTGTTAATCACTTATCCGACCTCGAAAAATGATTTTGCCCAGCAATTGAAATGACTTTGCCAACAACTGTGAAACACTTATCCGACCTCTAAAAATGACTTTTCATAACAATTTTAATGACTTTGCTAACCCATGTAAATAACTTATCCGACCTCTAAAAATGTCTTTGCCATCCACTGGTAATGACTTTGCCAACCACTGTTAATCACCTATCCGACCTTTAGAAATGACTTTTCCCAACAATTGTAATGACTTTGCCAACCACTGTTTATCACTTATCCGACCTCCAAAAATGACTTTGCCCAACAATTGTAATGACTTTCCCAACCACTGTTAATCACTTAGCCGACCTCCAAAAATAACTTTGCCAAACAAAAGTAATGACTTTGCCATCAACTGGTAATGACTTTGCCAGCCACTGTTAATCACTTATCCGACCTCGAAAAATGATTTTGCCCAACAATTGAAATGGCTTTGCCAACCACTTTTAATTACTAATCCGACCTCTTAAAATATCTTTGCCCAACAATTGTAATGACTTTGCTAACCCATGTAAATCACTTATCAGACCTCTAAAAATGTCTTTGCCATCCACTGGTAGTGACTTTGCCAACCACTGTTAATCACTTATCCGACCTCTAAAAATGACTTTTCCCAACAATTGTAATGACTTTGCCAACCACTGTTTATCACTTATCCGACCTCCAAAAATGACTTGGCCCAACAATTGTAATGACTTTGCCAACCACTGTTAATCACTTAGCCGACATCCAAAAATTACTTTGCCAAACAAAAGTAATGACTCTGCCATCAACTGGTGATGACTTTGCCAGCCACTGTTAATCACTTATCCGACCTCGAAAAATGATTTTGCCCAACAATTGAAATGGCTTTGCCAACCACTGGTAATGACTTTGCCGACCACTTTTAATACATAATCCGACCTCCAAAAATGAATTAGCGCAACAATTGTAATGACTTTGCCAAACACTGGTAATCACTTTAGCCACCACTGATTATCACTTATCCGACATCTAAAAATGCATTTGCCAAGCAATTGTAATGACTTTGCCAAACAATTGTAATGACTTTGCCAACCACTGTTAATCACTTATCCGACCTCTAAAATTGACTTTTCCCAAAAATTTTAATGACTTTGCCAACCACTGTTAATCACTTATCCGACCTCCAAAAATGACTTTGCCCAACAATTGTAATGACTTTGCCGATCACTGTTAATCACTTTTCCGACCTCGAAAAATGATTTTGCATAACAATTGTAATGATTTTGCCAACCACTGTTAATCACATATCCGACCCCCAAAAAATGACTTTTCCATCCACTGGGAATGACTTTGCCAACCACTGTTAATCACTTATCCGACCTCGAAAAATGATTTTGCCCAACAATTGAAATGACTTTGCCCACCACTGGTAATCCCTTTCCGCCCTCTAAAAATGACTTTGCCAAACAATTGTAATGACTTTGCCATCCACTGGTAATGACTTTGCCAACCACTGTTAATCACTTATCCGACCTCTAAAAATGACTTTTCCCAAAAATATTAATGACTTTGCCAGCCACTGTTAATCACTTATCCGACCTCCAAAAATGACTTTGCCCAACAATTGTAATGACATTGCCGACCACTGTTAATCACTTATCCGACCTCGAAAAATGATTTTCCCAACAATTGAAATGACTTTGCCAACCACTGTTAATCACTTATCCGACCTCTAAAAATGACTTTGCCAAACAATTGTAATGACTTTGCCATCCACTGGTAATCACTTATCTGACCTCTCAAAATGACTTTTCCCAACAATTTTAATGACTTTGCCGACCACTGTTAATCACTTATCTGACCTCTCAAAATGACTTTTCCCAACAATTTTAATGACTTTGCCGACCACTGTTAATCACTTATCAGAAATCGAAAAATGATTTTGCCCAACAATTTTAATGACTTTGCCAACCACTGTAAATCACTTATCCGACCCCTAAAAATGACTTTGCCATCCACTGGGAATCACTTATCTGACCTCTCAAAATGACTTTTCCCAACAATTTAAATGACTTTGCCGACCACTGTTAATCACTTATCAGAAATCGAAAAATGATTTTGCCCAACAATTTTAATGACTTTGCCAACCACTGTAAATCACTTATCCGACCCCTAAAAATGACTTTGCCATCCACTGGGAATGACTTTTCCAACCACTGTTAATCACTTATCCGACCTCTAAAAATGACTTTGCCCAACAATTGAAATGACTTTGCCCACCACTGGTAATCCCTTTCCGCCCTCTAAAAATGACTTTGCTTAACAATTGTAATGACTTTGCCATCCAATGGTAATGACTTTCCCAACCACTGTTAATCAATTATCCGACCTCGAAAAATGATTTTGCCCAACAATTTTAATGACTTTGCCAACCACTGTAAATCACTTATCCGAACCCTAAAAATGACTTTGCCATCCACTGGGAATCACTTATCTGACCTCTCAAAATGACTTTGCTCAACAATTGTAATGACTTTGCCGACCACTTTTAATCACCTATCCGAACTCGAAAAATGATTTTGCCCAACAATTGAAATGACTTTGCCAACCACTGTTAATCACTTATCCGACCCCCAAAAAATGACTTTTCCATCCACTGGGAATGACTTTGCCAACCACTGTTAATCACTAGTCCGACCTCTAAAAATGACTTTGCCCAACAATTGAAATGACTTTGCCCACCACTGGTAATCCCTTTCCGCACTCTAAAAATGACTTTGCCAAACAATTGTAATGACTTTGCCATCCACTGGTAATGACTTTCCCAACCACTGTTAATAACTTATCCGACCTCCAAAAATGACTTTGCCCAACAATTGTAATGACTTTGCCGACCACTGTTAATCACTTATCCGAACTCGAACAATGATTTTGCCCAACAATTGAAATGACTTTGCCAACCACTGTTAATCACTTATCCGACCCCTAAAAATGACTTTGCCATCCACTTGGAATGACTTTTCCAACCACTGTTAATCACTTATCCGACCTCTAAAAATGACTTTGCCCAACAATTGAAATGACTTTGCCCACCACTGGTAATCCCTTTCCGCCCTCTAAAAATGACTTTGCCAAACAATTGTAATGACTTTGCCATCCACTGGTAATGACTTTCCCAACCACTGTTAATCAATTATCCGACCTCGAAAAATGATTTTGCCCAGCTATTGAAACGACTTTGCCAGCAACTGTTAATCACTTTTCCGACCTCTAAAAATGATTTTGCCATCCACTGGGAATGACTTTGCCATCCACTGGGAATGACTTTGCCAACCACTGTTAATCACTGATCCGATCTCGAAAAATGACTTTGCCCACCACTGGTAATCCCTTTCCGCCCTCTAAAAATGACTTTGCCAAACAATTGTAATGACTTTGCAATCCACTGCAAATGACTTTGCCAACCACTGTTAATCACTTATCCGACCTCTAAAAATGACTTTTCTCAAAAATTTTAATGACTTTGCCAACCACTGTTAATCACTTATCCGACCTCCAAAAATGACTTTGCCCAACAATTGTAATGACTTTGCCGACCACTGTTAATCACTTATCCGACCTCATAAAATGACTTTGCCAAACAATTGTAATGACTTTGCCATCCACTGGTAATGACTTTCCCAACCACTGTTAATCAATTATCCGACCTCGAAAAATGATTTTGCCCAACAATTGAAATGACTTTGCCCACCACTGGTAATCGTTTTCCGCCCTCTAAAAATGACTTTGCCATCCACTGGTAATGACTTTCCCAACCACTGTTAATCAATTATCCGACCTCTAAAAATGATTTTGCCCAGCTATTGAAACGACTTTGCCAGCAACTGTTAATCACTTTTCCGACCTCTAAAAATGATTTTGCCATCCACTGGGAATGACTTTGCCATCCACTGGGAATGACTTTGCCAACCACTGTTAATCACTGATCCGACCTCGAAAAAAGATTTTGCCCAACAATTGAAATGACTTTGCCCACCACTGGTAATCCCTTTCCGCCCTCTAAAAATGACTTTGCCAAACAATTGTAATGACTTTGCCATCCACTGGTAATGACTTTCCCAACCACTGTTAATAACTTATCCGACCTCCAAAAATGACTTTGCCCAACAATTGTAATGACTTTGCCGACCACTGTTAATCACTTATCCGAACTCGAACAATGATTTTGCCCAACAATTGAAATGACTTTGCCAACCACTGTTAATCACTTATCCGACCCCTAAAAATGACTTTGCCATCCACTTGGAATGACTTTTCCAACCACTGTTAATCACTTATCCGACCTCTAAAAATGACTTTGCCCAACAATTGAAATGACTTTGCCCACCACTGGTAATCCCTTTCCGCCCTCTAAAAATGACTTTGCCAAACAATTGTAATGACTTTGCCATCCACTGGTAATGACTTTCCCAACCACTGTTAATCAATTATCCGACCTCGAAAAATGATTTTGCCCAGCTATTGAAACGACTTTGCCAGCAACTGTTAATCACTTTTCCGACCTCTAAAAATGATTTTGCCATCCACTGGGAATGACTTTGCCATCCACTGGGAATGACTTTGCCAACCACTGTTAATCACTGATCCGATCTCGAAAAATGACTTTGCCCACCACTGGTAATCCCTTTCCGCCCTCTAAAAATGACTTTGCCAAACAATTGTAATGACTTTGCAATCCACTGCAAATGACTTTGCCAACCACTGTTAATCACTTATCCGACCTCTAAAAATGACTTTTCTCAAAAATTTTAATGACTTTGCCAACCACTGTTAATCACTTATCCGACCTCCAAAAATGACTTTGCCCAACAATTGTAATGACTTTGCCGACCACTGTTAATCACTTATCCGACCTCATAAAATGACTTTGCCAAACAATTGTAATGACTTTGCCATCCACTGGTAATGACTTTCCCAACCACTGTTAATCAATTATCCGACCTCGAAAAATGATTTTGCCCAACAATTGAAATGACTTTGCCCACCACTGGTAATCGTTTTCCGCCCTCTAAAAATGACTTTGCCATCCACTGGTAATGACTTTCCCAACCACTGTTAATCAATTATCCGACCTCTAAAAATGATTTTGCCCAGCTATTGAAACGACTTTGCCAGCAACTGTTAATCACTTTTCCGACCTCTAAAAATGATTTTGCCATCCACTGGGAATGACTTTGCCATCCACTGGGAATGACTTTGCCAACCACTGTTAATCACTGATCCGACCTCGAAAAAAGATTTTGCCCAACAATTGAAATGACTTTGCCCACCACTGGTAATCCCTTTCCGCCCTCTAAAAATGACTTTGCCAAACAATTGTAATGACTTTGCAATCCACTGGGAATGACTTTGCCAACCACTGTTAATCACTTATCCGACCTCTAAAAATGACTTTTCACAAAAATTTTAATGACTTTGGCAACCACTGTTAATCACTTATCCGACCTCCAAAAATGACTTTGCCCAACAATTGTAATGACTTCGCCATCCACTGGTAATGACTTTCCCAACCACTGTTAATCAATTATCCGACCTCGAAAAATGATTTTGCCCAGCTATTGAAACGACTTTGCCAGCAACTGTAAATCACTTTTCCGACCTCTAAAAATGATTTTGCCATCCACTGGGAATGACTTTGCCATCCACTGGGAATGACTTTGCCAACCACTGTTAATCACTGATCCGATCTCGAAAAATGATTTTGCCCAACAATTGAAATGACTTTGCCCACCACTGGTAATCCCTTTCCGCCCTCTAAAAATGACTTTGCCAAACAATTGTAATGACTTTGCCGACCACTGGTAATCCCTTTCCGCCCTCTAAAAATGACTTTGCCATCCACTGGGAATGACTTTCCCAACCACTGTTAATCAATTATCCGACCTCTAAAAATGACTTTTCCCAAAAATTTTAATGACTTTGTTAACCACTGTTAATCACTTATCCGACCTCCAAAAATGACTTTGCCCAACAATTGTAATGACTTTGCCGACCACTGGTAATCCCTTTCCGCCCTCTAAAAATGACTTTGCCATCCACTGGGAATGACTTTCCCAACCACTGTTAATCAATTATCCGACCTCTAAAAATGATTTTGCCCAGCTATTGAAACGACTTTGCCAGCAACTGTTAATCACTTTTCCGACCTCTAAAAATGATTTTGCCATCCACTGGGAATGACTTTGCCATCCACTGGGAATGACTTTCCCAACCACTGTTAATCAATTATCCGACCTCGAAAAATGATTTTGCCCAACAATTGAAATGACTTTGCCCACCACTGGTAATCCCTTTCCGCCCTCTAAAAATGACTTTGCCATCCACTGGGAATGACTTTTCCAACCACTGTTAATCACTTATCCGACCTCTAAAAATGACTTTGCCCAACAATTGTAATGACTTTGCCGACCACTGTTAATCACTTATCCGACCTCGAAAAATGACTTTGCCAAACAATTGAAATGACTTTGCCATCCACTGGTAATGACTTTCCCAACCACTGTTAATCAATTATCCGACCTCGAAAAATGATTTTGCCCAACAATTGAAATGACTTTGCCCACCACTGGTAATCCCTTTCCGCCCTCTAAAAATGACTTTGCCATCCACTGGGAATGACTTTTCCAACCACTGTTAATCACTTATCCGACCTCTAAAAATGACTTTGCCCAACAATTGAAATGACTTTGCCCACCACTGGTAATCCCTTTCCGCCCTCTAAAAATGACTTTGCCATCCACTGGTAATGACTTTCCCAACCACTGTTAATCAATTATCCGACCTCGAAAAATGATTTTGCCCAGCAATGGAAACGACTTTGCCAGCAACTGTTAAACACTTATCCGACCTCAACAAATGACTTTGCCCAACAATTGTTATGACTTTGCCGACCACTGTTAATCACTTATCCGAACTTGAAAAATGATTTTGCCCAACAATTGAAATGACTTTGCCATCCACTGGTAATGACTTTGCCAACAACTTTTAATCACTTATCCGACCTCTAAAAATGACTTTTCCCAACAATTTTAATGACTTTGCCAACCACTGTAAATCACTTATCCGACCTCTAAAAATGACTTTGCCAAACAATTGTAATGACTTTGCCATCCACTGGTAAAGACTTTGCCAACCACTGTTAATCACTTATCTGACCTCTCAAAATGACTTTTCCCAACAATTTTAATGACTTTGCCGACCACTGTTAATCACTTATCAGAAATCGAAAAATGATTTTGCCCAACAATTTTAATGACTTTGCCAACCACTGTAAATCACTTATCCGACCTCTAAAAATGACTTTGCCCAACAATTGAAATGACTTTGCCCAACAATTGAAATGACTTTGCCCACCACTGGTAATCCCTTTCCGCCCTCTAAAAATGACTTTGCTTAACAATTGTAATGACTTTGCCATCCAATGGTAATGACTTTCCCAACCACTGTTAATCAATTATCCGACCTCGAAAAATGATTTTGCCCAGCAATTGAAACGACTTTGCCAGCAACTGTAAATCACTTTTCCGACCTCTAAAAATGACTTTGCCATCCACTGGGAATGACTTTGCCATCCACTGGGAATGACTTTGCCATCCACTGGGAATGACTTTGCCAACCACTGTTAATCACTTATCCGACCTCGAAAAATGATTTTGCCCAACAATTGAAATGACTTTGCCCACCACTGGTAATCCCTTTCCGCCCACTAAAAATGACTTTGCCAAACAATTGTAATGACTTTGCCATCCACTGGTAATGACTTAGCCAACAACTGTTAATCACTTATCCGACCTCCAAAAATGACTTTGCTCAACAATCGTAATGACTTTGCCGACCACTTTTAATCACTTATCCGAACTCGAAAAATGATTTTGCCCAACAATTGAAATGACTTTGCCAACCACTGTTAATCACTTATCCGACCCCCAAAAAATGACTTTGCCATCCACTGGGAATGACTTTGCCAACCACTGTTAATCACTAATCCGACCTCTAAAAATGACTTTGCCCAACAATTGAAATGACTTTGCCCACCACTGGTAATCTATTTCCGACCTCCAAAAATGACTTTGCCCAACAATTGTAATGACTTTGCCGACCACTGTTAATCACTTATCCGAACTCGAACAATGATTTTGCCCAACAATTGAAATGACTTTGCCCACCACTGGTAATCCCTTTCCGACCTCCAAAAATGACTTTGCCATCCACTTGGAATGACTTTTCCAACCACTGTTAATCACTTATCCGACCTCTAAAAATGACTTTGCCCAACAATTGAAATGACTTTGCCCACCACTGGTAATCCCTTTCCGCCCTCTAAAAATGACTTTGCCAAACAATTGTAATGACTTTGCCATCCACTGGTAATGACTTTCCCAACCACTGTTAATCAATAATCCGACCTCGAAAAATGATTTTGCCCAGCTATTGAAACGACTTTGCCAGCAACTGTTAATCACTTTTCCGACCTCTAAAAATGATTTTGCCATCCACTGGGAATGACTTTGCCATCCACTGGGAATGACTTTGCCAACCACTGTTAATCACTGATCCGACCTCGAAAAATGATTTTGCCCAACAATTGAAATGACTTTGCCCACCACTGGTAATCCCTTTCCGCCCTCTAAAAATGACTTTGCCAAACAATTGTAATGACTTTGCAATCCACTGCAAATGACTTTGCCAACCACTGTTAATCACTTATCCGACCTCTAAAAATGACTTTTCCCAAAAATTTTAATGACTTTGCCAACCACTGTTAATCACTTATCCGACCTCCAAAAATGACTTTGCCCAACAATTGTAATGACTTTGCCGACCACTGTTAATCACTTATCCGACCTCATAAAATGACTTTGCCAAACAATTGTAATGACTTTGCCATCCACTGGTAATGACTTTCCCAACCACTGTTAATCAATTATCCGACCTCGAAAAATGATTTTGCCCAACAATTGAAATGACTTTGCCCACCACTGGTAATCGTTTTCCGCCCTCTAAAAATGACTTTGCCATCCACTGGAAATGACTTTCCCAACCACTGTTAATCAATTATCCGACCTCTAAAAATGATTTTGCCCAGCTATTGAAACGACTTTGCCAGCAACTGTTAATCACTTTTCCGACCTCTAAAAATGATTTTGCCATCCACTGGGAATGACTTTGCCATCCACTGGGAATGACTTTGCCATCCACTGGGAATGACTTTGCCAACCACTGTTAATCACTGATCCGACCTCGAAAAAAGATTTTGCCCAACAATTGAAATGACTTTGCCCACCACTGGTAATCCCTTACCGCCCTCTAAAAATGACTTTGCCAAACAATTGTAATGACTTTGCAATCCACTGGTAATGACTTTGCCAACCACTGTTAATCACTTATCCGACCTCCAAAAATGACTTTGCCCAACAATTGTAATGACTTTGCCGACCACTGTTAATCACTTATCCGACCTCGAAAAATGACTTTGCCAAACAATTGTAATGACTTTGCCATCCACTGGTAATGACTTTCCCAACCACTGTTAATCGATTATCCGACCTCGAAAAATGATTTTGCCCAACAATTGAAATGACTTTGCCCACCACTGGTAATCCCTTTCCGCCCTCTAAAAATGACTTTGCCATCCACTGGGAATGACTTTTCCAACCACTGTTAATCACTTATCCGACCTCCAAAAATGACTTTGCCCAACAATTGAAATGACTTTGCCCACCACTGGTAATCCCTTTCCGCCCTCTAAAAATGACTTTGCCAAACTATTGTAATGACTTTGCCATCCACTGGTAATGACTTTCCCAACCACTGTTAATCAATTATCCGACCTCGAAAAATGATTTTGCCCAGAAATGGAAACGACTTTGCCAGCAACTGTTAAACACTTATCCGACCTCAAAAAATGACTTTGCCCAACAATTGTTATGACTTTGCCGACCACTGTTAATCACTTATCCGAACTTGAAAAATGATTTTGCCCAACAATTGAAATGACTTTGCCATCCACTGGTAATGACTTTGCCAACAACTTTTAATCACTTATCCGACCTCTAAAAATGACTTTTCCCAACAATTTTAATGACTTTGCCAACCACTGTTAATCACTTATCCGACCTCTAAAAATGACTTTGCCAAACAATTGTAATGACTTTGCCATCCACTGGTAATGACTTTGCCAACCACTGTTAATCACTTATCTGACCTCTCAAAATGACTTTTCCCAACAATTTTAATGACTTTGCCGACCACTGTTAATCACTTATCCGACCCCTAAAAATGACTTTGCCATCCACTGGGAATGACTATTCCAACCACTGTTAATCACTTATCCGACCTCTAAAAATGACTTTGCCCAACAATTGAAATGACTTTGCCCAACAATTGAAATGACTTTGCCCACCACTGGTAATCCCTTTCCGCCCTCTAAAAATGACTTTGCTTAACAATTGTAATGACTTTGCCATCCAATGGTAATGACTTTCCCAACCACTGTTAATCAATTATCCGACCTCGAAAAATGATTTTGCCCAGCAATTGAAACGACTTTGCCAGCAACTGTTAATCACTTTTCCGACCTCTAAAAATGACTTTGCCATCCACTGGGAATCCCTTTCCGCCCACTAAAAATGACTTTGCCAAACAATTGTAATGACTTTGCCATCCACTGGTAATGACTTTGCCAACAACTGTTAATCACTTATCCGACCTCCAAAAATGACTTTGCTCAACAATCGTAATGACTTTGCCGACCACTTTTAATCACTTATCCGAACTCGAAAAATGATTTTGCCCAACAATTGAAATGACTTTCCCAACCACTGTTAATCACTTATCCGACCCCCAAAAAATGACTTTGCCATCCACTGGGAATGACTTTGCCAACCACTGTTAATCACTAATCCGACCTCTAAAAATGACTTTGCCCAACAATTGAAATGACTTTGCCCACCACTGGTAATCTATTTCCGACCTCCAAAAATGACTTTGCCCAACAATTGTAATGACTTTGCCGACCACTGTTAATCACTTATCCGAACTCGAACAATGATTTTGCCCAACAATTGAAATGACTTTGCCCACCACTGGTAATCCCTTTCCGACCTCCAAAAATGACTTTGCCATCCACTTGGAATGACTTTTCCAACCACTGTTAATCACTTATCCGACCTCTAAAAATGACTTTGCCCAACAATTAAAATGACTTTGCCCACCACTGGTAATCCCTTTCCGCCCTCTAAAAATGACTTTGCCAAACAATTGTAATGACTTTGCCATCCACTGGTAATGACTTTCCCAACCACTGTTAATCAATAATCCGACCTCGAAAAATGATTTTGCCCAGCTATTGAAACGACTTTGCCAGCAACTGTTAATCACTTTTCCGACCTCTAAAAATGATTTTGCCATCCACTGGGAATGACTTTGCCATCCACTGGGAATGACTTTGCCAACCACTGTTAATCACTGATCCGACCTCGAAAAATGATTTTGCCCAACAATTGAAATGACTTTGCCCACCACTGGTAATCCCTTTCCGCCCTCTAAAAATGACTTTGCCAAACAATTGTAATGACTTTGCAATCCACTGCAAATGACTTTGCCAACCACTGTTAATCACTTATCCGACCTCTAAAAATGACTTTTCCCAAAAATTTTAATGACTTTGCCAACCACTGTTAATCACTTATCCGACCTCCAAAAATGACTTTGCCCAACAATTGTAATGACTTTGCCGACCACTGTTAATCACTTATCCGACCTCATAAAATGACTTTGCCAAACAATTGTAATGACTTTGCCATCCACTGGTAATGACTTTCCCAACCACTGTTAATCAATTATCCGACCTCGAAAAATGATTTTGCCCAACAATTGAAATGACTTTGCCCACCACTGGTAATCGTTTTCCGCCCTCTAAAAATGACTTTGCCATCCACTGGAAATGACTTTCCCAACCACTGTTAATCAATTACCGACCTCTAAAAATGATTTTGCCCAGCTATTGAAACGACTTTGCCAGCAACTGTTAATCACTTTTCCGACCTTTAAAAATGATTTTGCCATCCACTGGGAATGACTTTGCCATCCACTGGGAATGACTTTGCCATCCACTGGGAATGACTTTGCCATCCACTGGGAATGACTTTGCCAACCACTGTTAATCACTGATCCGACCTCGAAAAATGATTTTGCCCAGCTATTGAAACGACTTTGCCAGCAACTGTTAATCACTTTTCCGACCTCTAAAAATGATTTTGCCATCCACTGGGAATGACTTTGCCATCCACTGGGAATGACTTTGCCAATCACTGTTAATCACTGATCCGACCTCGAAAAATGATTTTGCCCAACAATTGAAATGACTTTGCCCACCACTGGTAATCCCTTACCGCCCTCTAAAAATGACTTTGCCAAACAATTGTAATGACTTTGCAATCCACTGGTAATGACTTTGCCAACCACTGTTAATCACTTATCCGACCTCTAAAAATGACTTTTCCCAAAAATTTTAATGACTTTGGCAACCACTGTTAATCACTTATCCGACCTCCAAAAATGACTTTGCCCAACAATTGTAATGACTTTGCCGACCACTGTTAATCACTTATCCGACCTCGAAAAATGACTTTGCCAAACAATTGTAATGACTTTGCCATCCACTGGTAATGACTTTCCCAACCACTGTTAATCAATTATCCGACCTCGAAAAATGATTTTGCCCAACAATTGAAATGACTTTGCCCACCACTGGTAATCCCTTTCCGCCCTCTAAAAATGACTTTGCCATCCACTGGGAATGACTTTTCCAACCACTGTTAATCACTTATCCGACCTCTAAAAATGACTTTGCCCAACAATTGAAATGACTTTGCCCACCACTGGTAATCCCTTTCCGCCCTCTAAAAATGACTTTGCCAAACTATTGTAATGACTTTGCCATCCACTGGTAATGACTTTCCCAACCACTGTTAATCAATTATCCGACCTCGAAAAATGATTTTGCCCAGCAATGGAAACGACTTTGCCAGCAACTGTTAAACACTTATCCGACCTCAAAAAATGACTTTGCCCAACAATTGTTATGACTTTGCCGACCACTGTTAATCACTTATCCGAACTTGAAAAATGATTTTGCCCAACAATTGAAATGACTTTGCCATCCACTGGTAATGACTTTGCCAACAACTTTTAATCACTTATCCGACCTCTAAAAATGACTTTTCCCAACAATTTTAATGACTTTGCCAACCACTGTTAATCACTTATCCGACCTCTAAAAATGACTTTGCCAAACAATTGTAATGACTTTGCCATCCACTGGTAATGACTTTGCCAACCACTGTTAATCACTTATCTGACCTCTCAAAATGACTTTTCCCAACAATTTTAATGACTTTGCCGACCACTGTTAATCACTTATCAGAAATCGAAAAATGATTTTGCCCAACAATTTTAATGACTTTGCCAACCACTGTAAATCACTTATCCGACCCCTAAAAATGACTTTGCCATCCACTGGGAATGACTATTCCAACCACTGTTAATCACTTATCCGACCTCTAAAAATGACTTTGCCCAACAATTGAAATGACTTTGCCCAACAATTGAAATGACTTTGCCCAACAATTGAAATGACTTTGCCCACCACTGGTAATCCCTTTCCGCCCTCTAAAAATGACTTTGCTTAACAATTGTAATGACTTTGCCATCCAATGGTAATGACTTTCCCAACCACTGTTAATCAATTATCCGACCTCGAAAAATGATTTTGCCCAGCAATTGAAACGACTTTGCCAGCAACTGTTCATCACTTTTCCGACCTCTAAAAATGACTTTGCCATCCACTGGGAATGACTTTGCCATCCACTGGGAATGACTTTGCCATCCACTGGGAATGACTTTGCCAACCACTGTTAATCACTTATCCGACCTCGAAAAATGATTTTGCCCAACAATTGAAATGACTTTGCCCACCACTGGTAATCCCTTTCCGCCCTCTAAAAATGACTTTGCCAAACAATTGTAATGACTTTGCCATCCACTGGTAATGACTTTGCCAACAACTGTTAATCACTTATCCGACCTCCAAAAATGACTTTGCTCAACAATTGTAATGACTTTGCCGACCACTTTTAATCACTTATCCGAACTCGAAAAATGATTTTGCCCAACAATTGAAATGACTTTGCCAACCACTGTTAATCACTTATCCGACCCCCAAAAAATGACTTTGCCATCCACTGGGAATGACTTTGCCAACCACTGTTAATCACTAATCCGACCTCTAAAAATGACTTTGCCCAACAATTGAAATGACTTTGCCCACCACTGGTAATCCCTTTCCGACCTCCAAAAATGACTTTGCCCAACAATTGTAATGACTTTGCCGACCACTGTTAATCACTTATCCGAACTCGAACAATGATTTTGCCCAACAATTGAAATGACTTTGCCCACCACTGGTAATCCCTTTCCGACCTGCAAAAATGACTTTGCCATCCACTTGGAATGACTTTTCCAACCACTGTTAATCACTTATCCGACCTCTAAAAATGACTTTGCCCAACAATTGAAATGACTTTGCCCACCACTGGTAATCCCTTTCCGCCCTCTAAAAATGACTTTGCCAAACAATTGTAATGACTTTGCCATCCACTGGTAATGACTTTCCCAACCACTGTTAATCAATAATCCGACCTCGAAAAATGATTTTGCCCAGCTATTGAAACGACTTTGCCAGCAACTGTTAATCACTTTTCCGACCTCTAAAAATGATTTTGCCATCCACTGGGAATGACTTTGCCATCCACTGGGAATGACTTTGCCAACCACTGTTAATCACTGATCCGACCTCGAAAAATGATTTTGCCCAACAATTGAAATGACTTTGCCCACCACTGGTAATCCCTTTCCGCCCTCTAAAAATGACTTTGCCAAACAATTGTAATGACTTTGCAATCCACTGCTAATGACTTTGCCAACCACTGTTAATCACTTATCCGACCTCTAAAAATGACTTTTCCCAAAAATTTTAATGACTTTGCCAACCAATGTTAATCACTTATCCGACCTCCAAAAATGACTTTGCCCAACAATTGTAATGACTTTGCCGACCACTGTTAATCACTTATCCGACCTCATAAAATGACTTTGCCAAACAATTGTAATGACTTTGCCATCCACTGGTAATGACTTTCCCAACCACTGTTAATCAATTATCCGACCTCGAAAAATGATTTTGCCCAACAATTGAAATGACTTTGCCCACCACTGGCAATCCCTTTCCGCCCTCTAAAAATGACTTTGCCATCCACTGGTAATGACTTTCCCAACCACTGTTAATCAATTATCCGACCTCTAAAAATGATTTTGCCCAGCTATTGAAACGACTTTGCCAGCAACTGTTAATCACTTTTCTGACCTCTAAAAATGATTTTGCCATCCACTGGGAATGACTTTGCCATCCACTGGGAATGACTTTGCCAACCACTGTTAATCACTGATCCGACCTCGAAAAAAGATTTTGCCCAACAATCGAAATGACTTTGCCCACCACTGGTAACCCCTTTCCGCCCTCTAAAAATGACTTTGCCAAACAATTGTAATGACTTTGCAATCCACTGGTAATGACTTTGCCAACCACTGTTAATCACTTATCCGACCTCTAAAAATGACTTTTCCCAAAAATTTTAATGACTTTGGCAACCACTGTTAATCACTTATCCGACCTCCAAAAATGACTTTGCCCAACAATTGTAATGACTTTGCCGACCACTGTTAATCACTTATCCGACCTCGAAAAATGACTTTGCCAAACAATTGTAATGACTTTGCCATCCACTGGTAATGACTTTCCCAACCACTGTTAATCAATTATCCGACCTCGAAAAATGATTTTGCCCAACAATTGAAATGACTTTGCCCACCACTGGTAATCCCTTTCCGCCCTCTAAAAATGACTTTGCCATCCACTGGGAATGACTTTTCCAACCACTGTTAATCACTTATCCGACCTCTAAAAATGACTTTGCCCAACAATTGTTATGACTTTGCCAACCAATGTTAATCACTTATCCGACCTCCAAAAATGACTTTGCCCAACAATTGTAATGACTTTGCCGACCACTGTTAATCACTTATCCGACCTCATAAAATGACTTTGCCAAACAATTGTAATGACTTTGCCATCCACTGGTAATGACTTTCCCAACCACTGTTAATCAATTATCCGACCTCGAAAAATGATTTTGCCCAACAATTGAAATGACTTTGCCCACCACTGGCAATCCCTTTCCGCCCTCTAAAAATGACTTTGCCATCCACTGGTAATGACTTTCCCAACCACTGTTAATCAATTATCCGACCTCTAAAAATGATTTTGCCCAGCTATTGAAACGACTTTGCCAGCAACTGTTAATCACTTTTCTGACCTCTAAAAATGATTTTGCCATCCACTGGGAATGACTTTGCCATCCACTGGGAATGACTTTGCCAACCACTGTTAATCACTGATCCGACCTCGAAAAAAGATTTTGCCCAACAATCGAAATGACTTTGCCCACCACTGGTAACCCCTTTCCGCCCTCTAAAAATGACTTTGCCAAACAATTGTAATGACTTTGCAATCCACTGGTAATGACTTTGCCAACCACTGTTAATCACTTATCCGACCTCTATAAATGACTTTTCCCAAAAATTTTAATGACTTTGGCAACCACTGTTAATCACTTATCCGACCTCCAAAAATGACTTTGCCCAACAATTGTAATGACTTTGCCGACCACTGTTAATCACTTATCCGACCTCGAAAAATGACTTTGCCAAACAATTGTAATGACTTTGCCATCCACTGGTAATGACTTTCCCAACCACTGTTAATCAATTATCCGACCTCGAAAAATGATTTTGCCCAACAATTGAAATGACTTTGCCCACCACTGGTAATCCCTTTCCGCCCTCTAAAAATGACTTTGCCATCCACTGGGAATGACTTTTCCAACCACTGTTAATCACTTATCCGACCTCTAAAAATGACTTTGCCCAACAATTGTTATGACTTTGCCGACCACTGTTAATCACTTATCCGAACTTGAAAAATGATTTTGCCCAACAATTGAAATGACTTTGCCATCCACTGGTAATGACTTTGCCAACAACTTTTAATCACTTATCCGACCTCTAAAAATGACTTTTCCCAACAATTTTAATGACTTTGCCAACCACTGTTAATCACTTATCCGACCTCCAAAAATGACTTTGCCCAACAATTGTAATGACTTTGCCGACCACTGTTAATCACTTATCCGAACTCGAACAATGATTTTGCCCAACAATTGAAATGACTTTGCCAACCACTGTTAATCACTTATCCGACCCCTAAAAACGACTTTGCCATCCACTGGGAATGACTTTTCCAACCACTGTTAATCACTTATCCGACCTCTAAAAATGACTTTGCCCAACAATTGAAATGACTTTGTCCACCACTGGTAATCCCTTTCCGCCCTCTAAAAATGACTTTGCCAAACAATTGTAATGACTTTGCCATCCACTGGTAATGACTTTCCCAACCACTGTTAATCAATTATCCGACCTCGAAAAATGATTTTGCCCAGCAATTGAAACGACTTTGCCAGCAACTGTTAATCACTTTTCCGACCCATAAAAATGAATTTGCCATCCACTGGGAATGACTTTGCCAACCACTGTTAATCACTTATCCGACCTCGAAAAATGATTTTGCCCAACAATTGAAATGACTTTGCCCACCACTGGTAATCCCTTTCCACCCTCTCAAAATGACTTTTCCCAAAAATTTTAATGACTTTGCCAACCACTGTTAATCACTTATCCGAACTCCAAAAATGACTTTGCACAACAATTGTAATGACTTTGCCGACCACTGTTAATCACTTATCCGACCTCGAAAAATGATTTTGTTCAACAATTGTAATGAATTTGCCATCCACTGGTAATAACTTTGCCAACAACTTTTAATCACTTATCCGACCTCTAAAAATGACTTTTCCCAACAATTTTAATGACTTTGCCAACCACTGTTAATAACTTATCCGACCTCCAAAAATGACTTTGCCCAACAATTGTTATGACTTTGCCGACCACTGTTAATCACTTATCCGAACTCGAAAAATGACTTTGCCAACAACTTTTAATCACTTATCCGACCTCCAAAAATGACTTTGCCCAACAATAGCTATGACTTTGCCGACCACTGTTAATCACTTATCCGAACTCGAAAAATGATTTTGCCCAACAATTGAAATGACTTTGCCCACCACTGGTAATCCTTTTCCACCCTCTAAAAATGACTTTTCCCAAAAATTTTAATGACTTTGCCAACCACTGTTAATCACTTATCCGACCTCCAAAAATGACTTTGCCCAACAATTGTAATGACTTTGCCGACCACTATTAATCACTTATCCGACCTCGAAAAATGATTTTGCCCAACAATTGAAATGACTTTGCCCACCACTGGTAATCCCTTTCCACCCTCTAAAAATGACTTTTCCCAAAAATTTTAATGACTTTGCCAACCACTGTTAATCACTTATCCGACCTCCAAAAATGACTTTGCCCAACAATTGTAATGACTTTGCCGACCACTGTTAATCACTTATCCGACCTCGAAAAATGATTTTGCCCAACAATTGTAATGACTTTGCCATCCACTGGTAATGACTTTGCCAACCACTGTTAATAACTTATCCGACCTCCAAAAATGACTTTGCCCAACAATTGTTATGACTTTGCCGACCACTGTTAATCACTTATCCGAACTCGAAAAATGACTTTGCCAACAACTTTTAATCACTTATCCGACCTCTAAAAATGACTTTTCCCAACAATTTTAATGACTTTGCCAACCTCTGTTAATCACTTATCCGACCTCTAAAAATGACTTTGCCAAACAATTGTAATGACTTTGCCCACCACTGGTAATCCCTTTCCACCCTCTAAAAATGACTTTTCCCAAAAATTTTAATGACTTTGCCAACCACTGTTAATCACTTATCCGAACTCCAAAAATGACTTTGCCCAACAATTGTAATGACTTTGCCGACCACTGTTAATCACTTATCCGACCTCGAAAAATGATTTTGCCCAACAATTGTAATGACTTTGCCATCCACTGGTAATTACTTTGCCAACCACTGTTAATCACTTATCCGACCTCTAAAAATGACTTTGCCCACCACTGGTAATCCCTTTCCGCCCTCTAAAGATGACTTTGCCAAACAATTGTAATGACTTTGCCATCCACTGGTAATGACTTTCCCAACCACTGTTAATCAATTATCCGACCCCGAAAAATGATTTTGCCCAGCAATTGAAACGACTTTGCCAGCAACTGTTAATCACTTTTCCGACCTCTAAAAATGACTTTGCCATCCACTGGGAATGACTTTGCCAACCACTGTTAATCACTTATCCGACCTCGAAAAATGATTTTGCCCAACAATTGAAATGACTTTGCCCACCACTGGTAATCCCTTTCCACCCTCTAAAAATGACTTTTCCCAACAATTTTAATGACTTTGCCAACCACTGTTAATAACTTATCCGACCTCCAAAAATGACTTTGCCCAACAATTGTTATGACTTTGCCGACCACTGTTAATCACTTATCCGACCTCGAAAATTGATTTTGCCCAACAATTGTTATGACTTTGCCCAACACTGGTAATCCCTTTGCACCCTCTAAAAATGACTTTTCCCAAAAATTTTAATGACTTTGCCAACCACTGTTAATCACTTATCCGACCTCCAAAAATGACTTTGCCCAACAATTGTAATGACTTTTCCATCCACTGGTAATGACTTTGCCAACAACTTTTAATCACTTATCCGACCTCTAAAAATGACTTTTCTCAACAATTTTAATGACTTTGCCAACCACTGTTAATAACTTATCCGACCTCCAAAAATGACTTTGCCCAACAATTGTTATGACTTTGCCGACCACTGTTAATCACTTATCCGAACTCGAAAAATGACTTTGCCAACAACTTTTAATCACTTATCCGACATCTAAAAATGACTTTTCCCAACAATTTTAATAACTTTGCAAACCACTGTTAATCACTTATCCGACCTCTAAAAATGACTCTGCCAAACAATTGTAATGACTTTGCCATCCACTGGTAATGACTTTGCCAACAACTTTTAATCACTTATCCGACCTCTAAAAATGACTTTTCCCAACAATTTTAATGACTTTGCCAACCACTGTTAATCACTTATCCGACCTCCAAAAATGACTTTGCCCAACAATTGTAATGACTTTGCCGACCACTGTTAATCACTTATCCGAACTCGAACAATGATTTTGCCCAACAATTGAAATGACTTTGCCAACCACTGTTAATCACTTATCCGACCCCTAAAAACGACTTTGCCATCCACTGGGAATGACTTTTCCAACCACTGTTAATCACTTATCCGACCTCTAAAAATGACTTTGCCCAACAATTGAAATGACTTTGTCCACCACTGGTAATCCCTTTCCGCCCTCTAAAAATGACTTTGCCAAACAATTGTAATGACTTTGCCATCCACTGGTAATGACTTTCCCAACCACTGTTAATCAATTATCCGACCTCGAAAAATGATTTTGCCCAGCAATTGAAACGACTTTGCCAGCAACTGTTAATCACTTTTCCGACCCATAAAAATGAATTTGCCATCCACTGGGAATGACTTTGACAACCACTGTTAATCACTTATCCGACCTCGAAAAATGATTTTGCCCAACAATTGAAATGACTTTGCCCACCACTGGTAATCCCTTTCCACCCTCTCAAAATGACTTTTCCCAAAAATTTTAATGACTTTGCCAACCACTGTTAATCACTTATCCGAACTCCAAAAATGACTTTGCACAACAATTGTAATGGCTTTGCCGACCACTGTTAATCACTTATCCGACCTCGAAAAATGATTTTGCCCAACAATTGTAATGAATTTGCCATCCACTGGTAATAACTTTGCCAACAACTTTTAATCACTTATCCGACCTCTAAAAATGACTTTTCCCAACAATTTTAATGACTTTGCCAACCACTGTTAATAACTTATCCGACCTCCAAAAATGACTTTGCCCAACAATAGCTATGACTTTGCCGACCACTGTTAATCACTTATCCGAACTCGAAAAATGATTTTGCCCAACAGTTGAAATGACTTTGCCCACCACTGGTAATCCCTTTCCACCCTCTAAAAATGACTTTTCCCAAAAATTTTAATGACTTTGCCAACCACTGTTAATCACTTATCCGACCTCCAAAAATGACTTTGCCCAACAATTGTAATGACTTTGCCGACCACTATTAATCACTTATCCGACCTCGAAAAATGATTTTGCCCAACAATTGAAATGACTTTGCCCACCACTGGTAATCCCTTTCCACCCTCTAAAAATGACTTTTCCCAAAAATTTTAATGACTTTGCCAACCACTGTTAATCACTTATCCGACCTCCAAAAATGACTTTGCCCAACAATTGTAATGACTTTGCCGACCACTGTTAATCACTTATCCGACCTCGAAAAATGATTTTGCCCAACAATTGTAATGACTTTGCCATCCACTGGTAATGACTTTGCCAACAACTTTTAATCACTTATCCGACCTCTAAAAATGACTTTTCCCAACAATTTTAATGACTTTGCCAACCACTGTTAATAACTTATCCGACCTCCAAAAATGACTTTGCCCAACAATTGTTATGACTTTGCCGACCACTGTTAATCACTTATCCGAACTCGAAAAATGACTTTGCCAACAACTTTTAATCACTTATCCGACCTCTAAAAATGACTTTTCCCAACAATTTTAATGACTTTGCCAACCTCTGTTAATCACTTATCCGACCTCTAAAAATGACTTTGCCAAACAATTGTAATGACTTTGCCCACCACTGGTAATCCCTTTCCACCCTCTAAAAATGACTTTTCCCAAAAATTTTAATGACTTTGCCAACCACTGTTAATCACTTATCCGAACTCCAAAAATGACTTTGCCCAACAATTGTAATGACTTTGCCGACCACTGTTAATCACTTATCCGACCTCGAAAAATGATTTTGCCCAACAATTGTAATGACTTTGCCATCCACTGGTAATTACTTTGCCAACCACTGTTAATCACTTATCCGACCTCTAAAAATGACTTTGCCCACCACTGGTAATCCCTTTCCGCCCTCTAAAAATGACTTTGCCAAACAATTGTAATGACTTTGCCATCCACTGGTAATGACTTTCCCAACCACTGTTAATCAATTATCCGACCCCGAAAAATGATTTTGCCCAGCAATTGAAACGACTTTGCCAGCAACTGTTAATCACTTTTCCGACCTCTAAAAATGACTTTGCCATCCACTGGGAATGACTTTGCCAACCACTGTTAATCACTTATCCGACCTCGAAAAATGATTTTGCCCAACAATTGAAATGACTTTGCCCACCACTGGTAATCCCTTTCCACCCTCTAAAAATGACTTTTCCCAACAATTTTAATGACTTTGCCAACCACTGTTAATAACTTATCCGACCTCCAAAAATGACTTTGCCCAACAATTGTTATGACTTTGCCGACCACTGTTAATCACTTATCCGAACTCGAAAATTGATTTTGCCCAACAATTGTTATGACTTTGCCCAACACTGGTAATCCCTTTGCACCCTCTAAAAATGACTTTTCCCAAAAATTTTAATGACTTTGCCAACCACTGTTAATCACTTATCCGACCTCCAAAAATGACTTTGCCCAACAATTGTAATGACTTTGCCGACCACTGTTAATCACTTATCCGACCTCGAAAAATGATTTTGCCCAACAATTGTAATGACTTTTCCATCCACTGGTAATGACTTTGCCAACAACTTTTAATCACTTATCCGACCTCTAAAAATGACTTTTCTCAACAATTTTAATGACTTTGCCAACCACTGTTAATAACTTATCCGACCTCCAAAAATGACTTTGCCCAACAATTGTTATGACTTTGCCGACCACTGTTAATCACTTATCCGAACTCGAAAAATGACTTTGCCAACAACTTTTAATCACTTATCCGACATCTAAAAATGACTTTTCCCAACAATTTTAATAACTTTGCCAACCACTGTTAATCACTTATCCGACCTCTAAAAATGATTTTGCCCAGCAATTGAAACGACTTTGCCAGCAACTGTTAATCACTTTTCCGACCTCTAAAAATGACTTTGCCATCCACTGGGAATGACTTTGCCAACCACTGTTAATCACTTATCCGACCTCGAAAAATGATTTTGCCCAACAATTGAAATGACTTTGCCCACCACTGGTAATCCCTTTCCACCCTCTAAAAATGACTTTTCCCAACAATTTTAATGACTTTGCCAACCACTGTTAATAACTTATCCGACCTCCAAAAATGACTCTGCCAAACAATTGTAATGACTTTGCCATCCACTGGTAATGACTTTGCCAACAACTTTTAATCCCTTTCCGCCCTCTAAAAATGACTTTGCCAAACAATTGTAATGACTTTGCCATCCACTGGTAATGACTTTCCCAACCACTGTTAATCAATTATCCGACCCCGAAAAATGATTTTGCCCAGCAATTGAAACGACTTTGCCAGCAACTGTTAATCACTTTTCCGACCTCTAAAAATGACTTTGCCATCCACTGGGAATGACTTTGCCAACCACTGTTAATCACTTATCCGACCTCGAAAAATGATTTTGCCCAACAATTGAAATGACTTTGCCCACCACTGGTAATCCCTTTCCACCCTCTAAAAATGACTTTTCCCAACAATTTTAATGACTTTGCCAACCACTGTTAATAACTTATCCGACCTCCAAAAATGACTTTGCCCAACAATTGTTATGACTTTGCCGACCACTGTTAATCACTTATCCGAACTCGAAAATTGATTTTGCCCAACAATTGTTATGACTTTGCCCAACACTGGTAATCCCTTTGCACCCTCTAAAAATGACTTTTCCCAAAAATTTTAATGACTTTGCCAACCACTGTTAATCACTTATCCGACCTCCAAAAATGACTTTGCCCAACAATTGTAATGACTTTGCCGACCACTGTTAATCACTTATCCGACCTCGAAAAATGATTTTGCCCAACAATTGTAATGACTTTTCCATCCACTGGTAATGACTTTGCCAACAACTTTTAATCACTTATCCGACCTCTAAAAATGACTTTTCTCAACAATTTTAATGACTTTGCCAACCACTGTTAATAACTTATCCGACCTCCAAAAATGACTTTGCCCAACAATTGTTATGACTTTGCCGACCACTGTTAATCACTTATCCGAACTCGAAAAATGACTTTGCCAACAACTTTTAATCACTTATCCGACATCTAAAAATGACTTTTCCCAACAATTTTAATAACTTTGCCAACCACTGTTAATCACTTATCCGACCTCTAAAAATGACTCTGCCAAACAATTGTAATGACTTTGCCATCCACTGGTAATGACTTTGCCAACAACTTTTAATCACTTATCCGACCTCTAAAAATGACTTTTCCCAACAATTTTAATGACTTTGCCAACCACTGTTAATAACTTATCCGACCTCCAAAAATGACTTTGCCCAACAATTGAAATGACTTTGCCCACCACTGGTAATCCCTTTCCGCCCTCTAAAAATGACTTTTCCCAAAAATTTTAATGACTTTGCCAACCACTGTTAATCACTTATCCGACCTCCAAAAATGACTTTGCCCAACAATTGTAATGACTTTGCCGACCACTGTTAATCACTTATCCGACCTCGAAAAATGATTTTGCCCAACAATTGTAATGACTTTGCCATCCACTGGTAATGACTTTGCCAACAACTTTTAATCACTTATCCGACCTCTAAAAATGACTTTCCCAACAATTTTAATGACTTTGCCAACCACTGTTAATAACTTATCCGACCTCCAAAAATGACTTTGCCCAACAATTGTTATGACTTTGCCGACCACTGTTAATCACTTATCCGAACTCGAAAAATGACTGTGCCAACAACTTTTAATCACTTATCCGAACTCTAAAAATGACTTTTCCCAACAATTTTAATAACTTTGCCAACCACTGTTAATCACTTATCCGACCTCTAAAAATGACTTTGCCAAACAATTGTAATGACTTTGCCATCCACTGGTAATGACTTTGCCAACAACTTTTAATCACTTATCCGACCTCTAAAAATGACTTTCCCAACAATTTTAATGACTTTGCCCACCACTGGTAATCCCTTTCCGCCCTCTAAAAATGACTTTTCCCAAAAATTTTAATGACTTTGCCAACCACTGTTAATCACTTATCCGACCTCCAAAAATGACTTTGCCCAACAATTGTAATGACTTTGCCGACCACTGTTAATCACTTATCCGACCTCGAAAAATGATTTTGCCCAACAATTGTAATGACTTTGCCATCCACTGGTAATGACTTTGCCAACAACTTTTAATCTCTTATCCGACCTCTAAAAATGACTTTGCCCAACAATTGAAATGACTTTGCCCACCACTGGTAATCCCTTTCCGCCCTCTAAAAATGACTTTGCCAAACAATTGTAATGACTTTGCCATCCACTGGTAATGACTTTCCCAACCACTGTTAATCAATAATCCGACCTCGAAAAATGATTTTGCCCAGCTATTGAAACGACTTTGCCAGCAACTGTTAATCACTTTTCCGACCTCTAAAAATGATTTTGCCATCCACTGGGAATGACTTTGCCATCCACTGGGAATGACTTTGCCAACCACTGTTAATCACTGATCCGACCTCGAAAAATGATTTTGCCCAACAATTGAAATGACTTTTCCCACCACTGGTAATCCCTTTCCGCCCTCTAAAAATGACTTTGCCAAACAATTGTAATGACTTTGCAATCCACTGCAAATGACTTTGCCAACCACTGTTAATCACTTATCCGACCTCTAAAAATGACTTTTCCCAAAAATTTTAATGACTTTGCCAACCACTGTTAATCACTTATCCGACCTCCAAAAATGACTTTGCCCAACAATTGTAATGACTTTGCCGACCACTGTTAATCACTTATCCGACCTCATAAAATGACTTTGCCAAACAATTGTAATGACTTTGCCATCCACTGGTAATGACTTTCCCAACCACTGTTAATCACTTATCCGACCTCCAAAAATGACTTTGCCCAACAATTGTAATGACTTTGCCCACCACTGGTAATCGTTTTCCGCCCTCTAAAAATGACTTTGCCATCCACTGGTAATGACTTTCCCAACCACTGTTAATCACTTATCCGACCTCTAAAAATGACTTTGCCCAACAATTGAAATGACTTTGCCCACCACTGGTAATCCCTTTCCGCCCTCTAAAAATGACTTTGCCATCCACTGGTAATGACTTTTCCAACCACTGTTAATCAATTATCCGACCTCGAAAAATGACTTTTCTCAACAATTTTAATGACTTTGCCAACAACTTTTAATCACTTATCCGACCTCTAAAAATGACTTTTCTCAACAATTTTAATGACTTTGCCAACCACTGTTAATAACTTATCCGACCTCCAAAAATGACTTTGCCCAACAATTGTTATGACTTTGCCGACCACTGTTAATCACTTATCCGAACTCGAAAAATGACTTTGCCAACAACTTTTAATCACTTATCCGACATCTAAAAATGACTTTTCCCAACAATTTTAATAACTTTGCCAACCACTGTTAATCACTTATCCGACCTCTAAAAATGACTCTGCCAAACAATTGTAATGACTTTGCCATCCACTGGTAATGACTTTGCCAACAACTTTTAATCACTTATCCGACCTCTAAAAATGACTTTTCCCAACAATTTTAATGACTTTGCCAACCACTGTTAATAACTTATCCGACCTCCAAAAAATGACTTTGCCCAACAATTGAAATGACTTTGCCCACCACTGGTAATCCCTTTCCGCCCTCTAAAAATGACTTTTCCCAAAAATTTTAATGACTTTGCCAACCACTGTTAATCACTTATCCGACCTCCAAAAATGACTTTGCCCAACAATTGTAATGACTTTGCCGACCACTGTTAATCACTTATCCGACCTCGAAAAATGATTTTGCCCAACAATTGTAATGACTTTGCCATCCACTGGTAATGACTTTGCCAACAACTTTTAATCACTTATCCGACCTCTAAAAATGACTTTCCCAACAATTTTAATGACTTTGCCAACCACTGTTAATAACTTATCCGACCTCCAAAAATGACTTTGCCCAACAATTGTTATGACTTTGCCGACCACTGTTAATCACTTATCCGAACTCGAAAAATGACTGTGCCAACAACTTTTAATCACTTATCCGAACTCTAAAAATGACTTTTCCCAACAATTTTAATAACTTTGCCAACCACTGTTAATCACTTATCCGACCTCTAAAAATGACTTTGCCAAACAATTGTAATGACTTTGCCATCCACTGGTAATGACTTTGCCAACAACTTTTAATCACTTATCCGACCTCTAAAAATGACTTTCCCAACAATTTTAATGACTTTGCCCACCACTGGTAATCCCTTTCCGCCCTCTATAAATGACTTTTCCCAAAAATTTTAATGACTTTGCCAACCACTGTTAATCACTTATCGGACCTCCAAAAATGACTTTGCCCAACAATTGTAATGACTTTGCCGACCACTGTTAATCACTTATCCGACCTCGAAAAATGATTTTGCCCAACAATTGTAATGACTTTGCCATCCACTGGTAATGACTTTGCCAACAACTTTTAATCACTTATCCGACCTCTAAAAATGACTTTGCCCAACAATTGAAATGACTTTGCCCACCACTGGTAATCCCTTTCCGCCCTCTAAAAATGACTTTGCCAAACAATTGTAATGACTTTGCCATCCACTGGTAATGACTTTCCCAACCACTGTTAATCAATAATCCGACCTCGAAAAATGATTTTGCCCAGCTATTGAAACGACTTTGCCAGCAACTGTTAATCACTTTTCCGACCTCTAAAAATGATTTTGCCATCCACTGGGAATGACTTTGCCATCCACTGGGAATGACTTTGCCAACCACTGTTAATCACTGATCCGACCTCGAAAAATGATTTTGCCCAACAATTGAAATGACTTTTCCCACCACTGGTAATCCCTTTCCGCCCTCTAAAAATGACTTTGCCAAACAATTGTAATGACTTTGCAATCCACTGCAAATGACTTTGCCAACCACTGTTAATCACTTATCCGACCTCTAAAAATGACTTTTCCCAAAAATTTTAATGACTTTGCCAACCACTGTTAATCACTTATCCGACCTCCAAAAATGACTTTGCCCAACAATTGTAATGACTTTGCCGACCACTGTTAATCACTTATCCGACCTCATAAAATGACTTTGCCAAACAATTGTAATGACTTTGCCATCCACTGGTAATGACTTTCCCAACCACTGTTAATCACTTATCCGACCTCCAAAAATGACTTTGCCCAACAATTGTAATGACTTTGCCCACCACTGGTAATCGTTTTCCGCCCTCTAAAAATGACTTTGCCATCCACTGGTAATGACTTTCCCAACCACTGTTAATCAATTATCCGACCTCTAAAAATGATTTTGCCCAGCTATTGAAACGACTTTGCCAGCAACTGTTAATCACTTTTCCGACCTCTAAAAATGATTTTGCCATCCACTGGGAATGACTTTGCCATCCACTGGGAATGACTTTGCCATCCACTGGGAATGACTTTGCCATCCACTGGGAATGACTTTGCCATCCACTGGGAATGACTTTGCCAACCACTGTTAATCACTGATCCGACCTCGAAAAAAGATTTTGCCCAACAATTGAAATGACTTTGCCCACCACTGGAAATCCCTTACCGCCCTCTAAAAATGACTTTGCCAAACAATTGTAATGACTTTGCAATCCACTGGTAATGACTTTGCCAACCACTGTTAATCACTTATCCGACCTCTAAAAATGACTTTTCCCAAAAATTTTAATGACTTTGGCAACCACTGTTAATCACTTATCCGACCTCCAAAAATGACTTTGCCCAACAATTGTAATGACTTTGCCGACCACTGTTAATCACTTATCCGACCTCGAAAAATGACTTTGCCAAACAATTGTAATGACTTTGCCATCCACTGGTAATGACTTTCCCAACCACTGTTAATCAATTATCCGAACTCGAAAAATGATTTTGCCCAACAATTGAAATGACTTTGCCCACCACTGGTAATCCCTTTCCGCCCTCTAAAAATGACTTTGCCATCCACTGGGAATGACTTTTCCAACCACTGTTAATCACTTATCCGACCTCTAAAAATGACTTTGCCCAACAATTGAAATGACTTTGCCCACCACTGGTAATCCCTTTCCGCCCTCTAAAAATGACTTTGCCAAACTATTGTAATGACTTTGCCATCCACTGGTAATGACTTTCCCAACCACTGTTAATCAATTATCCGACCTCGAAAAATGATTTTGCCCAGCAATGGAAACGACTTTGCCAGCAACTGTTAAACACTTATCCGACCTCATAAAATGACTTTGCCCAACAATTGTTATGACTTTTCCGACCACTGTTAATCACTTATCCGAACTTGAAAAATGATTTTGCCCAACAATTGAAATGACTTTGCTATCCACTGGTAATGACTTTGCCAACAACTTTTAATCACTTATCCGACCTCTAAAAATGACTTTTCCCAACAATTTTAATGACTTTGCCAACCACTGTTAATCACTTATCCGACCTCTAAAAATGACTTTGCCAAACAATTGTAATGACTTTGCCATCCACTGGTAATGACTTTGCCAACCACTGTTAATCACTTATCTGACCTCTCAAAATGACTTTTCCCAACAATTTTAATGACTTTGCCGACCACTGTTAATCACTTATCAGAAATCGAAAAATGATTTTGCCCAACAATTTTAATGACTTTGCCAACCACTGTAAATCACTTATCCGACCCCTAAAAATGACTTTGCCATCCACTGGGAATGACTATTCCAACCACTGTTAATCACTTATCCGACCTCTAAAAATGACTTTGCCCAACAATTGAAATGACTTTGCCCAACAATTGAAATGACTTTGCCCACCACTGGTAATCCCTTTCCGCCCTCTAAAAATGACTTTGCTTAACAATTGTAATGACTTTGCCATCCAATGGTAATGACTTTCCCAACCACTGTTAATCAATTATCCGACCTCGAAAAATGATTTTGCCCAGCAATTGAAACGACTTTGCCAGCAACTGTTAATCACTTTTCCGACCTCTAAAAATGACTTTGCCATCCACTGGGAATGACTTTGCCATCCACTGGGAATGACTTTGCCATCCACTGGGAATGACTTATCCGACCTCCAAAAATGACTTTGCTCAACAATTGTAATGACTGTGCCGACCACTTTTAATCACTTATCCGAACTCGAAAAATGATTTTGCCCAACAATTGAAATGACTTTGCCAACCACTGTTAATCACTTATCCGACCCCCAAAAAATGACTTTGCCATCCACTGGGAATGACTTTGCCAACCACTGTTAATAACTAATCCGACCTCTAAAAATGACTTTGCCCAACAATTGAAATGACTTTGCCCACCACTGGTAATCCCTTTCCGACCTCCAAAAATGACTTTGCCCAACAATTGTAATGACTTTGCCGACCACTGTTAATCACTTATCCGAACTCGAACAATGATTTTGCCCAACAATTGAAATGACTTTGCCCACCACTGGTAATCCCTTTCCGACCTGCAAAAATGACTTTGCCATCCACTTGGAATGACTTTTCCAACCACTGTTAATCACTTATCCGACCTCTAAAAATGACTTTGCCCAACAATTGAAATGACTTTGCCCAACACTGTTAATCACTTTCCGCCCTCTAAAAATGACTTTGCCAAACAATTGTAATGACTTTGCAATCCACTGCTAATGACTTTGCCAACCACTGTTAATCACTTATCCGACCTCTAAAAATGACTTTTCCCAAAAATTTTAATTACTTTGCCAACCAATGTTAATCACTTATCCGACCTCCAAAAATGACTTTGCCCAACAATTGTAATGACTTTGCCGACCACTGTTAATCACTTATCCGACCTCATAAAATGACTTTGCCAAACAATTGTAATGACTTTGCCATCCACTGGTAATGACTTTCCCAACCACTGTTAATCAATTATCCGACCTCTAAAAATGATTTTGCCCAGCTATTGAAACGACTTTGCCAGCAACTGTTAATCACTTTTCCGACCTCGAAAAAAGATTTTGCCCAACAATTGAAATGACTTTGCCCACCACTGGTAATTCCTTTCCGCCCTCTAAAAATGACTTTGCCAAACAATTGTAATGACTTTTCAATCCACTGGTAATGACTTTGCCAACCACTGTTAATCACTTATCCGACCTCTAAAAATGACTTTTCCCAAAAATTTTAATGACTTTGGCAACCACTGTTAATCACTTATCCGACCTCCAAAAATGACTTTGCCCAGCAATGGAAACGACTTTGCCAGCAACTGTTAAACACTTATCCGACCTCAAAAAATGACTTTGCCCAACAATTGTTATGACTTTTCCGACCACTGTTAATCACTTATCCGACCTCGAAAAAAGATTTTGCCCAACAATTGAAATGACTTTGCTATCCACTGGTAATGACTTTGCCAACAACTTTTAATCACTTATCCGACCTCTAAAAATGACTTTTCCCAACAATTTTAATGACTTTGCCAACCACTGTGAATCACTTATCCGACCTCTAAAAATGACTTTGCCAAACAATTGTAATGACTTTGCCATCCACTGGTAATGACTTTGCCAACCACTGTTAATCACTTATCTGACCTCTCAAAATGACTTTTCCCAACAATTTTAATGACTTTGCCGACCACTGTTAATCACTTATCAGAAATCGAAAAATGATTTTGCCCAACAATTTTAATGACTTTGCCAACCACTGTAAATCACTTATCCGACCCCTAAAAATGACTTTGCCATCCACTGGGAATGACTATTCCAACCACTGTTAATCACTTATCCGACCTCTAAAAATGACTTTGCCCAACAATTGAAATGACTTTGCCCAACAATTGAAATGACTTTGCCCACCACTGGTAATCCCTTTCCGCCCTCTAAAAATGACTTTGCTTAACAATTGTAATGACTTTGCCATCCAATGGTAATGACTTTCCCAACCACTGTTAATCAATTATCCGACCTCGAAAAATGATTTTGCCCAGCAATTGAAACGACTTTGCCAGCAACTGTTAATCACTTTTCCGACCTCTAAAAATGACTTTGCCATCCACTGGGAATGACTTTGCCATCCACTGGGAATGACTTTGCCATCCACTGGGAATGACTTTGCCAACCACTGTTAATCACTTATCCGACCTCGAAAAATGATTTTGCCCAACAATTGAAATGACTTTGCCCACCACTGGTAATCCCTTTCCGCCCTCTAAAAATGACTTTGCCAAACAATTGTAATGACTTTGCCATCCACTGGTAATGACTTTGCCAACAACTGTTAATCACTTATCCGACCTCCAAAAATGACTTTGCTCAACAATTGTAATGACTGTGCCGACCACTTTTAATCACTTATCCGAACTCGAAAAATGATTTTGCCCAACAATTGAAATGACTTTGCCAACCACTGTTAATCACTTATCCGACCCCCAAAAAATGACTTTGCCATCCACTGGGAATGACTTTGCCAACCACTGTTAATAACTAATCCGACCTCTAAAAATGACTTTGCCCAACAATTGAAATGACTTTGCCCACCACTGGTAATCCCTTTCCGACCTCCAAAAATGACTTTGCCCAACAATTGTAATGACTTTGCCGACCACTGTTAATCACTTATCCGAACTCGAACAATGATTTTGCCCAACAATTGAAATGACTTTGCCCACCACTGGTAATCCCTTTCCGACCTGCAAAAATGACTTTGCCATCCACTTGGAATGACTTTTCCAACCACTGTTAATCACTTATCCGACCTCTAAAAATGACTTTGCCCAACAATTGAAATGACTTTGCCCAACACTGTTAATCCCTTTCCGCCCTCTAAAAATGACTTTGCCAAACAATTGTAATGACTTTGCAATCCACTGCTAATGACTTTGCCAACCACTGTTAATCACTTATCCGACCTCTAAAAATGACTTTTCCCAAAAATTTTAATTACTTTGCCAACCAATGTTAATCACTTATCCGACCTCCAAAAATGACTTTGCCCAACAATTGTAATGACTTTGCCGACCACTGTTAATCACTTATCCGACCTCATAAAATGACTTTGCCAAACAATTGTAATGACTTTGCCATCCACTGGTAATGACTTTCCCAACCACTGTTAATCAATTATCCGACCTCTAAAAATGATTTTGCCCAGCTATTGAAACGACTTTGCCAGCAACTGTTAATCACTTTTCCGACCTCGAAAAAAGATTTTGCCCAACAATTGAAATGACTTTGCCCACCACTGGTAATTCCTTTCCGCCCTCTAAAAATGACTTTGCCATCCACTGGGAATGACTTTGCCAACCACTGTTAATAACTAATCCGACCTCTAAAAATGACTTTGCCCAACAATTGAAATGACTTTGCCCACCACTGGTAATCCCTTTCCGACCTCCAAAAATGACTTTGCCCAACAATTGTAATGACTTTGCCGACCACTGTTAATCACTTATCCGAACTCGAACAATGATTTTGCCCAACAATTGAAATGACTTTGCCCACCACTGGTAATCCCTTTCCGACCTGCAAAAATGACTTTGCCATCCACTTGGAATGACTTTTCCAACCACTGTTAATCACTTATCCGACCTCTAAAAATGACTTTGCCCAACAATTGAAATGACTTTGCCCAACAATTGAAATGACTTTGCCCAACACTGTTAATCCCTTTCCGCCCTCTAAAAATGACTTTGCCAAACAATTGTAATGACTTTGCAATCCACTGCTAATGACTTTGCCAACCACTGTTAATCACTTATCCGACCTCTAAAAATGACTTTTCCCAAAAATTTTAATTACTTTGCCAACCAATGTTAATCACTTATCCGACCTCCAAAAATGACTTTGCCCAACAATTGTAATGACTTTGCCGACCACTGTTAATCACTTATCCGACCTCATAAAATGACTTTGCCAAACAATTGTAATGACTTTGCCATCCACTGGTAATGACTTTCCCAACCACTGTTAATCAATTATCCGACCTCTAAAAATGATTTTGCCCAGCTATTGAAACGACTTTGCCAGCAACTGTTAATCACTTTTCCGACCTCGAAAAAAGATTTTGCCCAACAATTGAAATGACTTTGCCCACCACTGGTAATTCCTTTCCGCCCTCTAAAAATGACTTTGCCAAACAATTGTAATGACTTTTCAATCCACTGGTAATGACTTTGCCAACCACTGTTAATCACTTATCCGACCTCTAAAAATGACTTTTCCCAAAAATTTTAATGACTTTGGCAACCACTGTTAATCACTTATCCGACCTCCAAAAATGACTTTGCCCAGCAATGGAAACGACTTTGCCAGCAACTGTTAAACACTTATCCGACCTCAAAAAATGACTTTGCCCAACAATTGTTATGACTTTTCCGACCACTGTTAATCACTTATCCGAACTTGAAAAATGATTTTGCCCAACAATTGAAATGACTTTGCTATCCACTGGTAATGACTTTGCCAACAACTTTTAATCACTTATCCGACCTCTAAAAATGACTTTTCCCAACAATTTTAATGACTTTGCCAACCACTGTGAATCACTTATCCGACCTCTAAAAATGACTTTGCCAAACAATTGTAATGACTTTGCCATCCACTGGTAATGACTTTGCCAACCACTGTTAATCACTTATCTGACCTCTCAAAATGACTTTTCCCAACAATTTTAATGACTTTGCCGACCACTGTTAATCACTTATCAGAAATCGAAAAATGATTTTGCCCAACAATTTTAATGACTTTGCCAACCACTGTAAATCACTTATCCGACCCCTAAAAATGACTTTGCCATCCACTGGGAATGACTATTCCAACCACTGTTAATCACTTATCCGACCTCTAAAAATGACTTTGCCCAACAATTGAAATGACTTTGCCCAACAATTGAAATGACTTTGCCCACCACTGGGAATGACTTTGCCATCCACTGGGAATGACTTTGCCATCCACTGGGAATGACTTATCCGACCTCCAAAAATGACTTTGCTCAACAATTGTAATGACTGTGCCGACCACTTTTAATCACTTATCCGAACTCGAAAAATGATTTTGCCCAACAATTGAAATGACTTTGCCAACCACTGTTAATCACTTATCCGACCCCCAAAAAATGACTTTGCCATCCACTGGGAATGACTTTGCCAACCACTGTTAATAACTAATCCGACCTCTAAAAATGACTTTGCCCAACAATTGAAATGACTTTGCCCACCACTGGTAATCCCTTTCCGACCTCCAAAAATGACTTTGCCCAACAATTGTAATGACTTTGCCGACCACTGTTAATCACTTATCCGAACTCGAACAATGATTTTGCCCAACAATTGAAATGACTTTGCCCACCACTGGTAATCCCTTTCCGACCTGCAAAAATGACTTTGCCATCCACTTGGAATGACTTTTCCAACCACTGTTAATCACTTATCCGACCTCTAAAAATGACTTTGCCCAACAATTGAAATGACTTTGCCCAACACTGTTAATCCCTTTCCGCCCTCTAAAAATGACTTTGCCAAACAATTGTAATGACTTTGCAATCCACTGCTAATGACTTTGCCAACCACTGTTAATCACTTATCCGACCTCTAAAAATGACTTTTCCCAAAAATTTTAATTACTTTGCCAACCAATGTTAATCACTTATCCGACCTCCAAAAATGACTTTGCCCAACAATTGTAATGACTTTGCCGACCACTGTTAATCACTTAACCGACCTCATAAAATGACTTTGCCAAACAATTGTAATGACTTTGCCATCCACTGGTAATGACTTTCCCAACCACTGTTAATCAATTATCCGACCTCGAAAAAAGATTTTGCCCAACAATTGAAATGACTTTGCCCACCACTGGTAATTCCTTTCCGCCCTCTAAAAATGACTTTGCCAAACAATTGTAATGACTTTTCAATCCACTGGTAATGACTTTGCCAACCACTGTTAATCACTTATCCGACCTCTAAAAATGACTTTTCCCAAAAATTTTAATGACTTTGGCAACCACTGTTAATCACTTATCCGACCTCCAAAAATGACTTTGCCCAGCAATGGAAACGACTTTGCCAGCAACTGTTAAACACTTATCCGACCTCAAAAAATGACTTTGCCCAACAATTGTTATGACTTTTCCGACCACTGTTAATCACTTATCCGAACTTGAAAAATGATTTTGCCCAACAATTGAAATGACTTTGCTATCCACTGGTAATGACTTTGCCAACAACTTTTAATCACTTATCCGACCTCTAAAAATGACTTTTCCCAACAATTTTAATGACTTTGCCAACCACTGTGAATCACTTATCCGACCTCTAAAAATGACTTTGCCAAACAATTGTAATGACTTTGCCATCCACTGGTAATGACTTTGCCAACCACTGTTAATCACTTATCTGACCTCTCAAAATGACTTTTCCCAACAATTTTAATGACTTTGCCGACCACTGTTAATCACTTATCAGAAATCGAAAAATGATTTTGCCCAACAATTTTAATGACTTTGCCAACCACTGTAAATCACTTATCCGACCCCTAAAAATGACTTTGCCATCCACTGGGAATGACTATTCCAACCACTGTTAATCACTTATCCGACCTCTAAAAATGACTTTGCCCAACAATTGAAATGACTTTGCCCAACAATTGAAATGACTTTGCCCACCACTGGTAATCCCTTTCCGCCCTCTAAAAATGACTTTGCTTAACAATTGTAATGACTTTGCCATCCAATGGTAAAACTTTCCCAACCACTGTTAATCAATTATCCGACCTCGAAAAATGATTTTGCCCAGCAATTGAAACGACTTTGCCAGCAACTGTTAATCACTTTTCCGACCTCTAAAAATGACTTTGCCATCCACTGGGAATGACTTTGCCATCCACTGGGAATGACTTTGCCCACCACTGGTAATCCCTTTCCACCCTCTAAAAATGACTTTTCCCAAAAATTTTAATGACTTTGCCAACCACTGTTAATCACTTATCCGACCTCCAAAAATGACTTTGCCCAACAATTGTAATGACTTTGCCAACCACTGTTAATCACTTATCCGACCTCGAAAAATGATTTTGCCCAACAATTGAAATGACTTTGCCCACCACTGGTAATCCCTTTCCGCCCTCTAAAAATGACTTTGCCAAACAATTGTAATGACTTTGCCATCCACTGGTAATGACTTTGCCAACAACTGTTAATCACTTATCCGACCTCCAAAAATGACTTTGCTCAACAATTGTAATGACTGTGCCGACCACTTTTAATCACTTATCCGAACTCGAAAAATGATTTTGCCCAACAATTGAAATGACTTTGCCAACCACTGTTAATCACTTATCCGACCCCCAAAAAATGACTTTGCCATCCACTGGGAATGACTTTGCCAACCACTGTTAATAACTAATCCGACCTCTAAAAATGACTTTGCCCAACAATTGAAATGACTTTGCCCACCACTGTTAATCCCTTTCCGCCCTCTAAAAATGACTTTGCCAAACAATTGTAATGACTTTGCAATCCACTGCTAATGACTTTGCCAACCACTGTTAATCACTTATCCGACCTCTAAAAATGACTTTTCCCAAAAATTTTAATTACTTTGCCAACCAATGTTAATCACTTATCCGACCTCCAAAAATGACTTTGCCCAACAATTGTAATGACTTTGCCGACCACTGTTAATCACTTATCCGACCTCATAAAATGACTTTGCCAAACAATTGTAATGACTTTGCCATCCACTGGTAATGACTTTCCCAACCACTGTTAATCAATTATCCGACCTCTAAAAATGATTTTGCCCAGCTATTGAAACGACTTTGCCAGCAACTGTTAATCACTTTTCCGACCTCTAAAAATGACTTTGCCCAACAATTGTAATGACTTTGCCGACCACTGTTAATCACTTATCCGAACTCGAACAATGATTTTGCCCAACAATTGAAATGACTTTGCCCACCACTGGTAATCCCTTTCCGACCTGCAAAAATGACTTTGCCATCCACTTGGAATGACTTTTCCAACCACTGTTAATCACTTATCCGACCTCTAAAAATGACTTTGCCCAACAATTGAAATGACTTTGCCCACCACTGTTAATCCCTTTCCGCCCTCTAAAAATGACTTTGCCAAACAATTGTAATGACTTTGCAATCCACTGCTAATGACTTTGCCAACCACTGTTAATCACTTATCCGACCTCTAAAAATGACTTTTCCCAAAAATTTTAATTACTTTGCCAACCAATGTTAATCACTTATCCGACCTCCAAAAATGACTTTGCCCAACAATTGTAATGACTTTGCCGACCACTGTTAATCACTTATCCGACCTCATAAAATGACTTTGCCAAACAATTGTAATGACTTTGCCATCCACTGGTAATGACTTTCCCAACCACTGTTAATCAATTATCCGACCTCTAAAAATGATTTTGCCCAGCTATTGAAACGACTTTGCCAGCAACTGTTAATCACTTTTCCGACCTCTAAAAATGATTTTGCCATCCACTGGGAATGACTTTGCCATCCACTGGGAATGACTTTGCCAACCACTGTTAATCACTGATCCGACCTCGAAAAAAGATTTTGCCCAACAATTGAAATGACTTTGCCCACCACTGGTAGTTCCTTTCCGCCCTCTAAAAATGACTTTGCCAAACAATTGTAATGACTTTTCAATCCACTGGTAATGACTTTGCCAACCACTGTTAATCACTTATCCGACCTCTAAAAATGACTTTTCCCAAAAATTTTAATGACTTTGGCAACCACTGTTAATCACTTATCCGACCTCCAAAAATGACTTTGCCCAACAATTGTAATGACTTTGCCGACCACTGTTAATCACTTATCCGACCTCGAAAAATGACTTTGCCAAACAATTGTAATGACTTTGCCATCCACTGGTAATGACTTTCCCAACCACTCTTAATCAATTATCCGACCTCGAAAAATGATTTTGCCCAACAATTCAAATGACTTTGCCCACCACTGGTAATCCCTTTCCGCCCTCTAAAAATGACTTTGCCATCCACTGGGAATGACTTTTCCAACCACTGTTAATCACTTATCCGACCTCTAAAAATGACTTTGCCCAACAATTGAAATGACTTTGCCCACCACTGGTAATCCCTTTCCGCCCTCTAAAAATGACTTTGCCAAACAATTGTAATGACTTTGCCATCCACTGGTAATGACTTTCCCAACCACTGTTAATCAATTATCCGACCTCGAAAAATGATTTTGCCCAGCAATTGAAACGACTTTGCCAGCAACTGTTAAACACTTATCCGACCTCCAAAAATGGCTTTGCCCAACAATTGTTATGACTTTGCCGACCACTGTTAATCACTTATCCGAACTTGAAAAATGATTTTGCCCAACAATTGAAATGACTTTGCCATCCACTGGTAATGACTTTGCCAACAACTTTTAATCACTTATCCGACCTCTAAAAATGACTTTTCCCAACAATTTTAATGACTTTGCCAACCACTGTTAATCACTTATCCGACCTCCAAAAATGACTTTGCCCAACAATTGTAATGACTTTGCCGACCACTGTTAATCACTTTTCCGAACTCGAACAATGATTTTGCCCAACAATTGAAATGACTTTGCCAACCACTGTTAATCACTTATCCGACCCCTAAAAACGACTTTGCCATCCACTGGGAATGACTTTTCCAACCACTGTTAATCACTTATCCGACCTCTAAAAATGACTTTGCCCAACAATTGAAATGACTTTGTCCACCACTGGTAATCCCTTTCCGCCCTCTAAAAATGACTTTGCCAAACAATTGTAATGACTTTGCCATCCACTGGTAATGACTTTCCCAACCACTGTTAATCAATTATCCAACCTCGAAAAATGATTTTGCCCAGCAATTGAAACGACTTTGCCAGCAACTGTTAATCACTTTTCCGACCTATAAAAATGACTTTGCCATCCACTGGGAATGACTTTGCCAACCACTGTTAATCACTTATCCGACCTCGAAAAATGATTTTGCCCAACAATTGAAATGACTTTGCCCACCACTGGTAATCCCTTTCCACCCTCTCAAAATGACTTTTCCCAAAAATTTTAATGACTTTGCCAACCACTGTTAATCACTTATCCGAACTCCAAAAATGACTTTGCCCAACAATTGTAATGACTTTGCCGACCACTGTTAATCACTTATCCGACCTCGAAAAATGATTTTGCCCAACAATTGTAATGAATTTGCCATCCACTGGTAATTACTTTGCCAACAACTTTTAATCACTTATCCGACCTCTAAAAATGACTTTTCCCAACAATTTTAATGACTTTGCCAACCACTGTTAATAACTTATCCGACCTCCAAATAAGACTTTGCCCAACAATTGTTATGACTTTGCCGACCACTGTTAATCACTTATCCGAACTCGAAAAATGATTTTGCCCAACAATTGAAATGACTTTGCCCACCACTGGTAATCCCTTTCCACCCTCTAAAAATGACTTTTCCCAAAAATTTTAATGACTTTGCCAACCACTGTTAATCACTTATCCGACCTCCAAAAATGACTTTGCCCAACAATTGTAATGACTTTGCCGACCACTGTTAATCACTTATCCGACCTCGAAAAATGATTTTGCCCAACAATTGAAATGACTTTGCCCACCACTGGTAATCCCTTTCCACCCTCTAAAAATGACTTTTCCCAAAAATTTTAATGACTTTGCCAACCACTGTTAATCACTTATCCGAACTCCAAAAATGACTTTGCCCAACAATTGTAATGACTTTGCCGACCACTGTTAATCACTTATCCGACCTCGAAAAATGATTTTGCCCAACAATTATAATGACTTTGCCATCCACTGGTAATTACTTTGCCAACAACTTTTAATCACTTATCCGACCTCTAAAAATGACTTTTCCCAACAATTTTAATGACTTTGCCAACAACTTTTAATCACTTATCCGACCTCTAAAAATGACTTTTCCCAACAATTTTAATGACTTTGCCAACCACTTTTAATCACTTATCCGACCTCTAAAAATGACTTTTCCCAACAATTTTAATGACTTTGCCAACCACTGTGAATCACTTATCCGACCTCTAAAAATGACTTTGCCAAACAATTGTAATGACTTTGCCATCCACTGGTAATGACTTTGCCAACCACTGTTAATCACTTATCTGACCTCTCAAAATGACTTTTCCCAACAATTTTAATGACTTTGCCGACCACTGTTAATCACTTATCAGAAATCGAAAAATGATTTTGCCCAACAATTTTAATGACTTTGCCAACCACTGTAAATCACTTATCCGACCCCTAAAAATGACTTTGCCATCCACTGGGAATGACTATTCCAACCACTGTTAATCACTTATCCGACCTCTAAAAATGACTTTGCCCAACAATTGAAATGACTTTGCCCAACAATTGAAATGACTTTGCCCACCACTGGTAATCCCTTTCCGCCCTCTAAAAATGACTTTGCTTAACAATTGTAATGACTTTGCCATCCAATGGTAAAACTTTCCCAACCACTGTTAATCAATTATCCGACCTCGAAAAATGATTTTGCCCAGCAATTGAAACGACTTTGCCAGCAACTGTTAATCACTTTTCCGACCTCTAAAAATGACTTTGCCATCCACTGGGAATGACTTTGCCATCCACTGGGAATGACTTTGCCATCCACTGGGAATGACTTTGCCAACCACTGTTAATCACTTATCCGACCTCGAAAAATGATTTTGCCCAACAATTGAAATGACTTTGCCCACCACTGGTAATCCCTTTCCGCCCTCTAAAAATGACTTTGCCAAACAATTGTAATGACTTTGCCATCCACTGGTAATGACTTTGCCAACAACTGTTAATCACTTATCCGACCTCCAAAAATGACTTTGCTCAACAATTGTAATGACTGTGCCGACCACTTTTAATCACTTATCCGAACTCGAAAAATGATTTTGCCCAACAATTGAAATGACTTTGCCAACCACTGTTAATCACTTATCCGACCCCCAAAAAATGACTTTGCCATCCACTGGGAATGACTTTGCCAACCACTGTTAATAACTAATCCGACCTCTAAAAATGACTTTGCCCAACAATTGAAATGACTTTGCCCACCACTGGTAATCCCTTTCCGACCTCCAAAAATGACTTTGCCCAACAATTGTAATGACTTTGCCGACCACTGTTAATCACTTATCCGAACTCGAACAATGATTTTGCCCAACAATTGAAATGACTTTGCCCACCACTGGTAATCCCTTTCCGACCTGCAAAAATGACTTTGCCATCCACTTGGAATGACTTTTCCAACCACTGTTAATCACTTATCCGACCTCTAAAAATGACTTTGCCCAACAATTGAAATGACTTTGCCCACCACTGTTAATCCCTTTCCGCCCTCTAAAAATGACTTTGCCAAACAATTGTAATGACTTTGCAATCCACTGCTAATGACTTTGCCAACCACTGTTAATCACTTATCCGACCTCTAAAAATGACTTTTCCCAAAAATTTTAATTACTTTGCCAACCAATGTTAATCACTTATCCGACCTCCAAAAATGACTTTGCCCAACAATTGTAATGACTTTGCCGACCACTGTTAATCACTTATCCGACCTCATAAAATGACTTTGCCAAACAATTGTAATGACTTTGCCATCCACTGGTAATGACTTTCCCAACCACTGTTAATCAATTATCCGACCTCTAAAAATGATTTTGCCCAGCTATTGAAACGACTTTGCCAGCAACTGTTAATCACTTTTCCGACCTCTAAAAATGATTTTGCCATCCACTGGGAATGACTTTGCCATCCACTGGGAATGACTTTGCCAACCACTGTTAATCACTGATCCGACCTCGAAAAAAGATTTTGCCCAACAATTGAAATGACTTTGCCCACCACTGGTAGTTCCTTTCCGCCCTCTAAAAATGACTTTGCCAAACAATTGTAATGACTTTTCAATCCACTGGTAATGACTTTGCCAACCACTGTTAATCACTTATCCGACCTCTAAAAATGACTTTTCCCAAAAATTTTAATGACTTTGGCAACCACTGTTAATCACTTATCCGACCTCCAAAAATGACTTTGCCCAACAATTGTAATGACTTTGCCGACCACTGTTAATCACTTATCCGACCTCGAAAAATGACTTTGCCAAACAATTGTAATGACTTTGCCATCCACTGGTAATGACTTTCCCAACCACTCTTAATCAATTATCCGACCTCGAAAAATGATTTTGCCCAACAATTGAAATGACTTTGCCCACCACTGGTAATCCCTTTCCGCCCTCTAAAAATGACTTTGCCATCCACTGGGAATGACTTTTCCAACCACTGTTAATCACTTATCCGACCTCTAAAAATGACTTTGCCCAACAATTGAAATGACTTTGCCCACCACTGGTAATCCCTTTCCGCCCTCTAAAAATGACTTTGCCAAACAATTGTAATGACTTTGCCATCCACTGGTAATGACTTTCCCAACCACTGTTAATCAATTATCCGACCTCGAAAAATGATTTTGCCCAGCAATTGAAACGACTTTGCCAGCAACTGTTAAACACTTATCCGACCTCCAAAAATGGCTTTGCCCAACAATTGTTATGACTTTGCCGACCACTGTTAATCACTTATCCGAACTTGAAAAATGATTTTGCCCAACAATTGAAATGACTTTGCCATCCACTGGTAATGACTTTGCCAACAACTTTTAATCACTTATCCGACCTCTAAAAATGACTTTTCCCAACAATTTTAATGACTTTGCCAACCTCTGTTAATCACTTATCCGACCTCCAAAAATGACTTTGCCCAACAATTGTAATGACTTTGCCGACCACTGTTAATCACTTTTCCGAACTCGAACAATGATTTTGCCCAACAATTGAAATGACTTTGCCAACCACTGTTAATCACTTATCCGACCCCTAAAAACGACTTTGCCATCCACTGGGAATGACTTTTCCAACCACTGTTAATCACTTATCCGACCTCTAAAAATGACTTTGCCCAACAATTGAAATGACTTTGTCCACCACTGGTAATCCCTTTCCGCCCTCTAAAAATGACTTTGCCAAACAATTGTAATGACTTTGCCATCCACTGGTAATGACTTTCCCAACCACTGTTAATCAATTATCCAACCTCGAAAAATGATTTTGCCCAGCAATTGAAACGACTTTGCCAGCAACTGTTAATCACTTTTCCGACCTATAAAAATGACTTTGCCATCCACTGGGAATGACTTTGCCAACCACTGTTAATCACTTATCCGACCTCGAAAAATGATTTTGCCCAACAATTGAAATGACTTTGCCCACCACTGGTAATCCCTTTCCACCCTCTCAAAATGACTTTTCCCAAAAATTTTAATGACTTTGCCAACCACTGTTAATCACTTATCCGAACTCCAAAAATGACTTTGCCCAACAATTGTAATGACTTTGCCGACCACTGTTAATCACTTATCCGACCTCGAAAAATGATTTTGCCCAACAATTGTAATGAATTTGCCATCCACTGGTAATTACTTTGCCAACAACTTTTAATCACTTATCCGACCTCTAAAAATGACTTTTCCCAACAATTTTAATGACTTTGCCAACCACTGTTAATAACTTATCCGACCTCCAAATAAGACTTTGCCCAACAATTGTTATGACTTTGCCGACCACTGTTAATCACTTATCCGAACTCGAAAAATGATTTTGCCCAACAATTGAAATGACTTTGCCCACCACTGGTAATCCCTTTCCACCCTCTAAAAATGACTTTTCCCAAAAATTTTAATGACTTTGCCAACCACTGTTAATCACTTATCCGACCTCCAAAAATGACTTTGCCCAACAATTGTAATGACTTTGCCGACCACTGTTAATCACTTATCCGACCTCGAAAAATGATTTTGCCCAACAATTGAAATGACTTTGCCCACCACTGGTAATCCCTTTCCACCCTCTAAAAATGACTTTTCCCAAAAATTTTAATGACTTTGCCAACCACTGTTAATCACTTATCCGAACTCCAAAAATGACTTTGCCCAACAATTGTAATGACTTTGCCGACCACTGTTAATCACTTATCCGACCTCGAAAAATGATTTTGCCCAACAATTATAATGACTTTGCCATCCACTGGTAATTACTTTGCCAACAACTTTTAATCACTTATCCGACCTCTAAAAATGACTTTTCCCAACAATTTTAATGACTTTGCCAACCACTGTTAATCACTTATCCGAACTCGAAAAATGATTTTGCCCAACAATTGAAATGACTTTGCCCACCACTGGTAATCCCTTTCCACCCTCCAAAAATGACTTTGCCAACCACTGTTAATCACTTATCCGACCTCCAAAAATGACTTTGCCCAACAATTGTAATGACTTTGCAGACCACTGTTAATCACTTATCCGACCTCGAAAAATGATTTTGCCCAACAATTGTTATGACTTTGCCATCCACTGGTAATGACTTTGCCAACAACTTTTAATCACTTATCCGACCTCTAAAAATGACTTTTCCCAACAATTTTAATGACTTTGCCAACCACTGTTAATAACTTATCCGACCTCCAAAAATGACTTTGCCCAACAATTGTTATGACTTTGCCGACCACTGTTAATCACTTATCCGAACTCGAAAAATGACTTTGCCAACAACTTTTAATCACTTATCCGACCTCTAAAAATGATTTTGCCAAGCAATTGAAACGACTTTGCCAGCAACTGTTAATCACTTATCCGACCTCGAAAAATGATTTTGCCCAACAATTGTAATGAATTTGCCATCCACTGGTAATTACTTTGCCAACAACTTTTAATCACTTATCCGACCTCTAAAAATGACTTTTCCCAACAATTTTAATGACTTTGCCAACCACTGTTAATAACTTATCCGACCTCCAAAAATGACTTTGCCCAACAATTGTTATGACTTTGCCGACCACTGTTAATCACTTATCCGAACTCGAAAAATGATTTTGCCCAACAATTGAAATGACTTTGCCCACCACTGGTAATCCCTTTCCACCCTCTAAAAATGACTTTTCCCAAAAATTTTAATGACTTTGCCAACCACTGTTAATCACTTATCCGACCTCCAAAAATGACTTTGCCCAACAATTGTAATGACTTTGCCGACCACTGTTAATCACTTATCCGACCTCGAAAAATGATTTTGCCCAACAATTGAAATGACTTTGCCCACCACTGGTAATCCCTTTCCACCCTCTAAAAATGACTTTTCCCAAAAATTTTAATGACTTTGCCAACCACTGTTAATCACTTATCCGAACTCCAAAAATGACTTTGCCCAACAATTGTAATGACTTTGCCGACCACTGTTAATCACTTATCCGACCTCGAAAAATGATTTTGCCCAACAATTATAATGACTTTGCCATCCACTGGTAATTACTTTGCCAACAACTGTTAATCACTTATCCGACCTCGAAAAATGATTTTGCCCAACAATTGAAATGACTTTGCCCACCACTGGTAATCCCTTTCCACCCTCTCAAAATGACTTTTCCCAAAAATTTTAATGACTTTGCCAACCACTGTTAATCACTTATCCGAACTCCAAAAATGACTTTGCCCAACAATTGTAATGACTTTGCCGACCACTGTTAATCACTTATCCGACCTCGAAAAATGATTTTGCCCAACAATTGTAATGAATTTGCCATCCACTGGTAATTACTTTGCCAACAACTTTTAATCACTTATCCGACCTCTAAAAATGACTTTTCCCAACAATTTTAATGACTTTGCCAACCACTGTTAATAACTTATCCGACCTCCAAATAAGACTTTGCCCAACAATTGTTATGACTTTGCCGACCACTGTTAATCACTTATCCGAACTCGAAAAATGATTTTGCCCAACAATTGAAATGACTTTGCCCACCACTGGTAATCCCTTTCCACCCTCTAAAAATGACTTTTCCCAAAAATTTTAATGACTTTGCCAACCACTGTTAATCACTTATCCGACCTCCAAAAATGACTTTGCCCAACAATTGTAATGACTTTGCCGACCACTGTTAATCACTTATCCGACCTCGAAAAATGATTTTGCCCAACAATTGAAATGACTTTGCCCACCACTGGTAATCCCTTTCCACCCTCTAAAAATGACTTTTCCCAAAAATTTTAATGACTTTGCCAACCACTGTTAATCACTTATCCGAACTCCAAAAATGACTTTGCCCAACAATTGTAATGACTTTGCCGACCACTGTTAATCACTTATCCGACCTCGAAAAATGATTTTGCCCAACAATTATAATGACTTTGCCATCCACTGGTAATTACTTTGCCAACAACTTTTAATCACTTATCCGACCTCTAAAAATGACTTTTCCCAACAATTTTAATGACTTTGCCAACCACTGTTAATCACTTATCCGAACTCGAAAAATGATTTTGCCCAACAATTGAAATGACTTTGCCCACCACTGGTAATCCCTTTCCACCCTCCAAAAATGACTTTGCCAACCACTGTTAATCACTTATCCGACCTCCAAAAATGACTTTGCCCAACAATTGTAATGACTTTGCAGACCACTGTTAATCACTTATCCGACCTCGAAAAATGATTTTGCCCAACAATTGTTATGACTTTGCCATCCACTGGTAATGACTTTGCCAACAACTTTTAATCACTTATCCGACCTCTAAAAATGACTTTTCCCAACAATTTTAATGACTTTGCCAACCACTGTTAATAACTTATCCGACCTCCAAAAATGACTTTGCCCAACAATTGTTATGACTTTGCCGACCACTGTTAATCACTTATCCGAACTCGAAAAATGACTTTGCCAACAACTTTTAATCACTTATCCGACCTCTAAAAATGATTTTGCCAAGCAATTGAAACGACTTTGCCAGCAACTGTTAATCACTTATCCGACCTCGAAAAATGATTTTGCCCAACAATTGTAATGAATTTGCCATCCACTGGTAATTACTTTGCCAACAACTTTTAATCACTTATCCGACCTCTAAAAATGACTTTTCCCAACAATTTTAATGACTTTGCCAACCACTGTTAATAACTTATCCGACCTCCAAAAATGACTTTGCCCAACAATTGTTATGACTTTGCCGACCACTGTTAATCACTTATCCGAACTCGAAAAATGATTTTGCCCAACAATTGAAATGACTTTGCCCACCACTGGTAATCCCTTTCCACCCTCTAAAAATGACTTTTCCCAAAAATTTTAATGACTTTGCCAACCACTGTTAATCACTTATCCGACCTCCAAAAATGACTTTGCCCAACAATTGTAATGACTTTGCCGACCACTGTTAATCACTTATCCGACCTCGAAAAATGATTTTGCCCAACAATTGAAATGACTTTGCCCACCACTGGTAATCCCTTTCCACCCTCTAAAAATGACTTTTCCCAAAAATTTTAATGACTTTGCCAACCACTGTTAATCACTTATCCGAACTCCAAAAATGACTTTGCCCAACAATTGTAATGACTTTGCCGACCACTGTTAATCACTTATCCGACCTCGAAAAATGATTTTGCCCAACAATTATAATGACTTTGCCATCCACTGGTAATTACTTTGCCAACAACTTTTAATCACTTATCCGACCTCTAAAAATGACTTTTCCCAACAATTTTAATGACTTTGCCAACCACTGTTAATCACTTATCCGAACTCGAAAAATGATTTTGCCCAACAATTGAAATGACTTTGCCCACCACTGGTAATCCCTTTCCACCCTCCAAAAATGACTTTGCCCAACAATTGTTATGACTTTGCCAACCACTGTTAATCACTTATCCGACCTCCAAAAATGACTTTGCCCAACAATTGTAATGACTTTGCCGACCACTGTTAATCACTTATCCGACCTCGAAAAATGATTTTGCCCAACAATTGTAATGACTTTGCCATCCACTGGTAATGACTTTGCCAACAACTTTTAATCACTTATCCGACCTCTAAAAATGACTTTTCCCAACAATTTTAATGACTTTGCCAACCACTGTTAATAACTTATCCGACCTCCAAAAATGACTTTGCCCAACAATTGTTATGACTTTGCCGACCACTGTTAATCACTTATCCGAACTCGAAAAATGACTTTGCCAACAACTTTTAATCACTTATCCGACCTCTAAAAATGACTTTTCCCAACAATTTTAATGACTTTGCCAACCTCTGTTAATCACTTATCCGACCTCTAAAAATGACTTTGCCAAACAATTGTAATGACTTTGCCCACCACTGGTAATCCCTTTCCACCCTCTAAAAATGACTTTTCCCAAAAATTTTAATGACTTTGCCAACCACTGTTAATCACTTATCCGAACTCCAAAAATGACTTTGCCCAACAATTGTAATGACTTTGCCGACCACTGTTAATCACTTATCCGACCTCGAAAAATGATTTTGCCCAACAATTATAATGACTTTGCCATCCACTGGTAATTTCTTTGCCAACAACTTTTAATCACTTATCCGACCTCTAAAAATGACTTTTCCCAACAATTTTAATGACTTTGCCAACCACTGTTAATAACTTATCCGACCTCCAAAAATGACTTTGCCCAACAATTGTTATGACTTTGCCGACCACTGTTAATCACTTATCCGAACTCGAAAAATGATTTTGCCCAACAATTGAAATGACTTTGCCCACCACTGGTAATCCCTTTCCACCCTCCAAAAATGACTTTGCCCAACAATTGTTATGACTTTGCCAACCACTGTTAATCACTTATCCGACCTCCAAAAATGACTTTGCCCAACAATTGTAATGACTTTGCCGACCACTGTTAATCACTTATCCGACCTCGAAAAATGATTTTGCCCAACAATTGTAATGACTTTGCCATCCACTGGTAATGACTTTGCCAACAACTTTTAATCACTTATCCGACCTCTAAAAATGACTTTTCCCAACAATTTTAATGACTTTGCAAACCACTGTTAATAACTTATCCGACCTCCAAAAATGACTTTGCCCAACAATTGTTATGACTTTGCCGACCACTGTTAATCACTTATCCGAACTCGAAAAATGACTTTGCCAACAACTTTTAATAACTTATCCGACCTCTAAAAATGACTTTTCCCAACAATTTTAATGACTTTGCCAACCTCTGTTAATCACTTATCCGACCTCTAAAAATGACTTTGCCAAACAATTGTAATGACTTTGCTCACCACTGGTAATCCCTTTCCACCCTCTAAAAATGACTTTTCCCAAAAATTTTAATGACTTTGCCAACCACTGTTAATCACTTATCCGAACTCCAAAAATGACTTTGCCCAACAATTGTAATGACTTTGCCGACCACTGTTAATCACTTATCCGACCTCGAAAAATGATTTTGCCCAACAATTGTAATGACTTTGCCATCCACTGGTAATTACTTTGCCAACCACTGTTAATCACTTATCCGACCTCTAAAAATGACTTTGCCCACCACTGGTAATCCCTTTCCGCCCTCTAAAAATGACTTTGCCAAACAATTGTAATGACTTTGCCATCCACTGGTAATGACTTTCCCAACCACTGTTAATCAATTATCCGACCCCGAAAAATGATTTTGCCCAGCAATTGAAACGACTTTGCCAGCAACTGTTAATCACTTTTCCGACCTCTAAAAATGACTTTGCCATCCACTGGGAATGACTTTGCCAACCACTGTTAATCACTTATCCGACCTCGAAAAATGATTTTGCCCAACAATTGAAATGACTTTGCCCACCACTGGTAATCCCTTTCCACCCTCCAAAAATGACTTTGCCCAACAATTTTAATGACTTTGCCAACCACTGTTAATAACTTATCCGACCTCCAAAAATGACTTTGCCCAACAATTGTTATGACTTTGCCGACCACTGTTAATCACTTATCCGAACTCGAAAAATGATTTTGCCCAACAATTGTTATGACTTTGCCCACCACTGGTAATCCCTTTCCACCCTCTAAAAATGACTTTTCCCAAAAATTTTAATGACTTTGCCAACCACTGTTAATCACTTATCCGACATCTAAAAATGACTTTTCCCAACAATTTTAATAACTTTGCCAACCACTGTTAATCACTTATCCGACCTCCAAAAATGACTTTGCCCAACAATTGTAATGACTTTGCCGACCACTGTTAATCACTTATCCGACCTCGAAAAATGATTTTGCCCAACAATTGAAATGACTTTGCCCACCACTGGTAATCCCTTTCCACCCTCTAAAAATGACTTTTCCCAAAAATTTTAATGACTTTGCCAACCACTGTTAATCACTTATCCGAACTCCAAAAATGACTTTGCCCAACAATTGTAATGACTTTGCCGACCACTGTTAATCACTTATCCGACCTCGAAAAATGATTTTGCCCAACAATTATAATGACTTTTCCATCCACTGGTAATGACTTTGCCAACAACTTTTAATCACTTATCCGACCTCTAAAAATGACTTTTCCCAACAATTTTAATGACTTTGCCAACCACTGTTAATAACTTATCCGACCTCCAAAAATGACTTTGCCCAACAATTGTTATGACTTTGCCGACCACTGTTAATCACTTATCCGAACTCGAAAAATGACTTTGCCAACAACTTTTAATCACTTATCCGACCTCTAAAAATGACTTTTCCCAACAATTTTAATGACTTTGCCAACCTCTGTTAATCACTTATCCGACCTCTAAAAATGACTTTGCCAAACAATTGTAATGACTTTGCCCACCACTGGTAATCCCTTTCCACCCTCTAAAAATGACTTTTCCCAAAAATTTTAATGACTTTGCCAACCACTGTTAATCACTTATCCGAACTCCAAAAATGCCTTTGCCCAACAATTGTAATGACTTTGCCGACCACTGTTAATCACTTATCCGACCTCGAAAAATGATTTTGCCCAACAATTGAAATGACTTTGCCCACCACTGGTAATCCCTTTCCACCCTCTAAAAATGACTTTTCCCAAAAATTTTAATGACTTTGCCAACCACTGTTAATCACTTATCCGAACTCCAAAAATGACTTTGCCCAACAATTGTAATGACTTTGCCGACCACTGTTAATCACTTATCCGACCTCGAAAAATGATTTTGCCCAACAATTATAATGACTTTGCCATCCACTGGTAATTTCTTTGCCAACAACTTTTAATCACTTATCCGACCTCTAAAAATGACTTTTCCCAACAATTTTAATGACTTTGCCAACCACTGTTAATAACTTATCCGACCTCCAAAAATGACTTTGCCCAACAATTGTTATGACTTTGCCGACCACTGTTAATCACTTATCCGAACTCGAAAAATGATTTTGCCCAACAATTGAAATGACTTTGCCCACCACTGGTAATCCCTTTCCACCCTCCAAAAATGACTTTGCCCAACAATTGTTATGACTTTGCCAACCACTGTTAATCACTTATCCGACCTCCAAAAATGACTTTGCCCAACAATTGTAATGACTTTGCCGACCACTGTTAATCACTTATCCGACCTCGAAAAATGATTTTGCCCAACAATTGTAATGACTTTGCCATCCACTGGTAATGACTTTGCCAACAACTTTTAATCACTTATCCGACCTCTAAAAATGACTTTTCCCAACAATTTTAATGACTTTGCAAACCACTGTTAATAACTTATCCGACCTCCAAAAATGACTTTGCCCAACAATTGTTATGACTTTGCCGACCACTGTTAATCACTTATCCGAACTCGAAAAATGACTTTGCCAACAACTTTTAATCACTTATCCGACCTCTAAAAATGACTTTTCCCAACAATTTTAATGACTTTGCCAACCTCTGTTAATCACTTATCCGACCTCTAAAAATGACTTTGCCAAACAATTGTAATGACTTTGCCCACCACTGGTAATCCCTTTCCACCCTCTAAAAATGACTTTTCCCAAAAATTTTAATGACTTTGCCAACCACTGTTAATCACTTATCCGAACTCCAAAAATGACTTTGCCCAACAATTGTAATGACTTTGCCGACCACTGTTAATCACTTATCCGACCTCGAAAAATGATTTTGCCCAACAATTGTAATGACTTTGCCATCCACTGGTAATTACTTTGCCAACCACTGTTAATCACTTATCCGACCTCTAAAAATGACTTTGCCCACCACTGGTAATCCCTTTCCGCCCTCTAAAAATGACTTTGCCAAACAATTGTAATGACTTTGCCATCCACTGGTAATGACTTTCCCAACCACTGTTAATCAATTATCCGACCCCGAAAAATGATTTTGCCCAGCAATTGAAACGACTTTGCCAGCAACTGTTAATCACTTTTCCGACCTCTAAAAATGACTTTGCCATCCACTGGGAATGACTTTGCCAACCACTGTTAATCACTTATCCGACCTCGAAAAATGATTTTGCCCAACAATTGAAATGACTTTGCCCACCACTGGTAATCCCTTTCCACCCTCTAAAAATGATTTTTCCCAACAATTTTAATGACTTTGCCAACCACTGTTAATAACTTATCCGACCTCCAAAAATGACTTTGCCCAACAATTGTTATGACTTTGCCGACCACTGTTAATCACTTATCCGAACTCGAAAAATGATTTTGCCCAACAATTGTTATGACTTTGCCCACCACTGGTAATCCCTTTCCACCCTCTAAAAATGACTTTTCCCAAAAATTTTAATGACTTTGCCAACCACTGTTAATCACTTATCCGACATCTAAAAATGACTTTTCCCAACAATTTTAATAACTTTGCCAACCACTGTTAATCACTTATCCGACCTCTAAAAATGACTTTGCCAAACAATTGTAATGACTTTGCCATCCACTGGTAATGACTTTGCCAACAACTTTTAATCACTTATCCGACCTCTAAAAATGACTTTTCCCAACAATTTTAATGACTTTGCCAACCACTGTTAATAACTTATCCGACCTCCAAAAATGACTTTGCCCAACAATTGAAATGACTTTGCCCACCACTGGTAATCCCTTTCCGCCCTCTAAAAATGACTTTTCCCAAAAATTTTAATGACTTTGCATACCACTGTTAATCACTTATCCGACCTCCAAAAATGACTTTGCCCAACAATTGTAATGACTTTGCCGACCACTGTTAATCACTTATCCGACCTCGAAAAATGATTTTGCCCAACAATTGTAATGACTTTGCCATCCACTGGTAATGACTTTGCCAACAACTTTTAATCACTTATCCGACCTCTAAAAATGACTTTTCCCAACAATTTTAATGACTTTGCCAACCACTGTTAATAACTTATCCGACCTCCAAAAATGACTTTGCCCAACAATTGTTATGACTTTGCCGACCACTGTTAATCACTTATCCGAACTCGAAAAATGTTTTTGCCCAACAATTGAAATGACTTTGCCATCCACTGGTAATGACTTTGCCAACAACTTTTAATCACTTATCCGACCTCTAAAAATGACTTTTCCCAACAATTTTAATGACTTTGCCAAACACTGTTAATCACTTATCCGACCTCGAAAAATGATTTTGCCCAACAATTGTAATGACTTTGCCATCCACTGGTAATGACTTTGCCAACAACTTTTAATCACTTATCCGACCTCTAAAAATGACTTTGCCCAACAATTGAAATGACTTTGCCCACCACTGGTAATCCCTTTCCGCCCTCTAAAAATGACTTTTCCCAAAAATTTTAATGACTTTGCCAACCACTGTTAATCACTTATCCGACCTCCAAAAATGACTTTGCCCAACAATTGTAATGACTTTGCCGACCACTGTTAATCACTTATCCGACCTCGAAAAATGATTTTGCCCAACAATTGTAATGACTTTGCCATCCACTGGTAATGACTTTGCCAACAACTTTTAATCACTTATCCGACCTCTAAAAATGACTTTTCCCAACAATTTTAATGACTTTGCCAACCACTGTTAATAACTTATCCGACCTCCAAAAATGACTTTGCCCAACAATTGTTATGACTTTGCCGACCACTGTTAATCACTTATCCGAACTCGAAAAATGATTTTGCCCAACAATTGAAATGACTTTGCCATCCACTGGTAATGACTTTGCCAACAACTTTTAATCACTTATCCGACCTCTAAAAATGACTTTTCCCAACAATTTTAATGACTTTGCCAACCACTGTTAATAACTTATCCGACCTCCAAAAATGACTTTGCCCAAAAATTGTTATGACTTTGCCGACCACTGTTAATCACTTATCCGAACTCGAAAAATGACTTTGCCAACAACTTTTAATCACTTATCCGACCTCTAAAAATGACTTTTCCCAACAATTTTAATAACTTTGCCAACCACTGTTAATCACTTATCCGACCTCTAAAAATGACTTTGCCAAACAATTGTAATGACTTTGCCATCCACTGGTAATGACTTTGCCAACAACTTTTAATCACTTATCCGACCTCTAAAAATGACTTTGCCAACAATTGAAATGACTTTGCCCACCACTGGTAATCCCTTTCCGCCCTCTAAAAATGACTTTTCCCAAAAATTTTAATGACTTTGCCAACCACTGTTAATCACTTATCCGACCTCCAAAAATGACTTTGCCCAACAATTGTAATGACTTTGCCGACCACTGTTAATCACTTATCCGACCTCGAAAAATGATTTTGCCCAACAATTGTAATGACTTTGCCATCCACTGGTAATGACTTTGCCAACAACTTTTAATCACTTATCCGACCTTTAAAAATGACTTTTCCCAACAATTTTAATGACTTTGCCAACCACTGTTAATAACTTATCCGACCTCCAAAAATGACTTTGCCCAACAATTGTTATGACTTTGCCGACCACTGTTAATCACTTATCCGAACTCGAAAAATGATTTTGCCCAACAATTGAAATGACTTTGCCATCCACTGGTAATTACTTTGCCAACAACTTTTAATCACTTATCCGACCTCTAAAAATGACTTTTCCCAACAATTTTAATGACTTTGCCAACCACTGTTAATCACTTATCCGACCTCTAAAAATGACTTTGCCAAACAATTGTAATGACTTTGCCATCCACTGGTAATGACTTTGCCAACAACTTTTAATCACTTATCCGACCTCTAAAAATGACTTTTCCCAACAATTTTAATGACTTTGCCAACCACTGTTAATCACTTATCCGACCTCTAAAAATGACTTTGCCAAACAATTGTAATGACTTTGCCATCCACTGGTAATGACTTTGCCAACAACTTTTAATCACTTATCCGACCTCTAAAAATGACTTTTCCCAACAATTTTAATGACTTTGCCAACCACTGTTAATCACTTATCCGACCTCTAAAAATGATATTGCCCAACAATTGAAATGACTTTGCCAACCACTGTTAATCACTTATCCGACCTCGAAAAATGATTTTGCCCAACAATTGTAATGACTTTGCCAGCCACTGTTAATCACTAATAAGACCTCTAAAAATTATTTTTCCAACCACTGTTAATCACTTATCCAACCTCTAAAAATGACTTTTCCCAACAATTTTAATGACTTTGCCAACCACTGTTAATCACTTATCCGACCTCTAAAAATGATATTGCCCAACAATTGAAATGACTTTGCCAACCACTGTTAATCACTCATCCGACCTCCAAAAATGACTTTGCCCCACAATTGTAATGACTTTGCCAGCCACTGTTAATCACTAATAAGACCTCTAAAAATGACTTTTCCCAACAATTTTAATGACTTTGCCAACCACTGTTAATCACTTATCCGACCTCTAAAAATGATATTGCCCAACAATTGAAATGACTTTGCCAACCACTGTTAATCACTCATCCGACCTCCAAAAATGACTTTGCCCCACAATTGTAATGACTTTGCCAACCACTGTTAATCACTTATCCAACCTCTAAAAATGACTTTTCCCAACAATTTTAATGACTTTGCCAACCACTGTTAATCACTTATCCGACCTCTAAAAATGATATTGCCCAACAATTGAAATGACTTTGCCAACCACTGTTAATCACTCATCCGACCTCCAAAAATGACTTTGCCCCACAATTGTAATGACTTTGCCAGCCACTGTTAATCACTAATAAGACCTCTAAAAATTATTTTTCCAACCACTGTTAATCACTTATCCGACCTCCAAAAATGACTAAGCCCAACAATTGTAATGACTTTGTCGATCACTGTTAATCACTTTTCCGACCTCGAAAAATGATTTTGCCCAACAATTGTAATGATTTTGCCAACCACTGTTAATCACTTATCCGACCTCTAAAAATGACTTTGCCAAACAATTGTAATGACTTTGCCATCCACTGGTAATGACTTTGCCAACAACTTTTAATCACTTATCCGACCTCTAAAAATGACTTTGCCCAACAATTGAAATGACTTTGCCCACCACTGGTAATCCCTTTCCGCCCTCTAAAAATGACTTTTCCCAAAAATTTTAATGACTTTGCCAACCACTGTTAATCACTTATCCGACCTCCAAAAATGACTTTGCCCAACAATTGTAATGACTTTGCCGACCACTGTTAATCACTTATCCGACCTCGAAAAATGATTTTGCCCAACAATTGTAATGACTTTGCCATCCACTGGTAATGACTTTGCCAACAACATTTAATCACTTATCCGACCTTTAAAAATGACTTTTCCCAACAATTTTAATGACTTTGCCAACCACTGTTAATAACTTATCCGACCTCCAAAAATGACTTTGCCCAACAATTGTTATGACTTTGCCGACCAGTGTTAATCACTTATCCGAACTCGAAAAATGATTTTGCCCAACAATTGAAATGACTTTGCCATCCACTGGTAATGACTTTGCCAACAACTTTTAATCACTTATCCGACCTCTAAAAATGACTTTTCCCAACAATTTTAATGACTTTGCCAACCACTGTTAATCACTTATCCGACCTCTAAAAATGACTTTGCCAAACAATTGTAATGACTTTGCCATCCACTGGTAATGACTTTGCCAACAACTTTTAATCACTTATCCGACCTCTAAAAATGACTTTTCCCAACAATTTTAATGACTTTGCCAACCACTGTTAATCACTTATCCGACCTCTAAAAATGACTTTGCCAAACAATTGTAATGACTTTGCCATCCACTGGTAATGACTTTGCCAACAACTTTTAATCACTTATCCGACCTCTAAAAATGACTTTTCCCAACAATTTTAATGACTTTGCCAACCACTGTTAATCACTTATCCGACCTCTAAAAATGATATTGCCCAACAATTGAAATGACTTTGCCAACCACTGTTAATCACTCATCCGACCTCCAAAAATGACTTTGCCCCACAATTGTAATGACTTTGCCAGCCACTGTTAATCACTAATAAGACCTCTAAAAATTATTTTTCCAACCACTGTTAATCACTTATCCAACCTCTAAAAATGACTTTTCCCAACAATTTTAATGACTTTGGCAACCACTGTTAATCACTTATCCGACCTCTAAAAATGATATTGCCCAACAATTGAAATGACTTTGCCAACCACTGTTAATCACTCATCCGACCTCCAAAAATGACTTTGCCCCACAATTGTAATGACTTTGCCAGCCACTGTTAATCACTAATAAGACCTCTAAAAATTATTTTTCCAACCACTGTTAATCACTTATCCGACCTCCAAAAATGACTAAGCCCAACAATTGTAATGACTTTGTCGATCACTGTTAATCACTTTTCCGACCTCGAAAAATGATTTTGCCCAACAATTGTAATGATTTTGCCAACCACTGTTAATCAAATATCCAACCTCTAAAAATGACTTTGCCATCCACTGGGAATGACTTTGCCATTCACTGTTAATCACTTATCCGACCTCAAAAAATGATTTTGCCCAACAATTGAAATCACTTTGCCCACCACTGGTTATCCCTTTCCGCCCTCTAAAAATGACTTTGCCAAACAATTGTAATGACTTTGCCATCCACTGGTAATGACTTTGCCAACCACTGTTAATCACTTATCCGACCTCTAAAAATGACTTTTCCCAAAAATTTTAATGACTTTGCCAACCACTGTTAATCACTTATCCGACCTCAAAAAATGACTTTGCCTAACAATTGTAATGACTTTGCCGACCACTGTTAATCACTTATCCGACCTCGAAAAATGACTTTGCCCACCACTGGTAATCCCTTTCCGCCCTCTAAAAATGACTTTGCCATCCACTGGGAATGACTTTTCCAACCACTGTTAATCACTTATCCGACCTCTAAAAATGACTTTGCCCACCACTGGTAATCCCTTTCCGCCCTCTAAAAATGACTTTGCCAAACAATTGTAATGACTTTGCCATCCACTGGTAATGACTTTCCCAACCACTGTTAATCAATTATCCGACCTCGAAAAATGATTTTGCCCAGCAATTGAAACGACTTTGCCAGCAACTGTTAATCACTTTTCCGACCTCTAAAAATGATATTGCCCAACAATTGAAATGACTTTGCCAACCACTGTTAATCACTCATCCGACCTCCAAAAATGACTTTGCCCCACAATTGTAATGACTTTGCCAGCCACTGTTAATCACTAATAAGACCTCTAAAAATTATTTTTCCAACCACTGTTAATCACTTATCCGACCTCCAAAAATGACTAAGCCCAACAATTGTAATGACTTTGTCGATCACTGTTAATCACTTTTCCGACCTCGAAAAATGATTTTGCCCAACAATTGTAATGATTTTGCCAACCACTGTTAATCAAATATCCAACCTCTAAAAATGACTTTGCCATCCACTGGGAATGACTTTGCCATTCACTGTTAATCACTTATCCGACCTCAAAAAATGATTTTGCCCAACAATTGAAATCACTTTGCCCACCACTGGTTATCCCTTTCCGCCCTCTAAAAATGACTTTGCCAAACAATTGTAATGACTTTGCCATCCACTGGTAATGACTTTGCCAACCACTGTTAATCACTTATCCGACCTCTAAAAATGACTTTTCCCAAAAATTTTAATGACTTTGCCAACCACTGTTAATCACTTATCCGACCTCCAAAAATGACTTTGCCTAACAATTGTAATGACTTTGCCGACCACTGTAAATCACTTATCCGACCTCGAAAAATGACTTTGCCCACCACTGGTAATCCCTTTCCGCCCTATAAAAATGACTTTGCCATCCACTGGGAATGACTTTTCCAACCACTGTTAATCACTTTTCCGACCTCTAAAAATGACTTTGCCCACCACTGGTAATCCCTTTCCGCCCTCTAAAAATGACTTTGCCAAACAATTGTAATGACTTTGCCATCAACTGGTAATGACTTTCCCAACCACTGTTAATCAATTATCCGACCTCGAAAAATGATTTTGCCCAGCAATTGAAACGACTTTGCCAGCAACTGTTAATCACTTTTCCGACCTCTAAAAATGACTTTGCCATCCACTGGGAATGACTTATCCGACCTCGAAAAATGATTTTGCCCCACAATTGTAATGACTTTGCCATCGACTGGTAATGACTTTGCCAACAACTTTTAATCACTTATCCGACCTCTAAAAATGTCTTTTCCCAACAATTTTAATGACTTTGCCAACCACTGTTAATAACTTATCCGACCTCTAAAAATGACTTTTCCCAACAATTTTAATGACTTTGCCAACAACTTTTAATCACTTATCCGACCTCCAAAAATGACTTTGCCCAACAATTGAAATGACTTTGCCCACCACTGGTAATCCATTTCCGCCCTCTAAAAATGACTTTTCCCAAAAATTTTAATGACTTTGCCAACCACTGTTAATCACTTATCCGACCTCGAAAAATGATTTTGACCAACAATTGAAATGAGTTTGCCATCCACTGGTAATGACTTTGCCAACAACTTTTAATCACTTATCCGACCTCTAAAAATGACTTTGCCCAACAATTGTTATGACTTTGCCGACCACTGTTAATCACTTATCCGAACTCGAAAAATGATTTTGCCCAACAATTGAAATGACTTTGCCATCCACTGGTAATGACTTTGCCAACAACTTTTAATCACTTATCCGACCTCTAAAAATGACTTTTCCCAACAATTTTAATGACTTTGCCAACCACTGTTAATCACTTATCCGACCTCCAAAAATGACTTTGCCCAACAATTGTTATGACTTTGCCAACCACTGTTAAACACTTATCCGACCTCTAAAAATGATATTGCCCAACAATTGAAATGACTTTGCCAACCACTGTTAATCACTTATCCGACCTCTAAAAATGAATTCGCCATCCACTGGGAATGACTTTGCCAACCACTGTTAATCACTTTCCGACCTCTAAAAATGATATTGCCCAACAATTGAAATGACTTTGCCCACCACTGGTAATTCCTTTCCGCCCTCTAAAAATGACTTTGCCAAACAATTGTAATGAATTTGCCATCCACTGGGAATGACTTTGCCAACCACTGTTAATCACTTATCCGACCTCTAAAAATGACTTTTCCCAACAATTTTAATGACTTTGCCAACCACTGTTAATCACTTATCCGACCTCCAAAAATGACTTTGCCCAACAATTGTTATGACTTTGCCGACCACTGTTAATCACTTATCCGAACTCGAAAAAAGATTTTGCCCAACAATTGAAATGACTTTGCCAACCACTGTTAATGACTTTGCCAACAACTTTTAATCACTTATCCGACCTCTAAAAATGACTTTTCCCAACAATTTTAATGACTTTGCCAACCACTGTTAATCACTTATCCGATCTCCAAAAATGACTTTGCCCAACAATTGTTATGACTTTGCCGACCACTGTTAATCACTTATCCGAACTCGAAAAATGATTTTGCCCAACAATTGAAATGACTTTGCCATCCACTGGTAATGACTTTGCCAACAACTTTTAATCACTTATCCGACCTCTAAAAATGACTTTTCCCAACAATTTTAATGACTTTGCCAACCACTGTTAATCACTTATCCGACCTCCAAAAATGACTTTGCCCAACAATTGTTATGACTTTGCCGACCACTGTTAATCACTTATCCGAACTCGAAAAAAGATTTTGCCCAACAATTGAAATGACTTTGCCAACCACTGTTAATCACTTATCCGACCTCTAAAAATGAATTCGCCATCCACTGGGAATGACTTTGCCAACCACTGTTAAACACTTATCCGACCTCTAAAAATGATATTGCCCAACAATTGAAATGACTTTGCCCACCACTGGTAATTCCTTTCCGCCCTCTAAAAATGACTTTGCCAAACAATTGTAATGAATTTGCCATCCACTGGGAATGACTTTGCCAACCACTGTTAATCACTTATCCGACCTCTAAAAATGATATTGCCCAACAATTGAAATGACTTTGCCAACCACTGTTAATCACTTATCCGACCTCTAAAAATGAATTCGCCATCCACTGGGAATGACTTTGCCAACCACTGTTAATCACTTATCCGACCTCTAAAAATGATATTGCCCAACAATTGAAATGACTTTGCCCACCACTGGTAATTCCTTTCCGCCCTCTAAAAATGACTTTGCCAAACAATTGTAATGAATTTGCCATCCACTGGGAATGACTTTGCCAACCACTGTTAATCACTTATCCGACCTCTAAAAATGATTTTGCCCAACAATTGAAATGGCTTTGCCAACCACTGGTAATGACATTGACAACCAATTTTAATTCCTAATCCGACCTCCAAAAATGAATTTGCGCAACAATTGTAATGACTTTGCCAACCACTGGTAATGACTTTAGCCACCACTGATTATCACTAATCCGACATCTAAAAATGCCTTTGCCAAACAATTGTAATGACTTTGCCAAACAATTGTAATGACTTTGCCAACCACTGTTAATCACTAATAAGACCTCTAAAAATTTTTTTTCCAACCACTGTTAATCACTTATCCAACCTCTAAAAATGACTTTTCCCAACAATTTTAATGACTTTGCCAACCACTGTTAATCACTTATCCGACCTCTAAAAATGACTTTGCCCAACAATTGTTATGACTTTGCCGACCACTGTTAATCACTTATCGGAACTCGAAAAATGATTTTGCCCAACAATTGAAATGACTTTGCCATCCACTGGTAATGACTTTGCCAACAACTTTTAATCACTTATCCGACCTCTAAAAATGACTTTTCCCAACAATTTTAATGACTTTGCCAACCACTGTTAATCACTTATCCGACCTCTTAAAATGACTTTGCCAAACAATTGTAATGACTTTGCCATCCACTGGTAATGACTTTGCCAACAACTTTTAATCACTTATCCGACCTCTAAAAATGACTTTTCCCAACAATTTTAATGACTTTGCCAACCACTGTTAATAACTTATCCGACCTCCAAAAATGACTTTGCCCAACAATTGTTATGACTTTGCCGACCACTGTTAATCACTTATCCGAACTCGAAAAATGATTTTGCCCAACAATTGAAATGACTTTGCCATCCACTGGTAATGACTTTGCCAACAACTTTTAATCACTTATCCGACCTCTAAAAATGACTTTTCCCAACAATTTTAATGACTTTGCCAACCACTGTTAATCACTTATCCGACCTCCAAAAATGACTTTGCCCAACAATTGTTATGACTTTGCCGACCACTGTTAATCACTTATCCGAACTCGAAAAAAGATTTTGCCCAACAATTGAAATGACTTTGCCAACCACTGTTAATCACTTATCCGACCTCTAAAAATGAATTTGCCATCCACTGGGAATGACTTTGCCAACCACTGTTAATCACTTATCCGACCTCTAAAAATGATATTGCCCAACAATTGAAATGACTTTGCCCACCACTGGTAATTCCTTTCCGCCCTCTAAAAATGACTTTGCCAAACAATTGTAATGAATTTGCCATCCACTGGGAATGACTTTGCCAGCCACTGTTAATCACTAATCTGACCTCGAAAAATGATTTTGCCCAACAATTGAAATGGCTTTGCCAACCACAGGTAATGACATTGACAACCACTTTTAATTCCTAATCCGACCTCCAAAAATGAATTTGCGCAACAATTGTAATGACTTTGCCAACCACTTGTAATGACTTTAGCCACCACTGATTATCACTAATCCGACATCTAAAAATGCCTTTGCCAAACAATTGTAATGACTTTGCCAAACAATTGTAATGACTTTGCCAACCACTGTTAATCACTAATAAGACCTCTAAAAATTTTTTTTCCAACCACTGTTAATCACTTATCCAACCTCTAAAAATGACTTTTCCCAACAATTTTAATGACTTTGCCAACCACTGTTAATCACTTATCCGACCTATAAAAATGACTTTGCCAAACAATTGTAATGACTTTGCCATCCACTGGTAATGACTTTGCCAACAACTTTTAATCACTTATCCGACCTCTAAAAATGACTTTTCCCTACAATTTTAATGACTTTGCCAACCACTGTTAATAACTTATCCGACCTCCAAAAATGACTTTGCCCAACAATTGAAATGACTTTGCCAACAACTTTTAATCACTTATCCGACCTCTAAAAATGACTTTTCCCAACAATTTTAATGACTTTGCCAACCACTGTTAATCACTTATCCGACCTCCAAAAATGACTTTGCCCAACAATTGTTATGACTTTGCCGACGACTGTTAATCACTTATCCGAACTCGAAAAAAGATTTAGCCCAACAATTGAAATGACTTTGCCAACCACTGTAAATCACTTATCCGACCTCTAAAAATGAATTTGCCATCCACTGAGAATGACTTTGCCAACCACTGTTAATCACTTATCCGACCTCTAAAAATGATATTGCCCAACAATTGAAATGACTTTGCCCACCACTGGTAATTCCTTTCCGCCCTCTAAAAATGACTTTGCCAAACAATTGTAATGAATTTGCCATCCACTGGGAATGACTTTGCCAACCACTGTTAATCACTCATCCGACCTCCAAAAATGATATTGCCCAACAATTGAAATGACTTTGCCAACCACTGTTAATCACTCATCCGACCTCCAAAAATGACTTTGCCCCACAATTGTAATGACTTTGCCAGCCACTGTTAATCACTAATCTGACCTCGAAAAATGATTTTGCCCAACAATTGAAATGGCTTTGCCAACCACTGGTAATGACATTGACAACCACTTTTAATTCCTAATCCGACCTCCAAAAATGAATTTGCGCAACAATTGTAATGACTTTGCCAACCACTGTTAATCACTAATAAGACCTCTAAAAATTTTTTTTCCAACCACTGTTAATCACTTATCCAACCTCTAAAAATGACTTTTCCCAACAATTTTAATGACTTTGCCAACCACTGTTAATCACTTATCCGACCTCTAAAAATGACTTTGCCAAACAATTGTAATGACTTTGCCATCCACTGGTAATGACTTTGCCAACAACTTTTAATCACTTATCCGACCTCTAAAAATGACTTTTCCCTACAATTTTAATGACTTTGCCAACCACTGTTAATAACTTATCCGACCTCCAAAAATGACTTTGCCCAACAATTGTTATGACTTTGCCGACCACTGTTAATCACTTATCCGAACTCGAAAAAAGATTTAGCCCAACAATTGAAATGACTTTGCCAACCACTGTAAATCACTTATCCGACCTCTAAAAATGAATTTGCCATCCACTGGGAATGACTTTGCCAACCACTGTTAATCACTTATCCGACCTCTAAAAATGATATTGCCCAACAATTGAAATGACTTTGCCCACCACTGGTAATTCCTTTCCGCCCTCTAAAAATGACTTTGCCAAACAATTGTAATGAATTTGCCATCCACTGGGAATGACTTTGCCAACCACTGTTAATCACTCATCCGACCTCCAAAAATGATATTGCCCAACAATTGAAATGACTTTGCCAACCACTGTTAATCACTCATCCGACCTCCAAAAATGACTTTGCCCCACAATTGTAATGACTTTGCCAGCCACTGTTAATCACTAATCTGACCTCGAAAAATGATTTTGCCCAACAATTGAAATGGCTTTGCCAACCACTGGTAATGACATTGACAACCACTTTTAATTCCTAATCCGACCTCCAAAAATGAATTTGCGCAACAATTGTAATGACTTTGCCAACCACTGTTAATCACTAATAAGACCTCTAAAAATTTTTTTTCCAACCACTGTTAATCACTTATCCAACCTCTAAAAATGACTTTTCCCAACAATTTTAATGACTTTGCCAACCACTGTTAATCACTTATCCGACCTCTAAAAATGACTTTGCCAAACAATTGTAATGACTTTGCCATCCACTGGTAATGACTTTGCCAACAACTTTTAATCACTTATCCGACCTCTAAAAATGACTTTTCCCTACAATTTTAATGACTTTGCCAACCACTGTTAATAACTTATCCGACCTCCAAAAATGACTTTGCCCAACAATTGTTATGACTTTGCCGACCACTGTTAATCACTTATCCGAACTCGAAAAAAGATTTAGCCCAACAATTGAAATGACTTTGCCAACCACTGTAAATCACTTATCCGACCTCTAAAAATGAATTTGCCATCCACTGGGAATGACTTTGCCAACCACTGTTAATCACTTATCCGACCTCTAAAAATGATATTGCCCAACAATTGAAATGACTTTGCCCACCACTGGTAATTCCTTTCCGCCCTCTAAAAATGACTTTGCCAAACAATTGTAATGAATTTGCCATCCACTGGGAATGACTTTGCCAACCACTGTTAATCACTCATCCGACCTCCAAAAATGATATTGCCCAACAATTGAAATGACTTTGCCAACCACTGTTAATCACTCATCCGACCTCCAAAAATGACTTTGCCCCACAATTGTAATGACTTTGCCAGCCACTGTTAATCACTAATCTGACCTCGAAAAATGATTTTGCCCAACAATTGAAATGGCTTTGCCAACCACTGGTAATGACATTGACAACCACTTTTAATTCCTAATCCGACCTCCAAAAATGAATTTGCGCAACAATTTTAATGACTTTGCCAACCACTGTTAATAACTTATCCGACCTCCAAAAATGACTTTGCCCAACAATTGAAATGACTTTGCCCACCACTGGTAATCCCTTTCCGCCCTCTAAAAATGACTTTTCCCAAAAATTTAAATGACTTTGCCAACCACTGTTAATCACTTATCCGACCTCGAAAAATGATTTTGCCCAACAATTGTAATGACTTTGCCATCCACTGGTAATGACTTTGCCAACAACTTTTAATCACTTATCCGACCTCTAAAAATGACTTTTCCCAACAATTTTAATGACTTTGCCAACCACTGTTAATCACTTATCCGACCTCCAAAAATGACTTTGCCCAACAATTGTTATGACTTTGCCGACCACTGTTAATCACTTATCCGAACTCGAAAAAAGATTTAGCCCAACAATTGAAATGACTTTGCCAACCACTGTAAATCACTTATCCGACCTCTAAAAATGAATTTGCCATCCACTGGGAATGACTTTGCCAACCACTGTTAATCACTTATCCGACCTCTAAAAATGATATTGCCCAACAATTGAAATGACTTTGCCCACCACTGGTAATTCCTTTCCGCCCTCTAAAAATGACTTTGCCAAACAATTGTAATGAATTTGCCATCCACTGGGAATGACTTTGCCAACCACTGTTAATCACTCATCCGACCTCCAAAAATGATATTGCCCAACAATTGAAATGACTTTGCCAACCACTGTTAATCACTCATCCGACCTCCAAAAATGACTTTGCCCCACAATTGTAATGACTTTGCCAGCCACTGTTAATCACTAATCTGACCTCGAAAAATGATTTTGCCCAACAATTGAAATGGCTTTGCCAACCACTGGTAATGACATTGACAACCACTTTTAATTCCTAATCCGACCTCCAAAAATGAATTTGCGCAACAATTGTAATGACTTTGCCAACCACTGTTAATCACTAATAAGACCTCTAAAAATTTTTTTTCCAACCACTGTTAATCACTTATCCAACCTCTAAAAATGACTTTTCCCAAAAAATTTTAATGACTTTGCCAACCACTGTTAATCACTTATCCGACCTCTAAAAATGACTTTGCCAAACAATTGTAATGACTTTGCCATCCACTGGTAATGACTTTGCCAACAACTTTTAATCACTTATCCGACCTCTAAAAATGACTTTTCCCTACAATTTTAATGACTTTGCCAACCACTGTTAATAACTTATCCGACCTCCAAAAATGACTTTGCCCAACAATTGAAATGACTTTGCCCACCACTGGTAATCCCTTTCCGCCCTCTAAAAATGACTTTTCCCAAAAATTTTAATGACTTTGCCAACCACTGTTCATAACTTATCCGACCTCCAAAAATGACTTTGCCCAACAATTGTAATGACTTTGCCGACCAATGTTAATCACTTATCCGACCTCTAAAAATGACTTTTCCCTACAATTTTAATGACTTTGCCAACCACTGTTAATAACTTATCCGACCTCCAAAAATGACTTTGCCCAACAATTGAAATGACTTTGCCCACCACTGGTAATCCCTTTCCGCCCTCTAAAAATGACTTTTCCCAAAAATTTTAATGACTTTGCCAACCACTGTTAATCACTTATCCGACCTCCAAAAATGACTTTGCCGAACAATTGTAATGACTTTGCCGACCAATGTTAATCACTTATCCGACCTCGAAAAATGATTTTGCCCAACAATTGTAATGACTTTGCCATCCACTGGTAATGACTTTGCCAACAACTTTTAATCACTTATCCGACCTCTAAAAATGACTTTTCCCAACATTTTTAATGACTTTGCCAACCACTGTTCATAACTTATCCGACCTCCAAAAATGACTTTGCCCAACAATTGTTATGACTTTGCCGACCACTGTTAATCACTTATCCGAACTCGAAAAATGATTTTGCCCAACAATTGTAATGACTTTGCCATCCACTGGTAATGACTTTGCCAACAACTTTTAATCACTTATCCGACCTCTAAAAATGACTTTTCCCAACAATTTTAATGACTTTGCCAACCACTGTTAATCACTTTTCCGACCTCTAAAAATGACTTTGCCAAACAATTGTAATGACTTTGCCATCCACTGGTAATGACATTGCCAACAACTTTTAATCACTTATCCGACCTCTAAAAATGACTTTTCCCTACAATTTTAATGACTTTGCCAAACACTGTTAATAACTTATCCGACCTCCAAAAATGACTTTGCCCAACAATTGTTATGACTTTGCCGACCACTGTTAATCACTTATCCGAACTCGAAAAATGATTTTGCCCAACAATTGAAATGACTTTGCCATCCACTGGTAATGACTTTGCCAACAACTTTTAATCACTTATCCGACCTCTAAAAATGACTTTTCCCAACAATTTTAATGACTTTGCCAACCACTGTTAATCACTTATCCGACCTCCAAAAATGACTTTGCCCAACAATTGTTATGACTTTGCCGACCACTGTTAATCACTTATCCGAACTCGAAAAAAGATTTTGCCCAACAATTGAAATGACTTTGCCAACCACTGTTAATCACTTATCCGACCTCTAAAAATGAATTTGCCATTCACTGGGAATGACTTTGCCAACCACTGTTAATCACTTATCCGACCTCTAAAAATGACTTTGCCAAACAATTGTAATGACTTTGCCATCCACTGGTAATGACTTTGCCAACAACTTTTAATCACTTATCCGACCTCTAAAAATGACTTTTCCCTACAATTTTAATGACTTTGCCAAACACTGTTAATAACTTATCCGACCTCCAAAAATGACTTTGCCCAACAATTGTTATGACTTTGCCGACCACTGTTAATCACTTATCCGAACTCGAAAAATGATTTTGCCCAACAATTGAAATGACTTTGCCATCCACTGGTAATGACTTTGCCAACAACTTTTAATCACTTATCCGACCTCTAAAAATGACTTTTCCCAACAATTTTAATGACTTTGCCAACCACTGTTAATCACTTATCCGACCTCCAAAAATGACTTTGCCCAACAATTGTTATGACTTTGCCAACCACTGTTAATCACTCATCCGACCTCCAAAAATGACTTTGCCCCACAATTGTAATGACTTTGCCAGCCACTGTTAATCACTAATCTGACCTCGAAAAATGATTTTGCCCAACAATTGAAATGGCTTTGCCAACCACTGGTAATGACATTGACAACCACTTTTAATTCCTAATCCGACCTCCAAAAATGAATTTGCGCAACAATTGTAATGACTTTGCCAACCACTGTTAATCACTAATAAGACCTCTAAAAATTTTTTTTCCAACCACTGTTAATCACTTATCCAACCTCTAAAAATGACTTTTCCCAACAATTTTAATGACTTTGCCAACCACTGTTAATCACTTATCCGACCTCTAAAAATGACTTTGCCAAACAATTGTAATGACTTTGCCATCCACTGGAAATGACTTTGCCAACAACTTTTAATCACTTATCCGACCTCTAAAAATGACTTTTCCCAACAATTTTAATGACTTTGCCAACCAATGTTAATAACTTATCCGACCTCCAAAAATGACTTTGCCCAACAATTGAAATGACTTTGCCCACCACTGGTAATCCCTTTCCGCCCTCTAAAAATGACTTTTCCCAAAAATTTTAATGACTTTGCCAACCACTGTTAATCACTTATCCGACCTCCAAAAATGACTTTGCCGAACAATTGTAATGACTTTGCCGACCAATGTTAATCACTTATCCGACCTCGAAAAATGATTTTGCCCAACAATTGTAATGACTTTGCCATCCACTGGTAATGACTTTGCCAACAACTTTTAATCACTTATCCGACCTCTAAAAATGACTTTTCCCAACATTTTTAATGACTTTGCCAACCACTGTTCAAAACTTATCCGACCTCCAAAAATGACTTTGCCCAACAATTGTTATGACTTTGCCGACCACTGTTAATCACTTATCCGAACTCGAAAAATGATTTTGCCCAACAATTGTAATGACTTTGCCATCCACTGGTAATGACATTGCCAACAACTTTTAATCACTTATCCGACCTCTAAAAATGACTTTTCCCTACAATTTTAATGACTTTGCCAAACACTGTTAATAACTTATCCGACCTCCAAAAATGACTTTGCCCAACAATTGTTATGACTTTGCCGACCACTGTTAATCACTTATCCGAACTCGAAAAATGATTTTGCCCAACAATTGAAATGACTTTGCCATCCACTGGTAATGACTTTGCCAACAACTTTTAATCACTTATCCGACCTCTAAAAATGACTTTTCCCAACAATTTTAATGACTTTGCCAACCACTGTTAATCACTTATCCGACCTCCAAAAATGACTTTGCCCAACAATTGTTATGACTTTGCCGACCACTGTTAATCACTTATCCGAACTCGAAAAAAGATTTTGCCCAACAATTGAAATGACTTTGCCAACCACTGTTAATCACTTATCCGACCTCTAAAAATGAATTTGCCATTCACTGGGAATGACTTTGCCAACCACTGTTAATCACTTATCCGACCTCTAAAAATGACTTTGCCAAACAATTGTAATGACTTTGCCATCCACTGGTAATGACTTTGCCAACAACTTTTAATCACTTATCCGACCTCTAAAAATGACTTTTCCCTACAATTTTAATGACTTTGCCAAACACTGTTAATAACTTATCCGACCTCCAAAAATGACTTTGCCCAACAATTGTTATGACTTTGCCGACCACTGTTAATCACTTATCCGAACTCGAAAAATGATTTTGCCCAACAATTGAAATGACTTTGCCATCCACTGGTAATGACTTTGCCAACAACTTTTAATCACTTATCCGACCTCTAAAAATGACTTTTCCCAACAATTTTAATGACTTTGCCAACCACTGTTAATCACTTATCCGACCTCCAAAAATGACTTTGCCCAACAATTGTTATGACTTTGCCGACCACTGTTAATCACTTATCCGAACTCGAAAAAAGATTTTGCCCAACAATTGAAATGACTTTGCCAACCACTGTTAATCGCTTATCCGACCTCTAAAAATGAATTTGCCATCCACTGGGAATGACTTTGCCAACCACTGTTAATCACTTATCCGACCTCTAAAAATGATATTGCCCAACAATTGAAATGACTTTGCCAACCACTGTTAATCACTCATCCGACCTCCAAAAATGACTTTGCCCCACAATTGTAATGACTTTGCCAGCCACTGTAAATAACTAATCCGACCTCGAAAAATGATTTTGCCCAACAATTGAAATGGCTTTGCCAACCACTGGTAATGACATTGACAACCACTTTTAATTCCTAATCCGACCTCCAAAAATGAATTTGCGCAACAATTGTAATGACTTTGCCAACCACTGGTAATGACTTTAGCCACCACTGATTATCACTAATCCGACATCTAAAAATGCCTTTGCCAAACAATTGTAATGACTTTGCCAAACAATTGTAATGACTTTGCCAACCACTGTTAATCACTAATAAGACCTCTAAAAATTTTTTTTCCAACCACTGTTAATCACTTATCCAACCTCTAAAAATGACTTTTCCCAACAATTTTAATGACTTTGCCAACCACTTATAATCACTTATCCGACCTCCAAAAATGACTAAGCCCAACAATTGTAATGATTTTGCCAACCACTGTTAATCAAATATCCAACCTCTAAAAATGACTTTGCCATCCACTGGGAATGACTTTGCCATTCACTGTTAATCACTTATCCGACCTCGAAAAATGATTTTGCCCAACAATTGAAATCACTTTGCCCACCACTGGTTATCCCTTTCCGCCCTCTAAAAATGACTTTGCCAAACAATTGTAATGACTTTGCCATCCACTGGTAATGACTTTGCCAACCACTGTTAATCACTTATCCGACCTCTAAAAATGACTTTTCCCAAAAATTTTAATGACTTTGCCAACCACTGTTAATCACTTATCCGACCTCCAAAAATGACTTTGCCTAACAATTGTAATGACTTTGCCGACCACTGTTAATCACTTATCCGACCTCGAAAAATGACTTTGCCCACCACTGGTAATCCCTTTCCGCCCTCTAAAAATGACTTTGCCATCCACTGGGAATGACTTTTCCAACCACTGTTAATCACTTATCCGACCTCTAAAAATGACTTTGCCCACCACTGGTAATCCCTTTCCGCCCTCTAAAAATGACTTTGCCAAACAATTGTAATGACTTTGCCATCCACTGGTAATGACTTTCCCAACCACTGTTAATCAATTATCCGACCTCGAAAAATGATTTTGCCCAGCAATTGAAACGACTTTGCCAGCAACTGTTAATCACTTTTCCGACCTCTAAAAATGACTTTGCCATCCACTGGGAATGACTTTGCAAACCACTGTTAATCACTTATCCGACCTGGAAAAATGATTTTGCCCAACAATTGAAATGACTTTGCCCACCACTGGTAATCCCTTTCCACCCTCTAAAAATGACTTTTCCCAAAAATTTTAATGACTTTGCCAACCACTGTTAATCACTTATCCGACCTCGAAAAATGATTTTGCACAACAATTGAAATGACTTTGCCCACCACTGGTAATCCCTTTCCACCCTCTAAAAATGACTTTTCCCAAAAATTTTAATGACTTTGCCAACCACTGTTAATCACTTATCCGACCTCCAAAAATGACTTTGCCCAACAATTGTAATGACTTTGCCGACCACTGTTAATCACTTATCCGACCTCGAAAAATGATTTTGCCCAACAATTGTAATGACTTTGCCATCCACTGGTAATGACTTTGCCAACAACTTTTAATCACTTATCTGACCTCTAAAAATGACTTTTCCCAACAATTTTAATGACTTTGCCAACCACTGTTTATAACTTATCCGACCTCCAAAAATGACTTTGCCCAACAATTGTTATGACTTTGCCGACCACTGTTAATCACTTATCCGAACTCGAAAAATGATTTTGCCCAACAATTGAAATGACTTTGCCCACCACTGGTAATCCCTTTCCACCCTCTAAAAATGACTTTTCCCAAAAATTTTAATGACTTTGCCAACCACTGTTAATCACTTATCCGACCTCCAAAAATGACTTTGCCCAACAATTGTAATGACTTTGCCGACCACTGTTAATCACTTATCCGACCTCGAAAAATGATTTTGCCCAACAATTGTAATGACTTTGCCATCCACTGGTAATGACTTTGCCAGCTACTTTTAATCACTTATCCGACCTCTAAAAATGACTCTTCCCAACAATTTTAATGACTTTGCCAACCACTGTTAATAACTTATCCGACCTCCAAAAATGACTTTGCCCAACAATTGTTATGACTTTGCCGACCACTGTTAATCACTTATCCGAACTCGAAAAATGACTTTGCCAACAACTTTTAATCACTTATCCGACCTCTCAAAATGACTTTTCCCAACAATTTTAATGACTTTGCCAACCACTGTTAATCACTTATCCGACCTCTAAAAATGACTTTGCCAAACAATTGTAATGACTTTGCCATCCACTGGAAATGACTTTGCCAACAACTTTTAATCACTTATCCGACCTCTAAAAATGACTTTTCCCAACAATTTTAATGACTTTGCCAACCAATGTTAATAACTTATCCGACCTCCAAAAATGACTTTGCCCAACAATTGAAATGACTTTGCCCACCACTGGTAATCCCTTTCCGCCCTCTAAAAATGACTTTTCCCAAAAATTTTAATGACTTTGCCAACCACTGTTAATCACTTATCCGACCTCCAAAAATGACTTTGCCCAACAATTGTTATGACTTTGCCGACCACTGTTAATCACTTATCCGAACTCGAAAAATTATTTTGCCCAACAATTGAAATGACTTTGCCATCCACTGGTAATGACTTTGCCAACAACTTTTAATCACTTATCCGACCTCTAAAAATGATTTTTCCCAACAATTTTAATGACTTTGCCAACCACTGTTAATCACTTATCCGACCTCCAAAAATGACTTTGCCCAACAATTGTTATGACTTTGCCGACCACTGTTAATCACTTATCCGAACTCGAAAAAAGATTTTGCCCAACAATTGAAATGACTTTGCCAACCACTGTTAATCGCTTATCCGACCTCTAAAAATGAATTTGCCATCCACTGGGAATGACTTTGCCAACCACTGTTAATCACTCATCCGACCTCTAAAAATGATATTGCCCAACAATTGAAATGACTTTGCCAACCACTGTTAATCACTCATCCGACCTCCAAAAATGACTTTGCCCCACAATTGTAATGACTTTGCCAGCCACTGTTAATAACTAATCCGACCTCGAAAAATGATTTTGCCCAACAATTGAAATGGCTTTGCCAACCACTGGTAATGACATTGACAACCACTTTTAATTCCTAATCCGACCTCCAAAAATGAATTTGCGCAACAATTGTAATGACTTTGCCAACCACTGGTAATGACTTTAGCCACCACTGATTATCACTAATCCGACATCTAAAAATGCCTTTGCCAAACAATTGTAATGACTTTGCCAAACAATTGTAATGACTTTGCCAACCACTGTTAATCACTAATAAGACCTCTAAAAATTTTTTTTCCAACCACTTATAATCACTTATCCGACCTCCAAAAATGACTAAGCCCAACAATTGTAATGATTTTGCCAACCACTGTTAATCAAATATCCAACCTCTAAAAATGACTTTGCCATCCACTGGGAATGACTTTGCCATTCACTGTTAATCACTTATCCGACCTCGAAAAATGATTTTGCCCAACAATTGAAATCACTTTGCCCACCACTGGTTATCCCTTTCCGCCCTCTAAAAATGACTTTGCCAAACAATTGTAATGACTTTGCCATCCACTGGTAATGACTTTGCCAACCACTGTTAATCACTTATCCGACCTCTAAAAATGACTTTTCCCAAAAATTTTAATGACTTTGCCAACCACTGTTAATCACTTATCCGACCTCCAAAAATGACTTTGCCTAACAATTGTAATGACTTTGCCGACCACTGTTAATCACTTATCCGACCTCGAAAAATGACTTTGCCCACCACTGGTAATCCCTTTCCGCCCTCTAAAAATGACTTTGCCATCCACTGGGAATGACTTTTCCAACCACTGTTAATCACTTATCCGACCTCTAAAAATGACTTTGCCCACCACTGGTAATCCCTTTCCGCCCTCTAAAAATGACTTTGCCAAACAATTGTAATGACTTTGCCATCCACTGGTAATGACTTTCCCAACCACTGTTAATCAATTATCCGACCTCGAAAAATGATTTTGCCCAGCAATTGAAACGACTTTGCCAGCAACTGTTAATCACTTTTCCGACCTCTAAAAATGACTTTGCCATCCACTGGGAATGACTTTGCAAACCACTGTTAATCACTTATCCGACCTGGAAAAATGACTTTGCCCACCACTGGTAATCCCTTTCCACCCTCTAAAAATGACTTTTCCCAAAAATTTTAATGACTTTGCCAACCACTGTTAATCACTTATCCGACCTCGAAAAATGATTTTGCCCAACAATTGAAATGACTTTGCCCACCACTGGTAATCCCTTTCCACCCTCTAAAAATGACTTTTCCCAAAAATTTTAATGACTTTGCCAACCACTGTTAATCACTTATCCGACCTCCAAAAATGACTTTGCCCAACAATTGTAATGACTTTGCCAACAACTTTTAATCACTTATCCGACCTCTAAAAATGACTTTTCCCAACAATTTTAATGACTTTGCCAACCACTGTTAATAACTTATCCGACCTCCAAAAATGACTTTGCCCAACAATTGTTATGACTTTGCCGACCACTGTTAATCACTTATCCGAACTCGAAAAATGATTTTGCCCAACAATTGAAATGACTTTGCCCACCACTGGTAATCCCTTTCCACCCTCTAAAAATGACTTTTCCCAAAAATTTTAATGACTTTGCCAACCACTGTTAATCACTTATCCGACCTCCAAAAATGACTTTGCCCAACAATTGTAATGACTTTGCCGACCACTGTTAATCACTTATCCGACCTCGAAAAATGATTTTGCCCAACAATTGTAATGACTTTGCCATCCACTGGTAATGACTTTGCCAGCTACTTTTAATCACTTATCCGACCTCTAAATATGACTCTTCCCAACAATTTTAATGACTTTGCCAACCACTGTTAATAACTTATCCGACCTCCAAAAATGACTTTGCCCAACAATTGTTATGACTTTGCCGACCACTGTTAATCACTTATCCGAACTCGAAAAATGACTTTGCCAACAACTTTTAATCACTTATCCGACCTCTCAAAATGACTTTTCCCAACAATTTTAATGACTTTGCCAACCACTGTTAATCACTTATCCGACCTCTAAAAATGACTTTGCCAAACAATTGTAATGACTTTGCCATCCACTGGAAATGACTTTGCCAACAACTTTTAATCACTTATCCGACCTCTAAAAATGACTTTTCCCAACAATTTTAATGACTTTGCCAACCAATGTTAATAACTTATCCGACCTCCAAAAATGACTTTGCCCAACAATTGAAATGACTTTGCCAACAACTTTTAATCACTTATCCGACCTCTAAAAATGATTTTGCCCAACAATTGAAATGACTTTGCCATCCACTGGAAATGACTTTGCCAACAACTTTTAATCACTTATCCGACCTCTAAAAATGACTTTTCCCAACAATTTTAATGACTCTGCCAACCACTGTTAATAACTTATCCGACCTCCAAAAATGACTTTGCCCAACAATTGTTATGACTTTGCCGACCACTGTTAATCACTTATCCGAACTCGAAAAATGATTTTGCCCAACAATTGAAATGACTTTGCCATCCACTGGTAATGACTTTGCCAACAACTTTTAATCACTTATCCGACCTCTAAAAATGACTTTTCCCAACAATTTTAATGACTTTGCCAACCACTGTTAATCACTTATCCGACCTCTAAAAATGACTTTGCCCAACAATTGTAATGACTTTGCCATCCACTGGTAATGACTTTGCCAACCACTGTTAATAACTTATCCGACCTCCAAAAATGACTTTGCCCAACAATTTTAATGACTTTGCCAACCACTGTTAATCACTTATCAGACCTCCAAATATGACTTTGCCCAACAATTGTTATGACTTTGCCGACCACTGTTAATCACTTATCCGAACTCGAAAAAAGATTTTGCCCAACAATTGAAATGACTTTGCCAACCACTGTTAATCACTTATCCGACCTCTAAAAATGAATTTGCCATCCACTGGGAATGACTTTGCCAACCACTGTTAATCACTTATCCGACCTCTAAAAATGATATTGCCCAACAATTGAAATGACTTTGCCCACCACTGGTAATTCCTTTCCGCCCTCTAAAAATGACTTTGCCAAACAATTGTAATGAATTTGCCATCCACTGGGAATGACTTTGCCAACCACTGTTAATCACTTATCCGACCTCTAAAAATGATATTGCCCAACAATTGAAATGACTTTGCCAACCACTGTTAATCACTCATCCGACCTCCAAAAATGACTTTGCCCCACAATTGTAATGACTTTGCCAGCCACTGTTAATCACTAATCTGACCTCGAAAAATGATTTTGCCCAACAATTGAAATGGCTTTGCCAACCACTGGTAATGACATTGACAACCACTTTTAATTCCTAATCCGACCTCCAAAAATGAATTTGCGCAACAATTGTAATGACTTTGCCAACCACTGGTAATGACTTTAGCCACCACTGATTATCACTAATCCGACATCTAAAAATGCCTTTGCCAAACAATTGTAATGACTTTGCCAAACAATTGTAATGACTTTGCCAACCACTGTTAATCACTAATAAGACCTCTAAAAATTTTTTTTCCAACCACTGTTAATCACTTATCCAACCTCTAAAAATGACTTTTCCCAACAATTTTAATGACTTTGCCAACCACTTATAATCACTTATCCGACCTCCAAAAATGACTAAGCCCAACAATTGTAATGATTTTGCCAACCACTGTTAATCAAATATCCAACCTCTAAAAATGACTTTGCCATCCACTGGGAATGACTTTGCCATTCACTGTTAATCACTTATCCGACCTCGAAAAATGATTTTGCCCAACAATTGAAATCACTTTGCCCACCACTGGTTATCCCTTTCCGCCCTCTAAAAATGACTTTGCCAAACAATTGTAATGACTTTGCCATCCACTGGTAATGACTTTGCCAACCACTGTTAATCACTTATCCGACCTCTAAAAATGACTTTGCCTAACAATTGTAATGACTTTGCCGACCACTGTTAATCACTTATCCGACCTCGAAAAATGACTTTGCCCACCACTGGTAATCCCTTTCCGCCCTCTAAAAATGACTTTGCCATCCACTGGGAATGACTTTTCCAACCACTGTTAATCACTTATCCGACCTCTAAAAATGACTTTGCCCACCACTGGTAATCCCTTTCCGCCCTCTAAAAATGACTTTGCCAAACAATTGTAACGACTTTGCCATCCACTGGTAATGACTTTCCCAACCACTGTAAATCAATTATCCGACCTCGAAAAATGATTTTGCCCAGCAATTGAAACGACTTTGCCAGCAACTGTTAATCACTTTTCCGACCTCTAAAAATGACTTTGCCATCCACTGGGAATGACTTTGCAAACCACTGTTAATCACTTATCCGACCTGGAAAAATGATTTTGCCCAACAATTGAAATGACTTTGCCCACCACTGGGAATCCCTTTCCACCCTCTAAAAATGACTTTTCCCAAAAATTTTAATGACTTTGCCAACCACTGTTAATCACTTATCCGACCTCGAAAAATGATTTTGCCCAACAATTTAAATGACTTTGCCCACCACTGGTAATCCCTTTCCACCCTCTAAAAATGACTTTTCCCAAAAATTTTAATGACTTTGCCAACCACTGTTAATCACTTATCCGACCTCCAAAAATGACTTTGCCCAACAATTGTAATGACTTTGCCGACCACTGTTAATCACTTATCCGACCTCGAAAAATGATTTTGCCCAACAATTGTAATGACTTTGCCATCCACTGGTAATGACTTTGCCAACAACTTTTAATCACTTATCCGACCTCTAAAAATGACTTTTCCCAACAATTTTAATGACTTTGCCAACCACTGTTAATAACTTATCCGACCTCCAAAAATGACTTTGCCCAACAATTGTTATGACTTTGCCGACCACTGTTAATCACTTATCCGAACTCGAAAAATGATTTTGCCCAACAATTGAAATGACTTTGCCCACCACTGGTAATCCCTTTCCACCCTCTAAAAATGACTTTTCCCAAAAATTTTAATGACTTTGCCAACCACTGTTAATCACTTATCCGACCTCCAAAAATGACTTTGCCCAACAATTGTAATGACTTTGCCGACCACTGTTAATCACTTATCCGACCTCGAAAAATGATTTTGCCCAACAATTGTAATGACTTTGCCATCCACTGGTAATGACTTTGCCAGCAACTTTTAATCACTTATCCGACCTCTAAAAATGACTTTTTTCAACAATTTAATGACTTTGCCAACCACTGTTAATAACTTATCCGACCTCCAAAAATGACTTTCCCCAACAATTGTTATGACTTTGCCGACCACTGTTAATCACTTATCCGAACTCGAAAAATGACTTTGCCAACAACTTTTAATCACTTATCCGACCTCTCAAAATGACTTTTCCCAACAATTTTAATGACTTTGCCAACCACTGTTAATCACTTATCCGACCTCTAAAAATGACTTTGCCAAACAATTGTAATGACTTTGCCATCCACTGGAAATGACTTTGCCAACAACTTTTAATCACTTATCCGACCTCTAAAAATGACTTTTCCCAACAATTTTAATGACTTTGCCAACCAATGTTAATAACTTATCCGACATCCAAAAATGACTTTGCCCAACAATTGAAATGACTTTGCCCACCACTGGTAATCCCTTTCCGCCCTCTAAAAATGACTTTTCCCAAAAATTTTAATGACTTTGCCAACCACTGTTAATCACTTATCCGACCTCCAAAAATGACTTTGCCCAACAATTGTAATGACTTTGCCGACCACTGTTAATCACTTATCCGACCTCGAAAAATGATTTTGCCCAACAATTGTAATGACTTTGCCATCCACTGGTAATGACTTTGCCAACAACTTTTAATCACTTATCCGACCTCTAAAAATGACTTTTCCCAACAATTTTAATGACTCTGCCAACCACTGTTAATAACTTATCCGACCTCCAAAAATGACTTTGCCCAACAATTGTTATGACTTTGCCGACCACTGTTAATCACTTATCCGAACTCGAAAAATGACTTTTCCCAACAATTTTAATGACTTTGCCAACCACTGTTAATCACTTATCCGACCTCTAAAAATGACTTTGCCAAACAATTGTAATGACTTTGCCATCCACTGGTAATGACTTTGCCAACCACTATTAATAACTTATCCGACCTCCAAAAATGACTTTGCCCAACAATTTTAATGACTTTGCCAACCACTGTTAATCACTTATCAGACCTCCAAAAATGACTTTGCCCAACAATTGTTATGACTTTGCCGACCACTGTTAATCACTTATCCGAACTCGAAAAAAGATTTTGCCCAACAATTGAAATGACTTTGCCAACCACTGTTAATCACTTATCCGACCTCTAAAAATGAATTTGCCATCCACTGGGAATGACTTTGCCAACCACTGTTAATCACTTATCCGACCTCTAAAAATGATATTGCCCAACAATTGAAATGACTTTGCCCACCACTGGTAATTCCTTTCCGCCCTCTAAAAATGACTTTGCCAAACAATTGTAATGAATTTGCCATCCACTGGGAATGACTTTGCCAACCACTGTTAATCACTTATCCGACCTCTAAAAATGATATTGCCCAACAATTGAAATGACTTTGCCAACCACTGTTAATCACTCATCCGACCTCCAAAAATGACTTTGCCCCACAATTGTAATGACTTTGCCAGCCACTGTTAATCACTCATCCGACCTCCAAAAATGACTTTGCCCCACAATTGTAATGACTTTGCCAGCCACTGTTAATCACTAATCTGACCTCGAAAAATGATTTTGCCCAACAATTGAAATGGCTTTGCCAACCTCTGGTAATGACATTGACAACCACTTTTAATTCCTAATCCGACCTCCAAAAATGAATTTGCGCAACAATTGTAATGACTTTGCCAACCACTTTTAATCACTTATCCGACCTCCAAAAATGACTAAGCCCAACAATTGTAATGACTTTGTCGATCACTGTTAATCACTTTTCCGACCTCGAAAAATGATTTTGCCCAACAATTGTAATGATTTTGCCAACCACTGTTAATCAAATATCCAACCTCTAAAAATGACTTTGCCATCCACTGGGAATGACTTTGCCATTCACTGTTAATCACTTATCCGACCTCGAAAAATGATTTTGCCCAACAATTGAAATCACTTTGCCCACCACTGGTAATCCCTTTCCGCCCTCTAAAAATGACTTTGCCAAACAATTGTAATGACTTTGCCATCCACTGGTAATGACTTTGCCAACCACTGTTAATCACTTATCCGACCTCTAAAAATAACTTATCCCAAAAATTTTAATGACTTTGCCAACCACTGTTAATCACTTATCCGACCTCCAAAAATGACTTTGCCCAACAATTGTAATGACTTTGCCGACCACTGTTAATCACTTATCCGACCTCGAAAAATGATTTTGCCCAAAAATTGATATGACTTTGCCAACCACTGTAAATCACTTATCCGACCTCTAAAAATGACTTTGCCATCCACTGGGAATGACTTTTCCAACCACTGTTAATCACTTATCCGACCTCTAAAAATGACTTTGCCCAACAATTGAAATGACTTTGCCCACCACTGGTAATCCCTTTCCGCCCTCTAAAAATGACTTTGCCAAACAATTGTAATGACTTTGCCATCCACTGGTAATGACTTTCCCGACCACTGTTAATCACTTATCCGACCTCGAAAAATGATTTTGCCCAACAATTGAAATGACGTTGCCAACCACTGTTAATCACTTATCCGACCTCTAAAAATGACTTTGCCAAACAATTGTAATGACTTTGCCATCCACTGGTAATGACTTTGCCAACCACTGTTAATCACTTATCCGACCTCTAAAAATGACTTTTCCCACCAATTTTAATGACTTTGCCAACCACTGTTAATCACTTATCCGACCTCCAAAAATGACTTTGCCAAACAATTGTAATGACTTTGCCATCCACTGGTAATGACTTTCCCGACCACTGTTAATCAATTATCCGACCTCGAAAAATGATTTTACCCAGCAATTGAAACGACTTTGCAAGCAACTGTAAATCGCTTTTCCGACATCTAAAAAAGACTTTGTCATCAACTGGGAATGACTTTGCCATCCACTGGGAATGACTTATCCGACCTCTAAAAATGACTTTGCCCAACAATTGAAATGACTTTGCCCACCACTGGTAATCCCTTTCCGCCCTCTAAAAATGACTTTGCCAAACAATTGTAATGACTTTGCCATCCACTGGTAATGACTTTCCCGACCACTGTTAATCAATTATCCGACCTCGAAAAATGATTTTGCCCAGCAATTGAAACGACTTTGCAAGCAACTGTAAATCGCTTTTCCGACATCTAAAAATGACTTTGCCATCAACTGGGAATGACTTTGCCATCCACTGGGAATGACTTTGCCAACCACTGTTAATCACTTATCCGACCTCGAAAAATGATTTTGCCCAACAATTGAAATGACTTTGCCAACCACTATTAATCACTTATCCGACCTCTAAAAATGACTCTTCCCAAAAATTTTAATGACTTTGCCAACCACTGTTAATCACTTATCCGACCTCCAAAAATGACTTTGCCCAACAATTGTAATGACTTTGCCGACCACTGTTAATCACTTATCCGACCTCGAAAAATGATTTTGCCCAACAATTGAAATGACGTTGCCAACCACTGTTAATCACTTATCCGACCTCTAAAAATGACTTTGCCAAACAATTGTAATGACTTTGCCATCCACTGGTAATGACTTTGCCAACCACTGTTAATCACTTATCCGACCTCTAAAAATGACTTTTCCCACCAATTTTAATGACTTTGCCAACCACTGTTAATCACTTATCCGACCTCCAAAAATGACTTTGCCCAACAATTGTAATGACTTTGCCGACCACAGTTAATCACTTATCCGAACTCGAAAAATGATTTCGCCCAACAATTGATATGACTTTGCCAACCACTGTTAATCACTAATCCGACCTCTAAAAATGACTTTGCCATCCACTGGGAATGACTTTTCCAACCACTGTTAATCACTTATCCGACCTCTAAAAATGACTTTGCCCAACAATTTAAATGACTTTGCCCACCACTGGTAATCCCTTTCCACCCTCTAAAAATGACTTTGCCATCCACTGGTAATGACTTTCCCAACCACTGTTAATCAATAATCCGATCTCGAAAAATGATTTTGCCCAGCAATTGATACGTCTTTGCCAGCAACTGTTAATCACTTTTCCGACCTCTAAAAATGACTTTGCGATCCACTGGGAATGACTTTGCCATCCACTGGGAATGACTTTGCCAACCACTGTTAATCACTTATCCGACCTCGAAAAATGATTTTGCCCAACAATTGAAATGACTTTGCCCACCACTGGTAATCCCTTTCCGCCCTCTAAAAATGACTTTACCAAACAATTGTAATGACTTTGCCATCCACTGGTAATGACTTTCCCGACCACTGTTAATCAATAATCCGATCTCGAAAAATGATTTTGCCCAGCAATTGATACGTCTTTGCCAGCAACTGTTAATCACTTTTCCGACCTCTAAAAATGACTTTGCGATCCACTGGGAATGACTTTGCCATCCACTGGGAATGACTTTGCCAACCACTGTTAATCACTTATCCGACCTCGAGAAATGATTTTGCCCAACAATTGAAATGACTTTGCCCACCACTGGTAATCCCTTTCCGCCCTCTAAAAATGACTTTACCAAACAATTGTAATGACTTTGCCATCCACTGGTAATGACTTTCCCGACCACTATTAATCACTTATCCGACCTCTAAAAATGACTCTTCCCAAAAATTTTAATGACTTTGCCAACCACTGTTAATCACTTATCCGACCTCCAAAAATGACTTTGCCCAACAATTGTAATGACTTTGCCGACCACAGTTAATCACTTATCCGAACTCGAAAAATGATTTCGCCCAACAATTGATATGACTTTGCCAACCACTGTTAATCACTAATCCGACCTCTAAAAATGACTTTGCCATCCACTGGGAATGACTTTTCCAACCACTGTTAATCACTTATCCGACCTCTAAAAATGACTTTGCCCAACAATTTAAATGACTTTGCCCACCACTGGTAATCCCTTTCCACCCTCTAAAAATGACTTTGCCATCCACTGGTAATGACTTTCCCAACCACTGTTAATCAATAATCCGATCTCGAAAAATGATTTTGCCCAGCAATTGATACGACTTTGCCAGCAACTGTTAATCACTTTTCCGACCTCTAAAAATGACTTTGCGATCCACTGGGAATGACTTTGCCATCCACTGGGAATGACTTTGCCATCCACTGGGAATGACTTTGCCATCCACTGGGAATGACTTTGCCAACCACTGTTAATCACTTATCCGACCTCGAAAAATGATTTTGCCCAACAATTGAAATGACTTTGCCCACCACTGGTAATCCCTTTCCGCCCTCTAAAAATGACTTTACCAAACAATTGTAATGACTTTGCGATCCACTGGTAATGACTTTGCCAACCACTATTAATCACTTATCCGACCTCTAAAAATGACTCTTCCCAAAAATTTTAATGACTTTGCCAACCACTGTTAATCACTTATCCGACCTCCAAAAATGACTTTGCCCAACAATTGTAATGACTTTGCCGACCACTGTTAATCACTTATCCGACCTCGAAAAATGATTTTGCCCAACAATTGAAATGACGTTGCCAACCACTGTTAATCACTTATCCGACCTCTAAAAATGACTTTGCAAAACAATTGTAATGAATTTGCCATCCGCTGGTAATGACTTTGCCAACCACTGTTAATCACTTATCCGACCTCTAAAAATGACTTTTCCCACCAATTTTAATGACTTTGCCAACCACTGTTAATCACTTATCCGACCTACAAAAATGACTTTGCCTAACAATTGTAATGACTTTGCCGACCACAGTTAATCACTTATCCGAACTCGAAAAATGATTTCGCCCAACAATTGATATGACTTTGCCAACCACTGTTAATCACTCATCCGACCTCTAAAAATGACTTTGCCATCCACTGGGAATGACTTTTCCAACCACTGTTAATCACTTATCCGACCTCTAAAAATGACTTTGCCCAACAATTTAAATGACTTTGCCCACCACTGGTAATCCCTTTCCACCCTCTAAAAATGACTTTGCCAAACAATTGTAATGACTTTGCCATCCACTGGTAATGACTTTCCCAACCACTGTTAATCAATTATCCGACCTCGAAAAATGATTTTGCCCAGCAATTGATACGACTTTGCCAGCGACTGTTAATCACTTTTCCGACCTCTAAAAATGACTTTGCGATCCACTGGGAATGACTTTGCCATCCACTGGGAATGACTTTGCCAACCACTGTTAATCAATTATCCGACCTCGAAAAATGATTTTGCCCAACACTTGAAATGACTTTGCCAACCACTGTTAATCAATTATCCGACCTCGAAAAATGATTTTGCCAAACAATTGTAATGACTTTGCCATCCACTGGTAATGACTTTGCCAACAACTTTTAATCACTTATCCGACCTCTAAAAATGGATTTTCCCAACAATTTTAATGACTTTGCCAGCCACTGTTAATCACTTATCCGACCTCCAAAAATGTCTTTGCCCAGCAATTGTTATGACTTTGCCGACCACTGTTAATCACTTATCCGAACTCGAAAAATGATTTTGCCCAACAATTGAAATGACTTTGCCAACCACTGTTAATCACTTATCCGACCTCTAAAAATGATATTGCCCAACAATTGAAATGACTTTGCCCACCACTGGTAATCACTTTCCGCCCTCTAAAAATGACTTTGCCAAACAATTGTAATGGCTTTGCCATCCACTGGTAATGACTTTCCCAACCACTGTAAATCAATTATCCGACCTCGAAAAAAGATTTTGCCCAGCAATTGAAATGACTTTGCCAACCACTGTAAATCACTTATCCGACCTCCAAAAATGACTTTGCCCAACAATTGTAATGACTTTGCCAACCCATGTAAATCACTTATCCGACCTCTAAAAATGTCTTTGCCAAACAATTGTAATGACTTTGCCAACCACTGTTAATCACTAATCAGACCTCTAAAAATTATTTTTCCAACCACTGTTAATCACTAATCCGACCTCTAAAAATGACTTTGCCATCCACTGGGAATGACTTTTCCAACCACTGTTAATCACTTATCCGACCTCTAAAAATGACTTTGCCCAACAATTTAAATGACTTTGCCCACCACTGGTAATCCCTTTCCACCCTCTAAAAATGACTTTGCCAAACAATTGTAATGACTTTGCCATCCACTGGTAATGACTTTCCCAACCACTGTTAATCAATAATCCGATCTCGAAAAATGATTTTGCCCAGCAATTGATACGACTTTGCCAGCAACTGTTAATCACTTTTCCGACCTCTAAAAATGACTTTGCGATCCACTGGGAATGACTTTGCCATCCACTGGGAATGACTTTGCCATCCACTGGGAATGACTTTGCCAACCACTGTTAATCACTTATCCGACCTCGAAAAATGATTTTGCCCAACAATTGAAATGACTTTGCCCACCACTGGTAATCCCTTTCCGCCCTCTAAAAATGACTTTACCAAACAATTGTAATGACTTTGCCATCCACTGGTAATGACTTTGCCAACCACTATTAATCACTTATCCGACCTCTAAAAATGACTCTTCCCAAAAATTTTAATGAAATTGCCAACCACTGTTAATCACTTATCCGACCTCCAAAAATGACTTTGCCCAACAATTGTAATGACTTTGCCGACCACTGTTAATCACTTATCCGACCTCGAAAAATGATTTTGCCCAACAATTGAAATGACGTTGCCAACCACTGTTAATCACTTATCCGACCTCTAAAAATGACTTTGCCAAACAATTGTAATGAATTTGCCATCCACTGGTAATGACTTTGCCAACCACTGTTAATCACTTATCCGACCTCTAAAAATGACTTTTCCCACCAATTTTAATGACTTTGCCAACCACTGTTAATCACTTATCCGACCTACAAAAATGACTTTGCCTAACAATTGTAATGACTTTGCCGACCACAGTTAATCACTTATCCGAACTCGAAAAATGATTTCGCCCAACAATTGATATGACTTTGCCAACCACTGTTAATCACTAATCCGACCTCTAAAAATGACTTTGCCATCCACTGGGAATGACTTTTCCAACCACTGTTAATCACTTATCCGACCTCTAAAAATGACTTTGCCCAACAATTTAAATGACTTTGCCCACCACTGGTAATCCCTTTCCACCCTCTAAAAATGACTTTGCCAAACAATTGTAATGACTTTGCCATCCACTGGTAATGACTTTCCCAACCACTGTTAATCAATTATCCGACCTCGAAAAATGATTTTGCCCAGCAATTGATACGACTTTGCCAGCGACTGTTAATCACTTTTCCGACCTCTAAAAATGACTTTGCCCAGCAATTGTTATGACTTTGCCAGCCACTGTTAATCACTTATCCGACCTCCAAAAATGTCTTTGCCCAGCAATTGTTATGACTTTGCCAGCCACTGTTAATCACTTATCCGACCTCCAAAAATGTCTTTGCCCAGCAATTGTTATGACTTTGCCGACCACTGTTAATCACTTATCCGAACTCGAAAAATGATTTTGCCCAACAATTGAAATGACTTTGCCAACCACTGTTAATCACTTATCCGACCTCTAAAAATGATATTGCCCAACAATTGAAATGACTTTGCCCACCACTGGTAATCACTTTCCGCCCTCCAAAAATGACTTTGCCAAACAATTGTAATGGCTTTGCCATCCACTGGTAATGACTTTCCCAACCACTGTAAATCAATTATCCGACCTCGAAAAAAGATTTTGCCCAGCAATTGAAATGACTTTGCCAACCACTGTTAATCACTTATCCGACCTCCAAAAATGACTTTGCCCAACAATTTTAATGACTTTGCCGACCACTGTTAATCACTTATCCGACCTCCAAAAATGACTTTGCCCAACAATTGTAATGGCTTTGCCATCCACTTTTAATTACTAATCCGACCTCTTTAAATGACTTTGCCCAACAATTGTAATGACTTTGCCAACCCATGTAAATCACTTATCCGACCTCTAAAAATGTCTTTGCCAAACAATTGTAATGACTTTGCCAACCACTGTTAATCACTAATCAGACCTCCAAAAATTATTTTTCCAACCACTGTTAATCACTTATCCGACCTCTAGAAATGATTTTGCGCAACAATTGTAATGACTGTGCCAACCACTGGTTATGACTTTGCCATCCACTTTTAATTACTAATCCGACCTCTTTAAATGACTTTGCCCAACAATTGTAATGACTTTGCCAACCCATGTAAATCACTTATCCGACCTCTAAAAATGTCTTTGCCAAACAATTGTAATGACTTTGCCAACCACTGTTAATCACTAATCAGACCTCTAAAAATTACTTTTCCAACCACTGTTAATCACTTATCCTACCTCTAGAAATGATTTTGCGCAACAATTGTAATCACTGTGCCAACCACTGGTAATGACTTTGCCAACCACTGTTAATCACTCATCCGACCTCCAAAAATGACTTTGCCCAACAATTGTAATGACTTTGCCAACCACTGTTAATCACTTATCGGACCTCCAAAAATTACTTTGCCAAACAAAAGTAATGACTTTGCAATCATCTGGTAATGACTTTGCCAGCCACTGTTAATCACTAATCCGACCTCGAAAAATGATTTTGCCCAACAATTGAAATGGCTTTGCCAACCACTGGTAATGACTTTGACAACCACTTTTAATTCATAATCCGAACTCCAAAAATGCCTTTGCAAAACAATTGTAATGACTTTGCCAAACAATTGTAATGACTTTGCCCAACAATTGTAATGACTTTGCCAACCACTGTTAATCACTTATCCGAACTCGAAAAATGATTTTGCCCAACAATTGAAATGACTTTGCCAACCACTGTTAATCACTTATCCGACCTCTAAAAATGATATTGCCCAACAATTGAAATGACTTTGCCCACCACTGGTAATCCCTTTCCGCCCTCTAAATATGACTTTGCCAAACAATTGTAATGGCTTTGCCATCCACTGGTAATGACTTTCCCAACCACTGTAAATCAATTATCCGACCTCGAAAAATGATTTTGCCCAGCAATTGAAATGACTTTGCCAGCAACTGTTGATCACTTTTCCGACCTCTAAAAATGACTTTTCCCAACAATTTTAATGACTTTGCCAACCACTGTTAATCACTAATCCGACCTCCAAAGATGACTTTGCCCAACAATTGTAATGGCTTTGCCATCTACTTTTAATTACCAATCCGACCTCTTTAAATGACTTTGCCCAACAATTGTAATGACTTTGCCAACCCATGTAAATCACTTATCCGACCTCTAAAAATGTCTTTGCCAAACAATTGTAATGACTTTGCCAACCACTGTTAATCACTAATCAGACCTCTAAAAATTATTTTTCCAACCACTGTTAATCACTTATCCGACCTCTAGAAATGATTTTGCGCAACAATTGTAATGACTGTGCCAACCACTGGTTATGACTTTGCCATCCACTTTTAATTACTAATCCGACCTCTTTAAATGACTTTGCCAAACAATTGTAATGATTTGCCAACCACTGTTAATCACTAATCAGACCTCTAAAAATTATTTTTCCAACCACTGTTAATCACTTATCCGACCTCTAGAAATGATTTTGCGCCACAATTGTAATGACTGTGCCAACCACTGGTAATGACTTTGCCAACCACTGTTAATCACTCATCCGACCTCCAAAAATGACTTTGCCCAACAATTGTAATGACTTTGCCAACCACTGTTAATCACTTATCGGACCTCCAAAAATTACTTTGCCAAACAAAAGTAATGACTTTGCCATCAACTGGTAATGACTTTGCCAGCCACTGTTAGTCACTAATCCGACCTCGAAAAATGATTTTGCCCAACAATTGAAATGGCTTTGCCAACCACTGGTAATGACTTTGACAACCACTTTTAATTCCTAATCCGAACTCCAAAAATGCCTTTGCCAAACAATTGTAATGACTTTGCCAAACAATTGTAATGACTTTGCCAAACAATTGTAATGACTTTGCCAACCACTGTTAATCAGTAATAAAACTTCTAAAAATTATTTTTCCAACCACTGTTAATCACTTATCCAACCTCTAAAAATGACTTTTCCCAACAATTTTAATGACTTTGCCGATCACTGTAAATCACTTTTCCGACCTCGAAAAATGATTTTGCCCAACAATTGTAATGATTTTGCCAACCACTGTTAATCAAATATCCGACCTCTAAAAATGACTTTGCCATCCACTGGGAATGACTTATCCGACCTCTAAAAATGACTTTTCCAAAAAATTGTAATGACTTTGCCGACCACTGTTAATCACTTATCCGACCTCGAAAAATGATTTTGCCCAACAATTGAATAGACTTTACAAAACACTGTTAATCACTTATCCGACCTCTAAAAATGACTTTGCCAAACAATTATAATGACTTTGCCATCAACTGGTAATGACTTTGCCAACCACTGTTAATCACTTATTCGACCTCTAAAAATGACTTTTCCCAACAATTTTAATGACTTTGCCAACCACTGTTAATCACTTATCCGACCTCCAAAAATGACTTTGCCCAACAATTGTAATGACTTTGCCGACCACAGTTAATCACTTATCCGAACTCGAAAAATGATTTTGCCCAACAATTGAAATGACTTTGCTAACCACTGTTAATCATTTATCCGACATCTAAAAATGACTTTTCCAGCCACTGTTCATCCCTTATCCGACCTCTAAAAATGATTTTGCCCAACAATTGAAATGACTTTGCCAGCCACTGTTAATCACTAATCCGACCTCGAAAAATGATTTTGCCCAACAATTGAAATGGCTTTGCCAACCACTGGTAATGACTTTGACAACCACTTTTAATTCCTAATCCGAACTCCAAAAATGCCTTTGCCAAACAATTGTAATGACTTTGCCAAAAAATTGTAATGACTTTGCAAACCACTGTTTATCAGTAATAAAACTTCTAAAAATTATTTTTCCAACCACTGTTAATCACTTATCCAACCTCTAAAAATGACTTTTCCCAACAATTTTAATGACTTTGCCGATCACTGTAAATCACTTTTCCGACCTCGAAAATGATTTTGCCCAACAATTGTAATGATTTTGCCAACCATGGTTAATCAAATATCCGACCTCTAAAAATGACTTTGCCATCCACTGGGAATGACTTTGCCAACCACTGTTAATCACTTATCCGACCTCTAAAAATGACTTTTCCAAAAAATTTTAATTACTTTGCCAACCACTGTTAATCACTTATCCGACGTCCAAAAATGACTTTGCCCAACAATTGTAATGACTTTGCCGACCACTGTTAATCACTTATCCGACCTCTAAAAATGACTTTGCCAAACAATTATAATGACTTTCCCATCCACTGGTAATGACTTTGCCAACCACTGTTAATCACTTATCCGACCTCTAAAAATGACTTTTCCCAACAATTTTAATGACTTTGCCAACCACTGTTAATCACTTATCCGACCTCCAAAAATGACTTTGCCCAACAATTGAAATGACTTTGCCGACCACAGTTAATCACTTATCCGAACTCGAAAAATGATTTTGCCCAACAATTGAAATGACTTTGCCAACCACAGTTAATCACTTATCCGACATCTAAAAATGACTTTGCCAACCACTGGTAATGACTTTTCCAGCCACTGTTCATCCCTTATCCGACCTCTAAAAATGATTTTGCCAAACAATTGTAATGACTTTGCCATCCACTGGTAATGACTTTGCCAACCACTGGTAATGACTTTGCCGACCACTGTTAATCACTTATCCGACCTCGAAAAATGATTTTGCCCAACAATTGAAATGACTTTGCCAACCACTGGTAATCCCTTTCCGCCCTCTAAAAATGACTTTGCCAAACAATTGTAATGACTTTGCCATCCACTGGTAATGACTTTACCCACCACCGGTAATCCCTTTCCGCCCTCTAAAAATGACTTTGCCAAACAATTGTAATGACTTTGGCATCCACTGGTAATGACTTTGCCAACCAATGTTAATCAATTATCCGACCTCTAAAAATGACTTTTCCCAACAATTTTAATGACTTTGCCAACCACTTTTAATTACTAATCCGACCTCTTAAAATATCTTTGCCCACAACTGGTAATCCCTTTCCGCCATCTAAAAATGACTTTGCCAAACAATTGTAATGACTTTGCCATCCACTGGTAATGAATTTGCCGACCACTGTTAATCACTTATCCGACCTCGAAAAATGATTTTGCCCAACAATCGAAATGACTTTGCCTACCACTGGTAATCCCTTTCGGCCCTCTAAAAATGACTTTGCCAAACAATTGTAATGACTTTGCCATCCACTGGTAATGACTTTACCCACCACCGGTAATCCCTTTCCGCCCTCTAAAAATGACTTTGCCCAACAATTGAAATGACTTTGCCCACCACTGGTAATCCCTTTCCGCCCTCTAAAAATGACTTTGCCAAACAATTGTAATGACTTTGCCAACCACTGTTAATCACTTATCCGACCTCGAAAAATGATTTTGCCCAACAATTGAAATGACTTTGCCCACCACTGGTAATCCCTTTCCGCCCTCTAAAAATGACTTTGCCAAACAATTGTAATGACTTTGCCATCCACTGGTAATGACTTTACCCACCACCGGTAATCCCTTTCCGCCCTCTAAAAATGACTTTGCCCAACAATTGAAATGACTTTGCCCACCACTGGTAATCCCTTTCCGCCCTCTAAAAATGACTTTGCCAAACAATTGTAATGACTTTGCCATCCACTGGTAATGACTTTACCAACCACCGGTAATCCCTTTCCGCCCTCTAAAAATGACTTTGCCAAACAATTGTAATGACTTTGCCATCCACTGGTAATGACTTTGCCAACCACTGTTAATCAATTATCCGACCTCTAAAAATGACTTTTCCCAACAATTATAATGACTTTGCCAACCACTTTTAATTACTAATCCGACCTCTTAAAATATCTTTGCCCACAACTGGTAATCCCTTTCCGCCCTCTAAAAATGACTTTGCCAAACAATTGTAATGACTTTGCCGACCACTGTTAATCACTTATCCGACCTCGAAAAATGATTTTGCCCAACAATTGAAATTACTTTGCCTATTACTGGTAATCCCTTTCCGCCCTCTAAAAATGACTTTGCCAAACAATTGTAATGACTTTGTCAACCACTGTTAATCACTATTCCGACCTCGAAAAATGATTTTGCCCAACAATTGAAATGACTTTGCCCACCACTGGTAATCCCTTTCCGCCCTCTAAAAATGACTTTGCCAAACAATTGTAATGACTTTGCCATCCACTGGTAATGACTTTGCCAACCACTGTTAATCAATTATCCGACCTCTAAAAATGACTTTTCCCAACAATTTTAATGACTTTGCCAACCACTTTTAATTACCAATCCGACCTCTTAAAATATCTTTGCCCAACAATTGTAATGACTTTGCTAACCCATGTAAATCACTTATCCGACCTCTACAAATATCTTTGCCATCCACTGGTAATGATTTTGCCAACCACTGTTTATCACTTATCCGACCACTAAAATTGACTTTTCCCAACAATTGTAATGACTTTGCCAACCACTGTTTATCACTTATCCGACCTCCAAAAATGACTTTGCCCAACAATTGTAGTGACTTTGCCAACCACTGGTAATGACTTTTCCAGCCACTGTTCATCCCTTATCCGACCTCTAAAAATGACTTTGCCCAACAATTGTAATAACTTTGCCTACCACTGGTTATCACTAATCCGACCTCTAAAAATGATTTTGCCCAACAATTGTAATGACTTTGCCGACCACTGTTGATCACTTATCCGAACTCGAAAAATGATTTTGCCCAACAATTGAAATGACTTTGCCAATCACTGGTAATGACTTTGCCAACCACTGTTAATCAATTATCCGACCTCTAAAAATGACTTTTCCCAACAATTTTAATGACTTTGCCAACCACTTTTAATTACTAATCCGACCTCTTAAAATATCTTTGCCCAACAATTGTAATGACTTTGCTAACCCATGTAAACCACTTATCCGACCTCTAAAAATATCTTTGCCATCCACTGGTAATGAATTTGCCAACCACTGTTTATCACTTATCAGACCTCCAAAAATGACTTTTCCCAACAATTGTAATGACTTTGCCAACCACTGTTTATCACTTATCCGACCTCCAAAAATGACTTTGCCCAACAATTGTAGTGACTTTGCCAACCACTGGTAATGACTTTGCCAACCACTGTTAATCAATTATCCGACCTCTAAAAATGACTTTTCCCAACAATTTTAATGACTTTGCCGACCACTTTTAATTACTAATCCGACCTCTTAAAATATCTTTGCCCAACAATTGTAATGACTTTGCTAACCCATGTAAATCACTTATCCGACCTCTAAAAATATCTTTGCCATCCACTGGTAATGATTTTGCCAACCACTGTTTATCACTTATCCGACCACTAAAAATGACTTTTCCCACTAATTTTTATGACTTTGCCAACCACTTTTAATTACTAATCCGACCTCTTAAATTATCTTTGCCCAACAATTGTAATGACTTTGCTAACCCATGTAAATCACTTATCCGACCTCTAAAAATATCTTTGCCATCCACTGGTAATGATTTTGCCAACCACTGTTAATCACTTATCCGACCTCTAAAAATGACTTTGCAATCCACTGGGAATGACTTTGCCAACCACTGTTAATCACTTATCCGACCTCTAAAAATGACTTTGCCCAACAATTGTAGTGACTTTGCCAACCACTGGTAATGACTTTTCCAGCCACTGTTCATCCCTTATCCGACCTCTAAAAATGACTTTGCCCAACAATTGTAATGACCGTGCCCACCACTGGTTATCACTTAACCGACCTCGAAAAATGATTTTGCCAAACAATTGAAATGACTTTGCCCTCCACTGGTAATCCCTTTCCGCCCTCTCAAAATGACTTTGCCAAACAATTGTAATGACTTATCCGACCTCTAAAAATGACCTTTCCCAACAATTTTAATGACTTTGCCAACCACTGTTAATCACTTATCATACCTCCAAAAATGACTTAACCCAACAATTGTAATGACTTTGCCGACCACTGTTAATCACTTATCCGACCTCTAAAAATGATTTTGCCCAACAATTGAAATGACTTTGCCAACCACTGGTAATCCCTTTCCGCCTTCTAAATATGACTTTGCCAAACAATTGTAATGACTTTGCCAACCACTGTTAATCACTTAGCCGACCTCCAAAAATGACTTTGCCCAACAATTGAAATGACTTTGCCAACCACTGTTCATCACTTATCCGACCTCCAAAAATGACTTTGCCAAACAATTGTAATGACTTATCCGACCTCTAAAAATGACCTTTCCCAACAATTTTAATGACTTTGCCAACCACTGTTAATCACTTATCATACCTCCAAAAATGACTTTGCCCAACAATTGTAATGACTTTGCCGACCACTGTTAATCACTTATCCGACCTCTAAAAATGATTTTGCCCAACAATTGAAATGACTTTGCCAACCACTGGTAATCCCTCTCCGCCTTCTAAATATGACTTTGCCAAACAATTGTAATGACTTTGCCAACCACTGTTAATCACTTAGCCGACCTCCAAAAATGACTTTGCCTAACAATTGTAATGACTTTGCCAGCCACTGGTAATGACTTTGCCAGCCACTGTTCATCCTTTATCCGACCTCTAAAAATGACTTTGCCCAACAATTGTAATGACTTTGCCCACCACTGGTTATCACTTATCCGACCTCTAAAAATGACTTTTCCCAACAATTAAAATGACTTTGCCAATCACTTTTAATTCCTAATCCGACCTCTTAAAATATCTTTGCCCAACAATTGTAATGACTTTGCTAACCCATGTAAATCACTTATTCGACCTCTAAAAATGTCTTTGCCATCCACTGGTAATGACTTTGCCAATCACTGTTAATCAATTATCCGACCTTGAAAAATGATTTTGCCCAGCAATTGAAATGACTTTGCCAGCAACTGTTAATCACTTTTCCGACCTCTAAAAATGACTTTTCCCAACAATTTAAATGACTTTGCCAACCACTTTTAATCACTAATCCGACCTCCAAAAATGACTTTGCCCAACAATTGTAATGACTTTGCCAACCCATGTAAATCACTTATCCGACCTCTAAAAATGTCGTTGCCAAACACTTGTAATGACTTTGCCAACCACTATTAATCACTTATCCGACCACTAGAAATGATTTTGCGCAACAATTGTAATGACTGTGCCAACCACTGGTAATGACTTTGCCAACCACTGTTAATCACTCATCCGACCTCCAAAAATGACTTGGCCAAACAATTGTAATGACTTTGCCAACCACTGTTAATCACTTATCGGACCTCCAAAAAAGAATTTGCCCAACAATTGAAATGGCTTTGCCATCAACTGGTAATGACTTTGCCAGCCACTGTTAATCACTAATCCGACCTCGAAAAATGATTTTGCCCAACAATTGAAATGTTTTGCCAACCACTGGTAATGACTTTGACAACCACTTTTAATTCCTAATCCGACCTCCAAAAATGAATTTGCGCAACAATTGTAATGACTTTGCCAACCACTGGTAATGACTTTAGCCACCACTGATTATCACTAATCCGACATCTAAAAATGCCTTTGCCAATTAATTGTAATGACTTTGCCAAACAATTGTAATGACTTTGCCAACCACTGTTAATCACTAATAAGACCTCTAAAAATTATTTTTCTAACCACTGTTAATCACTTATCCAACCTCAAAAATGACTTTTCGCAACAATTTTAATGACTTTGCCAACCACTGTTAATATTTTATCCGACCTCCAAAAATGACTAAGCCCAACAATTGTAATGACTTTGCCGATAACTGTTAATCACTTTTCCGACCTCGAAAAATGATTATGCCCAACAATTGTAATGATTTTGCCAACCACTGTTAATCACTTATCCGACCTCGAAAAATGATTTTGCCCAACAATTGAAATGACTTTGCCCACCACTGGTAATCCCTTTCCGCCCTCTAAAAATGACTTTGCCAAACAATTGTAATGACTTTGCCATCCACTGGTAATGACTTTGCCAACCACTGTTAATCACTTATCCGACCTCCAAAAATGACTTTGCCCAACAATTGTAATGACTTTGCCGACCACTGTTAATCACTTATCCGACCTCTAAAAATGATTTTGCCCAACAATTGTAATGACTTTGCCTAACACTGTTAATCACTTAACCGAACTCGAAAAATGATTTTGCCCAACAATTGAAATGACTTTGCCAACCACTGTTAATCACTTATCCGACCTCTAAAAAAGACTTTGCAATCCACTGGGAATGACTTTGCCAACCACTGTTAATCACTTATCCGACCTCTAAAAATGACTTTGCCCAACAATTGTAGTGACTTTGCCAACCACTGGTAATCCCTTTCCGCCTTCTAAAAATGACTTTGCCAAACAATTGTAATGACTTTGCCAACCACTGTTAATCACTTAGCCGACCTCCAAAAATGACTTTGCCCAACAATTGAAATGACTTTGCCAACCACTGTTAATCACTTATCCGACCTCCAAAAATGACTTTGCCTAACAATTGTAATGACTTTGCCAACCACTGGTAATGACTTTGCCAGCCACTGTTCATCCTTTATCCGACATCTAAAAATGACTTTGCCCAACAATTGTAATGACTTTGCTCACCACTGGTTATCACTTATCCGACCTCTAAAAATGACTCTGCCAAACAATTGTAATGACTTTGCCATCCACTGGTAAAGACTTTTCCGACCACTGTTAATCACTTATCCGACCTCGAAAAATGATTTCGCCCACTAATTGAAATGACTTTGCCCACCACCGGTAATCCCCTTCCGCCCTCTAAAAATAACTTTGCCAAACAATTGTAATGACTTTGCCATCCACTGGTAATGACTTTGCAAACCACTGTTAATCTATTATCCGACCTCGAAAAATGATTTTGCCCAGCAATTGAAATGACTTTGCCAACAACTGTGAAACACTTATTCGACCTCTAAAAATGACTTTTCCCAACAATTTAAATGACTTTGCCAATCACTTTTAATTACTAATCCGACCTCTTAAAATATCTTTGCCCAACAATTGTAATGACTTTGCTAACCCATGTAAATCACTTATTCGACCTCTAAAAATGTCTTTGCCATCCACTGGTAATGACTTTGCCAACCACTGTTAATCACTTATCCGACCTCTAAAAATGACTTTTCCTAAACAATTGTAATGACTTTGCCAACCACTGTTAATCAATTATCCGACCTTAAAAAATGATTTTGCCCAGCAATTGAAATGACTTTGCCAGCAACTGTTAATCACTTTTCCGACCTCTAAAAATGACTTTTCTCAACAATTTTAATGACGTTGCCAACCACTTTTAATCACTAATCCGACCTCCAAAAATGACTTTGCCCAACAATTGTAATGGCTTTGCCATCCATTTTTAATTACTAATCCGACCTCTTTAAATGACTTTGCCCAACAATTGTAATGACTTTGCCAACCCATGTAAATCACTTATCCGACCTCTAAAAATGTCTTTGCCAAACAATTGTAATGCTTTTGCCAACCACTGTTAATCACTAATCAGACCTCTTAAAATTATTTTTCCAACCACTGTTAATCACTTATCCGACCTCTAGAAATGATTTTGCGCAACAATTGTAATGACTGTGCCAACCACTGGTAATGACTTTGCCAACCACTGTTAATCACTCATCCGACCTCCAAAAATGACTTGGCCCAACAATTGTAATGACTTTGCCAACCACTGTTAATCACTTATCGGACCTCCAAAAATGATTTTGCCCAACAATTGAAATGGCTTTGCCATCAACAGGTAATGACTTTGCCAGCCACTGTTAATCACTAATCCGACCTCGAAAAATGATTTTGCCCAACAATTGAAATGGCTTTGCCAACCACTGGTAATGACTTTGACAACCACTTTTAATTCCTAATCCGACCTCCAAAAATGAATTAGCGCAACAATTGTAATGACTTTGCCAACCACTGATTATCACTAATCCGACATCTAAAAATGCCTTTGCCAATTAATTGTAATGACTTTGCCAAACAATTGTAATGACTTTGCCAACCACTGTTAATCACTAATAAGACCTCTAAAAATTATTTTTCCAACCACTGTTAATCACTTATCCAACCTCTAAAAATGACTTTTCGCAACAATTTTAATGACTTTGCCAACCACTGTTAATCACTTATCCGACCTCCAAAAATGACTAAGCCCAACAATTGTAATGACTTTGCCGATCACTGTTAATCACTTTTCCGACCTCGAAAAATGATTTTGCCCAACAATTGTAATGATTTTGCCAACCACTGTTAATCACTTATCCGACCTCGAAAAATGATTTTGCCCAACAATTGAAATGACTTTGCCCACCACTGGTAATCCCTTTCCGCCCTCTAAAAATGACTTTGCCAAACAATTGTAATGACTTTGCCATCCACTGGTAATGACTTTGCCAACCACTGTAAATCACTTATCCGACCTCTAAAAATGACTTTTCCCATAAATTTTAACGACTTTGCCAACCACTGTTAATCACTTATCCGACCTCCAAAAATGACTTTGCCCAACAATTATTATGACTTTGTCGACCACTGTTAATCACTTATCCGACCTCGAAAAATGATTTTGCCCAACAATTAAAATTACTTTGCCAACCACTGTTAATCACTTATCCGACCTCTAAAAATGACTTTGCCAAACAATTGTAATGACTTTGCCATCCACTGGTAATGACTTTGCCAACCACTGTTAATCACTTATCCGACCTCTTAAAATGATTTTGCCCAACAATGGAAATGACTTTGCCAACCACTGTTAATCACTTATCCGACCTCTAAAAATGATTTTGCCCAACAATTGAAATGACTTTGCCCACCACTGGTAATCCCTTTCCGCCCTCTAAAAATGACTTTGCCAAACAATTGTAATGACTTTGCCAACCACTGTTTATCACTTATCCGACCTCGAAAAATGATTTTGCCCAACAATTGAAATGAATTTGCCCACCACTGGTAATCCCTTTCCGCCCTCTAAAAAGACTTTGCCAAACAATTGTAATGACTTTGCCATCCACTGGTAATGACTTTGCCAACCACTGTAAATCACTTATCCGACCTCTAAAAATGACTTTTCCCATAAATTTTAATGACTTTGCCAACCACTATTAATCACTTATCCGACCTCCAAAAATGACTTTGCCCAACAATTATTATGACTTTGTCGACCACTGTTAATCACTTGTCCGACCTCGAAAAATGATTTTGCCCAACAATTAAAATGACTTTGCCAACCACTGTTAATCACTTATCCGACCTCTAAAAATGACTTTGCCAAACAATTGAAATGACTTTGCCATCCACTGGTAATGACTTTGCCAACCACTGTTAATCACTTATCCGACCTCTTAAAATGATTTTGCCCAACAATGGAAATGACTTTGCCAGCCACTGTTAATCACTAATCCGACCTCGAAAAATGATTTTGCCCAACAATTGAAATGGCTTTGCCAACCACTGGTAATGACTTTGACAACCACTTTTAATTCCTAATCCGACCTTCAAAAATGAGTTTGCGCAACAATTGTAATGACTTTGCCAACCACTGATTATCACTAATCCGACATCTAAAAATGCCTTTGCCAATTAATTGTAATGACTTTGCCAAACAATTGTAATGACTTTGCCAACCACTGTTAATCACTAATAAGACCTCTAAAAATTATTTTTCCAACCACTGTTAATAACTTATCCAACCTCTAAAATGACTTTTCGCAACAATTTTAATGACTTTGCCAACCACTGTTAATCACTTATCCGACCACCAAAAATGACTTAGCCCAACAATTGTAATGACTTTGCCGATCACTGTTAATCACTTTTCCGACCTCGAAAAATGATTTTGCCCAACAATTGTAATGATTTTGCCAACCACTGTTAATCACTTATCCGACCTCGAAAAATGATTTTGCCCAACAATTGAAATGACTTTGCCCACCACTGGTAATCCCTTTCCGCCCTCTAAAAATGACTTTGCCAAACAATTGTAATGACTTTACCATCCACTGGTAATGACTTTGCCAACCAATGTTAATCACTTATCCGACCTCTAAAAATGACTTTTCCCAACAATTTTAATGACTTTGCCAACCAATGTTAATCATTTATCCGACCTCCAAAAATGACTTTGCCCAACAATTGTAATGACTTTGCCAACCACTGTTAATCACTTATCCGAACTCGAAAAATGATTTTGCCCAACAATTGAAATGACTTTGCCAACCACTGTTAATCACTTATCCGTTCTCTAAAAATGACTAAGCCCAACAATTGTAATGACTTTGCCGATCACTGTTAATCACTTTTCCGACCTCGAAAAATGATTTTGCCCAACAATTGTAATGATTTTGCCAACCACTGTTAATCACTTATCCGACCTCGAAAAATGATTTTGCCCAACAATTGAAATGACTTTGCCCACCACTGGTAATCCCTTTCCGCCCTCTAAAAATGACTTTGCCAAACAATTGTAATGACTTTGCCATCCACTGGTAATGACTTTGCCAACCACTGTAAATCACTTATCCGACCTCTAAAAATGACTTTTCCCATAAATTTTAACGACTTTGCCAACCACTGTTAATCACTTATCCGACCTCCAAAAATGACTTTGCCCAACAATTATTATGACTTTGTCGACCACTGTTAATCACTTATCCGACCTCGAAAAATGATTTTGCCCAACAATTAAAATTACTTTGCCAACCACTGTTAATCACTTATCCGACCTCTAAAAATGACTTTGCCAAACAATTGTAATGACTTTGCCATCCACTGGTAATGACTTTGCCAACCACTGTTAATCACTTATCCGACCTCTTAAAATGATTTTGCCCAACAATGGAAATGACTTTGCCAACCACTGTTAATCACTTATCCGACCTCTAAAAATGATTTTGCCCAACAATTGAAATGACTTTGCCCACCACTGGTAATCCCTTTCCGCCCTCTAAAAATGACTTTGCCAAACAATTGTAATGACTTTGCCAACCACTGTTTATCACTTATCCGACCTCGAAAAATGATTTTGCCCAACAATTGAAATGAATTTGCCCACCACTGGTAATCCCTTTCCGCCCTCTAAAAAGACTTTGCCAAACAATTGTAATGACTTTGCCATCCACTGGTAATGACTTTGCCAACCACTGTAAATCACTTATCCGACCTCTAAAAATGACTTTTCCCATAAATTTTAATGACTTTGCCAACCACTATTAATCACTTATCCGACCTCCAAAAATGACTTTGCCCAACAATTATTATGACTTTGTCGACCACTGTTAATCACTTGTCCGACCTCGAAAAATGATTTTGCCCAACAATTAAAATGACTTTGCCAACCACTGTTAATCACTTATCCGACCTCTAAAAATGACTTTGCCAAACAATTGAAATGACTTTGCCATCCACTGGTAATGACTTTGCCAACCACTGTTAATCACTTATCCGACCTCTTAAAATGATTTTGCCCAACAATGGAAATGACTTTGCCAGCCACTGTTAATCACTAATCCGACCTCGAAAAATGATTTTGCCCAACAATTGAAATGGCTTTGCCAACCACTGGTAATGACTTTGACAACCACTTTTAATTCCTAATCCGACCTTCAAAAATGAGTTTGCGCAACAATTGTAATGACTTTGCCAACCACTGATTATCACTAATCCGACATCTAAAAATGCCTTTGCCAATTAATTGTAATGACTTTGCCAAACAATTGTAATGACTTTGCCAACCACTGTTAATCACTAATAAGACCTCTAAAAATTATTTTTCCAACCACTGTTAATAACTTATCCAACCTCTAAAAATGACTTTTCGCAACAATTTTAATGACTTTGCCAACCACTGTTAATCACTTATCCGACCACCAAAAATGACTTAGCCCAACAATTGTAATGACTTTGCCGATCACTGTTAATCACTTTTCCGACCTCGAAAAATGATTTTGCCCAACAATTGTAATGATTTTGCCAACCACTGTTAATCACTTATCCGACCTCGAAAAATGATTTTGCCCAACAATTGAAATGACTTTGCCCACCACTGGTAATCCCTTTCCGCCCTCTAAAAATGACTTTGCCAAACAATTGTAATGACTTTACCATCCACTGGTAATGACTTTGCCAACCAATGTTAATCACTTATCCGACCTCTAAAAATGACTTTTCCCAACAATTTTAATGACTTTGCCAACCAATGTTAATCATTTATCCGACCTCCAAAAATGACTTTGCCCAACAATTGTAATGACTTTGCCAACCACTGTTAATCACTTATCCGAACTCGAAAAATGATTTTGCCCAACAATTGAAATGACTTTGCCAACCACTGTTAATCACTTATCCGTTCTCTAAAAATGACTTTGCCATCCACTGGGAATGATTTTGCCAACCACTGTTAATCACTTATCCAACCTCTAAAAATGACTTTGCCCAACAATTGTAGTGACTTTGCCGATCACTGTTAATCACTTTTCCGACCTCGAAAAATGATTTTGCCCAACAATTGTAATGATTTTGCCAACCACTGTTAATCACTTATCCGACCTCGAAAATTGATTTTGCCCAACAATTGAAATGACTTTGCCCACCACTGGTAATCCCTTTCCGCCCTCTAAAAATGACTTTGCATAACAATTGTAATGACTTTACCATCCACTGGTAATGACTTTGCCAACCAATGTTAATCACTTATCCGACCTCTAAAAATGACTTTTCCCAACAATTTTAATGACTTTGCCAACCAATGTTAATCATTTATCCGACCTCCAAAAATGACTTTGCCCAACAATTGTAATGACTTTGCCAACCACTGTTAATCACTTATCCGAACTCGAAAAATGATTTTGCCCAACAATTGAAATGACTTTGCCAACCACTGTTAATCACTTATCCGTTCTCTAAAAATGACTTTGCCATCCACTGGGAATGATTTTGCCAACCACTGTTAATCCCTTATCCGACCTCTAAAAATGATTTTGCCCAACAATTGAAATGGCTTTGCCAACCACTGGTAATGACTTTGACAACCACTTTTAATTCCTAATCCGACCTCCAAAAATGAATTTGCGCAACAATTGTAATGACTTTGCCAACCACTGATTATCACTAATCCGACATCTAAAAATGCCTTTGCCAATTAATTGTAATGACTTTGCCAAACAATTGTAATGACTTTGCCAACCACTGTTAATCACTAATAAGACCTCTAAAAATTATTTTTCCAACCACTGTTAATCACTTATCCAACCTCTAAAAATGACTTTTCGCAACAATTTTAATGACTTTGCCAGCCACTGTTAATCACTAATCCGACCTCGAAAAATGATTTTGCCCAACAATTGAAATGGCTTTGCCAACCACTGGTAATGACTTTGACAACCACTTTTAATTCCTAATCCGACCTTCAAAAATGAATTTGCGCAACAATTGTAATGACTTTGCCAACCACTGATTATCACTAATCCGACATCTAAAAATGCCTTTGCCAATTAATTGTAATGACTTTGCCAAACAATTGTAATGACTTTGCCAACCACTGTTAATCACTTATCCGAACTCGAAAAATGATTTTGCCCAACAATTGAAATGACTTTGCCAACCACTGTTAATCACTTATCCGTTCTCTAAAAATGACTTTGCCCAACAATTGTAGTGACTTTGCCAACCACTGGTAATGACTTTCCCAGCCACTGTTCATCCCTTATCCTACCTCTAAAAATGATTTTGCCCAACAATTGAAATGGCTTTGCCAACAATTGAAATGACTTTGCCAACCACTGTTAATCACTTATCCGTTCTCTAAAAATGACCTTGCCATCCACTGGGAATGACTTTGCCAACCACTGATTATCACTAATCCGACATCTAAAAATGCCTTTGCCAATTAATTGTAATGACTTTGCCAAACAATTGTAATGACTTTGCCAACCACTGTTAATCACTAATAAGACCTCTAAAAATTATTTTTCCAACCACTGTTAATCACTTATCCAACCTCTAAAAATGACTTTTCGCAACAATTTTAATGACTTTCCAACCACTGTTAATCACTTATCCGACCACCAAAAAAGACTTAGCCAAACAATTGTAATGACTTTGCCGATCACTGTTAATCACTTTTCCGACCTCGAAAAATGATTTTGCCCAACAATTGTAATGATTTTGCCAACCACTGTTAATCACTTATCCGACCTCGAAAAATGATTTTGCCCAACAATTGAAATGACTTTGCCCACCACTGGTAATCCCTTTCCGCCCTCTAAAAATGACTTTGCCAAACAATTGTAATGACTTTACCATCCACTGGTAATGACTTTGCCAACCACTGTTAATCACTTATCCGACCTCTAAAAATGACTTTTCCCAACAATTTTAATGACTTTGCCAACCACTGTTAATCATTTATCCGACCTCCAAAAATGACTTTGCCCAACAATTGTAATGACTTTGCCGACCACAGTTAATCACTTATCCGAACTCGAAAAATGATTTTGCCCAACAATTGAAATGACTTTGCCAACCACTGTTAATCACTTATCCGTTCTCTAAAAATGACCTTGCCATCCACTGGGAATGACTTTGCCAACCACTGTTAATCACTTATCCGACCTCTAAAAATGACTTTGCCCAACAATTGTAGTGACTTTGCCAACCACTGGTAATGACTTTCCCAGCCACTGTTCATCCCTTATCCGACCTCTAAAAATGAATTTGCCCAACAATTGTAATGACTTTGCCCACCACTGGTTATCACTTATCCGACCTCTAAAAATGATTTTACCCAACAATTGAAATGACTTTGCCAACCACTGTTAATCACTTATCCGACCTCGAAAAATGATTTTGCCCAACAATTGTAATGACTTTGCCAACCACTGGTTATCACTTATCCAACCTCTAAAAATGATTTTGCCCAACAATTAAAATGACTTTGCCCACCACTGGTAATCCCTTTCCGCCCTCTAAAAATGACTTTGCCAAACAATTGTAATGACTTTGCCAACCACTGTTTATCACTTATCCGACCTCGAAAAATGATTTTGCCCAACAATTGAAATGAATTTGCCCACCACTGGTAATCCCTTTCCGCCCTCTAAAAAGACTTTGCCAAACAATTGTAATGACTTTGCCATCCACTGGTAATGACTTTGCCAACCACTGTAAATCACTTATCCGACCTCTAAAAATGACTTTTCCCATAAATTTTAACGACTTTGCCAACCACTGTTAATCACTTATCCGACCTCCAAAAATGACTTTGCCCAACAATTATTATGACTTCGTCGACCACTGTTAAACACTTATCCGACCTCGAAAAATGATTTTGCCCAACAATTAAAATTACTTTGCCAACCACTGTTAATCACTTATCCGACCTCTAAAAATGACTTTGCCAATTAATTGTAATGACTTTGCCATCCACTGGTAATGACTTTGCCAACCACTGTTAATCACTTATCCGACCTCTTAAAATGATTTTGCCCAACAATCGAAATGACTTTGCCAACCACTGTTAATCACTTATCCGACCTCTAAAAATGATTTTGCCCAACAATTGAAATGACTTTGCCCACCACTGGTAATCCCTTTCCGCCCTCTGAAAATGACTTTGCCAAACAATTGTAATGACTTTGCCAACCACTGTTAATCACTTATCCGAACTCGAAAAATGATTTTGCCCAACAATTGAAATGACTTTGCCAACCACTGTTAATCACTTATCCGTTCTCTAAAAATGACTTTGCCCAACAATTGTAGTGACTTTGCCAACCACTGGTAATGACTTTCCCAGCCACTGTTCATCCCTTATCCGACCTCTAAAAATGATTTTGCCCAACAATTGAAATGGCTTTGCCAACCACTGGTAATGACTTTGACAACCACTTTTAATTCCTAATCCGACCTCCAAAAATGAATTTGCGCAACAATTGTAATGACTTTGCCAACCACTGATTATCACTAATCCGACATCTAAAAATGCCTTTGCCAATTAATTGTAATGACTTTGCCAAACAATTGTAATGACTTTGCCAACCACTGTTAATCACTAATAAGACCTCTAAAAATTATTTTTCCAACCACTGTTAATCACTTATCCAACCTCTAAAAATGACTTTTCGCAACAATTTTAATGACTTTCCAACCACTGTTAATCACTTATCCGACCACCAAAAATGACTTAGCCAAACAATTGTAATGACTTTGCCGATCACTGTTAATCACTTTTCCGACCTCGAAAAATGATTTTGCCCAACAATTGTAATGATTTTGCCAACCACTGTTAATCACTTATCCGACCTCGAAAAATGATTTTGCCCAACAATTGAAATGGCTTTGCCAACCACTGGTAATGACTTTGACAACCACTTTTAATTCCTAATCCGACCTCCAAAAATGAATTTGCGCAACAATTGTAATGACTTTGCCAACCACTGATTATCACTAATCCGACATCTAAAAATGCCTTTGCCAATTAATTGTAATGACTTTGCCAAACAATTGTAATGACTTTGCCAACCACTGTTAATCACTAATAAGACCTCTAAAAATTATTTTTCCAACCACTGTTAATCACTTATCCAACCTCTAAAAATGACTTTTCGCAACAATTTTAATGACTTTCCAACCACTGTTAATCACTTATCCCACCACCAAAAATGACTTAGCCAAACAATTGTAATGACTTTGCCGATCACTGTTAATCACTTTTCCGACCTCGAAAAATGATTTTGCCCAACAATTGTAATGATTTTGCCAACCACTGTTAATCACTTATCCGACCTCGAAAAATGATTTTGCCCAACAATTGAAATGACTTTACCATCCACTGGTAATGACTTTGCCAACCACTGTTAATCACTTATCCGACCTCTAAAAATGACTTTTCCCAACAATTTTAATGACTTTGCCATCCACTGTTAATCATTTATCCGACCTCCAAAAATGACTTTGCCCAACAACTGAAATGACTTTGCCAACCACTGTTAATCACTTATCCGTTCTCTAAAAATGACCTTGCCATCCACTGGGAATGACTTTGCCAACCACTGTTAATCACTTATCCGACCTCTAAAAATGACTTTGCCCAACAATTGTAGTGACTTTGCCAACCACTGGTAATGACTTTCCCAGCCACTGTTCATCCCTTATCCGACCTCTAAAAATGATTTTACCCAACAATTGAAATGACTTTGCCAACCACTGTTAATCACTTATCCGACCTCGAAAAATGATTTTGCCCAAAAATTGTAATGACTTTGCCAACCACTGGTTATCACTTATCCAACCTCTAAAAATGATTTTGCCCAACAATTAAAATGACTTTGCCCACCACTGGTAATCCCTTTCCGCCCTCTAAAAATGACTTTGCCAAACAATTGTAATGACTTTGCCAACCACTGTTTATCACTTATCCGACCTCGAAAAATGATTTTGCCCAACAATTGAAATGAATTTGCCAACCACTGGTAATCCCTTTCCGCCCTCTAAAAAGACTTTGCCAAACAATTGTAATGACTTTGCCAACCACTGTAAATCACTTATCCGACCTCTAAAAATGACTTTTCCCATAAATTTTAACGACTTTGCCAACCACTGTTAATCACTTATCCGACCTCCAAAAATGACTTTGCCCAACAATTATAATGACTTCGTCGACCACTGTTAAACACTTATCCGACCTCGAAAAATGATTTTGCCCAACAATTAAAATTACTTTGCCAACCACTGTTAATCACTTATCCGACCTCTAAAAATGACTTTGCCAATTAATTGTAATGACTTTGCCATCCACTGGTAATGACTTTGCCAACCACTGTTAATCACTTATCCGACCTCTTAAAATGATTTTGCCCAACAATGGAAATGACTTTGCCAACCACTGTTAATCACTTATCCGACCTCTAAAAATGATTTTGCCCAACAATTGAAATGACTTTGCCCACCACTGGTAATCCCTTTCCGCCCTCTAAAAATGACTTTGCCAAACAATTGTAATGACTTTGCCAACCACTGTTTATCACTTATCCGACCTCGAAAAATGATTTTGCCCAACAATTGAAATGAATTTGCCCACCACTGGTAATCCCTTTCCGCCCTCTAAAAAGACTTTGCCAAACAATTGTAATGACTTTGCCATCCACTGGTAATGACTTTGCCAACCACTGTAAATCACTTATCCGACTTCTAAAAATGACTTTTCCCATAAATTTTAATGACTTTGCCAACCACTATTAATCACTTATCCGACCTCCAAAAATGACTTTGCCCAACAATTATTATGACTTTGTCGACCACTGTTAATCACTTATCCGACCTCGAAAAATGATTTTGCCCAACAATTAAAATGACTTTGCCAACCACTGTTAATCACTTATCCGACCTCTAAAAATGACTTTGCCAAACAATTGTAATGACTTTGCCATCCACTGGTAATGACTTTGCCAACCACTGTTAATCACTTATCCGACCTCTTAAAATGATTTTGCCCAACAATGGAAATGACTTTGCCAGCCACTGTTAATCACTAATCCGACCTCGAAAAATGATTTTGCCCAACAATTGAAATGGCTTTGCCAACCACTGGTAATGACTTTGACAACCACTTTTAATTCCTAATCCGACCTCCAAAAATGAATTTGCGCAACAATTGTAATGACTTTGCCAACCACTGATTATCACTAATCCGACATCTAAAAATGCCTTTGCCAATTAATTGTAATGACTTTGCCAAACAATTGTAATGACTTTGCCAACCACTGTTAATCACTAATAAGACCTCTAAAAATTATTTTTCCAACCACTGTTTATCACTTATCCAACCTCTAAAAATGACTTTTCGCAACAATTTTAATGACTTTGCCAACCACTGTTAATCACTTATCCGACCACCAAAAATGACTTAGCCCAACAATTCTAATGACTTTGCCGATCACTGTTAATCACTTTTCCGACCTCGAAAAATGATTTTGGCCAACAATTGTAATGATTTTGCCAACCACTGTTAATCACTTATCCGACCTCGAAAAATGATTTTGCCCAACAATTGAAATGACTTTGCCCACCACTGGTAATACCTTTCCGCCCTCTAAAAATGACTTTGCCAAACAATTGTAATGACTTTACCATCCACTGGTAATGACTTTGCCAACCACTGTTAATCACTTATCCGACCTCTAAAAATGACTTTTCCCAACAATTTTAATGACTTTGCCAACCAATGTTAATCATTTATCCGACCTCCAAAAATGACTTTGCCCAACAATTGTAATGACTTTGCCAACCACTGTTAATCACTTATCCGAACTCGAAAAATGATTTTGCCCAACAATTGAAATGACTTTGCCAACAACTGTTAATCACTTATCCGTTCTCTAAAAATGACTTTGCCATCCACTGGGAATGATTTTGCCAACCACTGTTAATCACTTATCCAACCTCTAAAAATGACTTTGCCCAACAATTGTAGTGACTTTGCCAACCACTGGTAATGACTTTCCGAGCCACTGTTCATCCCTTATCCGACCTCTAAAAATGAATTTGCCCAACAATTGAAATGGCTTTGACAACCACTGGTAATGACTTTGACAACCACTTTTAATTCCTAATCCGACCTCCAAAAATGAATTTGCGCAACAATTGTAATGACTTTGCCAACCACTGATTATCACTAATCCGACATCTAAAAATGCCTTTGCCAATTAATTGTAATGACTTTGCCAAACAATTGTAATGACTTTGCCAACCACTGTTAATCACTAATAAGACCTCTAAAAATTATTTTTCCAACCACTGTTAATCACTTATCCAACCTCTAAAAATGACTTTTCGCAACAATTTTAATGACTTTCCAACCACTGTTAATCACTTATCCGACCACCAAAAATGATTTTGCCCAACAATTGTAATGATTTTGCCAACCACAGTTAATCACTTATCCGACCTCGAAAAATGAATTTGCCCGACAATTGTAATGACTTTGCCCACCACTGGTTATCACTTATCCGACCTCTAAAAATGATTTTGCCCAACAATTGAAATGACTTTGCCAACCACTGTTTATCACTTATCCGACCTCGAAAAATGATTTTGCCCAACAATTGAAATGAATTTGCCCACCACTGGTAATCCCTTTCCGCCCTCTAAAAAGACTTTGCCAAACAATTGTAATGACTTTGCCATCCACTGGTAATGACTTTGCCAACCACTGTAAATCACTTATCCGACCTCTAAAAATGACTTTTCCCATAAATTTTAATGACTTTGCCAACCACTGTTAATCACTTATCCGACCTCCAAAAATGACTTTTCCCAACAATTATTATGACTTTGTCGACCACTGTTAATCACTTATCCGACCTCGAAAAATGATTTTGCCCAACAATTAAAATGACTTTGCCAACCACTGTTAATCACTAATAAGACCTCTAAAAATTATTTTTCCAACCACTGTTAATCACTTATCCAACCTCTAAAAATGACTTTTCGCAACAATTTTAATGACTTTCCAACCACTGTTAATCACTTATCCGACCACCAAAAATGATTTTGCCCAACAATTGTAATGATTTTGCCAACCACTGTTAATCACTTATCCGACCTCGAAAAATGAATTTGCCCGACAATTGTAATGACTTTGCCAACCACTGTTAATCACTTATCCGACCTCGAAAAATGATTTTGCCCAACAATTGTAATGACTTTGCCCACCACTGGTTATCACTTATCCGACCTCTAAAAATGATTTTGCCCAACAATTGAAATGACTTTGCCCACCACTGGTAATCCCTTTCCGCCCTCTAAAAATGACTTTGCCAAACAATTGTAATGACTTTGCCATCCACTGGTAATGACTTTGCCAACCACTGTAAATCACTTATCCGACCTCTAAAAATGACTTTTCCCATAAATTTTAATGACTTTGCCAACTACTGTTAATCACTTATCCGACCTCCAAAAATGACTTTTCCCAACAATTATTATGACTTTGTCGACCACTGTTAATCACTTATCCGACCTCGAAAAATGATTTTGCCCAACAATTAAAATGACTTTGCCAACCACTGTTAATCACTAATAAGACCTCTAAAAATTATTTTTCCAACCACTGTTAATCACTTATCCAACCTCTAAAAATGACTTTTCGCAACAATTTTAATGACTTTCCAACCACTGTTAATCACTTATCCGACCACCAAAAATGATTTTGCCCAACAATTGTAATGATTTTGCCAACCACTGTTAATCACTTATCCGACCTCGAAAAATGAATTTGCCCGACAATTGTAATGACTTTGCCAACCACTGTTAATCACTTATCCGACCTCGAAAAATGATTTTGCCCAACAATTGTAATGACTTTGCCCACCACTGGTTATCACTTATCCGACCTCTAAAAATGATTTTGCCCAACAATTGAAATGACTTTGCCCACCACTGGTAATCCCTTTCCGCCCTCTAAAAATGACTTTGCCAAACAATTGTAATGACTTTGCCAACCACTGTTTATCACTTATCCGACCTCGAAAAATGATTTTGCCCAACAATTGAAATGATTTTGCCCAACAATTAAAATGACTTTGCCAACCACTGTTAATCACTTATCCGACCTCTAAAAATGACTTTGCCAAACAATTAAAATGACTTTGCCAACCACTGTAAATCACTTATCCGACCTCTAAAAATGACTTTTCCCATAAATTTTAATGACTTTGCCAACCACTGTTAATCACTTATCCGACCTCCAAAAATGACTTTTCCCAACAATTATTATGACTTTGTCGACCACTGTTAATCACTTATCCGACCTCGAAAAATGATTTTGCCCAACAATTAAAATGACTTTGCCAACCACTGTTAATCACTAATAAGACCTCTAAAAATTATTTTTCCAACCACTGTTAATCACTTATCCAACCTCTAAAAATGACTTTTCGCAACAATTTTAATGACTTTCCAACCACTGTTAATCACTTATCCGACCACCAAAAATGATTTTGCCCAACAATCTAATGATTTTGCCAACCACTGTTAATCACTTATCCGACCTCGAAAAATGAATTTGCCCGACAATTGTAATGACTTTGCCCACCACTGGTTATCACTTATCCGACCTCTAAAAATGATTTTGCCCAACAATTGAAATGACTTTGCCAACCACTGTTTATCACTTATCCGACCTCGAAAAATGATTTTGCCCAACAATTGAAATGAATTTGCCCACCACTGGTAATCCCTTTCCGCCCTCTAAAAAGACTTTGCCAAACAATTGTAATGACTTTGCCATCCACTGGTAATGACTTTGCCAACCACTGTAAATCACTTATCTGACCTCTAAAAATGACTTTTCCCATAAATTTTAATGACTTTGCCAACTACTGTTAATCACTTATCCGACCTCCAAAAATGACTTTTCCCAACAATTATTATGACTTTGTCGACCACTGTTAATCACTTATCCGACCTCGAAAAATGATTTTGCCCAACAATTAAAATGACTTTGCCAACCACTGTTAATCACTAATAAGACCTCTAAAAATTATTTTTCCAACCACTGTTAATCACTTATCCAACCTCTAAAAATGACTTTTCGCAACAATTTTAATGACTTTCCAACCACTGTTAATCACTTATCCGACCACCAAAAATGATTTTGCCCAACAATTGTAATGATTTTGCCAACCACTGTTAATCAGTTATCCGACCTCGAAAAATGAATTTGCCCGACAATTGTAATGACTTTGCCAACCACTGTTAATCACTTATCCGACCTCGAAAAATGATTTTGCCCAACAATTGTAATGACTTTGCCCACCACTGGTTATCACTTATCCGACCTCTAAAAATGATTTTGCCCAACAATTGAAATGACTTTGCCCACCACTGGTAATCCCTTTCCGCCCTCTAAAAATGACTTTGCCAAACAATTGTAATGACTTTGCCAACCACTGTTTATCACTTATCCGACCTCGAAAAATGATTTTGCCCAACAATTGAAATGAATTTGCCCACCACTGGTAATCCCTTTCCGCCCTCTAAAAAGACTTTGCCAAACAATTGTAATGTCTTTGCCATCCACTGGTAATGACTTTGCCAACCACTGTAAATCACTTATCCGACCTCCAAAAATGACTTTTCCCAACAATTATTATGACTTTGTCGACCACTGTTAATCACTTATCCGACCTCGAAAAATGATTTTGCCCAACAATTAAAATGACTTTGCCAACCACTGTTAATCACTTATCCGACCTCTAAAAATGACTTTGCCAAACAATTGTAATGACTTTGCCATCCACTGGTAATGACTTTGCCAACCACTGTTAATCACTTATCCGACCTCTTAAAATGATTTTGCCCAACAATGGAAATGACTTTGCAAACCACTGTTAATCACTTATCCGACCTCTAAAAATGATTTTGCCCAACAATTGAAATGACTTTGCCCACCACTGGTAATCCCTTTCCGCCCTCTAAAAAGACTTTGCCAAACAATTGTAATGACTTTGCCATCCACTGGTAATGACTTTGCCAACCACTGTAAATCACTTATCCGACCTCTAAAAATGACTTTTCCCATAAATTTTAATGACTTTGCCAACCACTGTTAATCACTTATCCGACCTCCAAAAATGACTTTGCCCAACAATTATTATGACTTTGTCGACCACTGTTAATCACTTATCCGACCTCGAAAAATGATTTTGCCCAACAATTAAAATGACTTTGCCAACCACTGTTAATCACTTATCCGACCTCTAAAAATGACTTTGCCAAACAATTGTAATGACTTTGCCATCCACTGGTAATGACTTTGCCAACCACTGTTAATCACTTATCCGACCTCTTAAAATGATTTTGCCCAACAATGGAAATGACTTTGCCAACCACTGTTAATCACTGATCCGACCTCCAAAAATGACTTTGCCCAACAATTATTATGACTTTGTCGACCACTGTTAATCACTTATCCGACCTCGAAAAATGATTTTGCCCAACTATTAAAATGACTTTGCCAACCACTGTAAATCACTTATCCGACCTCTAAAAATGACTTTGCCAAACAATTGTAATGACTTTGCCATCCACTGGTAATGACTTTGCCAACCACTGTTAATCACTTATCCGACCTCTTAAAATGATTTTGCCCAACAATGGAAATGACTTTGCCAACCACTGTTAATCACTTATCCGACCTCTAAAAATGATTTTGCCCAACAATTGAAATGACTTTGCCCACCACTGGTAATCCCTTTCCGCCCTCTAAAAATGACTTTGCCAAACAATTGTAATGACTTTGCCAACCACTGTTTATCACTTATCCGACCTCGAAAAATGATTTTGCCCAACAATTGAAATGAATTTGCCCACCACTGGTAATCCCTTTCCGCCCTCTAAAAAGACTTTGCCAACCACTGTTAATCACTTATCCGACCTCTTAAAATGATTTTGCCCAACAATGGAAATGACTTTGCCAACCACTGTTAATCACTTATCCGACCTCTAAAAATGACTTTGCCCAACAATTGTAGTGACTTTGCCAACCACTGGTAATCACTTTTCCAGCCACTGTTCATCCCTTATCCGACCTTTAAAAATGACATTGCCCAACAATTGCAATGACTTTGCCCACAACTGGTTATCACTTATCCGACCTCTAAAAATGATTTATCCCAACAATTGTAATGACTTTGCCGACCACTGTTAATCACTTATCCGACCTCCAAAAATGACTAAGCCCAACAATTGTAATGACTTTGCCGATCACTGTTAATCACTTTTCCGACCTCGAAAAATGATTTTGCCCAACAATTGTAATGATTTTGCCAACCACTGTTAATCACTTATCCGACCTCGAAAAATGATTTTGCCCAACAATTGAAATGACTTTGCCCACCACTGGTAATCCCTTTCCGCCCTCTAAAAATGATTTTGCCAAACAATTGTAATGACTTTGCCATCCACTGCTAATGACTTTGCCAACCACTGTTAATCACTTATCCGACCTCGAAAAATGATTTTGCCTAAAAATTGAAATGACTTTGCCAACCACTGTTAATCACTTATCCGACCTCTAAAAATGACTTTGCCAAACAATTGTAATGACTTTGCCATCCACTGGTAATGACTTTGCCAACCACTGTTAATCACTTATCCGACCTCTAAAAATGACTTTTCCCAACAATTTTAATGACTTTGCCAACCACTGTTAATCATTTATCCGACCTCCAAAAATGACTTTGCCCAACAATTGTAATGACTTTGCCGACCACAGTTAATCACTTATCTGAACTCGAAAAATGATTTTGCCCAACAATTGAAATGACTTTGCCAACCACTGTTAATCACTTATCCGACCTCTTAAAATGATTTTGCCCAACAATGGAAATGACTTTGCCAACCACTGTTAATCACTTATCCGACCTCTAAAAATGACTTTGCCCAACAATTGTAGTGACTTTGCCAACCACTGGTAATCACTTTTCCAGCCACTGTTCATCCCTTATCCGACCTTTAAAAATGACATTGCCCAACAATTGCAATGACTTTGCCCACAACTGGTTATCACTTATCCGACCTCTAAAAATGATTTTGCCCAACAATTGAAAAGACTTTGACAACCACTTTTAATCACTTATCCGACCTCGAAAAATGATTTTGCCCAACAATTGTAATGACTTTGCCCACCACTGGTTATCACTTATCCGACCTCTAAAAATGATTTTGCCCAACAATTGAAATGAATTTGCATACCACTGGTAATCCCTTTCCGCCCTCTAAAAATGACTTTGCCAAACAATTGTAATGACTTTGCCAACCACTGTTTATCACTTATCCGACCTCGAAAAATGATTTTGCCCAACAATTGAAATGAATTTGCCCACCACTGGTAATCCCTTTCCGCCCTCTAAAAAGACTTTGCCAAACAATTGTAATGACTTTGCCATCCACTGGTAATGACTATGCCAACCACTGTAAATCACTTATCCGACCTCTAAAAATGACTTTTCCCACAAATTTTAATGACTTTGCCAACCACTGTTAATCACTTATCCGACCTCCAAAAATGACTTTGCCCAACAATTATTATGACTTTGTCGACCACTGTTAATCACTTATCCGACCTCTAAAAATGACTTTGCCCAACAATTGAAGTGACTTTACCAACTACTGGTAATGACTTTTCCAGCCACTGTTCATCCCTTATCCGACCTCTAAAAATGACTTTGCCCATCAATTGTAATGACCTTGCCCACAGCTGGTTATCACTTATCCGACCTCTAAAAATGACTTTGCCCAACAATTGTAGTGACTTTGCCAACCACTGGTAATGACTTTTCCAGCCACTGTTCATCCCTTATCCGACCTTTAAAAATGACATTGCCCAACAATTGCAATGACTTTGCCCACAATTGGTTATCACTTATCCGACCTCTAAAAATGATTTTGCCCAACAATTGTAATGACTTTGCCGACCACTGTTAATCACTTATCCGAACTCGAAAAATGACTTTGCCCAACAATTGAAATGACTTTGCCAACCACTGTTAATCACTTATCCGACCTCTAAAAATGACTTTGCCATCCACTGGGAATTACTTTGCCAACCACTGTTAATCACTTATCCGACCTCTAAAAATGACTTTGCCCAACAATTGAAGTGACTTTACCAACTACTGGTAATGACTTTTCCAGCCACTGTTCATCCCTTATCCGACCTCTAAAAAAGACTTTGCCCATCAATTGTAATGACCTTGCCCACCACTGGTTATCACTTATCCGACCTCTAAAAATGATTTTGCCCAACAATTGAAATGACTTTGCCCACCACTGGTAATCCCTTTCCGCCCTCCCAAAATGACTTTGCCAAACAATTGTAATGACTTTGCCATCCACTAGTAATGACTTTGCCCACCACTGTTAATTACTTATCCGACCTCTAAAAATGACCTTTCCCAACAATTTTAATGACTTTGCCAGCCACTGTTAATCACTTATCCGACCTCCAAAAATGATTTTGCCAAACAATTGAAATGACTTTGCACACCACTGGTAATCCCTTTCCGCCTTCTAAAAATGACTTTGCCAAACAATTGCAATGACTTTGCCAACCACTGTTTATCACTTATCCGACCTCCAAAAATGACTTTGCCCAACAATTGTAATGACTATGCCAACCACTGTTAATCACTTAGCCGACCTCCAAAAATGACTTTGCCCAACAATTGTAATGACTTTGCCAACAACTGTTAATCAATTATCCGACCTCAAAAAATGATTTTGCCCAGCAATTGAAATGACTTTGCCAACAACTGTGAAACACTTATCCGACCTCTAAAAATGACTTTTCCTAACAATTTAAATGACTTTGCCAATCACTTTTAATTACTGCTCCGACCTCTTAAAATATCTTTGCCCAACAATTGTAATGACTTTGCTAACCCATGTAAATCACTTATCCGACCTCTAAAAATGTCTTTGCCATCCACTGGTAATGACTTTGCCAACCACTGTTAAACACTTATCCGACCTCTAAAAATGACTTTTTCCAAAAATTGTAATGACTTTGCCAACCACTGTTTATCACTTATCCGACCTCCAAAAATGACTTTGCCAAACAATTGTAATGACTTTGCCAACCACTGTTAATCACTTATCCGACCTCCTAAAAATGACTTTGCCATCCACTGGTAATGACTTTGCCAACCACTGTTAATCACTTATCCGACCTCTAAAAATGACTTTTCCAACAATTTTAATGACTTTCCCAGTACTGTTAATCACTTATCCGACCTCCAAAAATGACTTTGCCAACAATTGTAATGGCTTTGCCATCCACTTTTAAATACTAATCCGACCTCTTTAAATGACTTTGCCCAACAATTGTAATGACTTTGCCAACCACTGTTTATCACTTATCCGACCTCCAAAAATCACTTTGCCCAACAATTGTAATGACTTTGCCAACCACTGTTAATCACTAAGCCGACCTCCAAAAATGACTTTGCCCAACAATTGTAATGACTTTGCCAACCACTGTTAATCACTTATCCGACCTCCTAAAAATGACTTTGCCATCTACTGGTAATGACTTTGCCAACCACTGTTAATCACTTATCCGACCTCTAAAAATGACTTTGCCCAAAAATTGTAATGACTTTTCCAACCACTGGTAATGACTTTGCCAGGCACTGTTCATCCCTTATCCGACCTCCAAAAATGACTTTGCCCATCAATTGTAATGACCTTGCCCACCACTGGTTATCACTTATCCGACCTCTAAAAATGATTTCGCCCAACAATTGAAATGACTTTGCCCACCACTGGTAATCCCTTTCCGCCCTCTCAAAATGACTTTGCCAAACAATTGTAATGACTTTGCCCACCACTGGTAATCCCTTTCCGCCTTCTAAAAATGACTTTGCCAAACAATTGCAATGACTTTGCCAACCACTGTTAATCACTTAGCCGACCTCCAAAAATGACTTTGCCCAACAATTGAAATGACTTTGCCAACCACTGTTAATCACTTATCCGACCTCCAAAAATGACTTTGCCTAACAATTGTAATGACTTTGCCAACCACTGGTAATGACTTTGCCAACCACAGTTTATCACTTATCCGACCTCCAAAAATGACTTTGCCCAACAATTGTAATGACTATGCCAACCACTGTTAATCACTTAGCCGACCTCCAAAAATGACTTTGCCCAACAATTGTAATGACTTGGCCATCCACTGGTAATGACTTCGCCAACCACTGTTAATCAATTATCCGACCTCGTAAAATGATTTTGCCCAGAAATTGAAATGACTTTGCCAACAACTGTGAAACACTTATCCGACCTCTAAAAATGACTTTTCCCAACAATTTAAATGACTTTGCCAATCACTTTTAATTACTATTCCGACCTCTTAAAATATCTTTGCCCAACAATTGTAATGACTTTGCTAACCCATGTAAATCACTTATCCGACCTCTAAAAATGTCTCTGCCATCCACTGGTAATGACTTCGCCAGCCACTGTTAATCAATTATCCGACCTCGAAAAATGATTTTGCCCAGCAATTGAAATGACTTTGCCAACAACTGTGAAACACTTATCCGACCTCTAAAAATGACTTTTCCCAACAATTTAAATGACTTTGCCAATTAATTTTAATTACTTTTCCGACCTCTTAAAATATCTTTGCCCAACAATTGTAATGACTTTGCTAACCCATGTAAATCACTTATCCGACCTCTAAAAATGTCTTTGCCATCCACTGGTAATGACTTTGCCAACCACTGTTAATCACTTATCCGACCTCTAAAAATGACTTTTCCCAAAAATTGTAATGACTTTGCCAACCACTGTTAATCACTTATCCGACCTCCTAAAAATGACTTTTCCCAACAATTTAAATGACTTTGCCAATCACTTTTAATTACTATTCCGACCTCTTAAAATATCTTTGCCCAACAATTGTAATGACTTTGCCAACCACTGTTAATCACTTATCCGACCTCCTAAAAATGACTTTGCCATCCACTGGTAATGACTTTGCCAACCACTGTTTATCAATTATCCGACCTCGAAAAATGATTTCGCCCAGCAATTGAAATGACTTTGCCAACAACTGTGAAACACTTATCCGACCTCTAAAAATGACTTTTCCCAACAATTTAAATGACTTTGCCAATCACTTTTAATTACTATTCCGACCTCTTAAAATATCTTTGCCCAACAATTGTAATGACTTTGCTAACCCATGTAAATCACTTATCCGACCTCTAAAAATGTCTTTGCCATCCACTGGTAATGACTTTGCCAACCACTGTTTATCAATTATCCGACCTCGAAAAATGATTTCGCCAAGCAATTGAAATGACTTTGCCAACAACTGTGAAACACTTATCCGACCTCTAAATATGACTTTTTCCAACAATTTAAATGACTTTGCCAATCACTTTTAATTACTATTCCGACCTCTTAAAATATCTTTGCCCAACAATTGTAATGACTTTGCCAACCACTGTTAATCACTTATCCGACCTCCTAAAAATGACTTTGCCATCCACTGGTAATGACTTTGCCAACCACTGTTAATCACTTATCCGACCTCTAAAAATGACTTTTCCCAACAATTGTAATGACTTTGCCAACCACTGTTTATCACTTATCCGACCTCCAAAAATGACTTTGCCCAACAATTGTAATGACTTTGCCAACCACTGTTAATCACTTAGCCGACCTCCAAAAATGACTTTGCCCAACAATTGTAATGACTTTGCCAACCACTGTTAATCACTTATCCGACCTCCTAAAAATGACTTTGCCATGCACTGGTAATGACTTTGCCAACCACTGTTAATCACTTATCCGACCTCTAAAAATGACTTTGCCCAAAAATTGTAATGACTTTGCCATCCCATGTAAATCACTTATCCGACCTCAAAAAATGTCTTTGCCAAACAATTGTAATGACTTTGCCAACCACTGTGAATCGCTAATTAGACCTCTAGAAATGATTTTGCGCAACAATTGTAATGACTTTGCCAACCACTGTTAATAACTTATCCGACCTCTAAAAATGACTTTGCCCAACAATTGTAATGTTTTTGCCAACCACTATTAATCACTTATCCGACCTCCAAAAATTACTTCGCGAAACAAAAGTAATGACTTTGCCATCAACTGGGAATGACTTTGCAAGCCACTGTTAATCACTTATCCGACCTCGAAAAATGATTTTGCCCAACAATTGAAATGGCTTTGCCAACCACTGGTAATGACTTTGCCAACCACTTTTAATTCCTAATCCGACCTCCAAAAATGAATTTGCGCAACAATTGTAATGATTTTGCCAACCACTGGTAATGACTTTAGCCACCACTGATTATCACTTATCCGACATCTAAAAATGCCTTTGCCAAACAATTGTAATGACTTTGCCAAACAATTGTAATGACTTTGCCAACCACTGTTAATCACTAATCAGACCTCTAAAAATTATTTTTCCAACCACTGTTAATCACTTATCCGCTCTCTAAAAATGACTTTGCCAAACAATAGTAATGACTTTGCCATCCACTGGTAATGACTTTGGCAACCACAGTTTATCAATTATCCGACCTCGAAAAATGATTTCGCCCAGCAATTGAAATGACTTCGCCAACAACTGTGAAACACTTATCCGACCTCTAAAAATGACTTTTCCCAACAATTTAAATGACTTTGCCAATCACTTTTAATTACTATTCCGACCTCTTAAAATATCTTTGCCCAACAATTGTAATGACTTTGCTAACCCATGTAAATCACTTATCCGACCTCTAAAAATGGCTTTGCCATCCACTGTTAATGACTTTGCCAACCACTGTTAATCACTTGTCCGACCTCTAAAAATGACTTTTCCCAACAATTGTAATGACTTTGCCAACCACTGTTTATCACTTATCCGACCTCCAAAAATGACTTTGCCCAACAATTGTAATGACTTTGCCAACCACTGTTAATCACTAAGCCGACCTCCAAAAATGACTTTGCCCAACAATTGTAATGACTTTGCCAACCACTGTTAATCACTTATCCGACCTCCTAAAAATGACTTTGCCATCTACTGGTAATGACTTTGCCAACCACTGTTAATCACTTATCCGACCTCTAAAAATGACTTTGCCCAAAAATTGTAATGACTTTTCCAACCACTGGTAATGACTTTGCCAGGCACTGTTCATCCCTTATCCGACCTCCAAAAATGATTTTGCCCCACAATTGAAATGACTTCGCCAACCACCGGTAATCCCTTTCCGCCCTCTAAAAATGACTTTGCCAAACAATTGTAATGACTTTGCCATCCACTGGTAATGACTTTTCCAACCACTGTTAATCAATTATCCGACCTCGAAAAATGATTTTGCCCAGAAATTGAAATGACTTTGACAACAACTGTTAATCACTTATCCGACCTCTAAAAATGACTTTTCCAACCATTTTAATGACTTTCCCACTACTGTTAATCACTTATCCGACCTCCAAAAATGACTTTGCCAACAATTGTAATGGCTTTTCCATCCACTTTTAATTACTAATCCGACCTCTTTAAATGACTTTGCCCAACAATTGTAATGACTTTGCCATCCCATGTAAATCACTTATCCGACCTCAAAAAATGTCTTTGCCAAACAATTGTAATGATTTTGCCAACCACTGTACATCGCTAATTAGACCTCTAGAAATGATTTTGCGCAACAATTGTAATGACTTTGCCAACCACTGTTAATCACTTATCCGACCTCTAAAAATGACTTTGCCCAACAATTGTAATGACTTTGCCAACCACTGTTAATCACTTACCCGACCTCCAAAAATTACTTGGCGAAACAAAAGTAATGACTTTGCCTTCAACTGGGAATGACTTTGCCAGCCACTGTTAGTCACTTATCCGACCTCGAAAAATGATTTTGCCCAACAATTGAAATGGCTTTGCCAACCACTGGTAATGACTTTGCCAACCACTTTTAATTCCTAATCCGACCTCCAAAAATGAATTTGCGCAACAATTGTAATGATTTTGCCAACCACTGGTAATGACTTTAGCCACCACTGATTATCACTTATCCGACATCTAAAAATGCCTTTGCCAAACAATTGTAATGACTTTGCCAAACAATTGTAATGACTTTGCCAACCACTATTAATCACTAATCAGAACTCTAAAAATTATTTTTCCAACCACTGTTAATCACTTATCCGCTCTCTAAAAATGACTTTGCCAAACAATAGTAATGACTTTGCCATCCACTGGTAATGACTTTGCCAACCACTTTTAATCACTTATCCGACCACTAAAAATGACTTTGCTTAACAATTGTAATGACTTTGTCAACCACTGGTAATGACTTTTCCAGCCACTGTTAATCACTTATCCGACCTCTAAAAATGACTTTGCCCAAAAATTGTAATGACTTTGCCCACCACTGGTAATCCCTTATCCGACCTCTAAAAATGACTTTGCCCAACAATTGTAATGGCTTTGCCAACCACTTATAATAACTAATCCGACCTCTTAAAATGACTTTGCCAAACAATTGTAATGAAATTTCCTACCACTGTTAATCACTTATCCGACCTCTAAAAATGACTTTGCCCAACAATTTTAATGACTTTGCCAACCACTGCTAATCACTTCTCCGACCTCTAAAAATGACTTTGCCCAACAATTATAATGACTTTTCCCACCACTGGTTATCACTTATCCGTCCTCTTAAAATGACTCTCCCAAACAATTGAAATGACTTTGCCATCCACTGGTAATGACTCTGCCGACCACTGTTAATCACTTATCCGACCTCTAAAAATGACTTTTCCCAATAATTTTAATGACTTTGCCAACCACTGTTAATCACTTATCCGACCTCCAAAAATGACTTTGCCAACAATTGTAATGGCTCTGCTATCCACTTTTAATTACTAATCCGACCTCTTTAAATGACTTTGCCAAACAATTGTAATGAAATTTCCTACCACTGTTAATCACTTATCCGACCTCTAAAAATGACTTTGCCCAACAATTTTAATGACTTTGCCAACCACTGCTAATCACTTCTCCGACCTCTAAAAATGACTTTGCCCAACAATTATAATGACTTTTCCCACCACTGGTTATCACTTATCCGACCTCTTAAAATGACTCTCCCAAACAATTGAAATGACTTTGCCATCCACTGGTAATGACTCTGCCGACCACTGTTAATCACTTATCCGACCTCTAAAAATGACTTTTCCCAATAAATTAATGACTTTGCCAACCACTGTTAATCACTTATCCGACCTCCAAAAATGACTTTGCCAACAATTCATATGAAGTCGAACACATGTATTTTTTGGACATTTCATAAAAATAATTTATTATAATTATATGCAAGATCATAAACATTTTTTAAGAGGAAAAAAATGTGATTTGTTTATTGTCGCCCAATCAAAAAATTATTCTTTATTCGGTGATAAAAATGTATGTTCTAATCCGACCTCTTTAAATGACTTTGCCAAACAATTGTAATGACTTTGCCAACCCATGTAAATCACTTATCCGACCTCGAAAAATGATTTTGCCCAACAATTGAAATGACTTTGCCAACCACCGGTAATCCCTTTCCGATTTCTAAAAATGACTTTGCCAAACAATTGTAATGACTTTGCCATCCACTGGTAATGACTTTCCCAACCACTGTTAATCAATTATCCGACCTCGAAAAATGATTAAGCCAAGCAATAGAAATGACTTTGCCAACCCATGTAAATCACTAATTCGACCTCTAAAAATTACTTTGCCCAACAATTGTAATGACTTTGCCAACCACTGTTAATCACTTATCAGACCTCTAGAAATGATTTTGCGCAACAATTGTAATGACTGTGACAATCACTGTTAATCACTTATCCGACCTCTAAAAATGACTTTTCCCAACAATTTTAATGACTCTTCTATCCACTTTTAATTACTAATCCGACCTCTTTAAATGACTTTGCCAAACAATTGTAATGACTTTGCCAACCTATGTAAATCACTAATTCGACCTCTAAAAATGACTTTGCCCAACAATTGTAATGACTTTGCCAACCACTGTTAATCACTTATCAGACCTCTAGAAATGATTTTGCGCAACAATTGTAATGACTGTGCCAACCACTGTTAATCACTTATCCGACCTCTAAAAATGACTTTGCCCAACAATTGTAATGACTTTGCCCACCACTGGTAATCCCTTATCCGACCTCTAAAAATGACTTTGCCCAACAATTGTAATGGCTTTACCAACCACTTATAATTACTTATCCGACCTCTTAAAATGACTTTGCCCAACAATTGTAATGACTTTTCCTACCACTGTTAATCACTTATCCGACCGCTAAAATTGACTTTTCCAACCACTGGTAATGACGGTGCCAACCACTGTAAATCACTTCTCCGACCTCTAAAAATGACTTTGCCCAACAATTATAATGACTTTGACAACCACTGCTAATCACTTCTCCGACCTCTAAAAATGACTTTGTACAACAATTGAAATGACTTTTTCCACCACTGGTTATCACTTATCCGACTTCTTAAAATGACTCTTCCAAACAATTGTAATGACTAAGCCATCCACTGGTAATGACTTTGCCGACCACTGTTAATCACTTATCCGACCTCGAAAAATGATTTTGCCCAACAATTAAAATGACTTTGCCAAACACCGGTAATCCCTTTCCGATTTCTAAAAATGACTTTGCCAACCACTGTTAATCACTTGTCAGACCTCTAGAAATGATTTTGCGCAACAATTGTAATGACTGTGCCAACCACTGTTAATCACTTATCCGACCTCTAAAAATGACTTTGCCAAACAATTGTAATGATTTTGCCCACCACTGGTAATCCCTTATCCGACCTCTAAAAATGACTTTGCCCAACAATTGTAATGGCTTTGCCAACCACTTATAATTACTTATCCGACCTCTTAAAATGACTTTGCCCAACAATTGTAATGACTTTTCCTACCACTGTTAATCACTTATCCGACCTCTAAAATTGACTTTGCCAACCACTGGTAATGACGGTGCCAACCACTGTAAATCACTTATCCGACCTCTAAAAATGACTTTGCCCAACAATTATAATGACTTTGCCAACCACTGCTAATCACTTCTCCGACCTCTAAAAATGACTTTGCCCAACAATTATAATGACTTTGCCAACCACTGCTAATCACTTCTCCGACCTCTAAAAATGACTTTGCCCAACAATTGAAATGACTTTGCCAACCACCGGTAATCCCTTTCCGATTTCTAAAAATGACTTTGCCAACCACTGTTAATCAATTATCCGACCTCGAAAAATGATTATGCCAAGCAATAGAAATGACTTTGCCAACAACTGTTTAATCACTTATCCGACCTCTAAAAAATGACTTTTCCCAACAATTTTAATGACTTTGCCAACCACTGCTAATCACTTCTCCGACCTCTAAAAATGACTTTGTACAACAATTGAAATGACTTTTTCCACCACTGGTTATCACTTATCCGACTTCTTAAAATGACTCTTCCAAACAATTGTAATGACTAAGCCATCCACTGGTAATGACTTTGCCGACCACTGTTAATCACTTATCCAACCTCGAAAAATGATTTTGCCCAACAATTGAAATGACTTTGCCAAACACCGGTAATCCCTTTCCGATTTCTAAAAATGACTTTGCCAACCACTGTTAATCACTTATCAGACCTCTAGAAATGATTTTGCGCAACAATTGTAATGACTGTGCCAACCACTGTTAATCACTTATCCGACCTCTAAAAATGACTTTGCCCAACAATTGTAATGATTTTGCCCACCACTGGTAATCCCTTATCGGACCTCTAAAAATGACTTTGCCCAACAATTGTAATGGCTTTGCCAACCACTTATAATTACTTATCCGACCTTTAAAATGACTTTGCCCAACAATTGTAATGACTTTTCCTACCACTGTTAATCACTTATCCGACCTCTAAAATTGACTTTGCCAACCACTGGTAATGACGATGCCAACCACTGTAAATCACTTATCCGACCTCTAAAAATGACTTTGCCCAACAATTATAATGACTTTGCCAACCACTGCTAATCACTTCTCCGACCTCTAAAAATGACTTTGCCCAACAATTGAAATGACTTTTCCCACCACTGGTTATCACTTATCCGACCTCTTAAAATGACTCTCCCAAACAATTGTAATGACTTTGCCATCCACTGGTAATGACTTATCCGACCTCGAAAAATGATTTTGCCCAACAATTGACATGCCTTTGCCAACCACCGGTAATCCCTTTCCGATTTCTAAAAATGACTTTGCCAAACAATTGTAATGACTTTGCCATCCACTGGTAATGACTTTCCCAACCACTGTTAATCAATTATCCGACCTCGAAAAATGATTATGCCAAGCGATAGAAATGACTTTGCCAACCACTGAAAATCACTTATCCGACCTCTAAAAATGACTCTGCCCAACAATTTTAATGACTTTGCCAACCACTGCTAATCACTTCTCCGACCTCTAAAAATGACTTTGCCCAGCAATTATAACGACTTTGCCAACCACTGCTAATCACTTCTCCGACCTCTAAAAATGACTTTGCCCAACAATTGAAATGACTTTTCCCACCACTGGTTATCACTTATCCGACCTCTTAAAATGACTCTCCCAAACAATTGTAATGACTTTGCCATCCACTGGTAATGACTTTGCCGACCACTGTTAATCACTTATCCGACCTCGAAAAATGATTTTGCCCAACAATTGAAATGACTTTGCCAACCACCGGTAATCCCTTTCCGATATCTAAAAATGACTTTGCCAAACAATTGTAATGACTTTGCCATCCACTGGTAATGACTTTCCCAACCACTGTTAATCAATTATCCGACCTCGAAAAATGACTTTTCCCAACAATTTTAATGACTTTGCCAACCACTGTTAATCACTTATCCGACCTCCAAAAATGACTTTGCCAACAATTGTAATGGCTCTGCTATCCACTTTTAATTACTAATCTGACCTCTTTAAATGACTTTGCCAAACAATTGTAATGACTTTGCCAACCCATGTAAATCACTAATTCGACCTCTAAAAATGACTTTGCCCAACAATTGTAATGACTTTTCCAACCACTGTTAATCACTTATCAGACCTCTTAAAATTATTTTTCCAACCACTGTTAATCACTTATCAGACCTCTTGAAATGATTTTGCGCAACAATTGTAATGACTGTGCCAACCACTGTTAATCACTCATCCGAACACTAAAAATGACTTTGCCCAACAATTGAAATGACTTTGCCAACCACTGTTTATCACTTATCCGACCTCCAAAAATTACTTTGCTATACAAAAGTAATGACTTTGCCATCAACTGGGAATGACTTTGCCAGCCACTTTTAATTCCTAATCCGACCTCCAAAAATGAATTTGCGCAACAATTGTAATGACTTTGCCAACCCCTGTTAATCACTTATCCGACCTCCAAAAATGACTTTGCCAACAATTGTAATGGCTCTGCTTTCCACTTTTAATTACTTATCCGACCTCTTTAAATAACTTTGCCAAACAATTGTAATGACTTTGCCAACCCATGTAAATCAATTATCCGACCTCGAAAAATGATTATGCCAAGCAATAGAAATGACTTTGCCAACAACTGTTAATCACTTATCCGACCTCTAAAAAATGACTTTTCCCAACAATTTTAATGACATTGCCAGCCACTGTTAATCACTTATCCGACCTCCAAAAATGACTTTGCCAACAATTGAAATGGTTCTGCTATCCACTTTTAATTACTAATCCGACCTCTTTAAATGACTTTGCCAAACAATTGTAATGACTTTGCCAACCCATGTAAATCACTAATTCGACCTCTAAAAATGACTTTGCCCAACAATTGTAATGACTTTGCCAACCACTGTTAATCACTTATCAGACCTCTAAAAATTATTTTTCCAACCACTGTTAATCACTTATCAGACCTCTAGAAATGATTTTGCGCAATAATTGTAATGACTGTGCCAACCACTGTTAATCACTCATCCGAACACTAAAAATGACTTTCCCCAACAATTGAAATGACTTTGCCAACCACTGTTAATCACTTATCCGACCTCCAAAAATTACTTTGCTATACAAAAGTAATGACTTTGCCATCAACTGGGAATGACTTTGCCAGCCACTTTTAATTCCTAATCCGACCTATAAAAATGAATTTGCGCAACAATTGTAATGACTTTGCTAACACCTGTTAATCACTTATCCGACCTCCAAAAATGACTTTGCCAACAATTGTAATGGCTCTGCTATCCACTTTTAATTACTAATCCGACCTCTTTAAATAACTTTGCCAAACAATTGTAATGACTTTGCCAACCACTGTTAATCACTAATCAGACCTCTAAAAATTATTTTTCCAACCACTGTTAATCACTTATCCGCTCTCTTAAAATGACTTTGCCAAACAATAGTAATGACTTTGCCATCCACTGGTAATGACTTTGCCAACCACTGTTTATCAATTATCCGACCTCGAAAAATGATTTTGCCCAGCAATTGAAATGACCTAGCCGACAACTGTTAATCACTTATCCGACCTCTAAAAATGACTTTCCCCAACAATTTTAATGACTTTGCCAACCACTGTTAATCACTTATCCGACCTCCAAAAATGAATTTGCGCAACAATTGTAATAACTTTGCCAAACAATTGTAATGACTTTGCCACCCACTGTTATTCACTAATCAGACCTCTAAAAATTATTTTTCCAACCAGTGTTAATCACTTACCCGACCTCTATAAATAACTATGCCAACCACTTTTAATCATTTTTCCGACCTCTAAAAATGACTTTGCCATCCAATGGTAATGACTTTAGCCACCACTGATTATCACTTATCCGACATCTTAAAATTCCTTTGCCAAACAATTGTAATGACTTTGCCAAACAATTGTAATGACTTTGCCAAACAATTGTAATGACTTTGCCAACCACTATTAATCACTAATCAAACCTCTAAAAATTATTTTTCCAGCCACTGTTAATCACTAATCCGCTCTCTAAAAATGACTTTGCCAACCACTGTTAATCACTTATCCGACCTCGAAAAATGATTTTGCCCAGCAATTGAAATGGCTTTTTCAACCACTGGTAATGACTTTGCCAACCACTGTTAATCACTTATCCTACCTCTAAAATGACTTTGCCAAACAATTGTAATGACTTTGCCAACCCATGTAAATCACTAATTCGACCTCTAAAAATGACTTTGCCCAACAATTTAAATGACTTTGCCAACCACTGTTATTCACTAATCAGACCTCGAAAAATGATTTTGCCCAACAATTGAAATGACTTTGCCAACCACCGGTAATCCCTTTCCGATTTCTAAAAATGACTTTGCCAAACAATTGTAATGACTTTGCCATCCACTGGTAATGACTTTCCCAACCACTGTTAATCAATTATCCGACCTCGAAAAATGATTATGCCAAGCAATAGAAATGACTTTGCCAACAACTGTTAATCACTTATCCGACCTTTAAAAAATGACTTTTCACAACAATTTTAATGACTTTGCCAACCACTGTTAATCACTTATCCGACCTCCAAAAATGACTTTGCCAACAATTGTAATGGCTCTGCTTTCCACTTTTAATTACTTATCCGACCTCTTTAAATAACTTTGCCAAACAATTGTAATGACTTTGCCAACCCATGTAAATCAATTATCCGACCTCGAAAAATGATTATGCCAAGCAATAGAAATGACTTTGCCAACAACTGTTAATCACTTATCCGACCTCTAAAAAATGACTTTTCCCAACAATTTTAATGACTTTGCCAACCACTGTTAATCACTTATCCGACCTCCAAAAATGACTTTGCCAACAATTGAAATGGTTCTGCTATCCACTTTTAATTACTAATCCGACCTCTTTAAATGACTTTGCCAAACAATTGTAATGACTTTGCCAACCCATGTAAATCACTAATTCGACCTCTAAAAATGACTTTGCCCAACAATTGTAATGACTTTGCCAACCACTGTTAATCACTTATCAGACCTCTAAAAATTATTTTTCCAACCACTGTTAATCACTTATCAGACCTCTAGAAATGATTTTGCGCAATAATTGTAATGACTGTGCCAACCACTGTTAATCACTTATCCGACCTCCAAAAATTACTTTGCTATACAAAAGTAATGACTTTGCCATCAACTGGGAATGACTTTGCCAGCCACTTTTAATTCCTAATCCGACCTATAAAAATGAATTTGCGCAACAATTGTAATGACTTTGCTAACACCTGTTAATCACTTATCCGACCTCCAAAAATGACTTTGCCAACAATTGTAATGGCTCTGCTATCCACTTTTAATTACTAATCCGACCTCTTTAAATAACTTTGCCAAACAATTGTAATGACTTTGCCAACCACTGTTAATCACTAATCAGACCTCTAAAAATTATTTTTCCAACCACTGTTAATCACTTATCCGCTCTCTTAAAATGACTTTGCCAAACAATAGTAATGACTTTGCCATCCACTGGTAATGACTTTGCCAACCACTGTTTATCAATTATCCGACCTCGAAAAATGATTTTGCCCAGCAATTGAAATGACCTAGCCGACAACTGTTAATCACTTATCCGACCTCTAAAAATGACTTTCCCCAACAATTTTAATGACTTTGCCAACCACTGTTAATCACTTATCCGACCTCCAAAAATGAATTTGCGCAACAATTGTAATAACTTTGCCAAACAATTGTAATGACTTTGCCACCCACTGTTATTCACTAATCAGACCTCTAAAAATTATTTTTCCAACCAGTGTTAATCACTTACCCGACCTCTATAAATAACTATGCCAACCACTTTTAATCACTTTTCCGACCTCTAAAAATGACTTTGCCATCCAATGGTAATGACTTTAGCCACCACTGATTATCACTTATCCGACATCTTAAAATTCCTTTGCCAAACAATTGTAATGACTTTGCCAAACAATTGTAATGACTTTAGCCACCACTGATTATCACTTATCCGACATCTAAAAATGCCTTTGCCAAACAATTGTAATGACTTTGCCAAACAATTGTAATGACTTTGCCAAACAATTGTAATGACTTTGCCAACCACTATTAATCACTAATCAAACCTCTAAAAATTATTTTGCCCAACAATTGAAATGACTTTTTCAACCACTGGTAATGACTTTGCCAACCACTTTTAATTCCTAATCCGACCTCCAAAAATCAATTTGCGCAACAATTGTAATGACTTTGCCAACCACTGGTAATGACTTTGCCAACCACTGTTAATCACTTATCCTACCTCTAAAAATGACTTTGCCAAACAATTGTAATGACTTTGCCAACCCATGTAAATCACTAATTCGACCTCTAAAAATGACTTTGCTTAACAATTTAAATGACTTTGCCAACCACTGTTAATCACTAATCAGACCTCGAAAAATGATTTTGCCCAACAATTGAAATGACTTTGCCAACCACCGGTAATCCCTTTCCGATTTCTAAAAATGACTTTGCCAAACAATTGTAATGACTTTGCCATCCACTGGTAATGACTTTCCCAACCACTGTTAATCAATTATCCGACCTCGAAAAATGATTATGCCAAGCAATAGAAATGACTTTGCCAACAACTGTTAATCACTTATCCGACCTCTAAAAAATGACTTTTCCCAACAATTTTAATGACTTTGCCAACCACTGTTAATCACTTATCCGACCTCCAAAAATGACTTTGCCAACAATTGTAATGGCTCTGCTATCCACTTTTAATTACTAATCCGACCTCTTTAAATGACTTTGCCAAACAATTGTAATGACTTTGCCAACCCATGTTAATCACTAATTCGACCTCTAAAAATGACTTTGCCCAACAATTGTAATGACTTTGCCAACCCCTGTTAATCACTTATCCGACCTCCAAAAATGACTTTGCCAACAATTGTAATGGCTCTGCTATCCACTTTTAATTACTTATCCGACCTCTTTAAATAACTTTGCCAAACAATTGTAATGACTTTGCCAACCCATGTTAATCAATTATCCGACCTCGAAAAATGATTATGCCAAGCAATAGAAATGACTTTGCCAACAACTGTTAATCACTTATCCGACCTCTAAAAAATGACTTTTCCCAACAATTTTAATGACTTTGCCAACCACTGTTAATCACTTATCCGACCTCCAAAAATGACTTTGCCAACAATTGTAATGGCTCTGCTTTCCACTTTTAATTACTTATCCGACCTCTTTAAATAACTTTGCCAAACAATTGTAATGACTTTGCCAACCCTTGTAAATCACTAATTCGACCTCTAAAAATGACTTTGCCCAACAATTGTAATGACTTTGCCAACCACTGTTAATCACTTATCAGACCTCTAAAAATTTTTTTTCCAACCACTGTTAATCACTTATCAGACCTCTAGAAATGATTTTGCGCAACAATTGTAATGACTGTGCCAACCACTGTTAATCACTCATCCGAACACTAAAAATGACTTTGCCCAACAATTGAAATGACTTTGCCAACCACTGTTAATCACTTATCCGACCTCTAAAAATTACTTTGCTATACAAAAGTAATGACTTTGCCATCAACTGGGAATGACTTTGCCAGCCACTTTTAATTCCTAATCCGACCTCCAAAAATGAATTTGCGCAACAATTGTAATGACTTTGCCAACCCCTGTTAATCACTTATCCGACCTCCAAAAATGACTTTGCCAACAATTGTAATGGCTCTGCTATCCACTTTTAATTACTAATCCGACCTCTTTAAATAACTATGCCAAACAATTGTAATGACTTTGCCAACCACTGTTAATCACTAATCAGACCTCTAAAAATTATTTTTCCAACCACTGTTAATCACTTATCCGACCTCTAGAAATGATTTTGCGCAACAATTGTAATGACTGTGCCAACCACTGTTAATCACTCATCCGAACACTAAAAATGACTTTGCCCAACAATTGTAATGACTTTGCCAACCACTGTTAATCACTTATCCGACCTCCAAAAATTAATTTGCTAAACAATTGTAATGACTTTGCCAACCCATGTAAATCACTAATTCGACCTCTAAAAATGACTTTGCCCAACAATTGTAATGACTTTGCCAACCACTGTTAATCACTTATCAGACCTCTAAAAATTATTTTTCCAACCACTGTTAATCACTTATCAGACCTCTAGAAAAGATTTTGCGCAACAATTGTAATGACTGTGCCAACCACTGTTAATCACTCATCCGGACACTAAAAATGACTTTGCCCAACAATTGAAATGACTTTCCCAACCACTGTTAATCACTTATCCGACCTCCAAAAATTACTTTGCTATACAAAAGTAATGACTTTGCCATCAACTGGGAATGACTTTGCCAGCCACTTTTAATTCCTAATCCGACCTCCAAAAATGAATTTGCGCAACAATTGTAATGACTTTGCCAACCCCTGTTAATCACTTATCAGACCTCTAGAAATGATTTTGCCAACAATTGTAATGGCTCTGCTATCCACTTTTAATTACTAATCCGACCTCTTTAAATAACTATGCCAAACAATTGTAATGACTTTGCCAACCCATGTAAATCACTAATTCGACCTCTAAAAATGACTTTGCCCAACAATTGTAATGACTTTGCCAACCACTGTTAATCACTAATCAGACCTCAAAAAATTATTTTTCAACCACTGTTAATCACTTATCCGACCTCTAGAAATGATTTTGCGCAACAATTGTAATGACTATGCCAACCACTGTTAATCACTCATCCGAACACTAAAAATGACTTTGCCAACAATTGTAATGGCTCTGCTATCCACTTTTAATTACTTATCCGACCTCTTTAAATAACTTTGCCAAACAATTGTAATGACTTTGCCAACCCATGTAAATCAATTATCCGACCTCGAAAAATGATTATGCCAAGCAATAGAAATGACTTTGCCAACAACTGTTAATCAATTATCCGACCTCTAAAAAATGACTTTTCCCAACAATTTTAATGACTTTGCCAACCACTGTTAATCACTTATCCGACCTCCAAAAATGACTTTGCCAACAATTGTAATAGCTCTGCTATCCACTTTTAATTACTAATCCGACCTCTTTAAATGACTTTGCCAAACAATTGTAATGACTTTGCCAACCCATGTAAATCACTAATTCGACCTCTAAAAATGACTTTGCCCAACAATTGTAATGACTTTGCCAACCACTGTTAATCACTTATCAGACCTCTAAAAATTATTTTTCCAACCACTGTTAATCACTTATCAGACCTCTAGAAATGATTTTGCGCAACAATTGTAATGACTGTGCCAACCACTGTTAATCACTCATCCGAACACTAAAAATGACTTTGCCCAACAATTGAAATGACTTTGCCAACCACTGTTAATCACTTATCCGACCTCTAAAAATTACTTTACTATACAAAAGTAATGACTTTGCCATCAACTGGGAATGACTTTGCCAGCCACTTTTAATTCCTAATCAGACCTCCAAAAATGAATTTGCGCAACAATTGTAATGACTTTGCCAACCCCTGTTAATCACTTATCCGACCTCCAAAAATGACTTTGCCAACAATTGTAATGGCTCTGCTATCCACTTTTAATTACTAATCCGACCTCTTTAAATAACTATGCCAAACAATTGTAATGACTTTGCCAACCCATGTAAATCACTAATTCGACCTCTAAAAATGACTTTGCCCAACAATTGTAATGACTTTGCCAACCACTGATAATCACTAATCAGACCTCTAAAAATTATTTTTCCAACCACTGTTAATCACTTATCCGACCTCTAGAAATGATTTTGCGCAACAATTGTAATGACTGTGCCAACCACTGTTAATCACTCATCCGAACACTAAAAATCACTTTGCCCAACAATTGTAATGACTTTGCCAACCACTGTTAATCACTTATCCGACCTCCAAAAATTAATTTGCTAAACAATTGTAATGACTTTGCCAACCCATGTAAATCACTAATTCGACCTCTAAAAATGACTTTGCCCAACAATTGTAATGACTGTGCCAACCACTGTTAATCACTCATCCGGACACTAAAAATGACTTTGCCCAACAATTGAAATGACTTTGCCAACCACTGTTAATCACTTATCCGACCTCCAAAAATTACTTTGCTATACAAAAGTAATGACTTTGCCATCAACTGGGAATGACTTTGCCAGCCACTTTTAATTCCTAATCCGACCTCCAAAAATGAATTTGCGCAACAATTGTAATGACTTTGCCAACCCCTGTTAATCACTTATCAGACCTCTAGAAATGATTTTGCCAACAATTGTAATGGCTCTGCTATCCACTTTTAATTACTAATCCGACCTCTTTAAATAACTATGCCAAACAATTGTAATGACTTTGCCAACCCATGTAAATCACTAATTCGACCTCTAAAAATGACTTTGCCCAACAATTGTAATGACTTTGCCAACCACTGTTAATCACTAATCAGACCTCTAAAAATTATTTTTCCAACCACTGTTAATCACTTATCCGACCTCTAGAAATGATTTTGCGCAACAATTGTAATGACTGTGCCAACCACTGTTAATCACTCATCCGAACACTAAAAATCACTTTGCCCAACAATTGTAATGACTTTGCCAACCACTGTTAATCACTTATCCGACCTCCAAAAATTAATTTGCTAAACAATTGTAATGACTTTGCCAACCCATGTAAATCACTAATTCGACCTCTAAAAATGACTTTGCCCAACAATTGTAATGACTGTGCCAACCACTGTTAATCACTCATCCGGACACTAAAAATGACTTTGCCCAACAATTGAAATGACTTTGCCAACCACTGTTAATCACTTATCCGACCTCCAAAAATTACTTTGCTATACAAAAGTAATGACTTTGCCATCAACTGGGAATGACTTTGCCAGCCACTTTTAATTCCTAATCCGACCTCCAAAAATGAATTGGCGCAACAATTGTAATGACTTTGCCAACCCCTGTTAATCACTTATCAGACCTCTAGAAATGATTTTGCCAACAATTGTAATGGCTCTGCTATCCACTTTTAATTACTAATCCGACCTCTTTAAATAACTATGCCAAACAATTGTAATGACTTTGCCAACCCATGTAAATCACTAATTCGACCTCTAAAAATGACTTTGCCCAACAATTGTAATGACTTTGCCAACCACTGTTAATCACTAATCAGACCTCAAAAAATTATTTTTCCAACCACTGTTAATCACTTATCCGACCTCTAGAAATGATTTTGCGCAACAATTGTAATGACTGTGCCAACCACTGTTAATCACTCATCCGAACACTAAAAATGACTTTGCCCAACAATTGTAATGACTTTGCCAACCACTGTTAATCACTTATCCGACCTCGAAAAATGATTTTGCCCAACAATTGAAATGGCTTTGCCAACCACTTGTAATGACTTTGCCAACCACTTTTAATTCCTAATCCGACCTCCAAAAATGAATTTGCGCAGCAATTGTAATGACTTTGCCAACCACTGGTAATGACTTTAGCCACCACTGATTATCACTTATCCGAATCTAAAAATGCCTTTGCCAAGCAATTGTAATGACTTTGCCAACCCATGTAAATCACTAATTCGACCTCTAAAAATGACTTTGCCCAACAATTGTAATGACTGTGCCAACCACTGTTAATCACTCATCCGGACACTAAAAATGACTTTGCCCAACAATTGAAATGACTTTGCCAACCACTGTTAATCACTTATCCGACCTCCAAAAATTACTTTGCTATACAAAAGTAATGACTTTGCCATCAACTGGGAATGACTTTGCCAGCCACTTTTAATTCCTAATCCGACCTCCAAAAATGAATTTGCGCAACAATTGTAATGACTTTGCCAACCCCTGTTAATCACTTATCAGACCTCTAGAAATGATTTTGCCAACAATTGTAATGGCTCTGCTATCCACTTTTAATTACTAATCCGACCTCTTTAAATAACTATGCCAAACAATTGTAATGACTTTGCCAACCCATGTAAATCACTAATTCGACCTCTAAAAATGACTTTGCCCAACAATTGTAATGACTTTGCCAACCACTGTTAATCACTAATCAGACCTCAAAAAATTATTTTTCCAACCACTGTTAATCACTTATCCGACCTCTAGAAATGATTTTGCGCAACAATTGTAATGACTGTGCCAACCACTGTTAATCACTCATCCGAACACTAAAAATGACTTTGCCCAACAATTGTAATGACTTTGCCAACCACTGTTAATCACTTATCCGACCTCCAAAAATTATTTTGCTAAACAAAAGTAATGACTTTGCCATCAACTGGGAATGACTTTGCCAGCCACTGTTAATCACTTATCCGACCTCGAAAAATGATTTTGCCCAACAATTGAAATGGCTTTGCCAACCACTTGTAATGACTTTGCCAACCACTTTTAATTCCTAATCCGACCTCCAAAAATGAATTTGCGCAGCAATTGTAATGACTTTGCCAACCACTGGTAATGACTTTAGCCACCACTGATTATCACTTATCCGAATCTAAAAATGCCTTTGCCAAGCAATTGTAATGACTTTGCCAAACAATTGTAATGACTTTGCCAACCACTGTTAATCACTAATCAGACCTCTAAAAATTATTTTTCCAACCACTGTTAATCACTTATCCGCTCTCTAAAAATGACTTTGCCAAACAATAGTAATGACTTGCCATCCACTGGTAATGACTTTGCCAACCACTGTTTATCAATTATCCGACCTCGAAAAATGATTTCGCCCAGCAATTGAAATGACCTAGCCGACAACTGTTAATCACTTATCCGACCTCTAAAAATGACTTTCCCCAACAATTTTAATGACTTTGCCGACAACTGTTAATCACTTATCCGACCTCTAAAAATGACTTTCCCCAACAATTTTAATGACTTTGCCACCCACTGTTAATCACTAATCAGACCTCTAAAAATTATTTTTCCAACCACTGTTAATCACTTACCCGACCTCTATAAATAACTATGCCAACCACTTTTAATCACTTATCCGACCTCTAAAAATGACTTTGCCATCCAATGGTAATGACTTAAGCCACCACTGATTATCACTTATCCGACATCTAGAAATGCCTTTGCCAAACAATTGTAATGACTTTGCCAAACAATTGTAATGACTTTAGCCACCACTGATTATCACTTATCCGACATCTAAAAATGCCTTTGCCAAACAATTGTAATGACTTTGCCAAACAATTGTAATGACTTTGCCAACCACTATTAATCACTAATCAAACCTCTAAAAATTATTTTTCCAACCACTGTTAATCACTAAGCCGCTCTCTAAAAATGACTTTGCCAAACAATAGTAATGACTATGCCATCCACCGGTAATGACTTTGCCAACCACTGTTAATCACTCATCCGGACACTAAAAATGACTTTGCCCAACAATTGAAATGACTTTGCCAACCACTGTTAATCACTTATCCGACCTCCAAAAATTACTTTGCTATACAAAAGTAATGACTTTGCCATCAACTGGGAATGACTTTGCCAGCCACTTTTAATTCCTAATCCGACCTCCAAAAATGAATTTGCGCAACAATTGTAATGACTTTGCCAACCCCTGTTAATCACTTATCCGACCTCCAAAAATGACTTTTCCAACAATTGTAATGGCTCTGCTATCCACTTTTAATTACTAATCCGACCTCTTTAAATAACTATGCCAAACAATTGTAATGACTTTGCCAACCCATGTAAATCACTAATTCGACCTCTAAAAATGACTTTGCCCAACAATTGAAATGACTTTGCCAACCACTGTTAATCACTAATCAGACCTCAAAAAATTATTTTTCCAACCACTGTTAATCACTTATCCGACCTCTAGAAATGATTTTGCGCAACAATTGTAATGACTGTGCCAACCACTGTTAATCACTCATCCGAACACTAAAAATGACTTTGCCCAACAATTGTAATGACTTTGCCAACCACTGTTAATCACTTATCCGACCTCCAAAAATTATTTTGCTAAACAAAAGTAATGACTTTGCCAACAACTGGGAATGACTTTGCCAGCCACTGTTAATCACTTATCCGACCTCGAAAAATGATTTTGCCCAACAATTGAAATGGCTTTGCCAACCACTGGTAATGACTTTGCCAACCACTTTTAATTCCTAATCCGACCTCCAAAAATGAATTTGCGCAGCAATTGTAATGACTTTGCCAACCACTGGTAATGACTTTAGCCACCACTGATTATCACTTATCCGAATCTAAAAATGCCTTTGCCAAGCAATTGTAATGACTTTGCCAAACAATTGTAATGACTTTGCCAACCACTGTTAATCACTAATCAGACCTCTAAAAATTATTTTTTCAACCACTGTTAATCACTTATCCGCTCTCTAAAAATGACTTTGCCAAACAATAGTAATGACTTGCCATCCACTGGTAATGACTTTGCCAGCCACTTTTAATTCCTAATCCGACCTCCAAAAATGAATTTGCGCAACAATTGTAATGACTTTGCCAACCCCTGTTAATCACTTATCCGACCTCCAAAAATGACTTTTCCAACAATTGTAATGGCTCTGCTATCCACTTTTAATTACTAATCCGACCTCTTTAAATAACTATGCCAAACAATTGTAATGACTTTGCCAACCCATGTAAATCACTAATTCGACCTCTAAAAATGACTTTGCCCAACAATTGAAATGACTTTGCCAACCACTGTTAATCACTAATCAGACCTCAAAAAATTATTTTTCCAACCACTGTTAATCACTTATCCGACCTCTAGAAATGATTTTGCGCAACAATTGTAATGACTGTGCCAACCACTGTTAATCACTCATCCGAACACTAAAAATGACTTTGCCCAACAATTGTAATGACTTTGCCAACCACTGTTAATCACTTATCCGACCTCCAAAAATTATTTTGCTAAACAAAAGTAATGACTTTGCCAACAACTGGGAATGACTTTGCCAGCCACTGTTAATCACTTATCCGACCTCGAAAAATGATTTTGCCCAACAATTGAAATGGCTTTGCCAACCACTGGTAATGACTTTGCCAACCACTTTTAATTCCTAATCCGACCTCCAAAAATGAATTTGCGCAGCAATTGTAATGACTTTGCCAACCACTGGTAATGACTTTAGCCACCACTGATTATCACTTATCCGAATCTAAAAATGCCTTTGCCAAGCAATTGTAATGACTTTGCCAAACAATTGTAATGACTTTGCCAACCACTGTTAATCACTAATCAGACCTCTAAAAATTATTTTTTCAACCACTGTTAATCACTTATCCGCTCTCTAAAAATGACTTTGCCAAACAATAGTAATGACTTGCCATCCACTGGTAATGACTTTGCCAACCACTGTTTATCAATTATCCGACCTCGAAAAATGATTTCGCCCAGCAATTGAAATGACCTAGCCGACAACTGTTAATCACTTATCCGACCTCTAAAAATGACTTTCCCCAACAATTTTAATGACTTTGCCGACAACTGTTAATCACTTATCCGACCTCTAAAAATGACTTTCCCCAACAATTTTAATGACTTTGCCACCCACTGTTAATCACTAATCAGACCTCTAAAAACTATTTTTCCAACCACTGTTAATCACTTACCCGACCTCTATAAATAACTATGCCAACCACTTTTAATCACTTATCCGACCTCTAAAAATGACTTTGCCATCCAATGGTAATGACTTTAGCCACCACTGATTATCACTTATCCGACATCTAAAAATGCCTTTGCCAAACAATTGTAATGACTTTGCCAAACAATTGTAATGATTTTAGCCACCACTGATTATCACTTATCCGACATCTAAAAATGCCTTTGCCAAACAATTGTAATGACTTTGCCAAACAATTTTAATGACTTTGCCAACCACTGTTAATCAATTATCCGCCCTCCAAAAATGACTTTGCCAACAATTGTAATGGCTCTTCTATCCACTTTTAATTACTAATCCGACCTCTTTAAATGACTTTGCCAAACAATTGTAATGACTTTGCCAACCCATGTAAATCACTAATTCGACCTCTAAAAATGACTTTGCCCAACAATTGTAATGACTTTGCCAACCACTGTTAATCACTTATCAGACCTCTAGAAAAGTTTTTGCGCAACAATTGTAATGACTGTGCCAACCACTGTTAATCACTTATCCGACCTCTAAAAATGACTTTGCCCAACAATTGTAATGACTTTGCCCACCACTGGTAATCCCTTATCTGACCTCTAAAAATGACTTTGCCCAACAATTGTAATGGCTTTACCAACCACTTATAATTACTTATCCGACCTCTTAAAATGACTTTGCCCAACAATTGTAATGACTTTTCCTACCACTGTTAATCACTCATCCGACCGCTAAAATTGACTTTTCCAACCACTGGTAATGACGGTGCCAACCACTGTAAATCACTTCTCCGACCTCTAAAAATGACTTTGCCCAACAATTATAATGACTTTGACAACCACTGCTAATCACTTCTCCGACCTCTAAAAATGACTTTGTACAACAATTGAAATGACTTTTTCCACCACTGGTTATCACTTATCCGACTTCTTAATATGACTCTTCCAAACAATTGTAATGACTAAGCCATCCACTGGTAATGACTTTGCCGACCACTGTTAATCACTTATCCGACCTCGAAAAATGAATTTGCCCAACAATTAAAATGACTTTGCCAAACACCGGTAATCCCTTTCCGATTTCTAAAAATGACTTTGCCAACCACTGTTAATCACTTATCAGACCTCTAGAAATGATTTTGCGCAACAATTGTAATGACTGTGCCAACCACTGTTAATCACTTATCCGACCTCTAAAAATGACTTTGCCCAACAATTGTAATGATTTTGCCCACCACTGGTAATCCCTTATCCGACCTCTAAAAATGACTTTGCCCAACAATTGTAATGGCTTTGCCAACCACTTATAATTACTTATCCGACCTCTTAAAATGACTTTGCCCAACAATTGTAATGACTTTTCCTACCACTGTTAATCACTTATCCGACCTCTAAAATTGACTTTGCCAACCACTGGTAATGACGGTGCCAACCACTGTAAATCACTTATCCGACCTCTAAAAATGACTTTGCCCAACAATTATAATGACTTTGCCAACCACTGCTAATCACTTCTCCGACCTCTAAAAATGACTTTGCCCAACAATTATAATGACTTTGCCAACCACTGCTAATCACTTCTCCGACCTCTAAAAATGACTTTGCCCAACAATTGAAATGACTTTTCCCACCACTGGTTATCACTTATCCGACCTCTTAAAATGACTCTCCCAAACAATTGTAATGACTTTGCCATCCACTGGTAATGACTTTGCCGACCACTGTTAATCACTTATCCGACCTCGAAAAATGATTTTGCCCAACAATTGAAATGCCTTTGCCAACCACCGGTAATCCCTTTCCGATTTCTAAAAATGACTTTGCCAAACAATTGTAATGACTTTACCATCCACTGGTAATGACTTTCCCAACCACTGTTAATCAATTATCCGACCTCGAAAAATGATTATGCCAAGCAATAGAAATGACTTTGCCAACCACTGAAAATCACTTATCCGACCTCTAAAAATGACTCTGCCCAACAATTATAATGACTTTGCCAACCACTGCTAATCACTTCTCCGACCTCTAAAAATGACTTTGCCCAACAATTATAACGACTTTGCCAACCACTGCTAATCACTTCTCCGACCTCTTAAAATGACTTTGCCCAACAATTGAAATGACTTTTCCCACCACTGGTTATGACTTATCCGACCTCTTAAAATGACTCTCCCAAACAATTGTAATGACTTTGCCATCCACTGGTAATGACTTTGCCGACCACTGTTAATCACTTATCCGACCTCGAAAAATGATTTTGCCCAACAATTGAAATGACTTTGCCAACCACCGGTAATCCCTTTCCGATTTCTAAAAATGACTTTGCCAACTATTGTAATGAATTTGCCATCCACTGGTAATGACTTTCCCAACCACTGTTAATCAATTATCCGACCTCGAAAAATGATTATGCCAAGCAATAGAAATGACTTTGCCAACAACTGTTTAATCACTTATCCGACCTCTAAAAAATGACTTTTCCCAACAATTTTAATGACTTTGCCAACCACTGCTAATCACTTCTCCGACCTCTAAAAATGACTTTGTACAACAATTGAAATGACTTTTTCCACCACTGGTTATCACTTATCCGACTTCTTAAAATGACTCTTCCAAACAATTGTAATGACTAAGCCATCCACTGGTAATGACTTTGCCGACCACTGTTAATCACTTATCCAACCTCGAAAAATGATTTTGCCCAACAATTGAAATGACTTTGCCAAACACCGGTAATCCCTTTCCGATTTCTAAAAATGACTTTGCCAACCACTGTTAATCACTTATCAGACCTCTAGAAATGATTTTGCGCAACAATTGTAATGACTGTGCCAACCACTGTTAATCACTTATCCGACCTCTAAAAATGACTTTGCCCAACAATTGTAATGATTTTGCCCACCACTGGTAATCCCTTATCCGACCTCTAAAAATGACTTTGCCCAACAATTGAAATGACTTTTCCCACCACTGGTTATCACTTATCCGACCTCTTAAAATGACTCTCCCAAACAATTGTAATGACTTTGCCATCCACTGGTAATGACTTTGCCGACCACTGTTAATCACTTATCCGACCTCGAAAAATGATTTTGCCCAACAATTGACATGCCTTTGCCAACCACCGGTAATCCCTTTCCGATTTCTAAAAATGACTTTGCCAAACAATTGTAATGACTTTGCCATCCACTGGTAATGACTTTCCCAACCACTGTTAATCATTTATCCGACCTCGATAAATGATTATGCCAAGCAATAGAAATGACTTTGCCAACCACTGAAAATCACTTATCCGACCTCTAAAAATGACTCTGCCCAACAATTTTAATGACTTTGCCAACCACTGCTAATCACTTCTCCGACCTCTAAAAATGACTTTGCCCAACAATTATAACGACTTTGCCAACCACTGCTAATCACTTCTCCGACCTCTAAAAATGACTTTGCCCAACAATTGAAATGACTTTTCCCACCACTGGTTATCACTTATCCGACCTCTTAAAATGACTCTCCCAAACAATTGTAATGACTTTGCCATCCACTGGTAATGTCTTTGCCGACCACTGTTAATCACTTATCCGACCTCGAAAAATGATTTTGCCCAACAATTGAAATGACTTTGCCAACCACCGGTAATCCCTTTCCGATATCTAAAAATGACTTTGCCAAACAATTGTAATGACTTTGCCATCCACTGGTAATGACTTTCCCAACCACTGTTAATCAATTATCCGACCTCGAAAAATGATTATGCCAAGCAATAGAAATGACTTTGCCAACAACTGTTAATCACTTATCCGACCTCTAAAAAATGACTTTTCCCAACAATTTTAATGACTTTGCCAACCACTGTTAATCACTTATCCGACCTCCAAAAATGACTTTGCCAACAATTGAAATGGTTCTGCTATCCACTTTCAATTACTAATCCAACCTCTCTAAATGACTTTGCCAAACAATTGTAATGACTTTGCCAACCCATGTAAATCGACCTCTAAAAATGACAAAGCCCAACAATTGTAATGACTTTTCCAACCACTGTTAATCACTTATCAGACCTCTTAAAATTATTTTTCCAACCACTGTTAATCACTTATCAGACCTCTTGAAATGATTTTGCGCAACAATTGTAATGACTGTGCCAACCACTGTTAATCACTCATCCGAACACTAAAAATGACTTTGCCCAACAATTGAAATGACTTTGCCAACCACTGTTTATCACTTATCCGACCTCCAAAAATTACTTTGCTATACAAAAGTAATGACTTTGCCATCAACTGGGAATGACTTTGCCAGCCACTTTTAATTCCTAATCCGACCTCCAAAAATTAATTTGCGCAACAATTGTAATGACTTTGCCAAATCCTGTTAATCACTTATCCGACCTCCAAAAATGACTTTGCCAACAATTGTAATGGCTCTGCTTTCCACTTTTAATTACTTATCCGACCTCTTTAAATAACTTTGCCAAACAATTGTAATGACTTTGCCAACCCATGTTAATCAATTATCCGACCTCGAAAAATGATTATGCCAAGCAATAGAAATGACTTTGCCAACAACTGTTAATCACTTATCCGACCTCTAAAAAATGACTTTTCCCAACAATTTTAATGACTTTGCCAACCACTGTTAATCACTTATCCGACCTCCAAAAATGACTTTGCCAACAATTGAAATGGTTCTGCTATCCACTTTTAATTACTAATCCGACCTCTCTAAATGACTTTGCCAAACAATTGTAATGACTTTGCCAACCCATGTAAATCACTAATTCGACCTCTAAAAATGACTTTGCCCAACAATTGTAATGACTTTGCCAACCACTGTTAATCACTTATCAGACCTCTAAAAATTATTTTTCCAACCACTGTTAATCACTTATCAGACCTCTAGAAATGATTTTGCGCAACAATTGTAATGACTGTGCCAACCACTGTTAATCACTCATCCGAACACTAAAAATGACTTTCCCCAACAATTGAAATGACTTTGCCAACCACTGTTAATCACTTATCCGACCTCCAAAAATTACTTTGCTATACAAAAGTAATGACTTTGACATCAACTGGGAATGACTTTGCCAGCCACTTTTAATTCCTAATCCGACCTATAAAAATGAATTTGCGCAACAATTGTAATGACTTTGCTAACACCTGTTAATCACTAATCCGACCTCCAAAAATGACTGAGCCAACAATTGTAATGGCTCTGCTATCCACTTTTAATTACTAATCCGACCTCTTTAAATAACTTTGCCAAACAATTGTAATGACTTTGCCAACCACTGGTAATGACTTTAGCAACCACTGATTATCACTTATCCGAAATCTAAAAATGCCTTTGCCAAACAATTGTAATGACTTTGCCAACCACTGTTAATCACTAATCAGACCTCTAAAAATTATTTTTCCAACCACTGTTAATCACTTATCCGCTCTCTTAAAATGACTTTGCCAAACAATAGTAATGACTTTGCCATCCACTGGTAATGACTTTGCCAACCACTGTTTATCAATTATCAGACCTCGTAAAATGATTTTGCCCAGCAATTGAAATGACCTAGCCGACAACTGTTAATCACTTATCCGACCTCTAAAAATGACTTTCCCCAACAATTTTAATGACTTTGCCAACCACTGTTAATCACTTATCCGACCTCCAAAAATGAATTTGCGCAACAATTGTAATAACTTTGCCAAACAATTGTAATGACTTTGCCACCCACTGTTATTCACTAATCAGACCTCTAAAAATTATTTTTCCAACCAGTGTTAATCACTTACCCGACCTCTATAAATAACTATGCCAACCACTTTTAATCACTTATCCGACCTCTAAAAATGACTTTGCCATCCAATGGTAATGACTTTAGCCACCACTGATTATCACTTATCCGACATCTTAAAATTCCTTTGCCAAACAATTGTAATGACTTTGCCAAACAATTGAAATGACTTTGGCCACCACTGATTATCACTTATCCGACATCTAAAAATGTCTTTGCCAAACAATTGTAATGACTTTGCCAAACAATTGTAATGACTTTGCCAAACAATTGTAATGACTTTGCCAACCACTATTAATCACTAATCAAACCTCTAAAAATTATTTTTCCAACCACTGTTAATCACTAATCCGCTCTCTAAAAATGACTTTGCCAACCACTGTTAATCACTTATCCGACCTCGAAAAATGATTTTGCCCAACAATTGAAATGGCTTTTTCAACCACTGGTAATGACTTTGCCAACCACTTTTAATTCCTAATCCGACCTCCAAAAATCAATTTGCGCAACAATTGTAATGACTTTGCCAACCACTGTTAATCACTTATCCTAACTCTAAAAATGACTTTGCCAAACAATTGTAATGACTTTGCCAACCCATGTAAATCACTAATTCGACCTCTAAAAATGACTGAGCCAACAATTGTAATGGCTCTGCTATCCACTTTTAATTACTAATCCGACCTCTTTAAATAACTTTGCCAAACAATTGTAATGACTTTGCCAACCACTGGTAATGACTTTAGCAACCACTGATTATCACTTATCCGAAATCTAAAAATGCCTTTGCCAAACAATTGTAATGACTTTGCCAACCACTGTTAATCACTAATCAGACCTCTAAAAATTATTTTTCCAACCACTGTTAATCACTTATCCGCTCTCTTAAAATGACTTTGCCAAACAATAGTAATGACTTTGCCATCCACTGGTAATGACTTTGCCAACCACTGTTAATCACTAATCAGACCTCTAAAAATTATTTTTCCAACCACTGTTAATCACTTATCCGCTCTCTTAAAATGACTTTGCCAAACAATAGTAATGACTTTGCCATCCACTGGTAATGACTTTGCCAACCACTGTTAATCACTTATCCGACCTCTAAAAATGACTTTCCCCAACAATTTTAATGACTTTGCCAACCACTGTTAATCACTTATCCGACCTCCAAAAATGAATTTGCGCAACAATTGTAATAACTTTGCCAAACAATTGTAATGACTTTGCCACCCACTGTTATTCACTAATCAGACCTCTAAAAATTATTTTTCCAACCAGTGTTAATCAGTTACCCGACCTCTATAAATAACTATGCCAACCACTTTTAATCACTTATCCGACCTCTAAAAATGACTTTGCCATCCAATGGTAATGACTTTAGCCACCACTGATTATCACTTATCCGACATCTTAAAATTCCTTTGCCAAACAATTGTAATGACTTTGCCAAACAATTGAAATGACTTTGGCCACCACTGATTATCACTTATCCGACATCTAAAAATGTCTTTGCCAAACAATTGTAATGACTTTGCCAAACAATTGTAATGACTTTGCCAAACAATTGTAATGACTTTGCCAACCACTATTAATCACTAATCAAACCTCTAAAAATTATTTTTCCAACCACTGTTAATCACTAATCCGCTCTCTAAAAATGACTTTGCCAACCACTGTTAATCACTTATCCGACCTCGAAAAATGATTTTGCCCAACAATTGAAATGGCTTTTTCAACCACTGGTAATGACTTTGCCAACCACTTTTAATTCCTAATCCGACCTCCAAAAATCAATTTGCGCAACAATTGTAATGACTTTGCCAACCACTGTTAATCACTTATCCTAACTCTAAAAATGACTTTGCCAAACAATTGTAATGACTTTGCCAACCCATGTAAATCACTAATTCGACCTCTAAAAATGACTGAGCCAACAATTGTAATGGCTCTGCTATCCACTTTTAATTACTAATCCGACCTCTTTAAATAACTTTGCCAAACAATTGTAATGACTTTGCCAACCACTGGTAATGACTTTAGCAACCACTGATTATCACTTATCCGAAATCTAAAAATGCCTTTGCCAAACAATTGTAATGACTTTGCCAACCACTGTTAATCACTAATCAGACCTCTAAAAATTATTTTTCCAACCACTGTTAATCACTTATCCGCTCTCTTAAAATGACTTTGCCAAACAATAGTAATGACTTTGCCATCCACTGGTAATGACTTTGCCAACCACTGTTTATCAATTATCAGACCTCGTAAAATGATTTTGCCCAGCAATTGAAATGACCTAGCCGACAACTGTTAATCACTTATCCGACCTCTAAAAATGACTTTCCCCAACAATTTTAATGACTTTGCCAACCACTGTTAATCACTTATCCGACCTCCAAAAATGAATTTGCGCAACAATTGTAATAACTTTGCCAAACAATTGTAATGACTTTGCCACCCACTGTTATTCACTAATCAGACCTCTAAAAATTATTTTTCCAACCAGTGTTAATCACTTACCCGACCTCTATAAATAACTATGCCAACCACTTTTAATCACTTATCCGACCTCTAAAAATGACTTTGCCATCCAATGGTAATGACTTTAGCCACCACTGATTATCACTTATCCGACATCTTAAAATTCCTTTGCCAAACAATTGTAATGACTTTGCCAAACAATTGAAATGACTTTGGCCACCACTGATTATCACTTATCCGACATCTAAAAATGTCTTTGCCAAACAATTGTAATGACTTTGCCAAACAATTGTAATGACTTTGCCAAACAATTGTAATGACTTTGCCAACCACTATTAATCACTAATCAAACCTCTAAAAATTATTTTTCCAACCACTGTTAATCACTAATCCGCTCTCTAAAAATGACTTTGCCAACCACTGTTAATCACTTATCCGACCTCGAAAAATGATTTTGCCCAACAATTGAAATGGCTTTTTCAACCACTGGTAATGACTTTGCCAACCACTTTTAATTCCTAATCCGACCTCCAAAAATCAATTTGCGCAACAATTGTAATGACTTTGCCAACCACTGTTAATCACTTATCCTAACTCTAAAAATGACTTTGCCAAACAATTGTAATGACTTTGCCAACCCATGTAAATCACTAATTCGACCTCTAAAAATGACTTTGCCCAACAATTTAAATGACTTTGCCAACCATTGTTAATCACTAATCAGACCTCGAAAAATGATTTTGCCCAACAATTGAAATGACTTTGCCAACCACCGGTAATCCCTTTCCGATTTCTAAAAATGACTTTGCCAAACAATTGTAATGACTTTGCCATCCACTGGTAATGACTTTCCCAACCACTGTTAATCAATTATCCGACCTCGAAAAATGATTATGCCAAGCAATAGAAATGACTTTGCCAACAACTGTTAATCACTTATCCGACCTCTAAAAAATGACTTTTCCCAACAATTTTAATGACTTTGCCAACCACTGTTAATCACTTATCCGACCTCCAAAAATGACTTTGCCAACAATTGTAATGACTTTGCCAACCCATGTTAATCACTAATTCGACCTCTAAAAATGACTTTGCCCAACAATTGTAATGACTTTGTCAACCACTGTTAATCACTTATCAGACCTCTAAAAATTATTTTTCCAACCACTGTTAATCACTTATCAGACCTCTAGAAATGATTTTGCGCAACAATTGTAATGACTGTGCCAACCACTGTTAATCACTCATCCGACCTCCAAAAATGAATTTGCGCAACAATTGTAATGACTTTGCCAACCCCTGTTAATCACTTATCCGACCTCTAAAAATTACTTTGCTATACAAAAGTAATGACTTTGCCATCAACTGGGAATGACTTTGCCAGCCACTTTTAATTCCTAATCCGACCTCCAAAAATGAATTTGCGCAACAATTGTAATGACTTTGCCAACACCTGTTAATCACTTATCCGACCTCCAAAAATGACTTTGCCAACAATTGAAATGGTTCTGCTATCCACTTTTAATTACTAATCCGACCTCTCTAAATGACTTTGCCCAACAATTGTAATGACTTTTCCAACCACTGTTAATCACTTATCAGACCTCTTAAAATTATTTTTCCAACCACTGTTAATCACTTATCAGACCTCTTGAAATGATTTTGCGCAACAATTGTAATGACTGTGCCAACCACTGTTAATCACTCATCCGAACACTAAAAATGACTTTGCCCAACAATTGAAATGACTTTGCCAACCACTGTTTATCACTTATCCGACCTCCAAAAATTACTTTGCTATACAAAAGTAATGACTTTGCCATCAACTGGGAATGACTTTGCCAGCCACTTTTAATTCCTAATCCGACCTCCAAAAATGAATTTGCGCAACAATTGTAATGACTTTGCCAACCCCTGTTAATCACTTATCCGACCTCCAAAAATGACTTTTCCAACAATTGTAATGGCTCTGCTTTCCACTTTTAATTACTTATCCGACCTCTTTAAATAACTTTGCCAAAAAATTGTAATGACTTTGCCAACCCATGTAAATCAATTATCCGACCTCGAAAAATGATTATGCCAAGCAATAGAAATGACTTTGCCAACAACTGTTAATCACTTATCCGACCTCTAAAAAATGACTTTTCCCAACAATTTTAATGACTTTGCCAACCACTGTTAATCACTTATCCGACCTCCAAAAATGACTTTGCCAACAATTGAAATGGTTCTGCTATCCACTTTTAATTACTAATCCGACCTCTCTAAATGACTTTGCCAAACAATTGTAATGACTTTGCCAACCCATGTAAATCACTAATTCGACCTCTAAAAATGACTTTGCCCAACAATTGTAATGACTTTGCCAACCACTGTTAATCACTTATCAGACCTCTAAAAATTATTTTTCCAACCACTGTTAATCACTTATCCGACCTCGAAAAATGATTTTGCCCAACAATTGAAATGGCTTTTTCAACCACTGGTAATGACTTTGCCAACCACTTTTAATTCCTAATCCGACCTCCAAAAATCAATTTGCGCAACAATTGTAATGACTTTGCCAACCACTGTTAATCACTTATCCTAACTCTAAAAATGACTTTGCCAAACAATTGTAATGACTTTGCCAACCCATGTAAATCACTAATTCGACCTCTAAAAATGACTTTGCCCAACAATTTAAATGACTTTGCCAACCACTGTTAATCACTAATCAGACCTCGAAAAATGATTTTGCCCAACAATTGAAATGACTTTGCCAACCACCGGTAATCCCTTTCCGATTTCTAAAAATGACTTTGCCAAACAATTGTAATGACTGTGCCATCCACTGGTAATGACTTTCCCAACCACTGTTAATCAATTATCCGACCTCGAAAAATGATTATGCCAAGCAATAGAAATGACTTTGCCAACAACTGTTAATCACTTATCCGACCTCTAAAAAATGACTTTTCCCAACAATTTTAATGACTTTGCCAACCACTGTTAATCACTTATCCGACCTCCAAAAATGACTTTGCCAACAATTGTAATGACTTTGCCAACCCATGTTAATCACTAATTCGACCTCTAAAAATGACTTTGCCCAACAATTGTAATGACTTTGTCAACCACTGTTAATCACTTATCAGACCTCTAAAAATTATTTTTCCAACCACTGTTAATCACTTATCAGACCTCTAGAAATGATTTTGCGCAACAATTGTAATGACTGTGCCAACCACTGTTAATCACTCATCCGACCTCCAAAAATGAATTTGCGCAACAATTGTAATGACTTTGCCAACCCCTGTTAATCACTTATCCGACCTCCAAAAATGACTTTGCCAACAATTGTAATGGCTCTGCTATCCACTTTTAATTACTTATCCGACCTCTTTAAATAACTTTGCCAAACAATTGTAATGACTTTGCCAACCCATGTAAATCAATTATCCGACCTCGAAAAATGATTATGCCAAGCAATAGAAATGACTTTGCCAACAACTGTTAATCAATTATCCGACCTCTAAAAAATGACTTTTCCCAACAATTTTAATGACTTTGCCAACCACTGTTAATCACTTATCCGACCTCCAAAAATGACTTTGCCAACAATTGTAATAGCTCTGCTATCCACTTTTAATTACTAATCCGACCTCTTTAAATGACTTTGCCAAACAATTGTAATGACTTTGCCAACCCATGTAAATCACTAATTCGACCTCTAAAAATGACTTTGCCCAACAAATGTAATGACTTTGCCAACCACTGTTAATCACTTATCAGACCTCTAAAAATTATTTTTCCAACCACTGTTAATCACTTATCAGACCTCTAGAAATGATTTTGCGCAACAATTGTAATGACTGTGCCAACCACTGTTAATCACTCATCCGAACACTAAAAATGACTTTGCCCAACAATTGAAATGACTTTGCCAACCACTGTTTATCACTTATCCGACCTCCAAAAATTACTTTGCTATACAAAAGTAATGACTTTGCCATCAACTGGGAATGACTTTGCCAGCCACTTTTAATTCCTAATCCGACCTCCAAAAATGAATTTGCGCAACAATTGTAATGACTTTGCCAACCCCTGTTAATCACTTATCCGACCTCCAAAAATGACTTTGCCAACAATTGTAATGGCTCTGCTATCCACTTTTAATTACTTATCCGACCTCTTTAAATAACTTTGCCAAACAATTGTAATGACTTTGCCAACCCATGTAAATCAATTATCCGACCTCGAAAAATGATTATGCCAAGCAATAGAAATGACTTTGCCAACAACTGTTAATCAATTATCCGACCTCTAAAAAATGACTTTTCCCAACAATTTTAATGACTTTGCCAACCACTGTTAATCACTTATCCGACCTCCAAAAATGACTTTGCCAACAATTGTAATAGCTCTGCTATCCACTTTTAATTACTAATCCGACCTCTTTAAATGACTTTGCCAAACAATTGTAATGACTTTGCCAACCCATGTAAATCACTAATTCGACCTCTAAAAATGACTTTGCCCAACAATTGTAATGACTTTGCCAACCACTGTTAATCACTTATCAGACCTCTAAAAATTATTTTTCCAACCACTGTTAATCACTTATCAGACCTCTAGAAATGATTTTGCGCAACAATTGTAATGACTGTGCCAACCACTGTTAATCACTCATCCGAACACTAAAAATGACTTTGCCCAACAATTGAAATGACTTTGCCAACCACTGTTTATCACTTATCCGACCTCCAAAAATTACTTTGCTATACAAAAGTAATGACTTTGCCATCAACTGGGAATGACTTTGCCAGCCACTTTTAATTCCTAATCCGACCTCCAAAAATGAATTTGCGCAACAATTGTAATGACTTTGCCAACCCCTGTTAATCACTTATCCGACCTCCAAAAATGACTTTGCCAACAATTGAAATGGTTCTGCTATCCACTTTTAATTACTAATCCGACCTCTCTAAATGACTTTGCCAAACAATTGTAATGACTTTGCCAACCCATGTAAATCACTAATTCGACCTCTAAAAATGACTTTGCCCAACAATTGTAATGACTTTTCCAACCACTGTTAATCACTTATCAGACCTCTTAAAATTATTTTTCCAACCACTGTTAATCACTTATCAGACCTCTTGAAATGATTTTGCGCAACAATTGTAATGACTGTGCCAACCACTGTTAATCACTCATCCGAACACTAAAAATGACTTTGCCCAACAATTGAAATGACTTTGCCAACCACTGTTTATCACTTATCCGACCTCCAAAAATTACTTTGCTATACAAAAGTAATGACTTTGCCATCAACTGGGAATGACTTTGCCAGCCACTTTTAATTCCTAATCCGACCTCCAAAAATGAATTTGCGCAACAATTGTAATGACTTTGCCAACCCCTGTTAATCACTTATCCGACCTCCAAAAATGACTTTTCCAACAATTGTAATGGCTCTGCTTTCCACTTTTAATTACTTATCCGACCTCTTTAAATAACTTTGCCAAACAATTGTAATGACTTTGCCAACCCATGTAAATCAATTATCCGACCTCGAAAAATGATTATGCCAAGCAATAGAAATGACTTTGCCAACAACTGTTAATCACTTATCCGACCTCTAAAAAATGACTTTTCCCAACAATTTTAATGACTTTGCCAACCACTGTTAATCACTTATCCGACCTCCAAAAATGACTTTGCCAACAATTGAAATGGTTCTGCTATCCACTTTTAATTACTAATCCGACCTCTCTAAATGACTTTGCCAAACAATTGTAATGACTTTGCCAACCCATGTAAATCACTAATTCGACCTCTAAAAATGACTTTGCCCAACAATTGTAATGACTTTGCCAACCACTGTTAATCACTTATCAGACCTCTAAAAATTATTTTTCCAACCACTGTTAATCACTTATCAGACCTCTAGAAATGATTTTGCGCAACAATTGTAATGACTGTGCCAACCACTGTTAATCACTCATCCGAACACTAAAAATGACTTTCCCCAACAATTGAAATGACTTTGCCAACCACTGTTAATCACTTATCCGACCTCCAAAAATTACTTTGCTATACAAAAGTAATGACTTTGCCATCAACTGGGAATGACTTTGCCAGCCACTTTTAATTCCTAATCCGACCTATAAAAATGAATTTGCGCAACAATTGTAATGACTTTGCTAACACCTGTTAATCACTTATCCGACCTCCAAAAATGACTTTGCCAACAATTGTAATGGCTCTGCTATCCACTTTTAATTACTAATCCGACCTCTTTAAATAACTTTGCCAAACAATTGTAATGACTTTGCCAACCACTGGTAATGACTTTAGCAACCACTGATTATCACTTATCCGAAATCTAAAAATGCCTTTGCCAAACAATTGTAATGACTTTGCCAACCACTGTTAATCACTAATCAGACCTCTAAAAATTATTTTTCCAACCACTGTTAATCACTTATCCGCTCTCTTAAAATGACTTTGCCAAAAAATAGTAATGACTTTGCCAACCACTGTTTATCAATTATCCGACCTCGAAAAATGATTTTGCCCAGCAATTGAAATGACCTAGCCGACAACTGTTAATCACTTATCCGACCTCTAAAAATGACTTTCCCCAACAATTTTAATGACTTTGCCAACCACTGTTAATCACTTATCCGACCTCCAAAAATGAATTTGCGCAACAATTGTAATAACTTTGCCAAACAATTGTAATGACTTTGCCACCCACTGTTATTCACTAATCAGACCTCTAAAAATTATTTTTCCAACCAGTGTTAATCACTTACCCGACCTCTATAAATAACTATGCCAACCACTTTTAATCACTTATCCGACCTCTAAAAATGACTTTGCCATCCAATGGTAATGACTTTAGCCACCACTGATTATCACTTATCCGACATCTTAAAATTCCTTTGCCAAACAATTGTAATGACTTTGCCAAATAATTGAAATGACTTTGGCCACCACTGATTATCACTTATCCGACATCTAAAAATGCCTTTGCCAAACAATTGTAATGACTTTGCCAAACAATTGTAATGACTTTGCCAAACAATTGTAATGACTTTGCCAACCACTATTAATCACTAATCAAACCTCTAAAAATTATTTTTCCAACCACTGTTAATCACTAATCCGCTCTCTAAAAATGACTTTGCCAACCACTGTTAATCACTTATCCGACCTCGAAAAATGATTTTGCCCAACAATTGAAATGGCTTTTTCAACCACTGGTAATGACTTTGCCAACCACTTTTAATTCCTAATCCGACCTCCAAAAATCAATTTGCGCAACAATTGTAATGACTTTGCCAACCACTGGTAATGACTTTGCCAACCACTGTTAATCACTTATCCTAACTCTAAAAATGACTTTGCCAAACAATTGTAATGACTTTGCCAACCCATGTAAATCACTAATTCGACCTCTAAAAATGACTTTGCCCAACAATTTAAATGACTTTGCCAACCACTGTTAATCACTAATCAGACCTCGAAAAATGATTTTGCCCAACAATTGAAATGACTTTGCCAACCACCGGTAATCCATTTCCGATTTCTAAAAAAGACTTTGCCAAACAATTGTAATGACTTTGCCATCCACTGGTAATGACTTTCCCAACCACTGTTAATCAATTATCCGACCTCGAAAAATGATTATGCTAAGCAATAGAAATGACTTTGCCAACAACTGTTAATCAATTATCCGACCTCTAAAAAATGACTTTTCCCAACAATTTTAATGACTTTGCCAACCACTGTTAATCACTTATCCGACCTCCAAAAATGACTTTGCCAACAATTGTAATAGCTCTGCTATCCACTTTTAATTACTAATCCGACCTCTTTAAATGACTTTGCCAAACAATTGTAATGACTTTGCCAACCCATGTAAATCACTAATTCGACCTCTAAAAATGACTTTGCCCAACAATTGTAATGACTTTGCCAACCACTGTTAATCACTTATCAGACCTCTAAAAATTATTTTTCCTACCACTGTTAATCACTTATCAGACCTCTAGAAATGATTTTGCGCAACAATTGTAATGACTGTGCCAACCACTGTTAATCACTCATCCGAACACTAAAAATGACTTTGCCCAACAATTGAAATGACTTTGCCAACCACTGTTAATCACTTATCCGACCTCTAAAAATTACTTTGCTATACAAAAGTAATGACTTTGCCATCAACTGGGAATGACTTTGCCAGCCACTTTTAATTCCTAATCCGACCTCCAAAAATGAATTTGCGCAACAATTGTAATGACTTTGCCAACCCCTGTTAATCACTTATCAGACCTCTAAAAATTATTTTTCCAACCACTGTTAATCACTTATCAGACCTCTAGAAATGATTTTGCGCAACAATTGTAATGACTGTGCCAACCACTGTTAATCACTCATCCGGACACTAAAAATGACTTTGCCCAACAATTGAAATGACTTTGCCAACCACTGTTAATCACTTATCCGACCTCCAAAAATTACTTTGCTATACAAAAGTAATGACTTTGCCATCAACTGGGAATGACTTTGCCAGCCACTTTTAATTCCTAATCCGACCTCCAAAAATGAATTTGCGCAACAATTGTAATGACTTTGCCAACCCCTGTTAATCACTTATCCGACCTCCAAAAATGACTTTGCCAACAATTGTAATGGCTCTGCTATCCACTTTTAATTACTAATCCGACCTCTTTAAATAACTATGCCAAACAATTGTAATGACTTTGCCAACCCATGTAAATCACTAATTCGACCTCTAAAAATGACTTTGCCCAACAATTGTAATGACTTTGCCGACCACTGTTAATCACTAATCTGACCTCAAAAAATTATTTTTCCAACCACTGTTAATCACTTATCCGACCTATAGAAATGATTTTGCGCAACAATTGTAATGACTGTGCCAACCACTGTTAATCACTCATCCGAACACTAAAAATGACTTTGCCCAACAATTGTAATGACTTTGCCAACCACTGTTAATCACTTATCCGACCTCCAAAAATTATTTTGCTAAACAAAAGTAATGACTTTGCCAACCCATGTAAATCACTAATTCGACCTCTAAAAATGACTTTGCCCAACAATTGTAATGACTTTGCCAACCACTGTTAATCACTTATCAGACCTCTAAAAATTATTTTTCCAACCACTGTTAATCACTTATCAGACCTCTAGAAATGATTTTGCGCAACAATTGTAATGACTGTGCCAACCACTGTTAATCACTCATCCGAACACTAAAAATGACTTTCCCCAACAATTGAAATGACTTTGCCAACCACTGTTAATCACTTATCCGACCTCCAAAAATTACTTTGCTATACAAAAGTAATGACTTTGCCATCAACTGGGAATGACTTTGCCAGCCACTTTTAATTCCTAATCCGACCTATAAAAATGAATTTGCGCAACAATTGTAATGACTTTGCTAACACCTGTTAATCACTTATCCGACCTCCAAAAATGACTTTGCCAACAATTGTAATGGCTCTGCTATCCACTTTTAATTACTAATCCGACCTCTTTAAATAACTTTGCCAAACAATTGTAATGACTTTGCCAACCACTGGTAATGACTTTAGCAACCACTGATTATCACTTATCCGAAATCTAAAAATGCCTTTGCCAAACAATTGTAATGACTTTGCCAACCACTGTTAATCACTAATCAGACCTCTAAAAATTATTTTTCCAACCACTGTTAATCACTTATCCGCTCTCTTAAAATGACTTTGCCAAAAAATAGTAATGACTTTGCCAACCACTGTTTATCAATTATCCGACCTCGAAAAATGATTTTGCCCAGCAATTGAAATGACCTAGCCGACAACTGTTAATCACTTATCCGACCTCTAAAAATGACTTTCCCCAACAATTTTAATGACTTTGCCAACCACTGTTAATCACTTATCCGACCTCCAAAAATGAATTTGCGCAACAATTGTAATAACTTTGCCAAACAATTGTAATGACTTTGCCACCCACTGTTATTCACTAATCAGACCTCTAAAAATTATTTTTCCAACCAGTGTTAATCACTTACCCGACCTCTATAAATAACTATGCCAACCACTTTTAATCACTTATCCGACCTCTAAAAATGACTTTGCCATCCAATGGTAATGACTTTAGCCACCACTGATTATCACTTATCCGACATCTTAAAATTCCTTTGCCAAACAATTGTAATGACTTTGCCAAATAATTGAAATGACTTTGGCCACCACTGATTATCACTTATCCGACATCTAAAAATGCCTTTGCCAAACAATTGTAATGACTTTGCCAAACAATTGTAATGACTTTGCCAAACAATTGTAATGACTTTGCCAACCACTATTAATCACTAATCAAACCTCTAAAAATTATTTTTCCAACCACTGTTAATCACTAATCCGCTCTCTAAAAATGACTTTGCCAACCACTGTTAATCACTTATCCGACCTCGAAAAATGATTTTGCCCAACAATTGAAATGGCTTTTTCAACCACTGGTAATGACTTTGCCAACCACTTTTAATTCCTAATCCGACCTCCAAAAATCAATTTGCGCAACAATTGTAATGACTTTGCCAACCACTGGTAATGACTTTGCCAACCACTGTTAATCACTTATCCTAACTCTAAAAATGACTTTGCCAAACAATTGTAATGACTTTGCCAACCCATGTAAATCACTAATTCGACCTCTAAAAATGACTTTGCCCAACAATTTAAATGACTTTGCCAACCACTGTTAATCACTAATCAGACCTCGAAAAATGATTTTGCCCAACAATTGAAATGACTTTGCCAACCACCGGTAATCCATTTCCGATTTCTAAAAAAGACTTTGCCAAACAATTGTAATGACTTTGCCATCCACTGGTAATGACTTTCCCAACCACTGTTAATCAATTATCCGACCTCGAAAAATGATTATGCTAAGCAATAGAAATGACTTTGCCAACAACTGTTAATCACTTATCCGACCTCTAAAAAATGACTTTTCCCAACAATTTTAAAGACTTTGCCAACCACTGTTAATCACTTATCCGACCTCCAAAAATGACTTTGCCAACAATTGTAATGGCTCTGCTATCCACTTTTAATTACTAATCCGACCTCTTTAAATGACTTTGCCAAACAATTGTAATGACTTTGCCAACCCATGTTAATCACTAATTCGACCTCTAAAAATGACTTTGCCCAACAATTGTAATGACTTTGTCAACCACTGTTAATCACTTATCAGACCTCTAAAAATTATTTTTCCAACCACTGTTAATCACTTATCAGACCTCTAGAAATGATTTTGCGCAACAATTGTAATGACTGTGCCAACCACTGTTAATCACTCATCCGACCTCCAAAAATGAATTTGCGCAACAATTGTAATGACTTTGCCAACCCCTGTTAATCACTTATCCGACCTCCAAAAATGACTTTGCCAACAATTGTAATGGCTCTGCTATCCACTTTAAATTACTTATCTGACCTCTTTAAATAACTTTGCCAAACAATTGTAATGACTTTGCCAACCCATGTAAATCAATTATCCGACCTCGAAAAATGATTATGCCAAGCAATAGAAATGACTTTGCCAACAACTGTTAATCAATTATCCGACCTCTAAAAAATGACTTTTCCCAACAATTTTAATGACTTTGCCAACCACTGTTAATCACTTATCCGACCTCCAAAAATGACTTTGCCAACAATTGTAATAGCTCTGCTATCCACTTTTAATTACTAATCCGACCTCTTTAAATGACTTTGCCAAACAATTGTAATGACTTTGCCAACCCATGTAAATCACTAATTCGACCTCTAAAAATGACTTTGCCCAACAATTGTAATGACTTTGCCAACCACTGTTAATCACTTATCAGACCTCTAAAAATTATTTTTCCTACCACTGTTAATCACTTATCAGACCTCTAGAAATGATTTTGCGCAACAATTGTAATGACTGTGCCAACCACTGTTAATCACTCATCCGAACACTAAAAATGACTTTGCCCAACAATTGAAATGACTTTGCCAACCACTGTTAATCACTTATCCGACCTCTAAAAATTACTTTGCTATACAAAAGTAATGACTTTGCCATCAACTGGGAATGACTTTGCCAGCCACTTTTAATTCCTAATCCGACCTCCAAAAATGAATTTGCGCAACAATTGTAATGACTTTGCCAACCCCTGTTAATCACTTATCAGACCTCTAAAAATTATTTTTCCAACCACTGTTAATCACTTATCAGACCTCTAGAAATGATTTTGCGCAACAATTGTAATGACTGTGCCAACCACTGTTAATCACTCATCCGGACACTAAAAATGACTTTGCCCAACAATTGAAATGACTTTGCCAACCACTGTTAATCACTTATCCGACCTCCAAAAATTACTTTGCTATACAAAAGTAATGACTTTGCCATCAACTGGGAATGACTTTGCCAGCCACTTTTAATTCCTAATCCGACCTCCAAAAATGAATTTGCGCAACAATTGTAATGACTTTGCCAACCCCTGTTAATCACTTATCCGACCTCCAAAAATGACTTTGCCAACAATTGTAATGGCTCTGCTATCCACTTTTAATTACTAATCCGACCTCTTTAAATAACTATGCCAAACAATTGTAATGACTTTGCCAACCCATGTAAATCACTAATTCGACCTCTAAAAATGACTTTGCCCAACAATTGTAATGACTTTGCCGACCACTGTTAATCACTAATCTGACCTCAAAAAATTATTTTTCCAACCACTGTTAATCACTTATCCGACCTATAGAAATGATTTTGCGCAACAATTGTAATGACTGTGCCAACCACTGTTAATCACTCATCCGAACACTAAAAATGACTTTGCCCAACAATTGTAATGACTTTGCCAACCACTGTTAATCACTTATCCGACCTCCAAAAATTATTTTGCTAAACAAAAGTAATGACTTTGCCATCAACTGGGAATGACTTTGCCAGCCACTGTTAATCACTTATCCGACCTCGAAAAATGATTTTGCCCAACAATTGAAATGGCTTTGCCAACCACTGGTAATGACTTTGCCAACCACTTTTAATTCCTAATCCGACCTCCAAAAATGAATTTGCGCAGCAATTGTAATGACTTTGCCAACCACTGGTAATGACTTTAGCCACCACTGATTATCACTTATCCGAATCTAAAAATGCCTTTGCCAAGCAATTGTAATGACTTTGCCAAACAATTGTAATGACTTTGCCAACCACTGTTAATCACTAATCAGACCTCTAAAAATTATTTTTCCAACCACTGTTAATCACTTATCCGCTCTCTAAAAATGACTTTGCCAAACAAAAGTAATGACTTGCCATCCACTGGTAATGACTTTGCCAACCACTGTTTATCAATTATCCGACCTCGAAAAATGATTTCGCCCAGCAATTGAAATGACCTAGCCGACAACTGTTAATCACTTATCCGACCTCTAAAAATGACTTTCCCCAACAATTTTAATGACTTTGCCGACAACTGTTAATCACTTATCCGACCTCTAAAAATGACTTTGCCCAACAATTGAAATGACTTTTCCCACCACTGGTTATGACTTATCCGACCTCTTAAAATGACTCTCCCAAACAATTGTAATGACTTTGCCATCCACTGGTAATGACTTTGCCGACCACTGTTAATCACTTATCCGACCTCGAAAAATGATTTTGCCCAACAATTGAAATGACTTTGCCAACCACCGGTAATCCCTTTCCGATTTCTAAAAATGACTTTGCCAACTATTGTAATGAATTTGCCATCCACTGGTAATGACTTTCCCAACCACTGTTAATCAATTATCCGACCTCGAAAAATGATTATGCCAAGCAATAGAAATGACTTTGCCAACAACTGTTTAATCACTTATCCGACCTCTAAAAAATGACTTTTCCCAACAATTTTAATGACTTTGCCAACCACTGCTAATCACTTCTCCGACCTCTAAAAATGACTTTGTACAACAATTGAAATGACTTTTTCCACCACTGGTTATCACTTATCCGACTTCTTAAAATGACTCTTCCAAACAATTGTAATGACTAAGCCATCCACTGGTAATGACTTTGCCGACCACTGTTAATCACTTATCCAACCTCGAAAAATGATTTTGCCCAACAATTGAAATGACTTTGCCAAACACCGGTAATCCCTTTCCGATTTCTAAAAATGACTTTGCCAACCACTGTTAATCACTTATCAGACCTCTAGAAATGATTTTGCGCAACAATTGTAATGACTGTGCCAACCACTGTTAATCACTTATCCGACCTCTAAAAATGACTTTGCCCAACAATTGTAATGATTTTGCCCACCACTGGTAATCCCTTATCCGACCTCTAAAAATGACTTTGCCCAACAATTGAAATGACTTTTCCCACCACTGGTTATCACTTATCCGACCTCTTAAAATGACTCTCCCAAACAATTGTAATGACTTTGCCATCCACTGGTAATGACTTTGCCGACCACTGTTAATCACTTATCCGACCTCGAAAAATGATTTTGCCCAACAATTGACATGCCTTTGCCAACCACCGGTAATCCCTTTCCGATTTCTAAAAATGACTTTGCCAAACAATTGTAATGACTTTGCCATCCACTGGTAATGACTTTCCCAACCACTGTTAATCATTTATCCGACCTCGATAAATGATTATGCCAAGCAATAGAAATGACTTTGCCAACCACTGAAAATCACTTATCCGACCTCTAAAAATGACTCTGCCCAACAATTTTAATGACTTTGCCAACCACTGCTAATCACTTCTCCGACCTCTAAAAATGACTTTGCCCAACAATTATAACGACTTTGCCAACCACTGCTAATCACTTCTCCGACCTCTAAAAATGACTTTGCCCAACAATTGAAATGACTTTTCCCACCACTGGTTATCACTTATCCGACCTCTTAAAATGACTCTCCCAAACAATTGTAATGACTTTGCCATCCACTGGTAATGTCTTTGCCGACCACTGTTAATCACTTATCCGACCTCGAAAAATGATTTTGCCCAACAATTGAAATGACTTTGCCAACCACCGGTAATCCCTTTCCGATATCTAAAAATGACTTTGCCAAACAATTGTAATGACTTTGCCATCCACTGGTAATGACTTTCCCAACCACTGTTAATCAATTATCCGACCTCGAAAAATGATTATGCCAAGCAATAGAAATGACTTTGCCAACAACTGTTAATCACTTATCCGACCTCTAAAAAATGACTTTTCCCAACAATTTTAATGACTTTGCCAACCACTGTTAATCACTTATCCGACCTCCAAAAATGACTTTGCCAACAATTGAAATGGTTCTGCTATCCACTTTCAATTACTAATCCAACCTCTCTAAATGACTTTGCCAAACAATTGTAATGACTTTGCCAACCCATGTAAATCGACCTCTAAAAATGACAAAGCCCAACAATTGTAATGACTTTTCCAACCACTGTTAATCACTTATCAGACCTCTTAAAATTATTTTTCCAACCACTGTTAATCACTTATCAGACCTCTTGAAATGATTTTGCGCAACAATTGTAATGACTGTGCCAACCACTGTTAATCACTCATCCGAACACTAAAAATGACTTTGCCCAACAATTGAAATGACTTTGCCAACCACTGTTTATCACTTATCCGACCTCCAAAAATTACTTTGCTATACAAAAGTAATGACTTTGCCATCAACTGGGAATGACTTTGCCAGCCACTTTTAATTCCTAATCCGACCTCCAAAAATTAATTTGCGCAACAATTGTAATGACTTTGCCAACCCCTGTTAATCACTTATCCGACCTCCAAAAATGACTTTGCCAACAATTGTAATGGCTCTGCTTTCCACTTTTAATTACTTATCCGACCTCTTTAAATAACTTTGCCAAACAATTGTAATGACTTTGCCAACCCATGTTAATCAATTATCCGACCTCGAAAAATGATTATGCCAAGCAATAGAAATGACTTTGCCAACAACTGTTAATCACTTATCCGACCTCTAAAAAATGACTTTTCCCAACAATTTTAATGACTTTGCCAACCACTGTTAATCACTTATCCGACCTCCAAAAATGACTTTGCCAACAATTGAAATGGTTCTGCTATCCACTTTTAATTACTAATCCGACCTCTCTAAATGACTTTGCCAAACAATTGAAATGACTTTGCCAACCCATGTAAATCACTAATTCGACCTCTAAAAATGACTTTGCCCAACAATTGTAATGACTTTGCCAACCACTGTTAATCACTTATCAGACCTCTAAAAATTATTTTTCCAACCACTGTTAATCACTTATCAGACCTCTAGAAATGATTTTGCGCAACAATTGTAATGACTGTGCCAACCACTGTTAATCACTCATCCGAACACTAAAAATGACTTTCCCCAACAATTGAAATGACTTTGCCAACCACTGTTAATCACTTATCCGACCTCCAAAAATTACTTTGCTATACAAAAGTAATGACTTTGACATCAACTGGGAATGACTTTGCCAGCCACTTTTAATTCCTAATCCGACCTATAAAAATGAATTTGCGCAACAATTGTAATGACTTTGCTAACACCTGTTAATCACTAATCCGACCTCCAAAAATGACTGAGCCAACAATTGTAATGGCTCTGCTATCCACTTTTAATTACTAATCCGACCTCTTTAAATAACTTTGCCAAACAATTGTAATGACTTTGCCAACCACTGGTAATGACTTTAGCAACCACTGATTATCACTTATCCGAAATCTAAAAATGCCTTTGCCAAACAATTGTAATGACTTTGCCAACCACTGTTAATCACTAATCAGACCTCTAAAAATTATTTTTCCAACCACTGTTAATCACTTATCCGCTCTCTTAAAATGACTTTGCCAAACAATAGTAATGACTTTGCCATCCACTGGTAATGACTTTGCCAACCACTGTTTATCAATTATCAGACCTCGTAAAATGATTTTGCCCAGCAATTGAAATGACCTAGCCGACAACTGTTAATCACTTATCCGACCTCTAAAAATGACTTTCCCCAACAATTTTAATGACTTTGCCAACCACTGTTAATCACTTATCCGACCTCCAAAAATGAATTTGCGCAACAATTGTAATAACTTTGCCAAACAATTGTAATGACTTTGCCACCCACTGTTATTCACTAATCAGACCTCTAAAAATTATTTTTCCAACCAGTGTTAATCACTTACCCGACCTCTATAAATAACTATGCCAACCACTTTTAATCACTTATCCGACCTCTAAAAATGACTTTGCCATCCAATGGTAATGACTTTAGCCACCACTGATTATCACTTATCCGACATCTTAAAATTCCTTTGCCAAACAATTGTAATGACTTTGCCAAACAATTGAAATGACTTTGGCCACCACTGATTATCACTTATCCGACATCTAAAAATGTCTTTGCCAAACAATTGTAATGACTTTGCCAAACAATTGTAATGACTTTGCCAAACGATTGTAATGACTTTGCCAACCACTATTAATCACTAATCAAACCTCTAAAAATTATTTTTCCAACCACTGTTAATCACTAATCCGCTCTCTAAAAATGACTTTGCCAACCACTGTTAATCACTTATCCGACCTCGAAAAATGATTTTGCCCAACAATTGAAATGGCTTTTTCAACCACTGGTAATGACTTTGCCAACCACTTTTAATTCCTAATCCGACCTCCAAAAATCAATTTGCGCAACAATTGTAATGACTTTGCCAACCACTGTTAATCACTTATCCTAACTCTAAAAATGACTGAGCCAACAATTGTAATGGCTCTGCTATCCACTTTTAATTACTAATCCGACCTCTTTAAATAACTTTGCCAAACAATTGTAATGACTTTGCCAACCACTGGTAATGACTTTAGCAACCACTGATTATCACTTATCCGAAATCTAAAAATGCCTTTGCCAAACAATTGTAATGACTTTGCCAACCACTGTTAATCACTAATCAGACCTCTAAAAATTATTTTTCCAACCACTGTTAATCACTTATCCGCTCTCTTAAAATGACTTTGCCAAACAATAGTAATGACTTTGCCATCCACTGGTAATGACTTTGCCAACCACTGTTTATCAATTATCAGACCTCGTAAAATGATTTTGCCCAGCAATTGAAATGACCTAGCCGACAACTGTTAATCACTTATCCGACCTCTAAAAATGACTTTCCCCAACAATTTTAATGACTTTGCCAACCACTGTTAATCACTTATCCGACCTCCAAAAATGAATTTGCGCAACAATTGTAATAACTTTGCCAAACAATTGTAATGACTTTGCCACCCACTGTTATTCACTAATCAGACCTCTAAAAATTATTTTTCCAACCAGTGTTAATCACTTACCCGACCTCTATAAATAACTATGCCAACCACTTTTAATCACTTATCCGACCTCTAAAAATGACTTTGCCATCCAATGGTAATGACTTTAGCCACCACTGATTATCACTTATCCGACATCTTAAAATTCCTTTGCCAAACAATTGTAATGACTTTGCCAAACAATTGAAATGACTTTGGCCACCACTGATTATCACTTATCCGACATCTAAAAATGTCTTTGCCAAACAATTGTAATGACTTTGCCAAACAATTGTAATGACTTTGCCAAACAATTGTAATGACTTTGCCAACCACTATTAATCACTAATCAAACCTCTAAAAATTATTTTTCCAACCACTGTTAATCACTAATCCGCTCTCTAAAAATGACTTTGCCAACCACTGTTAATCACTTATCCGACCTCGAAAAATGATTTTGCCCAACAATTGAAATGGCTTTTTCAACCACTGGTAATGACTTTGCCAACCACTTTTAATTCCTAATCCGACCTCCAAAAATCAATTTGCGCAACAATTGTAATGACTTTGCCAACCACTGTTAATCACTTATCCTAACTCTAAAAATGACTTTGCCAAACAATTGTAATGACTTTGCCAACCCATGTAAATCACTAATTCGACCTCTAAAAATGACTGAGCCAACAATTGTAATGGCTCTGCTATCCACTTTTAATTACTAATCCGACCTCTTTAAATAACTTTGCCAAACAATTGTAATGACTTTGCCAACCACTGGTAATGACTTTAGCAACCACTGATTATCACTTATCCGAAATCTAAAAATGCCTTTGCCAAACAATTGTAATGACTTTGCCAACCACTGTTAATCACTAATCAGACCTCTAAAAATTATTTTTCCAACCACTGTTAATCACTTATCCGCTCTCTTAAAATGACTTTGCCAAACAATAGTAATGACTTTGCCATCCACTGGTAATGACTTTGCCAACCACTGTTTATCAATTATCAGACCTCGTAAAATGATTTTGCCCAGCAATTGAAATGACCTAGCCGACAACTGTTAATCACTTATCCGACCTCTAAAAATGACTTTCCCCAACAATTTTAATGACTTTGCCAACCACTGTTAATCACTTATCCGACCTCCAAAAATGAATTTGCGCAACAATTGTAATAACTTTGCCAAACAATTGTAATGACTTTGCCACCCACTGTTATTCACTAATCAGACCTCTAAAAATTATTTTTCCAACCAGTGTTAATCACTTACCCGACCTCTATAAATAACTATGCCAACCACTTTTAATCACTTATCCGACCTCTAAAAATGACTTTGCCATCCAATGGTAATGACTTTAGCCACCACTGATTATCACTTATCCGACATCTTAAAATTCCTTTGCCAAACAATTGTAATGACTTTGCCAAACAATTGAAATGACTTTGGCCACCACTGATTATCACTTATCCGACATCTAAAAATGTCTTTGCCAAACAATTGTAATGACTTTGCCAAACAATTGTAATGACTTTGCCAAACAATTGTAATGACTTTGCCAACCACTATTAATCACTAATCAAACCTCTAAAAATTATTTTTCCAACCACTGTTAATCACTAATCCGCTCTCTAAAAATGACTTTGCCAACCACTGTTAATCACTTATCCGACCTCGAAAAATGATTTTGCCCAACAATTGAAATGGCTTTTTCAACCACTGGTAATGACTTTGCCAACCACTTTTAATTCCTAATCCGACCTCCAAAAATCAATTTGCGCAACAATTGTAATGACTTTGCCAACCACTGTTAATCACTTATCCTAACTCTAAAAATGACTTTGCCAAACAATTGTAATGACTTTGCCAACCCATGTAAATCACTAATTCGACCTCTAAAAATGACTTTGCCCAACAATTTAAATGACTTTGCCAACCATTGTTAATCACTAATCAGACCTCGAAAAATGATTTTGCCCAACAATTGAAATGACTTTGCCAACCACCGGTAATCCCTTTCCGATTTCTAAAAATGACTTTGCCAAACAATTGTAATGACTTTGCCATCCACTGGTAATGACTTTCCCAACCACTGTTAATCAATTATCCGACCTCGAAAAATGATTATGCCAAGCAATAGAAATGACTTTGCCAACAACTGTTAATCACTTATCCGACCTCTAAAAAATGACTTTTCCCAACAATTTTAATGACTTTGCCAACCACTGTTAATCACTTATCCGACCTCCAAAAATGACTTTGCCAACAATTGTAATGACTTTGCCAACCCATGTTAATCACTAATTCGACCTCTAAAAATGACTTTGCCCAACAATTGTAATGACTTTGTCAACCACTGTTAATCACTTATCAGACCTCTAAAAATTATTTTTCCAACCACTGTTAATCACTTATCAGACCTCTAGAAATGATTTTGCGCAACAATTGTAATGACTGTGCCAACCACTGTTAATCACTCATCCGACCTCCAAAAATGAATTTGCGCAACAATTGTAATGACTTTGCCAACCCCTGTTAATCACTTATCCGACCTCTAAAAATTACTTTGCTATACAAAAGTAATGACTTTGCCATCAACTGGGAATGACTTTGCCAGCCACTTTTAATTCCTAATCCGACCTCCAAAAATGAATTTGCGCAACAATTGTAATGACTTTGCCAACACCTGTTAATCACTTATCCGACCTCCAAAAATGACTTTGCCAACAATTGAAATGGTTCTGCTATCCACTTTTAATTACTAATCCGACCTCTCTAAATGACTTTGCCCAACAATTGTAATGACTTTTCCAACCACTGTTAATCACTTATCAGACCTCTTAAAATTATTTTTCCAACCACTGTTAATCACTTATCAGACCTCTTGAAATGATTTTGCGCAACAATTGTAATGACTGTGCCAACCACTGTTAATCACTCATCCGAACACTAAAAATGACTTTGCCCAACAATTGAAATGACTTTGCCAACCACTGTTTATCACTTATCCGACCTCCAAAAATTACTTTGCTATACAAAAGTAATGACTTTGCCATCAACTGGGAATGACTTTGCCAGCCACTTTTAATTCCTAATCCGACCTCCAAAAATGAATTTGCGCAACAATTGTAATGACTTTGCCAACCCCTGTTAATCACTTATCCGACCTCCAAAAATGACTTTTCCAACAATTGTAATGGCTCTGCTTTCCACTTTTAATTACTTATCCGACCTCTTTAAATAACTTTGCCAAAAAATTGTAATGACTTTGCCAACCCATGTAAATCAATTATCCGACCTCGAAAAATGATTATGCCAAGCAATAGAAATGACTTTGCCAACAACTGTTAATCACTTATCCGACCTCTAAAAAATGACTTTTCCCAACAATTTTAATGACTTTGCCAACCACTGTTAATCACTTATCCGACCTCCAAAAATGACTTTGCCAACAATTGAAATGGTTCTGCTATCCACTTTTAATTACTAATCCGACCTCTCTAAATGACTTTGCCAAACAATTGTAATGACTTTGCCAACCCATGTAAATCACTAATTCGACCTCTAAAAATGACTTTGCCCAACAATTGTAATGACTTTGCCAACCACTGTTAATCACTTATCAGACCTCTAAAAATTATTTTTCCAACCACTGTTAATCACTTATCCGACCTCGAAAAATGATTTTGCCCAACAATTGAAATGGCTTTTTCAACCACTGGTAATGACTTTGCCAACCACTTTTAATTCCTAATCCGACCTCCAAAAATCAATTTGCGCAACAATTGTAATGACTTTGCCAACCACTGTTAATCACTTATCCTAACTCTAAAAATGACTTTGCCAAACAATTGTAATGACTTTGCCAACCCATGTAAATCACTAATTCGACCTCTAAAAATGACTTTGCCCAACAATTTAAATGACTTTGCCAACCACTGTTAATCACTAATCAGACCTCGAAAAATGATTTTGCCCAACAATTGAAATGACTTTGCCAACCACCGGTAATCCCTTTCCGATTTCTAAAAATGACTTTGCCAAACAATTGTAATGACTGTGCCATCCACTGGTAATGACTTTCCCAACCACTGTTAATCAATTATCCGACCTCGAAAAATGATTATGCCAAGCAATAGAAATGACTTTGCCAACAACTGTTAATCACTTATCCGACCTCTAAAAAATGACTTTTCCCAACAATTTTAATGACTTTGCCAACCACTGTTAATCACTTATCCGACCTCCAAAAATGACTTTGCCAACAATTGTAATGACTTTGCCAACCCATGTTAATCACTAATTCGACCTCTAAAAATGACTTTGCCCAACAATTGTAATGACTTTGTCAACCACTGTTAATCACTTATCAGACCTCTAAAAATTATTTTTCCAACCACTGTTAATCACTTATCAGACCTCTAGAAATGATTTTGCGCAACAATTGTAATGACTGTGCCAACCACTGTTAATCACTCATCCGACCTCCAAAAATGAATTTGCGCAACAATTGTAATGACTTTGCCAACCCCTGTTAATCACTTATCCGACCTCCAAAAATGACTTTGCCAACAATTGTAATGGCTCTGCTATCCACTTTTAATTACTTATCCGACCTCTTTAAATAACTTTGCCAAACAATTGTAATGACTTTGCCAACCCATGTAAATCAATTATCCGACCTCGAAAAATGATTATGCCAAGCAATAGAAATGACTTTGCCAACAACTGTTAATCAATTATCCGACCTCTAAAAAATGACTTTTCCCAACAATTTTAATGACTTTGCCAACCACTGTTAATCACTTATCCGACCTCCAAAAATGACTTTGCCAACAATTGTAATAGCTCTGCTATCCACTTTTAATTACTAATCCGACCTCTTTAAATGACTTTGCCAAACAATTGTAATGACTTTGCCAACCCATGTAAATCACTAATTCGACCTCTAAAAATGACTTTGCCCAACAATTGTAATGACTTTGCCAACCACTGTTAATCACTTATCAGACCTCTAAAAATTATTTTTCCAACCACTGTTAATCACTTATCAGACCTCTAGAAATGATTTTGCGCAACAATTGTAATGACTGTGCCAACCACTGTTAATCACTCATCCGAACACTAAAAATGACTTTGCCCAACAATTGAAATGACTTTGCCAACCACTGTTTATCACTTATCCGACCTCCAAAAATTACTTTGCTATACAAAAGTAATGACTTTGCCATCAACTGGGAATGACTTTGCCAGCCACTTTTAATTCCTAATCCGACCTCCAAAAATGAATTTGCGCAACAATTGTAATGACTTTGCCAACCCCTGTTAATCACTTATCCGACCTCCAAAAATGACTTTGCCAACAATTGAAATGGTTCTGCTATCCACTTTTAATTACTAATCCGACCTCTCTAAATGACTTTGCCAAACAATTGTAATGACTTTGCCAACCCATGTAAATCACTAATTCGACCTCTAAAAATGACTTTGCCCAACAATTGTAATGACTTTTCCAACCACTGTTAATCACTTATCAGACCTCTTAAAATTATTTTTCCAACCACTGTTAATCACTTATCAGACCTCTAGAAATGATTTTGCGCAACAATTGTAATGACTGTGCCAACCACTGTTAATCACTCATCCGAACACTAAAAATGACTTTCCCCAACAATTGAAATGACTTTGCCAACCACTGTTAATCACTTATCCGACCTCCAAAAATTACTTTGCTATACAAAAGTAATGACTTTGCCATCAACTGGGAATGACTTTGCCAGCCACTTTTAATTCCTAATCCGACCTATAAAAATGAATTTGCGCAACAATTGTAATGACTTTGCTAACACCTGTTAATCACTTATCCGACCTCCAAAAATGACTTTGCCAACAATTGTAATGGCTCTGCTATCCACTTTTAATTACTAATCCGACCTCTTTAAATAACTTTGCCAAACAATTGTAATGACTTTGCCAACCACTGGTAATGACTTTAGCAACCACTGATTATCACTTATCCGAAATCTAAAAATGCCTTTGCCAAACAATTGTAATGACTTTGCCAACCACTGTTAATCACTAATCAGACCTCTAAAAATTATTTTTCCAACCACTGTTAATCACTTATCCGCTCTCTTAAAATGACTTTGCCAAAAAATAGTAATGACTTTGCCAACCACTGTTTATCAATTATCCGACCTCGAAAAATGATTTTGCCCAGCAATTGAAATGACCTAGCCGACAACTGTTAATCACTTATCCGACCTCTAAAAATGACTTTCCCCAACAATTTTAATGACTTTGCCAACCACTGTTAATCACTTATCCGACCTCCAAAAATGAATTTGCGCAACAATTGTAATAACTTTGCCAAACAATTGTAATGACTTTGCCACCCACTGTTATTCACTAATCAGACCTCTAAAAATTATTTTTCCAACCAGTGTTAATCACTTACCCGACCTCTATAAATAACTATGCCAACCACTTTTAATCACTTATCCGACCTCTAAAAATGACTTTGCCATCCAATGGTAATGACTTTAGCCACCACTGATTATCACTTATCCGACATCTTAAAATTCCTTTGCCAAACAATTGTAATGACTTTGCCAAACAATTGAAATGACTTTGGCCACCACTGATTATCACTTATCCGACATCTAAAAATGCCTTTGCCAAACAATTGTAATGACTTTGCCAAACAATTGTAATGACTTTGCCAAACAATTGTAATGACTTTGCCAACCACTATTAATCACTAATCAAACCTCTAAAAATTATTTTTCCAACCACTGTTAATCACTAATCCGCTCTCTAAAAATGACTTTGCCAACCACTGTTAATCACTTATCCGACCTCGAAAAATGATTTTGCCCAACAATTGAAATGGCTTTTTCAACCACTGGTAATGACTTTGCCAACCACTTTTAATTCCTAATCCGACCTCCAAAAATCAATTTGCGCAACAATTGTAATGACTTTGCCAACCACTGGTAATGACTTTGCCAACCACTGTTAATCACTTATCCTAACTCTAAAAATGACTTTGCCAAACAATTGTAATGACTTTGCCAACCCATGTAAATCACTAATTCGACCTCTAAAAATGACTTTGCCCAACAATTTAAATGACTTTGCCAACCACTGTTAATCACTAATCAGACCTCGAAAAATGATTTTGCCCAACAATTGAAATGACTTTGCCAACCACCGGTAATCCCTTTCCGATTTCTAAAAAAGACTTTGCCAAACAATTGTAATGACTTTGCCATCCACTGGTAATGACTTTCCCAACCACTGTTAATCAATTATCCGACCTCGAAAAATGATTATGCCAAGCAATAGAAATGACTTTGCCAACAACTGTTAATCACTTATCCGACCTCTAAAAAATGACTTTTCCCAACAATTTTAAAGACTTTGCCAACCACTGTTAATCACTTATCCGACCTCCAAAAATGACTTTGCCAACAATTGTAATGGCTCTGCTATCCACTTTTAATTACTAATCCGACCTCTTTAAATGACTTTGCCAAACAATTGTAATGACTTTGCCAACCCATGTTAATCACTAATTCGACCTCTAAAAATGACTTTGCCCAACAATTGTAATGACTTTGTCAACCACTGTTAATCACTTATCAGACCTCTAAAAATTATTTTTCCAACCACTGTTAATCACTTATCAGACCTCTAGAAATGATTTTGCGCAACAATTGTAATGACTGTGCCAACCACTGTTAATCACTCATCCGACCTCCAAAAATGAATTTGCGCAACAATTGTAATGACTTTGCCAACCCCTGTTAATCACTTATCCGACCTCCAAAAATGACTTTGCCAACAATTGTAATGGCTCTGCTATCCACTTTTAATTACTTATCTGACCTCTTTAAATAACTTTGCCAAACAATTGTAATGACTTTGCCAACCCATGTAAATCAATTATCCGACCTCGAAAAATGATTATGCCAAGCAATAGAAATGACTTTGCCAACAACTGTTAATCAATTATCCGACCTCTAAAAAATGACTTTTCCCAACAATTTTAATGACTTTGCCAACCACTGTTAATCACTTATCCGACCTCCAAAAATGACTTTGCCAACAATTGTAATAGCTCTGCTATCCACTTTTAATTACTAATCCGACCTCTTTAAATGACTTTGCCAAACAATTGTAATGACTTTGCCAACCCATGTAAATCACTAATTCGACCTCTAAAAATGACTTTGCCCAACAATTGTAATGACTTTGCCAACCACTGTTAATCACTTATCAGACCTCTAAAAATTATTTTTCCTACCACTGTTAATCACTTATCAGACCTCTAGAAATGATTTTGCGCAACAATTGTAATGACTGTGCCAACCACTGTTAATCACTCATCCGAACACTAAAAATGACTTTGCCCAACAATTGAAATGACTTTGCCAACCACTGTTAATCACTTATCCGACCTCTAAAAATTACTTTGCTATACAAAAGTAATGACTTTGCCATCAACTGGGAATGACTTTGCCAGCCACTTTTAATTCCTAATCCGACCTCCAAAAATGAATTTGCGCAACAATTGTAATGACTTTGCCAACCCCTGTTAATCACTTATCAGACCTCTAAAAATTATTTTTCCAACCACTGTTAATCACTTATCAGACCTCTAGAAATGATTTTGCGCAACAATTGTAATGACTGTGCCAACCACTGTTAATCACTCATCCGGACACTAAAAATGACTTTGCCCAACAATTGAAATGACTTTGCCAACCACTGTTAATCACTTATCCGACCTCCAAAAATTACTTTGCTATACAAAAGTAATGACTTTGCCATCAACTGGGAATGACTTTGCCAGCCACTTTTAATTCCTAATCCGACCTCCAAAAATGAATTTGCGCAACAATTGTAATGACTTTGCCAACCCCTGTTAATCACTTATCCGACCTCCAAAAATGACTTTGCCAACAATTGTAATGGCTCTGCTATCCACTTTTAATTACTAATCCGACCTCTTTAAATAACTATGCCAAACAATTGTAATGACTTTGCCAACCCATGTAAATCACTAATTCGACCTCTAAAAATGACTTTGCCCAACAATTGTAATGACTTTGCCGACCACTGTTAATCACTAATCTGACCTCAAAAAATTATTTTTCCAACCACTGTTAATCACTTATCCGACCTATAGAAATGATTTTGCGCAACAATTGTAATGACTGTGCCAACCACTGTTAATCACTCATCCGAACACTAAAAATGACTTTGCCCAACAATTGTAATGACTTTGCCAACCACTGTTAATCACTTATCCGACCTCCAAAAATTATTTTGCTAAACAAAAGTAATGACTTTGCCATCAACTGGGAATGACTTTGCCAGCCACTGTTAATCACTTATCCGACCTCGAAAAATGATTTTGCCCAACAATTGAAATGGCTTTGCCAACCACTGGTAATGACTTTGCCAACCACTTTTAATTCCTAATCCGACCTCCAAAAATGAATTTGCGCAGCAATTGTAATGACTTTGCCAACCACTGGTAATGACTTTAGCCACCACTGATTATCACTTATCCGAATCTAAAAATGCCTTTGCCAAGCAATTGTAATGACTTTGCCAAACAATTGTAATGACTTTGCCAACCACTGTTAATCACTAATCAGACCTCTAAAAATTATTTTTCCAACCACTGTTAATCACTTATCCGCTCTCTAAAAATGACTTTGCCAAACAATAGTAATGACTTGCCATCCACTGGTAATGACTTTGCCAACCACTGTTTATCAATTATCCGACCTCGAAAAATGATTTCGCCCAGCAATTGAAATGACCTAGCCGACAACTGTTAATCACTTATCCGACCTCTAAAAATGACTTTCCCCAACAATTTTAATGACTTTGCCGACAACTGTTAATCACTTATCCGACCTCTAAAAATGACTTTCCCCAACAATTTTAATGACTTTGCCACCCACTGTTAATCACTAATCAGACCTCTAAAAATTATTTTTCAAACCACTGTTAATCACTTACCCGACCTCTATAAATAACTATGCCAACCACTTTTAATCACTTATCCGACCTCTAAAAATGACTTTGCCATCCAATGGTAATGACTTAAGCCACCACTGATTATCACTTATCCGACATCTAAAAATGCCTTTGCCAAACAATTGTAATGAGTTTGCCAAACAATTGTAATGACTTTAGCCACCACTGATTATCACTTATCCGACATCTAAAAATGCCTTTGCCAAACAATTGTAATGACTTTGCCAAACAATTGTAATGACTTTGCCAACCACTATTAATCACTAATCAAACCTCTAAAAATTATTTTTCCAACCACTGTTAATCACTAAGCCGCTCTCTAAAAATGACTTTGCCAAACAATAGTAATGACTATGCCATCCACCGGTAATGACTTTGCCAACCACTGTTAATCACTTATCCGACCTCGAAAAATGTTTTTGCCCAACAATTGAAATGGCTTTTTCAACCACTGGTAATGACTTTGCCAACCACTTTTAATTCCTAATCCGACCTCCAAAAATCAATTTGCGCAACAATTGTAATGACTTTGCCAACCACTGGTAATGACTTTGCCAACCACTGTTAATCACTTATCCGACCTCTAAAAATGACTTTGCCAAACAATTGTAATGACTTTGCCAACCCATGTAAATCACTAATTCGACCTCTAAAAATGACTTTGCCCAACAATTTAAATGACTTTGCCAACCACTGTTAATCACTTATCAGACCTCTAAAAATTATTTTTCCAACCACTGTTAATCACTTATCAGACCTCTAGAAATGATTTTGCGCAACAATTGTAATGACTGTGCCAACCACTGTTAATCACTCATCCGGACACTAAAAATGACTTTGCCCAACAATTGAAATGACTTTGCCAACCACTGTTAATCACTTATCCGACCTCCAAAAATTACTTTGCTATACAAAAGTAATGACTTTGCCATCAACTGGGAATGACTTTGCCAGCCACTTTTAATTCCTAATCCGACCTCCAAAAATGAATTTGCGCAACAATTGTAATGACTTTGCCAACCCCTGTTAATCACTTATCCGACCTCCAAAAATGACTTTGCCAACAATTGTAATGGCTCTGCTATCCACTTTTAATTACTAATCCGACCTCTTTAAATAACTATGCCAAACAATTGTAATGACTTTGCCAACCCATGTAAATCACTAATTCGACCTCTAAAAATGACTTTGCCCAACAATTGTAATGACTTTGCCAACCACTGTTAATCACTAATCTGACCTCAAAAAATTATTTTTCCAACCACTGTTAATCACTTATCCGACCTATAGAAATGATTTTGCGCAACAATTGTAATGACTGTGCCAACCACTGTTAATCACTCATCCGAACACTAAAAATGACTTTGCCCAACAATTGTAATGACTTTGCCAACCACTGTTAATCACTTATCCGACCTCCAAAAATTATTTTGCTAAACAAAAGTAATGACTTTGCCATCAACTGGGAATGACTTTGCCAGCCACTGTTAATCACTTATCCGACCTCGAAAAATGATTTTGCCCAACAATTGAAATGGCTTTGCCAACCACTTTTAATTCCTAATCCGACCTCCAAAAATGAATTTGCGGAGCAATTGTAATGACTTTGCCAACCACTGGTAATGACTTTAGCCACCACTGATTATCACTTATCCGAATCTAAAAATGCCTTTGCCAAGCAATTGTAATGACTTTGCCAAACAATTGTAATGACTTTGCCAACCACTGTTAATCACTAATCAGACCTCTAAAAATTATTTTTCCAACCACTGTTAATCACTTATCCGCTCTCTAAAAATGACTTTGCCAAACAATAGTAATGACTTGCCATCCACTGGTAATGACTTTGCCAACCACTGTTTATCAATTATCCGACCTCGAAAAATGATTTCGCCCAGCAATTGAAATGACCTAGCCGACAACTGTTAATCACTTATCCGACCTCTAAAAATGACTTTCCCCAACAATTTTAATGACTTTGCCGACAACTGTTAATCACTTATCCGACCTCTAAAAATGACTTTCCCCAACAATTTTAATGACTTTGCCACCCACTGTTAATCACTAATCAGACCTCTAAAAATTATTTTTCCAACCACTGTTAATCACTTACCCGACCTCTATAAATAACTATGCCAACCACTTTTAATCACTTATCCGACCTCTAAAAATGACTTTGCCATCCAATGGTAATGACTTAAGCCACCACTGATTATCACTTATCCGACATCTAAAAATGCCTTTGCCAAACAATTGTAATGACTTTGCCAAACAATTGTAATGACTTTAGCCACCACTGATTATCACTTATCCGACATCTAAAAATGCCTTTGCCAAACAATTGTAATGACTTTGCCAAACAATTGTAATGACTTTGCCAACCACTATTAATCACTAATCAAACCTCTAAAAATTATTTTTCCAACCACTGTTAATCACTAAGCCGCTCTCTAAAAATGACTTTGCCAAACAATAGTAATGACTATGCCATCCACCGGTAATGACTTTGCCAACCACTGTTAATCACTTATCCGACCTCCAAAAATGACTTTGCCAACAATTGTAATGGCTCTGCTATCCACTTTTAATTACTAATCCGACCTCTTTAAATAACTATGCCAAACAATTGTAATGACTTTGCCAACCCATGTAAATCACTAATTCGACCTCTAAAAATGACTTTGCCCAACAATTGTAATGACTTTGCCGACCACTGTTAATCACTAATCTGACCTCAAAAAATTATTTTTCCAACCACTGTTAATCACTTATCCGACCTATAGAAATGATTTTGCGCAACAATTGTAATGACTGTGCCAACCACTGTTAATCACTCATCCGAACACTAAAAATGACTTTGCCCAACAATTGTAATGACTTTGCCAACCACTGTTAATCACTTATCCGACCTCCAAAAATTATTTTGCTAAACAAAAGTAATGACTTTGCCATCAACTGGGAATGACTTTGCCAGCCACTGTTAATCACTTATCCGACCTCGAAAAATGATTTTGCCCAACAATTGAAATGGCTTTGCCAACCACTGGTAATGACTTTGCCAACCACTTTTAATTCCTAATCCGACCTCCAAAAATGAATTTGCGCAGCAATTGTAATGACTTTGCCAACCACTGGTAATGACTTTAGCCACCACTGATTATCACTTATCCGAATCTAAAAATGCCTTTGCCAAGCAATTGTAATGACTTTGCCAAACAATTGTAATGACTTTGCCAACCACTGTTAATCACTAATCAGACCTCTAAAAATTATTTTTCCAACCACTGTTAATCACTTATCCGCTCTCTAAAAATGACTTTGCCAAACAATAGTAATGACTTGCCATCCACTGGTAATGACTTTGCCAACCACTGTTTATCAATTATCCGACCTCGAAAAATGATTTCGCCCAGCAATTGAAATGACCTAGCCGACAACTGTTAATCACTTATCCGACCTCTAAAAATGACTTTCCCCAACAATTTTAATGACTTTGCCGACAACTGTTAATCACTTATCCGACCTCTAAAAATGACTTTCCCCAACAATTTTAATGACTTTGCCACCCACTGTTAATCACTAATCAGACCTCTAAAAATTATTTTTCCAACCACTGTTAATCACTTACCCGACCTCTATAAATAACTATGCCAACCACTTTTAATCACTTATCCGACCTCTAAAAATGACTTTGCCATCCAATGGTAATGACTTAAGCCACCACTGATTATCACTTATCCGACATCTAAAAATGCCTTTGCCAAACAATTGTAATGAGTTTGCCAAACAATTGTAATGACTTTAGCCACCACTGATTATCACTTATCCGACATCTAAAAATGCCTTTGCCAAACAATTGTAATGACTTTGCCAAACAATTGTAATGACTTTGCCAACCACTATTAATCACTAATCAAACCTCTAAAAATTATTTTTCCAACCACTGTTAATCACTAAGCCGCTCTCTAAAAATGACTTTGCCAAACAATAGTAATGACTATGCCATCCACCGGTAATGACTTTGCCAACCACTGTTAATCACTTATCCGACCTCGAAAAATGTTTTTGCCCAACAATTGAAATGGCTTTTTCAACCACTGGTAATGACTTTGCCAACCACTTTTAATTCCTAATCCGACCTCCAAAAATCAATTTGCGCAACAATTGTAATGACTTTGCCAACCACTGGTAATGACTTTGCCAACCACTGTTAATCACTTATCCGACCTCTAAAAATGACTTTGCCAAACAATTGTAATGACTTTGCCAACCCATGTAAATCACTAATTCGACCTCTAAAAATGACTTTGCCCAACAATTTAAATGACTTTGCCAACCACTGTTAATCACTTATCAGACCTCTAAAAATTATTTTTCCAACCACTGTTAATCACTTATCAGACCTCTAGAAATGATTTTGCGCAACAATTGTAATGACTGTGCCAACCACTGTTAATCACTCATCCGGACACTAAAAATGACTTTGCCCAACAATTGAAATGACTTTGCCAACCACTGTTAATCACTTATCCGACCTCCAAAAATTACTTTGCTATACAAAAGTAATGACTTTGCCATCAACTGGGAATGACTTTGCCAGCCACTTTTAATTCCTAATCCGACCTCCAAAAATGAATTTGCGCAACAATTGTAATGACTTTGCCAACCCCTGTTAATCACTTATCCGACCTCCAAAAATGACTTTGCCAACAATTGTAATGGCTCTGCTATCCACTTTTAATTACTAATCCGACCTCTTTAAATAACTATGCCAAACAATTGTAATGACTTTGCCAACCCATGTAAATCACTAATTCGACCTCTAAAAATGACTTTGCCCAACAATTGTAATGACTTTGCCAACCACTGTTAATCACTAATCTGACCTCAAAAAATTATTTTTCCAACCACTGTTAATCACTTATCCGACCTATAGAAATGATTTTGCGCAACAATTGTAATGACTGTGCCAACCACTGTTAATCACTCATCCGAACACTAAAAATGACTTTGCCCAACAATTGTAATGACTTTGCCAACCACTGTTAATCACTTATCCGACCTCCAAAAATTATTTTGCTAAACAAAAGTAATGACTTTGCCATCAACTGGGAATGACTTTGCCAGCCACTGTTAATCACTTATCCGACCTCGAAAAATGATTTTGCCCAACAATTGAAATGGCTTTGCCAACCACTTTTAATTCCTAATCCGACCTCCAAAAATGAATTTGCGGAGCAATTGTAATGACTTTGCCAACCACTGGTAATGACTTTAGCCACCACTGATTATCACTTATCCGAATCTAAAAATGCCTTTGCCAAGCAATTGTAATGACTTTGCCAAACAATTGTAATGACTTTGCCAACCACTGTTAATCACTAATCAGACCTCTAAAAATTATTTTTCCAACCACTGTTAATCACTTATCCGCTCTCTAAAAATGACTTTGCCAAACAATAGTAATGACTTGCCATCCACTGGTAATGACTTTGCCAACCACTGTTTATCAATTATCCGACCTCGAAAAATGATTTCGCCCAGCAATTGAAATGACCTAGCCGACAACTGTTAATCACTTATCCGACCTCTAAAAATGACTTTCCCCAACAATTTTAATGACTTTGCCGACAACTGTTAATCACTTATCCGACCTCTAAAAATGACTTTCCCCAACAATTTTAATGACTTTGCCACCCACTGTTAATCACTAATCAGACCTCTAAAAATTATTTTTCCAACCACTGTTAATCACTTACCCGACCTCTATAAATAACTATGCCAACCACTTTTAATCACTTATCCGACCTCTAAAAATGACTTTGCCATCCAATGGTAATGACTTAAGCCACCACTGATTATCACTTATCCGACATCTAAAAATGCCTTTGCCAAACAATTGTAATGACTTTGCCAAACAATTGTAATGACTTTAGCCACCACTGATTATCACTTATCCGACATCTAAAAATGCCTTTGCCAAACAATTGTAATGACTTTGCCAAACAATTGTAATGACTTTGCCAACCACTATTAATCACTAATCAAACCTCTAAAAATTATTTTTCCAACCACTGTTAATCACTAAGCCGCTCTCTAAAAATGACTTTGCCAAACAATAGTAATGACTATGCCATCCACCGGTAATGACTTTGCCAACCACTGTTAATCACTTATCCGACCTCGAAAAATGTTTTTGCCCAACAATTGAAATGGCTTTTTCAACCACTGGTAATGACTTTGCCAACCACTTTTAATTCCTAATCCGACCTCCAAAAATCAATTTGCGCAACAATTGTAATGACTTTGCCAACCACTGTTAATCACTTATCCGACCTCTAAAAATGACTTTGCCAAACAATTGTAATGACTTTGCCAACCCATGTAAATCACTAATTCGACCTCTAAAAATGACTTTGCCCAACAATTTAAATGACTTTGCCAACCACTTTTAATCACTAATCAGACCTCTAAAAATTATTTTTCCAAACACTGTTAATCACTTATCCGACCTCTAGAAATGATTTTGCGCAACAATTGTAATGACTGTGCCAACCACTGTTAATCACTCATCCGAACACTAAAAATGACTTTGCCCAACAATTGTAATGACTTTGCCAACCACTGTTAATCACTTATCCGACCTCCAAAAATTACTTTGCTAAACAAAAGTAATGACTTTGCCATCAACTGGGAATGACTTTGCCAGCCACTGGTAATGACTTTGCCAACCACTTTTAATTCCTAATCCGACCTCCAAAAATGAATTTGCGCAACAATTGTAATGACTTTAGCCACCATTGATTATCACTTATCCGAAATCTAAAAATGCCTTTGCCAAACAATTGTAATGACTTTGCCAAACAATTGTAATGACTTTGCCAACCACTGTTAATCACTAATCAGATTTCTAAAAATTATTTTTCCAGCCACTGTTAATCACTTATCCGCTCTCTAAAAATGACTTTGCCAAACAATAGTAATGACTTTGCCATCCACTGGTAATGACTTTGCCAACCACTGTTTATCAATTTCCGACCTCGAAAAATGATTTCGCCTAGCAATTGAAATGACCTAGCCGACAACTGTTAATCACTTATCCGACCTCTAAAAATGATTTTGCCCAACAATTGAAATGGCTTTGCCAACCACTGGTAATGACTTTGCCAACCACTTTTAATTCCTAATCCGACCTCCAAAAATGAATTTGCGCAACAATTGAAATGACTTTGCCAACCACTGGTAATGACTTTAGCCACCATTGATTATCACTTATCCGAAATCTAAAAATGCCTTTGCCAAACAATTGTAATGACTTTGCCAAACAATTGTAATGACTTTGCCAACCACTGTTAATCACTAATCAGATTTCTAAAAATTATTTTTCCAGCCACTGTTAATCACTTATCCGCTCTCTAAAAATGACTTTGCCAAGCAATAGTAATGACTTTGCCATCCACTGGTAATGACTTTGCCAACCACTGTTTATCAATTTCCGACCTCGAAAAATGATTTCGCCTAGCAATTGAAATGACCTAGCCGACAACTGTTAATCACTTATCCGACCTCTAAAAATGACTTTCCCCAACAATTTTAATGACTTTGCCAACCACTGTTAATCACTTATCCGACATCTAAAAATGCCTTTGCCAAACAATTGTAATAACTTTGCCAAACAATTGTAATGACTTTGCCACCCACTGTTAATCACTAATCAGACCTCTAAAAATTATTTTTCCAACCACTGTTAATCACTTACCCGACCTCTAAAAATAACTATGCCAACCACTTTTAATCACTTATCCGACATCTAAAAATGCCTTTGCCAAACAATTGTAATGACTTTGCCAAACAATTGTAATGACTTTAGCCACCACTGATTATCACTTATCCGACATCTAAAAATGCCTTTGCCAAACAATTGTAATGACTTTGCCAAACAATTGTAATGACTTTGCCAAACAATTGTAATGACTTTGCCAACCACTATTAATCACTAATCAAACCTCTAAAAATTATTTTTCCAACCACTGTTAATCACTAATCCGACCTCTAAAAATGACTTTGCTTAACAATTGTAATGACTTTGCAAACCACTGGTAATGACTTTGCCAACCACTGTAAATCACTAATCAGACCTCTAAAAATTATTTTTACAACCACTGTTAATCACTTATCCGACCTCTAAAAAAAACTTTGCCAACCACTGTTAATCACTTATCCGACCTCTAAAAATGACTTTGCCATCCAATGGTAATGACTTTGCCAACCACTGTTAATCACTTATCCGACCACTAAAAATGACTTTGCCCAACAATTGTAATAACTTGGCCAACCACAGGTAATGACTTTGCCAGCCACTGTTAATCACTTCTCCGACCTCTAAAAATGACTTTACCCATCAATTGTAGTGACTTTGCCCACCACTGGTAATCACTTATCCGACCTTTAAAAATGACTCTGCCAAACAATTGTAATGACTTTGACATCCACTGGTTATCACGAATCCGACCTCGAAAAATGATTTTGCCCAACAATTGAAATGGCTTTTTCGACCACTGGTAATGACTTTGCCAACCACTTTTAATTCCTAATCCGACCTCCAAAAATGAATTTGCGCAACAATTGTAATGACTTTTCCAACCACTGGTAATGACTTTAGTCACCACTGATTATATCTTATCCGACATCTAAAATTGCCTTTGCCAAACAATTGTAATAACTTTGCCAAACAATTGTAATGACTTTGCCATCCACTGGTAATCACGAATCCGACCTCGAAAAATGATTTTGCCCAACAATTGAAATGGCTTTTTCGACCAGTTGTAATGACTTTGCCAACCACTTTAAAATTCCTAATCCGACCTCCAAAATTGCCTTTGCCAAACAATTGTAATGACTTTGCCAACCACTGTTAATCACTAATCAGACCTCTAAAAATTATTTTTCCAACCACTGTTAATAACTTATCCGACCTCTAAAAATGACTTTGCCAGCCAATGGTAATCACTTATCCGACCTTTAAAAATGACTCTGCCAAACAATTGTAATGACTTTGCCATCCACTGGCAATCACGAATCCGACCTCGAAAAATGAATTTGAGCAACAATTTTAATGACTTTTCCGACCACTGGTGATGACTTTAGCCACCACTGATTATCACTGATCCGAAATCTAAAAATGCCTTTGCCAAACAATTGTAATGACTTTGCCAAACAATTGTAATGACTTTGCCAAACAATTGTAATGACTTTGCCAACCACTGTTAATCACTAATCAGACCTCTAAAAATTATTTTTCCAACCACTGTTAATCACTTATCCGCTCTCTAAAAATGACTTTGCCAAACAATAGTAATGACTTTGCCATCCACTGGTAATGACTTTGCAAACCACTGTTAATCACTTATCCGACCTCGAAAAATGATTTTGCCCAACAATTGAAATGGCTTTTTCGACCACTAGTAATGACTTTGCCAACCACTTTTAATTCCTAATCCGACCTCCAAAAATGAATTTGCGCAACAATTGTAATGACTTTTCCAACCACTGGTAATGACTTTGGCCACCACTGATTATATCTTATCCGACATCTAAAATTGCCTTTGCCAAACAATTGTAATAACTTTGTCAAACAATTTTAATGACTTTGCCATCCACTTTTATTTCCTAATCCGACCTCCAAAAATCAATTTGCGAAACAATTGTAATGACTTTGCCAACCACTGGTAATGACTTTGCCAACCACTGTTAATCACTTATCCGACCTCTAAAAATGACTTTGCTTAACAATTGTAATGACTTTGCAAACCACTGGTAATGACTTTGCCAACCACTGTTAATCACTAATCAGACCTCTAAAAATTATTTTTCCAACCACTGTTAATCACTTATCCGACCTCTAAAAATGACTTTGCCTAACAATTGTAATGACTTTGCCAACCACTGTTAATCACTTATCCGACCTCTAAAAATGACTTTGCCAAACAATTGTAATAACTTGGCCAACCACTGTTAATCACTTATCCGACCTCTAAAAATGACTTTGCCCAACAATTGTAATAACTTGGCCAACCACAGGTAATGACTTTGCCAGCCACTGTTAATCACTTCTCCGACCTCTAAAAATGACTTTACCCATCAATTGTAATGACTTTGCCCACCACTGGTTATCACTTATCCGACCTCTAAAAATGAATTTTCCCAACAATTGTAATAACTTGGCCAAACAATTGTAATGACTTTGCCAAACAATTGTAATGACTTTGCCAACCACTGTTAATCACTAATCAGACCTCTAAAAATTATTTTTCCAACCACTGTTAATCACTTATCCGCTCTCTAAAAATGACTTTGCCAAACAATAGTAATGACTTTGCCATCCACTGGTAATGACTTTGCAAACCACTGTTAATCACTTATCCGACCTCGAAAAATGATTTTGCCCAACAATTGAAATGGCTTTTTCGACCACTAGTAATGACTTTGCCAACCACTTTTAATTCCTAATCCGACCTCCAAAAATGAATTTGCGCAACAATTGTAATGACTTTTCCAACCACTGGTAATGACTTTGGCCACCACTGATTATATCTTATCCGACATCTAAAATTGCCTTTGCCAAACAATTGTAATAACTTTGTCAAACAATTTTAATGACTTTGCCATCCACTTTTATTTCCTAATCCGACCTCCAAAAATCAATTTGCGAAACAATTGTAATGACTTTGCCAACCACTGGTAATGACTTTGCCAACCACTGTTAATCACTAATCAGACCTCTAAAAATTATTTTTCCAACCACTGTTAATCACTTATCCGACCTCTAAAAATGACTTTGCCTAACAATTGTAATGACTTTGCCAACCACTGTTAATCACTTATCCGACCTCTAAAAATGACTTTGCCAAACAATTGTAATAACTTGGCCAACCACTGTTAATCACTTATCCGACCTCTAAAAATGACTTTGCCCAACAATTGTAATAACTTGGCCAACCACAGGTAATGACTTTGCCAGCCACTGTTAATCACTTCTCCGACCTCTAAAAATGACTTTACCCATCAATTGTAATGACTTTGCCCACCACTGGTTATCACTTATCCGACCTCTAAAAATGAATTTTCCCAACAATTGTAATAACTTGGCCAAACAATTGTAATGACTTTGCCAAACAATTGTAATGACTTTGCCAACCACTGTTAATCACTAATCAGACCTCTAAAAATTATTTTTCCAACCACTGTTAATCACTTATCCGCTCTCTAAAAATGACTTTGCCAAACAATAGTAATGACTTTGCCATCCACTGGTAATGACTTTGCAAACCACTGTTAATCACTTATCCGACCTCGAAAAATGATTTTGCCCAACAATTGAAATGGCTTTTTCGACCACTAGTAATGACTTTGCCAACCACTTTTAATTCCTAATCCGACCTCCAAAAATGAATTTGCGCAACAATTGTAATGACTTTTCCAACCACTGGTAATGACTTTGGCCACCACTGATTATATCTTATCCGACATCTAAAATTGCCTTTGCCAAACAATTGTAATAACTTTGTCAAACAATTTTAATGACTTTGCCATCCACTTTTATTTCCTAATCCGACCTCCAAAAATCAATTTGCGAAACAATTGTAATGACTTTGCCAACCACTGGTAATGACTTTGCCAACCACTGTTAATCACTTATCCGACCTCTAAAAATGACTTTGCTTAACAATTGTAATGACTTTGCAAACCACTGGTAATGACTTTGCCAACCACTGTTAATCACTAATCAGACCTCTAAAAATTATTTTTCCAACCACTGTTAATCACTTATCCGACCTCTAAAAATGACTTTGCCTAACAATTGTAATGACTTTGCCAACCACTGTTAATCACTTATCCGACCTCTAAAAATGACTTTGCCAAACAATTGTAATAACTTGGCCAACCACTGTTAATCACTTATCCGACCTCTAAAAATGACTTTGCCCAACAATTGTAATAACTTGGCCAACCACAGGTAATGACTTTGCCAGCCACTGTTAATCACTTCTCCGACCTCTAAAAATGACTTTACCCATCAATTGTAATGACTTTGCCCACCACTGGTTATCACTTATCCGACCTCTAAAAATGAATTTTCCCAACAATTGTAATAACTTGGCCAAACAATTGTAATGACTTTGCCAACCACTGTTAATCACTAATCAGACCTCTAAAAATTATTTTTCCAACCACTGTTAATCACTTATCCGACCTCTAAAAATGACTTTGCCAACCACTGTTAATCACTTATCCGACCTCTTAAAATGACTTTTCCCAACAATTGTAATAACTTGGCCAAACAAATGTAATGACTTTGCCAGCCACTGTTAATCACTTATCCGACCTCTAAAAATGACTTTGCCCAACAATTGTAATAACTTGGCCAACCACAGGTAATGACTTTGCCAGCCACTGTTAATCACTTCTCCGACCTCTAAAAATGACTTTACCCATCAATTGTAATGACTTTGCCCACCACTGGTTATCACTTATCCGACCTCTAAAAATGAATAATCCCAACAATTGTAATAACTTGGCCAAACAATTGTAATGACTTTGCCAACCACTGTTAATCACTAATCAGACCTCTAAAAATTATTTTTCCAACCACTGTTAATCACTTATCCTGCCTCGAAAAATGATTTAGCCCAACAATTGAAATGGCTTTTTCGACCGATGGTAATGACTTTGCCAACCACTTTTAATTCTTAATCCGACATCTAAAATTGCCTTTGCCAAACAATTGTAATAACTTGGCCAAACAATTGTAATGACTTTGCCAACCACTGTTAATCACTAATCAGACCTCTAAAAATTATTTTTCCAACCACTGTTAATCACTTATCCGACCTCTAAAAATGACTTTGCCAACCACTGTAAATCACTTATCCGACCTCTTAAAATGACTTTTCCCAACAATTGTAATAACTTGGCCAAACAAATGTAATGACTTTGCCAGCCACTGTTAATCACTTATCCGACCTCGAAAAATGATTTTGCCCAACAATTGAAATGGCTTTTTCAACCACTGGTAATGACTTTGCCAACCACTTTTAATTCCTAATCCGACCTCCAAAAATCAATTTCCGCAACAATTGTAATGACTTTGCCAACCACTGTTAATCACTTATCCGACCTCTAAAAATGACTTTGCTTAACAATTGTAATGACTTTGCAAACCACTGGTAATGACTTTGCCAACCACTGTTAATCACTAATCAGACCTCTAAAAATTATTTTTCCAACCACTGTAAATCACTTATCCGACCTATAAAAAAAACTTTGCCAACCACTGTTAATCACTTATCCGACCTCTAAAAATGACTTTGCCCAACAATTGTAATGACTTTGCCAACCACTGTTAATCACTTATCCGACCTCTAAAAATGACTTTGCCATCCAATTGTAATAACTTTGCCATCCACTGGTAATTACTTTGCCGACCACTGTAAATCACTAATCCGACCTCGAAAAATGATTTTGCCCAACAATTGTAATGGCTTTGCCAACAAATGGAAATGACTTTGCCAACCACTTTTAATTCCCAATCCGAACTCCAAAAAATGAATTTTCGCAACAATTGTAATGACTTTGCCAACCACTGGTAATTACTTTGCCAACCACTTTTAATCACTTATCCGACCACTAAAAATGACTTTGCTTAACAATTGTTATGACTTTGTCAACCACCGGTAATGACTTTTCCAGCCACTGTTAATCACTTATCCGACCACTAAAAATGACTTTGCCCAACAATTGTAATGACTTTGCCCACCACTGGTAATCCCTTATCCGACCTCTAAAAATGACTTTGCCCAACAATTGTAATGGCTTTGCCAACCACTTATAATTACCAATCCGACCTCTTAAAATGACTTTGCCCAACAATTGTAATGACTTTTCCTACCACTGTTAATCACTTATCCGACCTCTAAAAATGACATTGCCATCCAATTGTAATAACTTTGCCATCCACTGGTAATTACTTTGCCGACCACTGTAAATCACTAATCCGACCTCGAAAAATGATTTTGCCCAACAATTGTAATGGCTTTGCCAACAAATGGAAATGACTTTGCCAACCACTTTTAATTCCCAATCCGAACTCCAAAAAATGAATTTTCGCAACAATTGTAATGACTTTGCCAACCACTGGTAATTACTTTGCCAACCACTTTTAATCACTTATCCGACCACTAAAAATGACTTTGCTTAACAATTGTTATGACTTTGTCAACCACCGGTAATGACTTTTCCAGCCACTGTTAATCACTTATCCGACCACTAAAAATGACTTTGCCCAACAATTGTAATGACTTTGCCCACCACTGGTAATCCCTTATCCGACCTCTTAAAATGACTTTGCCCAACAATTGTAGTGACTTTTCCTACCACTGTTAATCACTTATCCGACCTCTAAAATTGACTTTGCCAACCACTGGTAATGACGGTGCCAACCACTGTTAATCACTTATCCGACCTCTAAAAATGACTTTGCCCAACAATTGTAATGACTTTGCCAACCACTGTTAATCACTTATCCGACCTCTAAAAATGACTTTGCCATCCAATTGTAATAACTTTGCCATCCACTGGTAATTACTTTGCCGACCACTGTAAATCACTAATCCGACCTCGAAAAATGATTTTGCCCAACAATTGTAATGACTTTTCCAACCACTGGTAATGACTTTGGCCACCACTGATTATATCTTATCCGACATCTAAAATTGCCTTTGCCAAACAATTGTAATAACTTTGTCAAACAATTTTAATGACTTTGCCATCCACTTTTATTTCCTAATCCGACCTCCAAAAATCAATTTGCGAAACAATTGTAATGACTTTGCCAACCACTGGTAATGACTTTGCCAACCACTGTTAATCACTTATCCGACCTCTAAAAATGACTTTGCTTAACAATTGTAATGACTTTGCAAACCACTGGTAATGACTTTGCCAACCACTGTTAATCACTAATCAGACCTCTAAAAATTATTTTTCCAACCACTGTTAATCACTTATCCGACCTCTAAAAATGACTTTGCCTAACAATTGTAATGACTTTGCCAACCACTGTTAATCACTTATCCGACCTCTAAAAATGACTTTGCCAAACAATTGTAATAACTTGGCCAACCACTGTTAATCACTTATCCGACCTCTAAAAATGACTTTGCCCAACAATTGTAATAACTTGGCCAACCACAGGTAATGACTTTGCCAGCCACTGTTAATCACTTCTCCGACCTCTAAAAATGACTTTACCCATCAATTGTAATGACTTTGCCCACCACTGGTTATCACTTATCCGACCTCTAAAAATGAATTTTCCCAACAATTGTAATAACTTGGCCAAACAATTGTAATGACTTTGCCAACCACTGTTAATCACTAATCAGACCTCTAAAAATTATTTTTCCAACCACTGTTAATCACTTATCCGACCTCTAAAAATGACTTTGCCAACCACTGTTAATCACTTATCCGACCTCTTAAAATGACTTTTCCCAACAATTGTAATAACTTGGCCAAACAAATGTAATGACTTTGCCAGCCACTGTTAATCACTTATCCGACCTCTAAAAATGACTTTGCCCAACAATTGTAATAACTTGGCCAACCACAGGTAATGACTTTGCCAGCCACTGTTAATCACTTCTCCGACCTCTAAAAATGACTTTACCCATCAATTGTAATGACTTTGCCCACCACTGGTTATCACTTATCCGACCTCTAAAAATGAATAATCCCAACAATTGTAATAACTTGGCCAAACAATTGTAATGACTTTGCCAACCACTGTTAATCACTAATCAGACCTCTAAAAATTATTTTTCCAACCACTGTTAATCACTTATCCTGCCTCGAAAAATGATTTAGCCCAACAATTGAAATGGCTTTTTCGACCGATGGTAATGACTTTGCCAACCACTTTTAATTCTTAATCCGACATCTAAAATTGCCTTTGCCAAACAATTGTAATAACTTGGCCAAACAATTGTAATGACTTTGCCAACCACTGTTAATCACTAATCAGACCTCTAAAAATTATTTTTCCAACCACTGTTAATCACTTATCCGACCTCTAAAAATGACTTTGCCAACCACTGTAAATCACTTATCCGACCTCTTAAAATGACTTTTCCCAACAATTGTAATAACTTGGCCAAACAAATGTAATGACTTTGCCAGCCACTGTTAATCACTTATCCGACCTCGAAAAATGATTTTGCCCAACAATTGAAATGGCTTTTTCAACCACTGGTAATGACTTTGCCAACCACTTTTAATTCCTAATCCGACCTCCAAAAATCAATTTCCGCAACAATTGTAATGACTTTGCCAACCACTGTTAATCACTTATCCGACCTCTAAAAATGACTTTGCTTAACAATTGTAATGACTTTGCAAACCACTGGTAATGACTTTGCCAACCACTGTTAATCACTAATCAGACCTCTAAAAATTATTTTTCCAACCACTGTAAATCACTTATCCGACCTATAAAAAAAACTTTGCCAACCACTGTTAATCACTTATCCGACCTCTAAAAATGACTTTGCCCAACAATTGTAATGACTTTGCCAACCACTGTTAATCACTTATCCGACCTCTAAAAATGACTTTGCCATCCAATTGTAATAACTTTGCCATCCACTGGTAATTACTTTGCCGACCACTGTAAATCACTAATCCGACCTCGAAAAATGATTTTGCCCAACAATTGTAATGGCTTTGCCAACAAATGGAAATGACTTTGCCAACCACTTTTAATTCCCAATCCGAACTCCAAAAAATGAATTTTCGCAACAATTGTAATGACTTTGCCAACCACTGGTAATTACTTTGCCAACCACTTTTAATCACTTATCCGACCACTAAAAATGACTTTGCTTAACAATTGTTATGACTTTGTCAACCACCGGTAATGACTTTTCCAGCCACTGTTAATCACTTATCCGACCACTAAAAATGACTTTGCCCAACAATTGTAATGACTTTGCCCACCACTGGTAATCCCTAATCCGACCTCTAAAAATGACTTTGCCCAACAATTGTAATGGCTTTGCCAACCACTTATAATTACCAATCCGACCTCTTAAAATGACTTTGCCCAACAATTGTAATGACTTTTCCTACCACTGTTAATCACTTATCCGACCTCTAAAAATGACATTGCCATCCAATTGTAATAACTTTGCCATCCACTGGTAATTACTTTGCCGACCACTGTAAATCACTAATCCGACCTCGAAAAATGATTTTGCCCAACAATTGTAATGGCTTTGCCAACAAATGGAAATGACTTTGCCAACCACTTTTAATTCCCAATCCGAACTCCAAAAAATGAATTTTCGCAACAATTGTAATGACTTTGCCAACCACTGGTAATTACTTTGCCAACCACTTTTAATCACTTATCCGACCACTAAAAATGACTTTGCTTAACAATTGTTATGACTTTGTCAACCACCGGTAATGACTTTTCCAGCCACTGTTAATCACTTATCCGACCACTAAAAATGACTTTGCCCAACAATTGTAATGACTTTGCCCACCACTGGTAATCCCTTATCCGACCTCTTAAAATGACTTTGCCCAACAATTGTAGTGACTTTTCCTACCACTGTTAATCACTTATCCGACCTCTAAAATTGACTTTGCCAACCACTGGTAATGACGGTGCCAACCACTGTTAATCACTTATCCGACCTCTAAAAATGACTTTGCCCAACAATTGTAATGACTTTGCCAACCACTGTTAATCACTTATCCGACCTCTAAAAATGACTTTGCCATCCAATTGTAATAACTTTGCCATCCACTGGTAATTACTTTGCCGACCACTGTAAATCACTAATCCGACCTCGAAAAATGATTTTGCCCAACAATTGTAATGGCTTTGCCAACAAATGGAAATGACTTTGCCAACCACTTTTAATTCCCAATCCGAACTCCAAAAAATGAATTTTCGCAACAATTGTAATGACTTTGCCAACCACTGGTAATTACTTTGCCAACCACTTTTAATCACTTATCCGAACACTAAAAATGACTTTGCTTAACAATTGTTATGACTTTGTCAACCACCGGTAATGACTTTTCCAGCCACTGTTAATCACTTATCCGACCACTAAAAATGACTTTGCCCAACAATTGTAATGACTTTGCCCACCACTGGTAATCCCTTATCCGACCTCTAAAAATGACTTTGCCCAACAATTGTAATGGCTTTGCCAACCACTTATAATTACCAATCCGACCTCTTAAAATGACTTTGCCCAACAATTGTAATGACTTTTCCTACCACTGTTAATCACTTATCCGACCTCTAAAATTGACTTTGCCAACCACTGGTAATGACGGTGCCAACCACTGTAAATCACTTATCCGACCTCTTAAAATGACTTTGCCCAACAATTATAATGACTTTGCTAACCACTGCTTATCACTTCTCCGACCTCTAAAAATTACTTTGCCCAACAATTGAAATGACTTTTCCCACCACTGGTAATCACTTATCCGACCTCTGAAAATAACTTTGCCAAATAAAAGTAATGACTTTGCCTTCCACTAGTAATGACTTTAACAACCACTGTTAATCACTTATCCGACCTCGAAAAATGATTTTGCCCAACAATTGAAATGGCATTGCCAACCACTGGAAATGACTTTGCCAACCAATTTTAATTCCTTATCCCATCTCCAAAAATGAATTTGCGCAACAATTGTAATGACTTTGCCAACCACTGGTAATGACTTTAGCCACCACTGATTATCACTTATCCCACATCTAAAAATGCATTTGCCAAACAATTGAAATGACTTTGCCAAACAATTATAATGACTTTTCCAGCCACTGTTAATCACTTATCCGACCTCTAAAAATGACTTTGCCAAACTATTGTAATGACTTTGCAACCACTAGTAATCACTTATCCGACATCTAAAAATGACTTTGCCCAACAATTGTAATGACTTTGCCAACCACTGTTAATCACAAATCAGACCTCTAAAAATTATTTTGCCCAACAATTGTAGTGACTTTTCCAACCACTGGTAATGACTTTGCCAGCCACTGTTCATCCCTTATCCGACCTTTAAAAATGGCTTTGCCCACCACTGGTTATCACTTATCCGACCTCTAAAAATGACTCTGCCAAACAATTGTAATGACTTTGCCGACCACTGTTAATCACTTATCCGACCTCGAAAAATGATTTTGCCCAACAATTGAAATGACCTTGCCCACCACTGGTAATCCCTTTCCGCCCTCTTAAAATGACTCTGCCAAACAATTGTAATGACTTTGCCATCCACTGGTAATGACTTTCCCAACCACTGTTAATCAATTATCCGACCTCGAAAAATGATTTTGCCCAGCAATTGAAATGACTTTGCCAACAACTGTAAATCACTTATCCGACCTCCAAAAATGACTTTGCCCAATAATTGTAATGGCTTTGCCATCCACTTTTAATTACTTATCCGACCTCTTAAAATGACTTTGCCCAACAATTGTAATGACTTTGCCAACCCATGTAAATCACTTATCCGACCTCTGAAAATGTCTTTGCCAAACAATTGTGATGACTTGGCCAACCACAGGTAAAGACTTTGCCAGCCACTGTTAATCACTTCTCCGACCTCTAAAAATGACTTTACCCATCAATTGTAATGACTTTGCCCACCACTAGTAATCACTTATCCGACCTCTAAAAATGACTTTCCCCAACAATTTTAATGACTTTTCCAACCACTGTTAATCACTTATCCGACCTCGAAAAATGATTTTGCCCAACAATTGAAATGGCTTTTTCGACCACTAGTAATGACTTTGCCAACCACTTTTAATTCCTAATCCGACCTCCAAAAATGAATTTGCGCAACAATTGTAATGACTTTTCCAACCACTGGTAATGACTTTGGCAACCACTGATTATATCTTATCCGACATCTAAAATTGCCTTTGCCAAACAATTGTAATAACTTTGTCAAACAATTGTAATGACTTTGCCAACCACTTTTAATTCCTAATCCGACCTCCAAAAATCAATTTGCGCAACAATTGTAATGACTTTGCCAACCACTGGTAATGACTTTGCCAACCACTGTTAATCACTTATCCGACATCTAAAAATGCCTTTGCCAAACAATTGTAATGACTTTGCCAAACAATTGTAATGACTTTAGCCACCACTGATTATCACTTATCCGACATCTAAAAATGCCTTTGCCAAACAATTGTAATGACTTTGCCAAACAATTGTAATGACTTTGCCAACCACTATTAATCACTAATCAAACCTCTAAAAATTATTTTTCCAACCACTGTTAATCACTAATCCGACCTCTAAAAATGACTTTGCTTAACAATTGTAATGACTTTGCAAACCACTGGTAATGACTTTGCCAACCACTGTAAATCACTAATCAGACCTCTAAAAATTATTTTTACAACCACTGTTAATCACTTATCCGACCTCTAAAAAAAACTTTGCCAACCACTGTTAATCACTTATCCGACCTCTAAAAATGACTTTGCCATCCAATGGTAATGACTTTGCCAACCACTGTTAATCACTTATCCGACCACTAAAAATGACTTTGCCAGCCACTGTTAATCACTTCTCCGACCTCTAAAAATGACTTTACCCATCAATTGTAGTGACTTTGCCCACCACTGGTAATCACTTATCCGACCTTTAAAAATGACTCTGCCAAACAATTGTAATGACTTTGACATCCACTGGTTATCACGAATCCGACCTCGAAAAATGATTTTCCCCAACAATTGAAATGGCTTTTTCGACCACTGGTAATGACTTTGCCAACCACTTTTAATTCCTAATCCGACCTCCAAAAATGAATTTGCGCAACAATTGTAATGACTTTTCCAACCACTGGTAATGACTTTAGCCACCACTGATTATATCTTATCCGACATCTAAAATTGCCTTTGCCAAACAATTGTAATAACTTTGCCAAACAATTGTAATGACTTTGCCATCCACTGGTAATCACGAATCCGACCTCGAAAAATGATTTTGCCCAACAATTGAAATGGCTTTTTCGACCAGTTGTAATGACTTTGCCAACCACTTTAAAATTCCTAATCCGACCTCCAAAATTGCCTTTGCCAAACAATTGTAATGACTTTGCCAACCACTGTTAATCACTAATCAGACCTCTAAAAATTATTTTTCCAACCACTGTTAATAACTTATCCGACCTCTAAAAATGACTTTGCCAGCCAATGGTAATCACTTATCCGACCTTTAAAAATGACTCTGCCAAACAATTGTAATGACTTTGCCATCCACTGGCAATCACGAATCCGACCTCGAAAAATGAATTTGAGCAACAATTTTAATGACTTTTCCGACCACTGGTGATGACTTTAGCCACCACTGATTATCACTGATCCGAAATCTAAAAATGCCTTTGCCAAACAATTGTAATGACTTTGCCAAACAATTGTAATGACTTTGCCAAACAATTGTAATGACTTTGCCAACCACTGTTAATCACTAATCAGACCTCTAAAAATTATTTTTCCAACCACTGTTAATCACTTTTCCGCTCTCTAAAAATGACTTTGCCAAACAATAGTAATGACTTTGCCATCCACTGGTAATGACTTTGCAAACCACTGTTTATCAATTATCCGACCTCGAAAAATGATTTCGCCCAGCAATTGAAATGACTTTTCCAACCACTGTTAATCACTTATCCGACCTCGAAAAATGATTTTGCCCAACAATTGAAATGGCTTTTTCGACCACTAGTAATGACTTTGCCAACCACTTTTAATTCCTAATCCGACCTCCAAAAATGAATTTGCGCAACAATTGTAATGACTTTTCCAACCACTGGTAATGACTTTGGCCACCACTGATTATATCTTATCCGACATCTAAAATTGCCTTTGCCAAACAATTGTAATAACTTTGTCAAACAATTTTAATGACTTTGCCATCCACTTTTATTTCCTAATCCGACCTCCAAAAATCAATTTGCGAAACAATTGTAATGACTTTGCCAACCACTGGTAATGACTTTGCCAACCACTGTTAATCACTTATCCGACCTCTAAAAATGACTTTGCTTAACAATTGTAATGACTTTGCAAAACACTGGTTATGACTTTGCCAACCACTGTTAATCACTAATCAGACCTCTAAAAATTATTTTTCCAACCACTGTTAATCACTTATCCGACCTCTAAAAATGACTTTGCCTAACAATTGTAATGACTTTGCCAACCACTGTTAATCACTTATCCGACCTCTAAAAATGACTTTGCCAAACAATTGTAATAACTTGGCCAACCACTGTTAATCACTTATCCGACCTCTAAAAATGACTTTGCCCAACAATTGTAATAACTTGGCCAACCACAGGTAATGACTTTGCCAGCCACTGTTAATCACTTCTCCGACCTCTAAAAATGACTTTACCCATCAATTGTAATGACTTTGCCCACCACTGGTTATCACTTATCCGACCTCTAAAAATGAATTTTCCCAACAATTGTAATAACTTGGCCAAACAATTGTAATGACTTTGCCAACCACTGTTAATCACTAATCAGACCTCTAAAAATTATTTTTCCAACCACTGTTAATCACTTATCCGACCTCTAAAAATGACTTTGCCAACCACTGTTAATCACTTATCCGACATCTTAAAATGACTTTTCCCAACAATTGTAATAACTTGGCCAAACAAATGTAATGACTTTGCCAGCCACTGTTAATCACTTATCCGACCTCTAAAAATGACTTTGCCCAACAATTGTAATAACTTGGCCAACCACAGGTAATGACTTTGCCAGCCACTGTTAATCACTTCTCCGACCTCTAAAAATGACTTTACCCATCAATTGTAATGACTTTGCCCACCACTGGTTATCACTTATCCGACCTCTAAAAATGAATAATCCCAACAATTGTAATAACTTGGCCAAACAATTGTAATGACTTTGCCAACCACTGTTAATCACTAATCAGACCTCTAAAAATTATTTTTCCAACCACTGTTAATCACTTATCCTGCCTCGAAAAATGATTTAGCCCAACAATTGAAATGGCTTTTTCGACCGATGGTAATGACTTTGCCAACCACTTTTAATTCTTAATCCGACATCTAAAATTGCCTTTGCCAAACAATTGTAATAACTTGGCCAAACAATTGTAATGACTTTGCCAACCACTGTTAATCACTAATCAGACCTCTAAAAATTATTTTTCCAACCACTGTTAATCACTTATCCGACCTCTAAAAATGACTTTGCCAACCACTGTTAATCACTTATCCGACCTCTTAAAATGACTTTTCCCAACAATTGTAATAACTTGGCCAAACAAATGTAATGACTTTGCCAGCCACTGTTAATCACTTATCCGACCTCGAAAAATGATTTTGCCCAACAATTGAAATGGCTTTTTCAACCACTGGTAATGACTTTGCCAACCACTTTTAATTCCTAATCCGACCTCCAAAAATCAATTTCCGCAACAATTGTAATGACTTTGCCAACCACTGTTAATCGCTTATCCGACCTCTAAAAATGACTTTGCTTAACAATTGTAATGACTTTGCAAACCACTGGTAATGACTTTGCCAACCACTGTTAATCACTAATCAGACCTCTAAAAATTATTTTTCCAACCACTGTAAATCACTTATCCGACTTATAAAAAAAACTTTGCCAACCACTGTTAATCACTTATCCGACCTCTAAAAATGACTTTGCCCAACAATTGTAATGACTTTGCCAACCACTGTTAATCACTTATCCGACCTCTAAAAATGACTTTGCCATCCAATTGTAATAACTTTGCCATCCACTGGTAATTACTTTGCCGACCACTGTAAATCACTAATCCGACCTCGAAAAATGATTTTGCCCAACAATTGTAATGGCTTTGCCAACAAATGGAAATGACTTTGCCAACCACTTTTAATTCCCAATCCGAACTCCAAAAAATGAATTTTCGCAACAATTGTAATGACTTTGCCAACCACTGGTAATTACTTTGCCAACCACTTTTAATCACTTATCCGACCACTAAAAATGACTTTGCTTAACAATTGTTATGACTTTGTCAACCACCGGTAATGACTTTTCCAGCCACTGTTAATCACTTATCCGACCACTAAAAATGACTTTGCCCAACAATTGTAATGACTTTGCCCACCACTGGTAATCCCTTATCCGACCTCTAAAAATGACTTTGCCCAACAATTGTAATGGCTTTGCCAACCACTTATAATTACCAATCCGACCTCTTAAAATGACTTTGCCCAACAATTGTAATGACTTTTCCTACAACTGTTAATCACTTATCCGACCTCTAAAAATGACATTGCCATCCAATTGTAATAACTTTGCCATCCACTGGTAATTACTTTGCCGACCACTGTAAATCACTAATCCGACCTCGAAAAATGATTTTGCCCAACAATTGTAATGGCTTTGCCAACAAATGGAAATGACTTTGCCAACCACTTTTAATTCCCAATCCGAACTCCAAAAAATGAATTTTCGCAACAATTGTAATGACTTTGCCAACCACTGGTAATTACTTTGCCAACCACTTTTAATCACTTATCCGACCACTAAAAATGACTTTGCTTAACAATTGTTATGACTTTGTCAACCACCGGTAATGACTTTTCCAGCCACTGTTAATCACTTATCCGACCACTAAAAATGACTTTGCCCAACAATTGTAATGACTTTGCCCACCACTGGTAATCCCTTATCCGACCTCTTAAAATGACTTTGCCCAACAATTGTAATGACTTTTCCTACCACTGTTAATCACTTATCCGACCTCTAAAATTGACTTTGCCAACCACTGGTAATGACGGTGCCAACCACTGTTAATCACTTATCCGACCTCTAAAAATGACTTTGCCCAACAATTGTAATGACTTTGCCAACCACTGTTAATCACTTATCCGACCTCTAAAAATGACTTTGCCATCCAATTGTAATAACTTTGCCATCCACTGGTAATTACTTTGCCGACCACTGTAAATCACTAATCCGACCTCGAAAAATGATTTTGCCCAACAATTGTAATGGCTTTGCCAACAAATGGAAATGACTTTGCCAACCACTTTTAATTCCCAATCCGAACTCCAAAAAATGAATTTTCGCAACAATTGTAATGACTTTGCCAACCACTGGTAATTACTTTGCCAACCACTTTTAATCACTTATCCGACCACTAAAAATGACTTTGCTTAACAATTGTTATGACTTTGTCAACCACCGGTAATGACTTTTCCAGCCACTGTTAATCACTTATCCGACCACTAAAAATGACTTTGCCCAACAATTGTAATGACTTTGCCCACCACTGGTAATCCCTTATCCGACCTCTAAAAATGACTTTGCCCAACAATTGTAATGGCTTTGCCAACCACTTATAATTACCAATCCGACCTCTTAAAATGACTTTGCCCAACAATTGTAATGACTTTTCCTACCACTGTTAATCACTTATCCGACCTCTAAAATTGACTTTGCCAACCACTGGTAATGACGGTGCCAACCACTGTAAATCACTTATCCGACCTCTTAAAATGACTTTGCCCAACAATTATAATGACTTTGCTAACCACTGCTTATCACTTCTCCGACCTCTAAAAATTACTTTGCCCAACAATTGAAATGACTTTTCCCACCACTGGTAATCACTTATCCGACCTCTGAAAATAACTTTGCCAAATAAAAGTAATGACTTTGCCTTCCACTAGTAATGACTTTAACAACCACTGTTAATCACTTATCCGACCTCGAAAAATGATTTTGCCCAACAATTGAAATGGCATTGCCAACCACTGGAAATGACTTTGCCAACCAATTTTAATTCCTTATCCCATCTCCAAAAATGAATTTGCGCAACAATTGTAATGACTTTGCCAACCACTGGTAATGACTTTAGCCACCACTGATTATCACTTATCCCACATCTAAAAATGCATTTGCCAAACAATTGAAATGACTTTGCCAAACAATTATAATGACTTTTCCAGCCACTGTTAATCACTTATCCGACCTCTAAAAATGACTTTGCCAAACTATTGTAATGACTTTGCAACCACTAGTAATCACTTATCCGACATCTAAAAATGACTTTGCCCAACAATTGTAATGACTTTGCCAACCACTGTTAATCACAAATCAGACCTCTAAAAATTATTTTGCCCAACAATTGTAGTGACTTTTCCAACCACTGGTAATGACTTTGCCAGCCACTGTTCATCCCTTATCCGACCTTTAAAAATGGCTTTGCCCACCACTGGTTATCACTTATCCGACCTCTAAAAATGACTCTGCCAAACAATTGTAATGACTTTGCCATCCACTGGTAATGACTTTGCCGACCACTGTTAATCACTTATCCGACCTCGAAAAATGATTTTGCCCAACAATTGAAATGACCTTGCCCACCACTGGTAATCCCTTTCCGCCCTCTTAAAATGACTCTGCCAAACAATTGTAATGACTTTGCCATCCACTGGTAATGACTTTCCCAACCACTGTTAATCAATTATCCGACCTCGAAAAATGATTTTGCCCAGCAATTGAAATGACTTAGCCAACAACTGTAAATCACTTATCCGACCTCCAAAAATGACTTTGCCCAATAATTGTAATGGCTTTGCCATCCACTTTTAATTACTTATCCGACCTCTTAAAATGACTTTGCCCAACAATTGTAATGACTTTGCCAACCCATGTAAATCACTTATCCGACCTCTGAAAATGTCTTTGCCAAACAATTGTGATGACTTGGCCAACCACAGGTAGAGACTTTGCCAGCCACTGTTAATCACTTCTCCGACCTCTAAAAATGACTTTACCCATCAATTGTAATGACTTTGCCCACCACTAGTAATCACTTATCCGACCTCTAAAAATGACTTTCCCCAACAATTTTAATGACTTTTCCAACCACTGTTAATCACTTATCCGACCTCGAAAAATGATTTTGCCCAACAATTGAAATGGCTTTTTCGACCACTAGTAATGACTTTGCCAACCACTTTTAATTCCTAATCCGACCTCCAAAAATGAATTTGCGCAACAATTGTAATGACTTTTCCAACCACTGGTAATGACTTTGGCCACCACTGATTATATCTTATCCGACATCTAAAATTGCCTTTGCCAAACAATTGTAATAACTTTGTCAAACAATTGTAATGACTTTGCCAACCACTTTTAATTCCTAATCCGACCTCCAAAAATCAATTTGCGCAACAATTGTAATGACTTTGCCAACCACTGGTAATGACTTTGCCAACCACTGTTAATCACTTATCCGACCTCTAAAAATGACTTTGCTTAACAATTGTAATGACTTTGCAAACCACTGGTAATGACTTTGCCAACCACTGTTAATCACTAATCAGACCTCTAAAAATTATTTTTCCAACCACTGTTAATCACTTATCCGACCTCTAAAAATGACTTTGCCTAACAATTGTAATGACTTTGCCCACCACTGGTTATCACTTATCCAACCTCTAAAAATGACTCTGCCAAACAATTGTAATGACTTGGCCAAACAATTGTAATGACTTTGCCAATCACTGTTAATCACTAATCAGACCTCTAAAAATGAATTTTCCCGACAATTGTAATAAATTGGCCAAACAATTGTAATGACTTTGCCAACCACTGTTAATCACTAATCCGACCTCCAAAAATGAATTTGCGCAACAATTGTAATGACTTTTCCAACCACTGGTAATGACTTTAGCCACCACTGATTATATCATATCCGACATCTAAAATTGCCTTTGCCAAACAATTGTAATAACTTTGCCAAACAATTGTAATGACTTTGCCAACCACTGTTAATCACTAATCAGACCTCTAAAAATTATTTTTCCAACCACTGTTAATCACTTATCCGACCTCTAAAAATGACTTTGCCAACCACTGTTAATCACTTATCCGACCTCTTAAAATGACTATTCCCAACAATTGTTATAACTTGGCCCAACAATTGTAATGACTTTGCCAGCCACTGTTAATCACTTATCCGACCTCGAAAATGATTTTGCCCAACAATTGAAATGGCTTTTTCAACCACTGGTGGTTTCAACCACTTTTCCCAACAATTGTAATGACTTTGCCAACCACTGTAAATCACTTATCCGACCTCCAAAAAAGACTTTGCCCCACAATTGTAATGACTTTGCGAACCACTGTTAATCACTTATCCGACCTCTAAAAATGACTTTGCTCAACAATTGTAATGACTGGGCCAACCACTGTTAATGACTTATCCGACCTTCAAAAAAGACTTTGCCCATCAATTGTAATGATCTTACCAACCACTGGTAATGACTTTGCCAAACACTGTTAATCACTTATCCGACCTCTAAAAATGACTTTTCCCAACAATCGTAATGACTTTGCCAACCACTATTAATCACTTATCCAACCACCAAAAATGACTTTGTCCAACAATTATAATGACTTTGTCAACCACTGTTGATCACTTATCCGACCTTCAAAAAAGACTTTGACCAGCAATTGAAATGACCTTGCCAACCACTGGTAATGACTTTGCCAACCACTGTTAATCACTTATCCGACCTCTAAAAATGACTTTGCCCAACATTTGTAATGACTCTGTCAACCACTGTGAATCACTTATCCGACCTCCAAAAAAGACTTTGCCCAATAATTGTAATGACTTTGCCAACCACTGTTAATCACTTATCCGACCTCTAAAAATGACTTTGCCCAACAATTGTAATGACTTTGCAACCCACTGGTGATGACTTTGCCAACCACTCTTAATCACCTAACCGAACTCTAAAAATGACTTTGTCTAACAATTGAAATGACTGCGCCAACCACTGTTAATGACTTATCCGACCTCCAAAAAAGACTTTGCCAATCAATTGTAATGACCTTGCCAACCACTGGTAATGACATTGCCAAACACTGTTAATCACTTATCCGACCTCCAAGAAAGACTTTGCCAACCACTGTATATCACTTATCCGACCTCAAAAATGACTTTGCCCAACAATTGTAATGACTCTGCCAACCACTGTGAATCACTTATCAGACCTTCAAAAAAGACTTTGCCCAACAATTGTAATGACTGCGCCAACCACTGTAAATGACTTATCCGACCTTCAAAAAAGACTTTGCCCATCAATTGTAATGACCTTGCCAACCACTGGTAATGACTTTGCCAAACACTGTTAATCACTTATCCGACCTCTACAAATGACTTTTCCCAACAATTGTAATGACTTTGCCAACCACTGTAAATCACTTATCCGACCTCCAAAAAAGACTTTGCCCCACAATTGTAATGACTTTGCGAACCACTGTTAATCACTTATCCGACCTCTAAAAATGACTTTGCTCAACAATTGTAATGACTGGGCCAACCACTGTTAATGACTTATCCGACCTTCAAAAAAGACTTTGCCCATCAATTGTAATGATCTTACCAACCACTGGTAATGACTTTGCCAAACACTGTTAATCACTTATCCGACCTCTAAAAATGACTTTTCCCAACAATGTTAATGACTTTGCAAACCACTGGTGATGACTTAGCCAACCACTGTTAATCATCAAACCGATCTCTAAAAATGACTTTGTCTAACAATTGAAATGACTCTGCCAACCACTGTTAATCACTTATCCAAACTCTAAAAATGACTTTGCCCAACAATTGTAATGACTGCGCCAACCACTGTTAATGTCTTATCCGACCTCCAAAAAAGACTTTGCCCATCAATTGTAATGACCTTGCCAACCACTGGTAATGACTTTGCCAAACACTGTTAATCACTTATCCGACCTCTAAAAATGACTTTTCCCAACAATGTTAATGACTTTGCAAACCACTGGTGATGACTTAGCCAACCACTGTTAATCATCAAACCGATCTCTAAAAATGACTTTGTCTAACAATTGAAATGACTCTGCCAACCACTGTTAATCACTTATCCAAACTCTAAAAATGACTTTGCCCAACAATTGTAATGACTGCGCCAACCACTGTTAATGTCTTATCCGACCTCCAAAAAAGACTTTGCCCATCAATTGTAATGACCTTGCCAACCACTGGTAATGACTTTGCCAACCACTGTGAATCACTTATCCGACCTCTAAAAATGACTTTGCCCCACAATTGTAATGACTTTGCGAACCACTGTTAATCACTTATCCAAACTCTAAAAATGACTTTGCCCAACAATTGTAATGACTGCGCCAACCACTGTTAATGTCTTATCCGACCTCCAAAAAAGACTTTGCCCATCAATTGTAATGACCTTGCCAACCACTGGTAATGACTTTGCCAACCACTGTAAATCACTTATCCGACCTCCAAAAAAGACTTTGCCCCACAATTGTAATGACTTTGCGAACCACTGTTAATCACTTATCCGACCTCTAAAAATGACTTTGCTCAACAATTGTAATGACTGGGCCAACCACTGTTAATGACTTATCCGACCTTCAAAAAAGACTTTGCCCATCAATTGTAATGATCTTACCAACCACTGGTAATGACTTTGCCAAACACTGTTAATCACTTATCCGACCTCTAAAAATGACTTTTCCCAACAATGTTAATGACTTTGCAAACCACTGGTGATGACTTAGCCAACCACTGTTAATCATCAAACCGATCTCTAAAAATGACTTTGTCTAACAATTGAAATGACTCTGCCAACCACTGTTAATCATTTATCCAAACTCTAAAAATGACTTGGCCCAACAATTGTAATGACTGCGCCAACCACTGTTAATGTCTTATCCGACCTCCAAAAAAGTCTTTGCCTATCAATTGTAATGACCTTGCGAACCACTGGTAATGACTTTGCCAAACACTGTTAATCACTTATCCGACCTCTAAAAATGACTTTTCCCAACAATGTTAATGACTTTGCAAACCACTGGTGATGACTTTGCCAACCACTGTAAATCACTTATCCGACCTCCAAAAAAGACTTTGCCCCACAATTGTAATGACTTTGCGAACCACTGTTAATCACTTATCCGACCTCTAAAAATGACTTTGCTCAACAATTGTAATGACTGGGCCAACCACTGTTAATGACTTATCCGACCTTCAAAAAAGACTTTGCCCATCAATTGTAATGATCTTACCAACCACTGGTAATGACTTTGCCAAACACTGTTAATCACTTATCCGACCTCTAAAAATGACTTTTCCCAACAATGTTAATGACTTTGCAAACCACTGGTGATGACTTAGCCAACCACTGTTAATCATCAAACCGATCTCTAAAAATGACTTTGTCTAACAATTGAAATGACTCTGCCAACCACTGTTAATCACTTATCCAAACTCTAAAAATGACTTTGCCCAACAATTGTAATGACTGCGCCAACCACTGTTAATGTCTTATCCGACCTCCAAAAAAGAATTTGCCCATCAATTGTAATGACCTTGCCAACCACTGGTAATGACTTTGCCAACCACTGTGAATCACTTATCCGACCTCTAAAAATGACTTTGCCAACCACTGTTTATCACTTATCCGACCACCAAAAATGACTTTGCCCAACAATTGTAATGACTTTGCCAACCACTGTGAATCACTTATCCGACCTCTAAAAATGACTTTGCCAACCACTGTATATCACTTATCCGACCTCTAAAAATGACTTTGCTCAACAATTGTAATGACTGCGCCAACCACTGTTAATGACTTATCCGACCTTCAAAAAAGACTTTGCCCATCAATTGTAATGACCTTGCCAACCACTGGTAATGACTTTTCCAAACACTGTTAATCACTTATCCGACCTCTACAAATGACTTTTCCCAACAATTGTAATGACTTTGCCAACCACTGTAAATCACTTATCCGACCTCCAAAAAAGACTTTGCCCCACAATTGTAATGACTTTGCGAACCACTGTTAATCACTTATCCGACCTCTAAAAATGACTTTGCTCAACAATTGTAATGACTGGGCCAACCACTGTTAATGACTTATCCGACCTTCAAAAAAGACTTTGCCCATCAATTGTAATGATCTTACCAACCACTGGTAATGACTTTGCCAAACACTGTTAATCACTTATCCGACCTCTAAAAATGACTTTTCCCAACAATCGTAATGACTTTGCCAACCACTATTAATCACTTATCCAACCACCAAAAAAGATTTTCCGAACCACTGTTAATCACTTATCCACCTCTAAAAATGTCTTTGCCCAACAATTGAAATGACTTTGCCAACCACTGGTAATGGCTTTGCCAACCACTGTTAATCACTTATCCGACCTATAAAAATGACCTTGCCAACCACTGTTAATCACTTATCCGACCTCTAAAAATGACTTTGCCATCCACTGTATATCACTTATCCGACCTCTAAAAATGACTTTTCCCAACAATATTAATGACTTTGTAAACCACTGGTGATGACTTAGCCAACCACTGTTAATCATCAAACCGATCTCTAAAAATGACTTTGTCTTACAATTGAAATGACTCTGCCAACCACTGTTAATCACTTATCCAAACTCTAAAAATGACTTTGCCCAACAATTGTAATGACTGCGCCAACCACTGTTAATGTCTTATCCGACCTCCAAAAAAGACTTTGCCCAACATTTGTAGTGACTCTGCCAACCACTGTGAATCACTTATCCGACCTCTAAAAATGACTTTGCCAACCACTGTTTATCACTTATCCGACCACCAAAAATGACTTTGCCCAACAATTGTAATGACTTTGCCAACCACTGTTAATCACTTATCCGACATCCAAAAAAGACTTTGCCCAACAATTGAAATGACTTTGCCAACCACTGGTACTGACTTTGCCAACCACTGTTAATCACCTAACCCACCCCTAAAAATGACTTTGCCCAATTATTGAAATGACTTTGCCAACCACTGTTAATCACTTATCCGACCTCTAAAAATGACTTTGCCAAACAATTGTAATGACTTTGCCAACCACTGTTAATCACTTATGCGACCTCTAAAAATGACTTTGCCAGCCACTGTGAATCACTTATCCGACCTCTAAAAATGACTTTGCCAACCACTGTTAATCACTTATGCGACCTCTAAAAATGACTTTGCCAGCCACTGTAAATCACTTATCCGACCTCTAAAAATGACTTTGCCAACCACTGTTAATCACTTATCCGACCTCCAAAAAAGATTTTCCGAACCACTGTTAATCACTTATCCACCTCTAAAAATGTCTTTGCCCAACAATTGAAATGACTTTGCCAACCACTGGTAATGGCTTTGCCAACCACTGTTAATCACTTATCCGACCTATAAAAATGACCTTGCCAACCACTGTTAATCACTCATCCGACCTCTAAAAATGACTTTGCCATCCACTGTATATCACTTATCCGACCTCTAAAAATGACTTTGCCCAACAATGTTAATGACTTTGCAAACCACAGGTGATGACTTAGCCAACCAATGTTAATCACCAAACCGATCTCTAAAAATGACTTTGTCTAACAATTGAAATGACTCTGCCAACCACTGTTAATCACTTATCCAAACTCTAAAAATGACTTTGCCCAACAATTGTAATGACCTTGCCAACCACTGGTAATGACTTTGCCAAACACTGTTAATCACTTATCCGACCTCTAAAAATGACTTTGCCCAACAATTGTAATGACTCTGCCAACAACTGTGAATCACTTATCCGACCTCTAAAAATGATTTTGCCAACCACTTTTTATCACTTATCCGACCACCAAAAATGACTTTGCCCAACAATTGTAATGACTTTGCCAACCACTGTTAATCACTTATCCGACATCCAAAAAAGACTTTGCCCAACAATTGAAATGACTTTGCAAACCACTGGTAATCACCAAACCCACCCCTAAAAATGACTTTGCCCAATTATTGAAATGACTTTGCCAACCACTGTTAATCACTTATCCGACCTCTAAAAATGACTTTGCCCAACAATTGTAATGACTCTGCCAACCACTGTGAATCACTTATCCGACCTCTAAAAATGACTTTGCAAACCACTGTTTATCACTTATCCGACCACCAAAAATGACTTAGCCCAACAATTGTAATGACTCTGCCAACCACTGTGAATCACTTATCAGACCTCCAAAAAAGACTTTGCCCAACAATTGTAATGACTTTGCAAACCACTGTTAATCACTTATCCGACCTCTAAAAATGACTTTGCCAACCACTGTATATCACTTATCCGACCTCTAAAAATGACTTTGCTCAACAATTGTAATGACTGCGCCAACCACTGTTAATGACTTATCCGACCTTCAAAAAAGACTTTGCCCATCAATTGTAATGATCTTACCAACCACTGGTAATGACTTTGCCAAACACTGTTAATCACTTATCCGACCTCTAAAAATGACTTTTCCCAACAATCGTAATGACTTTGCCAACCACTATTAATCACTTATCCAACCACCAAAAATGACTTTGCCCAACAATTGTAATGACTTTGCCAACCACTGTTAATCACTTATCCGACATCCAAAAAAGACTTTGCCCAACAATTGAAATGACTTTGCCAACCACTGGTAATGACTTTGCCAACCACTGTTAATCACCTAACCCACCTCTAAAAATGACTTTGCCCAATTATTGAAATGACTTTGCCAACCACTGAATATCACTTATCCGACCTCTAAAAATGACTTTGCCAAACAATTGTAATGACTTTGCAAACCACTGTTAATCACTTATGCGACCTCTAAAAATGACTTTGCCAGCCACTGTAATTCACTTATCCGACCTCTAAAAATGACTTTGCCAACCACTGTTAATCACTTATCCGACCTCCAAAAAAGATTTTCCGAACCACTGTTAATCACTTATCCACCTCTAAAAATGTCATTGCCCAACAATTGAAATGACTTTGCCAACCACTGGTAATGGCTTTGCCAACCACTGTTAATCACTTATCCGACCTCTAAAAATGACTTTGCCATCCACTGTGTATCACTTATCCGACCTCTAAAAATGACTTTGCCCAACAATGTTAATGACTTTGCAAACCACTGGTGATGACTTAGCCAACCACTGTTAATCACCAAACCGATCTCTAAAAATGACTTTGTCTAACAATTGAAATGACTCTGCCAACCACTGTTAATCACTTATCCAAACTCTAAAAATGACTTTGCCCAACAATTGAAATGACTGCGCCAACCACTGTTAATGTCTTATCCGACCTCCAAAAAAGACTTTGCCCATCAATTGTAATGACCTTGCCAACCACTGGTAATGACTTTGCCAAACACTGTTAATCACTTATCCGACCTCTAAAAATGACTTTGCCAACCACTGTTTATCACTTATCCGACCACCAAAAATGACTTTGCCCAACAATTGTAATGACTTTGCCAACCACTGTTAATCACTTATCCGACATCCAAAAAAGACTTTGCCCAACAATTGAAATGACTTTGCCAACCACTGGTAATGACTTTGCCAACCACTGTTAATCACCTAACCGACCTCTAAAAATGACTTTGCCCAATTATTGTAATGACTTTGCCAACCACTGTTAATCACTTATGCGACCTCTAAAAATGACTTTGCCAGCCACTGTGAATCACTTATCCGACCTCTAAAAATGACTTTGCCAACCACTGTTAATCACTTATGCGACCTCTAAAAATGACTTTGCCAGCCACTGTAAATCACTTATCCGACCTCTAAAAATGACTTTGCCAACCACTGTTAATCACTTATCCGACCTCCAAAAATGACTTTGCCATCCACTGTATATCACTTATCCGACCTCTAAAAATGACTTTGCCCAATTATTTAAATGACTTTGCCAACCACTGTTAATCACTTATCCGACCTCTAAAAATGACTTTGCCCAATTATTTAAATGACTTTGCCAACCACTGTTAATCACTTATCCGACCTCTAAAAATGACTTTGCCCAACAATTGTAATGACTCTGCCAACCACTGTGAATCACTTATCCGACCTCTAAAAATGACTTTGCAAACCACTGTTTATCACTTATCCGACCACCAAAAATGACTTAGCCCAACAATTGTAATGACTTTGCCAACCACTGTTAATCACTTATCCGACATCCAAAAAAGACTTTGCCCAACAATTGAAATGACTTTGCCAACCACTGGTAATGACTTTGCCAACCACTGTTAATCACCTAACCGACCTCTAAAAATGACTTTGCCCAATTATTGTAATGACTTTGCCAACCACTGTTAATCACTTATGCGACCTCTAAAAATGACTTTGCCAGCCACTGTGAATCACTAATCCGACCTCTAAAAATGACTTTGCCAACCACTGTTAATCACTTATGCGACCTCTAAAAATGACTTTGCCAGCCACTGTAAATCACTTATCCGACCTCTAAAAATGACTTTGCCAACCACTGTTAATCACTTATCCGACCTCCAAAAAAGATTTTCCGAACCACTGTTAATCACTTATCCACCTCTAAAAATGTCTTTACCCAACAATTGAAATGACTTTACCAACCACTGGTAATGGCTTTGCCAACCACTGTTAATCACTTATCCGACCTATAAAAATGACCTTGCCAACCACTGTTAATCACTTATCCGACCTAAAAAAATCACCTTGCCAACCACTGTTAATCACTTATCCGACCTCTAAAAATGACTTTGCCATCCACTGTATATCACTTATCCGACCTCTAAAAATGACTTTGCCCAACAATGTTAATGACCTTGCAAACCACTGGTAATGACTTTGCCAAACACTGTTAATCACTTATCCGACCTCCAAGAAAGACTTTGCCAACCACTGTATATCACTTATCCGACCTCAAAAATGACTTTGCCCAACAATTGAAATGACTTTGCCAAGCACTGGTAATCACCAAACCCACCCCTAAAAATGACTTTGCCCAATTATTGAAATGACTTTGCCAACCACTGTTAATCACTTATCCGACCTCTAAAAATGACTTTGCCCAACAATTGTAATGACTCTGCCAACCACTGTGAATCACTTATCCGACCTCTAAAAATGACTTTGCAAACCACTGTTTATCACTTATCCGACCACCAAAAATGACTTAGCCCAACAATTGTAATGACTCTGCCAACCACTGTGAATCACTTATCAGACCTCCAAAAAAGACTTTGCCCAACAATTGTAATGACTTTGCAAACCACTGTTAATCACTTATCCGACCTCTAAAAATGACTTTGCCAACCACTGTATATCACTTATCCGACCTCTAAAAATGACTTTGCTCAACAATTGTAATGACTGCGCCAACCACTGTTAATGACTTATCCGACCTTCAAAAAAGACTTTGCCCATCAATTGTAATGATCTTACCAACCACTGGTAATGACTTTGCCAAACACTGTTAATCACTTATCCGACCTCTAAAAATGACTTTTCCCAACAATCGTAATGACTTTGCCAACCACTATTAATCACTTATCCAACCACCAAAAATGACTTTGCCCAACAATTGTAATGACTTTGCCAACCACTGTTAATCACTTATCCGACATCCAAAAAAGACTTTGCCCAACAATTGAAATGACTTTGCCAACCACTGGTAATGACTTTGCCAACCACTGTTAATCACCTAACCCACCTCTAAAAATGACTTTGCCCAATTATTGAAATGACTTTGCCAACCACTGAATATCACTTATCCGACCTCTAAAAATGACTTTGCCAAACAATTGTAATGACTTTGCAAACCACTGTTAATCACTTATGCGACCTCTAAAAATGACTTTGCCAGCCACTGTAATTCACTTATCCGACCTCTAAAAATGACTTTGCCAACCACTGTTAATCACTTATCCGACCTCCAAAAAAGATTTTCCGAACCACTGTTAATCACTTATCCACCTCTAAAAATGTCATTGCCCAACAATTGAAATGACTTTGCCAACCACTGGTAATGGCTTTGCCAACCACTGTTAATCACTTATCCGACCTCTAAAAATGACTTTGCCATCCACTGTGTATCACTTATCCGACCTCTAAAAATGACTTTGCCCAACAATGTTAATGACTTTGCAAACCACTGGTGATGACTTAGCCAACCACTGTTAATCACCAAACCGATCTCTAAAAATGACTTTGTCTAACAATTGAAATGACTCTGCCAACCACTGTTAATCACTTATCCGACCTCCAAAAAAGACTTTGCCCAACAATTGTAATGACTTTGCAAACCACTGTTAATCACTTATCCGACCTCTAAAAATGACTTTGCCAACCACTGTATATCACTTATCCGACCTCTAAAAATGACTTTGCTCAACAATTGTAATGACTGCGCCAACCACTGTTAATGACTTATCCGACCTTCAAAAAAGACTTTGCCCATCAATTGTAATGATCTTACCAACCACTGGTAATGACTTTGCCAAACACTGTTAATCACTTATCCGACCTCTAAAAATGACTTTTCCCAACAATCGTAATGACTTTGCCAACCACTATTAATCACTTATCCAACCACCAAAAATGACTTTGCCCAACAATTGTAATGACTTTGCCAACCACTGTTAATCACTTATCCGACATCCAAAAAAGACTTTGCCCAACAATTGAAATGACTTTGCCAACCACTGGTAATGACTTTGCCAACCACTGTTAATCACCTAACCCACCTCTAAAAATGACTTTGCCCAATTATTGAAATGACTTTGCCAACCACTGAATATCACTTATCCGACCTCTAAAAATGACTTTGCCAAACAATTGTAATGACTTTGCAAACCACTGTTAATCACTTATGCGACCTCTAAAAATGACTTTGCCAGCCACTGTAATTCACTTATCCGACCTCTAAAAATGACTTTGCCAACCACTGTTAATCACTTATCCGACCTCCAAAAAAGATTTTCCGAACCACTGTTAATCACTTATCCACCTCTAAAAATGTCATTGCCCAACAATTGAAATGACTTTGCCAACCACTGGTAATGGCTTTGCCAACCACTGTTAATCACTTATCCGACCTCTAAAAATGACTTTGCCATCCACTGTGTATCACTTATCCGACCTCTAAAAATGACTTTGCCCAACAATGTTAATGACTTTGCAAACCACTGGTGATGACTTAGCCAACCACTGTTAATCACCAAACCGATCTCTAAAAATGACTTTGTCTAACAATTGAAATGACTCTGCCAACCACTGTTAATCACTTATCCAAACTCTAAAAATGACTTTGCCCAACAATTGAAATGACTGCGCCAACTACTGTTAATGTCTTATCCGACCTCCAAAAAAGACTTTGCCCATCAATTGTAATGACCTTGCCAACCACTGGTAATGACTTTGCCAAACACTGTTAATCACTTATTCGACCTCTAAAAATGACTTTGCCAACCACTGTTTATCACTTATCCGACCACCAAAAATGACTTTGCCCAACAATTGAAATGACTTTGCCAACCACTGTTAATCACTTATCCGACATCCAAAAAAGACTTTGCCCAACAATTGAAATGACTTTGCCAACCACTGGTAATGACTTTGCCAACCACTGTTAATCACCTAACCGACCTCTAAAAATGACTTTGCCCAATTATTGTAATGACTTTGCCAACCACTGTTAATCACTTATGCGACCTCTAAAAATGACTTTGCCAGCCACTGTGAATCACTTATCCGACCTCTAAAAATGACTTTGCCAACCACTGTTAATCACTTATCCGACCTCCAAAAATGACTTTGCCATCCACTGTATATCACTTATCCGACCTCTAAAAATGACTTTGCCCAATTATTTAAATGACTTTGCCAACCACTGTTAATCACTTATCCGACCTCTAAAAATGACTTTGCCCAATTATTTAAATGACTTTGCCAACCACTGTTAATCACTTATCTGACCTCTAAAAATGACTTTGCCCAACAATTGTAATGACTCTGCCAACCACTGTGAATCACTTATCCGACCTCTAAAAATGACTTTGCAAACCACTGTTTATCACTTATCCGACCACCAAAAATGACTTAGCCCAACAATTGTAATGACTTTGCCAACCACTGTTAATCACTTATCCGACATCCAAAAAAGACTTTGCCCAACAATTGAAATGACTTTGCCAACCACTGGTAATGACTTTGCCAACCACTGTTAATCACCTAACCGACCTCTAAAAATGACTTTGCCCAATTATTGAAATGACTTTGCCAACCACTGTTAATCACTTATGCGACCTCTAAAAATGACTTTGCCAGCCACTGTGAATCACTTATCCGACCTCTAAAAATGACTTTGCCAACCACTGTTAATCACTTATGCGACCTCTAAAAATGACTTTGCCAGCCACTGGAAATCACTTATCCGACCTCTAAAAATGACTTTGCCAACCACTGTTAATCACTTATCCGACCTCCAAAAAAGATTTTCCGAACCACTGTTAATCACTTATCCACCTCTAAAAATGTCTTTACCCAACAATTGAAATGACTTTACCAACCACGGGTAATGGCTTTGCCAACCACTGTTAATCACTTATCCGACCTATAAAAATGACCTTGCCAACCACTGTTAATCACTTATCCGACCTATAAAAATGACCTTGCCAACCACTGTAAATCACTTATCCGACCTCTAAAAATGACTTTGCCATCCACTGTATATCACTTATCCGACCTCTAAAAATGACTTTGCCCAACAATGTTAATGACTTTGCAAACCACTGGTAATGACTTTGCCAAACACTGTTAATCACTTATCCGACCTCCAAGAAAGACTTTGCCAACCACTGTATATCACTTATCCGACCTCAAAAATGACTTTGCCCAACAATTGTAATGACTCTGCCAACCACTGTGAATCACTTATCAGACCTTCAAAAAAGACTTTGCCCAACAATTGTAATGACTGCGCCAACCACTGTAAATGACTTATCCGACCTTCAAAAAAGACTTTGCCCATCAATTGTAATGACCTTGCCAACCACTGGTAATGACTTTGCCAAACACTGTTAATCACTTATCCGACCTCTAAAAATGACTTTGCCCAACAATTGTAATGACTCTGCCAACCACTGTGAATCACTTATCCGACCTCTAAAAATGACTTTGCCAACAATTGTAATGACTCTGTCAACCACTGTGAATCACTTATCCGACCTCCAAAAAAGACTTTGCCCAATAATTGTAATGACTTTGCCAACCACTGTAAATCACTTATCCGACCTTTAAAAATGACCTTGCCAACCACTGTTAATCACTTATCCGACCTCTAAAAATGACTTTGCCAACCACTGTTTGTCACTTATCCGACCTCTAAAAATGACTTTGCCAAACAATTGTAATGACTCTGTCAACCACTGTGAATCACTTATCCGACCTACAAAAAAGACTTTGCCCAATAATTGTAATGACTTTGCCAACCACTGTAAATCACTTATTAGACTTATAAAAATGACCTTGCCAACCACTGTTAATCACTAATCCGACCCCTAAAAATGACTTTGCCATCCACTGTATATCACCTATCCGACCTCTAAAAATGACTTTGCCCAACAATTGTAATGACTTTGCAAACCACTGGTGATGACTTTGCCAACCACTGTTAATCACCAAACCGATCTCTAAAAATGACTTTGTCTAACAATTGAAATGACTTTGCCAACCACTGTTAATTACTTATCCAAACTCTAAAAATGACTTGGCACAACAATTGTAATGACTGCGCCAACCACTGTTATTGTCTTATCCGACCTCCAAAAAAGACTTTGCCCATCAATTGTAATGACCTTGCCAACCACTGGTAATGACTTTGCCAACCACTGTGAATCACTTATCCGAACTCTAAAAATTACTTTGCCAACAACTGTTTATCACTTATCCGACCTCTAAAAATGACTTTGCCCAACAATTGTAATGACTCTGTCAACCACTATGAATCACTTATCCGACCTCCAAAAAAGACTTTGCCCAATAATTGTAATGACTTTGCCAACCACTGTAAATCACTTATTAGACCTATAAAAATGACTTTGCCGGCCACTGTAAATCACTTAACCGACCTCAAAAAATGACTTTGCCAACCACTGTTAATCACTTATCCGACCTCCAAAAAAGACTTTGCGAACCAATGTTAATCACTTATCCGACCTCTAAAAATGACTTAGCCAACCACTGTATATCACTTATCCGACCTCTAAAAATGACTTTGCCCGACAATTATAATGACTTTTCCAATCACTCGACAAAGCTGACATGGTCGAACACCTTGGTCGATTTGGCCGAACACCCTCGACGATAAGGCCGAAAACTTTGGCCCACATGGCAAAACATCTTGGCCTACATGGCAGAACACCTTGGCCGACATGGCCGAACACCTTGGCAGACATGGCCCAAACCCTTGGCCGACATTGCCCAACACCTTAGCCGACATTGCCCAACACCTTGGCCGAAATGGCCGATATGGCCGAGACCCTTGTCGATATGGCCGAAAACCTTGGCCGACATGCCAAAACATCTTGGGCGACATGGCAGAAGACCTTGGCCGAACACCTTGGCCGACATGGCCGAACAATTTGGTCGAAATGGCCAAACATCTTGGCCGACATGGCCGAACACTTTGACCGACATGGCAAGACACCTTGGCCGACATGGCCGACATGGCCGAACACCTTGGCCGACATGGCCGATATGGCCGAAAACTTTGGCAGACATGGCAAAACATCTTAGCCGACATGGCAGAACACCTTGGCCGACATTAGCGAACACCTTGGCCGACATGGTCCAAACCCTTGGCCGACATTGCCCAACACCTTGGCCGACATGGCCGACATAGCCGAACAGCTTGGCCGACATGGCCGACATGGCGGAACACCTTGATCGACAAAGCTGACATGGTCGAACACCTTGGTCGATATGGCCGAACACCCTTGTCGATATGGCCGAAAACCTTGGCCGACATGGCAAAACATCTTGGCCGACATGGCCGAAAACCTTGGCCGACATGGCAAGACATCTTGGCTGACATGGCCGAACACTTTGACCGACATGGCAAGACACCTTGGCCGACATGGCCGACATGGCCGAACACCTTGGCCGACATGGCCGATATGGCCGAAAACCTTGGCCGACATGGCCGAAAACCTTGGCCGACATGGCAAAACATCTTGGCCGACATGGCAGAACACCTTGGCCGACATTAGCGAACACCTTGGCCGACATGGCCCAAACCCTTGGCCGACATTGCCCAACACCTAGGCCGACATGGCCGACATGGCCGTACACCTTGGCCGACATGGCTGACATGGCCGAACACCTTGATCGACAAAGCTGACATGGTCGAACACCTTGGTCGATATGGCCGAACACCCTTGTCGATATGGCCCAAACCCTTGGCCGACATTGCATAACACCTTGGCCGACATGGCCGACATGGCCGACATTGCCGAACACCTTGATCGACAAAGCTGACATTGTCGAACGCCTTGGTCGATATGGCCTAACAACCTCGACGATATGGCCGAAAACCTTGGCCGACATGGCAAAACATCTTGGGCGACATGGCAGAACACCTTGCCCGACATGGCCGAACACCTTGGCCGACATGGCCCAAACCCTTGGCCGACATTGCCCAACACCTTGGCCGACATGGCCGACATGGCCAACACCTTGGCAGACATGGCTGACATGGTCGAACACCTTGGTTGATATGGCCTAACACCCTTGACGATATGGCCGAAAGCCTTGGTCGACATGGCAAAACATCTTGGCCGAAATGGCAGAACACCTTGGCTTACATGGCCGAACACCTTGGCCGACATTGCCCAAACCCTTGGCCGACATTGCCCAACACCTAAGCCGACATGGCCGACATGGCCGAACACCTTGATCGACAAAGCTGACATGGTCGAAAAACTTTGTCGATATGGCCGAACACCCTTATCGATATGGCTGAAAACCTTGGCCGACATTAGCGAACACCTTGGCCGACATGGCCCAAACCCTTGGCCGACATTGCCCAACACCTAGGCCGACATGGCCGACATGGCCGAACACCTTGGCCGACATGGCTGACATGGTCGAACACCTTGGTCGATATGGTCGAACACCCTTGTCGATTAGCCTAAACCCTTGGCCGACATTGCATAACACCTTGGCCGACATGGCCGACATGGCCGACATTGCCGAACACCTTGATCGACAAAGCTGACATTGTCGAACGCCTTGGTCGATATGGCCTAACAACCTCGACGATATGGCCGAAAACCTTGGGCGACATGGCAGAACACCTTGCCCTACATGGCCGAACACCTTTGCCGACATGGCCCAAACCCTTGGCCGACATTGCCCAACACCTTGGCCGACATGGCCGACATGGCCAACACCTTGGCAGACATGGCCGACATGGTCGAACACCTTGGTTGATATGGCCTAACACCCTTGACGATATGGCCGAAAGCCTTGGTCGACATGGCAAAACATCTTGGCCGAAATGGCAGAACACCTTGGCTTACATGGCTGAACACCTTGGCCGACATTGCCCAAACCCTTGGCCGACATTGCCCAACACCTAAGCCGACATGGCCGACATGGCCGAACACCTTGATCGACAAAGCTGACATGGTCGAAAAACTTTGTCGATATGGCCGAACACCCTTGTCGATATGGCCGAAAACCTTGGCCGACATGGTCGAAAAACTTTGTCGATATGGCCGAACACCCTTGTCGATATGGCCGAAAACCTTGGCCGACATTAGCGATTCCTTGGCCGACATGGCCCAAACCCTTGGCCGACATTGCCCAACACCTAGGCCGACATGGCCGACATGGCCGAACACCTTGGCCGACATGGCTGACATGGCCGAACACCTTGATCGACAAAGCTGACATGGTCGAACACCTTGGTCGATATGGCCGAACACCCTTGTCGATATGGCCCAAACCCTTGGCCGACATTGCATAACACCTTGGCCGACATGGCCGACATGGCCGACATTGCCGAACACCTTGATCGACAAAGCTGACATTGTCGAACGCCTTGGTCGATATGGCCTAACAACCTCGACGATATGGCCGAAAACCTTGGCCGACATGGCAAAACATCTTGGGCGACATGGCAGAACACCTTGCCCCACATGGCCGAACACCTTGGCCGACATGGCCCAAACCCTTGGCCGACATTGCCCAACACCTTGGCCGACATGGCCGACATGGCCAACACCTTGGCAGACATGGCCGACCTGGTCGAACACCTTGGTTGATATGGCCTAACACCCTTGACGATATGGCCGAAAGCCTTGGTCGACATGGCAAAACATCTTGGCCGAAATGGCAGAACACCTTGGCTTACATGGCCGAACACCTTGGCCGACATTGCCCAAACCCTTGGCCGACATTGCCCAACACCTAAGCCGACATGGCCGACATGGCCGAACACCTTGATCGACAAAGCTGACATGGTCGAAAAACTTTGTCGATATGGCCGAACACCCTTGTCGATATGGCCGAAAACCTTGGCCGACATGGCCGAAAACCTTGGCCGACATGGCAAAACATCTTGGCTGACATGGCAGAACACCCTTGTCGATATGGTCGAAATTCTGGCCGACATTGCCCAACACCTAGGCCGACATGGCCGACATGGCCGAACACCTTGATCGACAAAGCTGACATGGTCGAACACCTTGGTCGCTATGGCCGAACGACCCTGTCCATATGGCAGAACATCTTGACCGTCATGGCCGAACACCTTGGCCGACAAAGCAATACATCTTGACCGGCATGGCCGAACACCTTGGCCGACAAAGCAATACATCTTGACCGACATGGCCGAACACCTTGGCCGACATGGCCCAACACCTTGGCAGACATGGCTGACATGGCCGAACATCTTGGCCAGCATGGCGGAACCTCTTGGCTGGCATTGCCAAACATCTTGGCCGAAATGGCCGAACATCTTCGCAGGCATGGCCGACATGGTCGTAACCCCTTGGCCGACATGGCAGAACATTTTGCCGAACATCTTTGCTGGCATGGCCGAACCTCTTGACCGACATGGCCGAATACCTTGGCCGACATCGCCGAACACCTTCGCCGACATGGCCCAACCCTTGGCCGACATGGCCCAACACCTTGGACTACATGGCCGACATGGACGACATGGCCGAACGTCTTGGCCGACATGGCCGAACATCTTGGCCGACATGGCCGAACATCTTGGCCGACATGGCCGAACATCTTGGCCGACATGGCCGAACATCTAGGCCGACACGGCCGAACATCTCGGCCGACATGGCAGAACACCTTGGCCGACATTAGCGAACACCTTGGCCGACATGGCCCAAACCCTTGGCCGACATTGCCCAACACCTAGGCCGACATGGCCGACATGGCCGTACACCTTGGCCGACATGGCTGACATGGCCGAACACCTTGATCGACAAAGCTGACATGGTCGAACACCTTGGTCGATATGACCGAACACCTTTGTCGATATGGCCCAAACCCTTGGCCGACATTGCATAACACCTTGGCCGACATGGCCGACATGGCCGACATTGCCGAACACCTTGATCGACAAAGCTGACATTGTCGAACGCCTTGGTCGATATGGCCTAACAACCTCGACGATATGGCCGAAAACCTTGGCCGACATTGCCCAACACCTTGGCCGACATGGCCGACATGGCCAACACCTTGGCAGACATGGCCGACATGGTCGAACACCTTGGTTGATATGGCCTAACACCCTTGACGATATGGCCGAAAGCCTTGGTCGACATGGCAAAACATCTTGGCCGAAATGGCAGAACACCTTGGCTTACATGGCCGAACACCTTGGCCGACATTGCCCAAACCCTTGGCCGACATTGCCCAACACCTAAGCCGACATGGCCGACATGGCCGAACACCTTTATCGACAAAGCTGACATGGTCGAAAAACTTTGTCGATATGGCCGAACACCCTTGTCGATATGGCCGAAAACCTTGGCCGACATGGCCGAAAACCTTGGCCGACATGGCAAAACATCTTGGCTGACATGGCAGAACACCCTTGTCGTTATGGTCGAAATTCTGGCCGACATTGCCCAACACCTTGGCCGACATGGCCGACATGGCCGAACACCTTGATCGACAAAGCTGACATGGTCGAACACCTTGGTCGCTATGGCCGAACGACCCTGTCCATATGGCAGAACATCTTGACCGACATGGCCGAACCACTTGGCCGACAAAGCAATACATCTTGACCGGCATGGCCGAACACCTTGGCCGACAAAGCAATACATCTTGACCGGCATGGCCGAACACCTTGGCCGACATGGCCCAACACCTTGGCAGACATGGCTGACATGGCCGAACATCTTGGCCAGCATGGCGGAACCTCTTGGCTGGCATTGCCAAACATCTTGGCCGAAATGGCCGCACATCTTGGCAGGCATGGCCGACATGGTCGTTACCCCTTGGCCGACATGGCAGAACATTTTGCCGAACATCTTTGCTGGCATGGCCGAACCTCTTGACCGACATGGCCGAATACCTTGGCCGACATCGCCGAACACCTTGACCGACATGGCCCAAACCCTTGGCCGACATGGCCCAACCCTTGGTCGACATGGCCCAACACCTTGGACTACATGGCCGACATGGACGACATGGCCGAACGTCTTGGCCGACATGGCCGAACATCTTGGCCGACATGGCCGAACATCTTGGCCGACATGGCCGAACATCTAGGCCGACACGGCCGAACATCTCGGCCGACATGGCAGAACACCTTGGCCGACATTAGCGAACACCTTGGCCGACATGGCCCAAACCCATGGCCGACATTGCCCAACACCTAGGCCGACATGGCCGACATGGCCGAACACCTTGGCCGACATGGCTGACATGGCCGAACACCTTGATCGACAAAGCTGACATGGTCGAACACCTTGGTCGATATGGCCGAACACCTTTGTCGATATGGCCCAAACCCTTGGCCGACATTGCATAACACCTTGGCCGACATGGCCGACATGGCGGACATTGCCGAACACCTTGATCGACAAAGCTGACATTGTCGAACGCCTTGGTCGATATGGCCTAACAACCTCGACGATATGGCCGAAAACCTTGGCCGACATGGCAAAACATCTTGGGCGACATGGCAGAACACCTTGCCCGACATGGCCGAACACCTTGGCCGACATGGCCCAAACCCTTGGCCGACATTGCCCAACACCTTGGCCGACATGGCCGACATGGCCAACACCTTGGCAGACATGGCCGACATGGTCGAACACCTTGGTTGATATGGCCTAACACCCTTGACGATATGGCCGAAAGCCTTGGTCGACATGGCAAAACATCTTGGCCGAAATGGCAGAACACCTTGGCTTACATGGCCGAACACCTTGGCCGACATTGCCCAAACCCTTGGCCGACATTGCCCAACACCTAAGCCGACATGGCCGACATGGCCGAACACCTTGATCGACAAAGCTGACATGGTCGAACACCTTGGTCGCTATGGCCGAACGACCCTGTCCATATGGCAGAACATCTTGACCGACATGGCCGAACACCTTGGCCGACAAAGCAATACATCTTGACCGGCATGGCCGAACACCTTGGCCGACAAAGCAATACATCTTGACCGGCATGGCCGAACACCTTGGCCGACATGGCCCAACACCTTGGCAGACATGGCTGACATGGCCGAACATCTTGGCCAGCATGGCGGAACCTCTTGGCTGGCATTGCCAAACATCTTGGCCGAAATGGCCGAACATCTTCGCAGGCATGGCCGACATTGCCCAACACCTTGGCCGACATGGCCGACATGGCCGAACACCTTGATCGACAAAGCTGACATGGTCGAACACCTTGGTCGCTATGGCCGAACGACCCTGTCCATATGGCAGAACATCTTGACCGACATGGCCGAACACCTTGGCCGACAAAGCAATACATCTTGACCGGCATGGCCGAACACCTTGGCCGACAAAGCAATACATCTTGACCGGCATGGCCGAACCTCTTGACCGACATGGCCGACATCGCCGAACACCTTGGCCGACATGGCCCAAACCCTTGGCCGACATGGCCCAACCCTTGGCCGACATGGCCCAACACCTTGGACTACATGGCCGACATGGACGACATGGCCGAACGTCTTGGCCGACATGGCCGAACATCTTGGCCGACATGCCCGAACATCTTGGCCGACATGGCCGAACATCTAGGCCGACACGGCCGAACATCTCGGCCGACATGGCAGAACACCTTGGCCGACATTAGCGAACACCTTGGCCGACAAAGCAATACATCTTGACCGGCATGGCCGAACACCTTGGCCGACATGGCCCAACACCTTGGCAGACATGGCTGACATGGCCGAACATCTTGGCCAGCATGGCGGAACCTCTTGGCTGGCATTGCCAAACATCTTGGCCGAAATGGCCGAACATCTTCGCAGGCATGGCCGACATTGCCCAACACCTTGGCCGACATGGCCGACATGGCCGAACACCTTGATCGACAAAGCTGACATGGTCGAACACCTTGGTCGCTATGGCCGAACGACCCTGTCCATATGGCAGAACATCTTGACCGACATGGCCGAACACCTTGGCCGACAAAGCAATACATCTTGACCGGCATGGCCGAACACCTTGGCCGACAAAGCAATACATCTTGACCGGCATGGCCGAACCTCTTGACCGACATGGCCGACATCGCCGAACACCTTGGCCGACATGGCCCAAACCCTTGGCCGACATGGCCCAACCCTTGGCCGACATGGCCCAACACCTTGGACTACATGGCCGACATGGACGACATGGCCGAACGTCTTGGCCGACATGGCCGAACATCTTGGCCGACATGCCCGAACATCTTGGCCGACATGGCCGAACATCTAGGCCGACACGGCCGAACATCTCGGCCGACATGGCAGAACACCTTGGCCGACATTAGCGAACACCTTGGCCGACATGGCCCAAACCCTTGGCCGACATTGCCCAACACCTAGGCCGACATGGCCGACATGGCCGTACACCTTGGCCGACATGGCTGACATGGCCGAACACCTTGATCGACAAAGCTGACATGGTCGAACACCTTGGTCGATATGGCCGAACACCTTTGTCGATATGGCCCAAACCCTTGGCCGACATTGCATAACACCTTGGCCGACATGGCCGACATGGCCGACATTGCCGAACACCTTGATCGACAAAGCTGACATTGTCGAACGCCTTGGTCGATATGGCCTAACAACCTCGACGATATGGCCGAAAACCTTGGCCGACATGGCAAAACATCTTGGGCGACATGGCAGAACACCTTGCCCGACATGGCCGAACACCTTGGCCGACATGGCCCAAACCCTTGGCCGACATTGCCCAACACCTTGGCCGACATGGCCGACATGGCCAACACCTTGGCAGACATGGCCGACATGGTCGAACACCTTGGTTGATATGGCCTAACACCCTTGACGATATGGCCGAAAGCCTTGGTCGACATGGCAAAACATCTTGGCCGAAATGGCAGAACACCTTGGCTTACATGGCCGAACACCTTGGCCGACATTGCCCAAACCCTTGGCCGACATTGCCCAACACCTAAGCCGACATGGCCGACATGGCCGAACACCTTGATCGACAAAGCTGACATGGTCGAAAAACTTTGTCGATATGGCCGAACACCCTTGTCGATATGGCCGAAAACCTTTGCCGACATGGCCGAAAACCTTGGCCGACATGGCAAAACATCTTGGCTGACATGGCAGAACACCCTTGTCGATATGGTCGAAATTCTGGCCGACATTGCCCAACACCTTGGCCGACATGGCCGACATGGCCGAACACCTTGATCGACAAAGCTGACATGGTCGAACACCTTGGTCGCTATGGCCGAACGACCCTGTCCATATGGCAGAACATCTTGACCGACATGGCCGAACCACTTGGCCGACAAAGCAATACATCTTGACCGGCATGGCCGAACACCTTGGCCGACAAAGCAATACATCTTGACCGGCATGGCCGAACACCTTGGCCGACATGGCCCAACACCTTGGCAGACATGGCTGACATGGCCGAACATCTTGGCAAGCATGGCGGAACCTCTTGGCTGGCATTGCCAAACATCTTGGCCGAAATGGCCGAATATCTTGGCAGGCATGGCCGACATGGTCGTTACCCCTTTGGCCGACATGGCAGAACATTTTGCCGAACATCTTTGCTGGCATGGCCGAACCTCTTGACCGACATGGCCGAATACCTTGGCCGACATCGCCGAACACCTTGGCCGACATGGCCCAAACCCTTGGCCGACATGGCCCAACCCTTGGCCGACATGGCCCAACACCTTGGACTACATGGCCGACATGGACGACATGGCCGAACGTCTTGGCCGACATGGCCGAACATCTTGGCCGACATGGCCGAACATCTTGGCCGACATGGCCGAACATCTAGGCCGACACGGCCGAACATCTCGGCCGACATGGCAGAACACCTTGGCCGACATTAGCGAACACCTTGGCCGACATGGCCCAAACCCATGGCCGACATTGCCCAACACCTAGGCCGACATGGCCGACATGGCCGAACACCTTGGCCGACATGGCTGACATGGCCGAACACCTTGATCGACAAAGCTGACATGGTCGAACACCTTGGTCGATATGGCCGAACACCTTTGTCGATATGGCCCAAACCCTTGGCCGACATTGCATAACACCTTGGCCGACATGGCCGACATGGCCGACATTGCCGAACACCTTGATCGACAAAGCTGACATTGTCGAACGCCTTGGTCGATATGGCCTAACAACCTCGACGATATGGCCGAAAACCTTGGCCGACATGGCAAAACATCTTGGGCGACATGGCAGAACACCTTGCCCGACATGGCCGAACACCTTGGCCGACATGGCCCAAACCCTTGGCCGACATTGCCCAACACCTTGGCCGACATGGCCGACATGGCCAACACCTTGGCAGACATGGCCGACATGGTCGAACACCTTGGTTGATATGGCCTAACACCCTTGACGATATGGCCGAAAGCCTTGGTCGACATGGCAAAACATCTTGGCCGAAATGGCAGAACACCTTGGCTTACATGGCCGAACACCTTGGCCGACATTGCCCAAACCCTTGGCCGACATTGCCCAACACCTAAGCCGACATGGCCGACATGGCCGAACACCTTTATCGACAAAGCTGACATGGTCGAAAAACTTTGTCGATATGGCCGAACACCCTTGTCGATATGGCCGAAAACCTTGGCCGACATGGCCGAAAACCTTGGCCGACATGGCAAAACATCTTGGCTGACATGGCAGAACACCCTTGTCGTTATGGTCGAAATTCTGGCCGACATTGCCCAACACCTTGGCCGACATGGCCGACATGGCCGAACACCTTGATCGACAAAGCTGACATGGTCGAACACCTTGGTCGCTATGGCCGAACGACCCTGTCCATATGGCAGAACATCTTGACCGACATGGCCGAACACCTTGGCCGACAAAGCAATACATCTTGACCGGCATGGCCGAACACCTTGGCCGACAAAGCAAAACATCTTGACCGGCATGGCCGAACACCTTGGCCGACAAAGCAAAACATCTTGACCGGCATGGCCGAACACCTTGGCCGACATGGCCCAACACCTTGGCCGACATGGCCGACATGGCCGAACACCTTGATCGACAAAGCTGACATGGTCGAACACCTTGGTCGCTATGGCCGAACGACCCTGTCCATATGGCAGAACATGTTGACCGACATGGCCGAACACCTTGGCCGACAAAGCAATACATCTTGACCGGCATGGCCGAACACCTTGGCCGACATGGCCCAACACCTTGGACTACATGGCCGACATGGCCGACATGGCCGAACGTCTTGGCCGACATGGCCGAACATCTTGGCCGACATGGCCGAACATCTTGGCCGACATGGCCGAACATCTAGGCCGACACGGCCGAACATCTCGGCCTACATGGCCCAAACACTTTGGCCGAGATGGCCCAACACCTCAAAATGGCCGAACACCTTAACCAATATGGCCGAACAACTTGGCCGATATGGCCGAACACCTTGGCCGACATGGCCAAACATCTTGGCTGACATGGCCCAAACCCTTGGCCGACTTGGCTTAAACCCTTGGCCCACATGGCCCAACACCTTGGCCTACATGGCCGACATGGCCTACATGGAAGAACATCTTTGCCGACATGGCCGAACACCTTGGCCGACAAGGCCAAATATCTTGGCCGACATTGCCAAACACCTTGGCCGAGTTGGCTCAACACCACAAAATAGCCGAAAACCTTGGCCGATATGGCCGAACACCTTGGCCGACATGGCCAAACATCTTGGCCGACATGGCCGAACACTTTGGCCGAGATGGCCCAACACCTCAAAATGGCCGAACACCTTGGCCAATATGGCAGAACACCTTGGCCGATATGGCCGAACACCTTGGCAGACATGGCCAAACATCTTGGCTGACATGGCCGGACACCTTGGCCGACATGGCCCAAACCCTTGGCCGACTTGGCCCAAACCCTTGGCCGACATGGCCCAACACCTTGGCTGACATGGCCGACATGGCCGACATGGAAGAACATCTTTGCCGACATGGCCGAACACCTTGGCCGACAAGGCCAAATATCTTGGCCGACATTGCCAAACACCTTGGCCGAGATGGCTCAACACCACAAAATGGCCGAACACCTTGGCCGATATGGCCGAACACCTTGGCCGACATGGCCAAACATCTTGGCCGACATGGCCGAACACTTTAACCGACATTGCCGAACACTTTAACCGACATGGCAAGTCATCTTGGCTGACATTGCCGAACACCTTTGCCGACATGTCCCAAAACCATGGCCGACATGGCTCAACACCTTTGCCGACATGGCCGACATCGCCGAACATCTTGGCAGGCATGACCGGACCTCTTGGCCGACATGGCCAAACATCTTGGCCGACATTGCCAAACACTTTGGCCGAGATGGCCCATCACCTCAAAATGGCCGAACACCTTGGCCGATATGGCCGAACACCTTGGCCGACATGGCCAAACATCTTGGCCGACATGGCCGAACACTTTGACCGACATGGCCGAACACTTTGGCCGACATGGCCCAAACCCTTGGCCGACATGGCCCAACACCTTGTCCGACATGCCCGACATGGCCGACATGGAAGAACATCTTGGCCGACATGGCCGAACACCTTGGCCGACAAGGCCAAATATCTTGGCCGACATTGCGAAACACCTTGGCCGAGATGGCTCAACACCTCAAAATGGCCGAACACCTTGGCCGATATGGCCGAACACCTTGTCCGACATGGCCAAACATCTTGGCTGACATGGCCGAACACCTTTGCCGACATGTCCCAAAACCATGGCCGACATGGCTCAACACCTTTGCCGACATGGCCGACATCGCCGTAAAATCTTGGCAGGCATGACCGGACCTCTTGGCCAACATGGCCAAACATCTTGGCCTACAATGCCAAACACTTTGGCCGAGATGGCCCAACACCTCAAAATGGCCGAACACCTTGGCCGATATGCCCGAACACCTTGGCCGACATGGCCAAACATCTTGGCCGACTTGGCCCAAACCCCTGGACGACATGGCTCAACACCTTGGCCGACATGGCCGAGATGCCTCAACACCTCAAAATAGCCGAACCCCTTTGCCGATATGTCCGAACCCATGGCCGACATGGCTCAACACCTTGGCCGACATTGCCGACATCGCCGAACATCTTGGCAGGCATGACCGGACCTTTTTTCCGACATGGCCAAACATCTTGGCCGACAATGCCAAACACTTTGGCCGAGATGGCCCAACACCTCAAAATGGCCGAACACCTTGGCCGATATGGCCGAACACTTTGGCCGACATTGCCAAACATCTTGGCCGACATGGCCGAACACTTTGACCGACATGGCCGAACACTTTGACCGACATGGCCGAACACTTTGACCTAGATGGCCGAACACCTTGGCCGACATGGCCCAAATTCTTGGCCGACATGGCCCAACACCTTGGCCGACATGGCCGACAAGGCCAAATATCTTGGCCGACATTGCCAAACACCTTGGCCGAGATGGCTCAACACCTCAAAATGCCCGAACACCTTGGCCGATATGGCCGAACACCTTGGCCGACATGGCCAAAACCCTTGGCCGACTTGGCCCAAACCCCTGGACGACATGGCTCAACACCTTGGCCGACATGGCCGAGATGCCTCAACACCTCAAAATAGCCGAACCCCTTTGCCGATATGTCCGAACACCTTGGCCGACATGGCTCAACACCTTGGCCGACATTGCCGACATCGCCGAACATCTTGGCAGGCATGACCGGACCTTTTTTCCGACATGGCCAAACATCTTGGCCGACAATGCCAAACACTTTGGCCGAGATGGCCCAACACCTCAAAATGGCCGAACACCTTGGCCGATATGGCCGAACACCTTGGCCGACATGGCCAAAACCCTTGGCCGACTTGGCCCAAACCCCTGGACGACATGGCTCAACACCTTGGCCGACATGGCCGAGATGCCTCAACACCTCAAAATAGCCGAACCCCTTTGCCGATATGTCCGAACCCATGGCCGACATGGCTCAACACCTTGGCCGACATTGCCGACATCGCCGAACATCTTGGCAGGCATGACCGGACCTTTTTTCCGACATGGCCAAACATCTTGGCCGACAATGCCAAACACTTTGGCCGAGATGGCCCAACACCTCAAAATGGCCGAACACCTTGGCCGATATGCCCGAACACCTTGGCCGACATGGCCAAACATCTTGGCCGACATGGCCGAACACTTTTACCGACATGGCCGAACACCTTGGCCGACATGGCCGAAACCCTTGGCCGACTTGGCCCAATCCCCTGGCCGACTTGGCCCAATCCCCTGGCCGACATGGCTCAACACCTTGGCCGACATGGCCGACATGGTAGAACATCTTGGCCGACATGGCCGAAGATCTTCGCCGAGATGGCTCAACACCTCGAAAAAGCCGAACCCCTAGGCCGATATGGCCAAACATCTTGGCCGACATGGCCGAACACTTTGACCGACATGGCCGAACACTTTGACCGACATGGCCGAACACTTTGACCTAGATGGCCGAACACCTTGGCCGACATGGCCCAAATTCTTGGCCGACATGGCCCAAATTCTTGGCCGACATGGCCCAACACCTTGGCCGACATGGCCGACATGGCCCAACACCTTGGCCGACATGGCCGACATGGCCGACAAGGCCAAATATCTTGGCCGACATTGCCAAACACCTTGGCCGAGATGGCTCAACACCTCAAAATGCCCGAACACCTTGGCCGAAATGGCCGAACATCTTGGCCGACTTTGCTGAACACCTTGGCCGACATAGCCCAAACCCTTGGCCGACATCGCTTAACACCTCAAAATGGCCGTACACCTTGGCCGATATGGCCGAACACCTTGGCCGACATGGCCAAACATCTTGGCCGACATGGCCGAAAACTTTGACCGACATGGCCGAACACCTTGGCCGACATGGTCCAAACCCTTGGCCGACTTGGCCCAATCCCCTGGCCGACATGGCTCAACACCTTGGCCGACATGGCCGACATGGCCGACATGGAAGAACATCTTGGCCGACATTGCCAAACACCTTGGCCGAGATGGCTCAACACCTCAAAATGGCCGAACACCTTGGCCGATATGGCCGAACACCTAGTCCGACATGGCCAAACATCTTGGCTGACATGGCCGAACACTTTGACCGACATGGAAAGTCATCTTGGCTGACATGGCCGAACACCTTTGCCGACATGTCCCGAACCCATGGCCGACATGGCTCAACACCTTGGCCGACATTGCCGACATCGCCGAACATCTTGGCAGGCATGACCGGACCTTTTTTCCGACATGGCCAAACATCTTGGCCGACAATGCCAAACACTTTGGCCGAGATGGCCCAACACCTCAAAATGGCCGAACACCTTGGCCGATATGCCCGAACACCTTGGCCGACATGGCCAAACATCTTGGCCGACATGGCCGAACACTTTTACCGACATGGCCGAACACCTTGGCCGACATGGCCGAAACCCTTGGCCGACTTGGCCCAATCCCCTGGCCGACTTTGCCCAATCCCCTGGCCGACATGGCTCAACACCTTGGCCGACATGGCCGACATGGTAGAACATCTTGGCCGACATGGCCGAAGATCTTCGCCGAGATGGCTCAACACCTCGAAAAAGCCGAACCCCTAGGCCGATATGGCCGAACACCTTGGCCGACATTGCTAAACATCTTGGCCGACATGGCCGAACACTTTGACCTACATGGCCGAACACTTTGACCTAGATGGCCGAACACCTTGGCCGACATGGCCCAAATTCTTGGCCGACATGGCCCAAATTCTTGGCCGACATGGCCCAACACCTTGGCCGACATGGCCGACATGGCCGACAAGGCCAAATATCTTGGCCGACATTGCCAAACACCTTGGCCGAGATGGCTCAACACCTCAAAATGCCCGAACACCTTGGCCGATATGGCCGAACACCTTGGCCGACATGGCCAAAACCCTTGGCCGACATGGCCAAAACCCTTGGCCGACTTGGCCCAAACCCCTGGCCGACATGGCTCAACACCTTGGCCGATATGGCCGAGATGCCTCAACACCTCAAAATAGCCGAACCCCTTTGCCGATATGTCCGAACACCTTGGCCGACATGGCAAAACATCTTGGCTGACATGGCCGAACACTTTGACCGACATGGAAAGTCATCTTGGCTGATATGGCCGAACACCTTTGCCGACATGTCCCAAACCCATGGCCGACATGGCTCAAAACCTTGGCCGACATAGCCGACATGGCAAAACATCCTAACCTCTGGCAAGCATGGCGGAACCTCAGGTCTGGCATTGCCGATCATCTTCGCCGACATGGCCCAACATTTTGGCCGACCTTGCCCGAACTATTTGGCCGAAATGGTAGAACATCTTGGCCGAAATGGCCGAACATCTTGGCCGACTTTGCTGAACACCTTGGCCGACATAGCCAAAACCCTTGGCCGACATTGCCCAACACCTTGGCCGACATAGCCCAAACCCTTGGCCGACATCGCCCAACACCTTGGCTGACATTGCCGAATACCTTGATCAACATAGCTGACTAGGCCGAACACCTTGGCCGATATGGCCGAAGACCTTGGCCGACATGGAAGAACACTTTGACCGACATGGCCGAACACCTTGTCCGACATGGCCCAAACCCTTGGCCGACATGGCCCAACACCTTGGCCAAGATGGCCGACATGGCCGACATGGAAGAACATCTTGGCCGACATGGCCGAACACCTTGGCCGACAAAGCTGACATGGTCGAAAAACTTTGTCGATATGGCCGAAAACCTTGTCCGACATGGCAAAACATCTTGGCCTACATGGCAGAACACCTTGGCCGACATGGCCGTACACCTTGGCCGAAATGGCCCGAACCCTTGGCCGACATTGCCCAACACCTTAGCCGACATGGCCGAACATCTTGGCCGACATGGCCGACATGGTCGAACACCTTGGTCGATATGGCCGAACACCCTTGACGATATGGCCGAAAACCTTGGTCGACATGGCAAAACATCTTGGCCGAAATGGCAGAACACCTAGGCCGACATGGCCGAACACCTTGGCCGACATGGCCCAAACCCTTGGCCGACATTGCCCAACACCTTGGCCGACAAAGCTGACATGGTAGAAAAACTTTGTCGATATAGCCGAAAACCTTGGCCGACATGGCAAAACATCTTGGCCGACATGGCCGAAAACCTTGGCCGTCATGGAAAAACATCTTGGCTGACATGGCAGAACACCCTTGTCGATATTGTCGAAAACCTTGACCGACATTGCCCAACACCTTGGCCGACATGGCCGAACACCTTGATCGACAAAGCTGACAAGGTCAAACACCTTGGTCGATATGGCCGAACACCCTTGTCCATATGGCCGAACACTTTGACCTACATGGCCGAACACCTTTGCCGACATGGCCCAAACCCTTGGCCGACATGGCCCAACACCTTGGTCGACATGGCCGACATGGCCGACATGGAAGAACATCTTGGCCGACAAGGCCAAATATCTTGGCCGACATTGCCAAACACCTTGGCCGAGATGGCTCAACACCTCAAAATGCCCGAACACCTTGGCCGATATGGCCGAAACCCTTGGCCGACATGGCCAAAACCCTTGGCCGACTTGGCCCAAACCCCTGGCCGACATGGCTCAACACCTTGGCTTACATGGCCGAAATGGCTGACATGGAAGAACATCTTGGCCGAAATGGCCGAACACCTTGGCCGAGATGCCTCAACACCTCAAAAAAGCCGAACCCCTTTGCCGATATGTCCGAACACCTTGGCCGACATGGCCAAACATCTTGGCCGACATGGCCGAACACTTTGACCGACATGGCCGAACACCTTGGCCGACATGGTCCAAACCCTTGGCCGACTTGGCCCAATCCCCTGGCCGACATGGCTCAACACCTTGGCCGACATGGCCGGCATGGAAGAACATCTTGGCCGATATGGCCGAACACCTTGGCCGACATGGCCAAACATCTTGGCCGACATGGCCGAACACTTTTACCGACATGGCCGAACATCTTGGCCGACATGGCCGAAACCCTTGGCCGACTTGGCCCAATCCCCTGGCCGACATGGCCCAACATCTTGGCCGACATGGCCGAACACTTTGACCTACATGGCCGAACACCTTGGCCGACATGGCCCAAACCCTTGGCCGACATGGCCCAACACCTTGGCCGACATGGCCGAGATGGCCGACATGGAAGAACATCTTGGCCGACATGGCCGAACACCTTGGCCAACAAGGCCAAATATCTTGGCCGACATGGCCGAACACTTTGACCGACATGGCCGAACACTTTGACCTACATGGCCGAACACCTTGGCCGACATGGCCCAAACCCTTGGCCGACATGGCCCAACACCTTGGCCGACATGGCCTAGATGGCCGACATGGAAGAACATCTTGGCCGACATGGCCGAACACCTTGGCCGACAAGGCCAAATATCTTGGCCGACATTGCCAAACACCTTGGCCGAGATGGCTCAACACCTCAAAATGCCCGAACACCTTGGCCGATATGGCCGAACACCTTGGCCGACATGGCCAAAACCCTTGGCCGACTTGGCCCAAACCCCTGGCCGATATGGCTCAACACCTTGGCCGACATGGCCGACATGGCTGACATGGAAGAACATCTTGGCCGAAATGGCCGAACACCTTGGCCGAGATGCCTCAACACCTCAAAATAGCCGAACCCCTTTGCCGATATGTCCGAACACCTTGGCCGACATGGCAAAACATCTTGGCTGACATGGCCGAACACTTTGACCGACATGGAAAGTCATCTTGGCTGACATGACCGAACACCTTGGCCGACATGCCTGACATCGCCGAACATCTTGGCCAGCATGGCGGAACCTCTTGGCTGGCATTGCCAAACATCTTCGCCGACATGGCCGAACATCTTGGCTGGCATGGCCGACATAGCCGAACACTTTGACCTACATGGCCGAACACCTTGGCCGACATGGCCCAAACCCTTGGCCGACATGGCCCAACACCTTGGTCGACATGGCCGACATGGCCGACATGGAAGAACATCTTGGCCGACAAGGCCAAATATCTTGGCCGACATTGCCAAACACCTTGGCCGAGATGGCTCAACACCTCAAAATGCCCGAACACCTTGGCCGATATGGCCGAACACCTTGGCCGACATGGCCAAAACCCTTGGCCGACTTGGCCCAAACCCCTGGCCGACATGGCTCAACACCTTGGCTTACATGGCCGAAATGGCTGACATGGAAGAACATCTTGGCCGAAATGGCCGAACACCTTGGCCGAGATGCCTCAACACCTCAAAATAGCCGAACCCCTTTGCCGATATGTCCGAACACCTTGGCCGACATGGCCAAACATCCTGGCCGACATGGCCGAACACTTTGACCGACATGGTCCAAACCCTTGGCCGACTTGGCCCAATCCCCTGGCCGACATGGCTCAACACCTTGGCCGACATGGCCGATTTGGAAGAACATCTTTGCCGATATGGCCGAACACCTTGGCCGACATGGCCAAACATCTTGTCCGACATGGCCGAACACTTTTACCGACATGGCCGAACACCTTGGCCGACATGGCCGAAACCCTTGGCCGACTTGCCCCAATCCCCTGGCCGACTTGGCCCAATCCCCTGGCCGACTTGGCCCAATCCCCTGGCCGACATGGCTCAACACCTTGGCCGACATGGCCGACATGGTAGAACATCTTGGCCGACATGGCCAAACATCTTGGCCGAGATGGCTCAACACCTCGAAAAAGCCGAACCCCTAGGCCGATATGGCCGAACACCTTGGCCGACATGGCCAAACATCTTGGCCGACATGGCCGAACACTTTGACCTACATGGCCGAACACCATGGCTGACATGGCCCAAACCCTTGGCCGACATGGCCCAACACCTTGGCCGACATGGCCGACATGGCCGACATGGAAGAACATCTTGGCCGACATGGCAGAACACCTTGGCCGACAAGGCCAAACATCATGACCGACATTGCCAAACACCTTGGCCGACATGGCCAAAACCCTTGGCCGACTTGGCCCAAACCCCTGGCCGACATGGCTCAACACCTTGGCCGACATGGCCGACATGGCTGACATGGAAGAACATCTTGGCCGAAATGGCCGAACACCTTGGCCGAGATGCCTCAACACCTCAAAATAGCCGAACCCCTTTGCCGATATGTCCGAACACCTTGGCCGACATGGCAAAACATCTTGGCTGACATGGCCGAACACTTTGACCGACATGGAAAGTCATCTTGGCTGACATGGCCGAACACTTTGACCGACATGGAAAGTCATCTTGGCTGACATGGCCGAACACCTTTGCCGACATGTCCCAAACCCATGGCCGACATGGCTCAGCACCTTGGCCGACATGGCCGACATGGAAGAACATCTTGGCCGACATGGCCGAACACCTTGGCCGACAAGGCCAAATATCTTGGCCGACATGGCCGAACACCTTGGCCGACAAGGCAAAAAATCTTGGCTGACATGGCCGAACACTTTGACCGACATGGAAAGTCATCTTGGCTGACATGGCCGAACACCTTTGCCGACATGTCCCAAACCCATGGCCGACATGGCTCAACATCTTGGCCGACATGGCCGAAAACCTTGGCCGTCATGGAAAAACATCTTGGCTGACATGGCAGAACACCCTTGTCGATATTGTCGAAAACCTTGACCGACATTGCCCAACACCTTGGCCGACATGGCCGAACACCTTGATCGACAAAGCTGACAAGGTCAAACACCTTGGTCGATATGGCCGAACACCCTTGTCCATATGGCAGAACATCTTGACCGACATGGCCGAACACCTTGGCCGACTAAGCAATACATCTTGGCCGGCATTGCCGAACACCATGGCCGACATGGCCCAACACCTTGGCCGACATGCCTGACATCGCCGAACATCTTGGCCAGCATGGCGGAACCTCTTGGCTGGCATTGCCAAACATCTTCGCCGACATGGCCGAACATCTTGGCTGGCATGGCCGACATAGCCGAACACTTTGACCTACATGGCCGAACACCTTTGCCGACATGGCCCAAACCCTTGGCCGACATCGCCCAACACCTTGGTCGACATGGCCGACATTGCCGACATGGAAGAACATCTTGGCCGACAAGGCCAAATATCTTGGCCGACATTGCCAAACACCTTGGCCGAGATGGCTCAACACCTCAAAATGCCCGAACACCTTGGCCGATATGGCCGAAACCCTTGGCCGACATGGCCAAAACCCTTGGCCGACTTGGCCCAAACCCCTGGCCGACATGGCTCAACACCTTGGCTTACATGGCCGAAATGGCTGACATGGAAGAACATCTTGGCCGAAATGGCCGAACACCTTGGCCGAGATGCCTCAACACCTCAAAAAAGCCGAACCCCTTTGCCGATATGTCCGAACACCTTGGCCGACATGGCCAAACATCTTGGCCGACATGGCCGAACACTTTGACCGACATGGCCGAACACCTTGGCCGACATGGTCCAAACCCTTGGCCGACTTGGCCCAATCCCCTGGCCGACATGGCTCAACACCTTGGCCGGCATGGCCGGCATGGAAGAACATCTTGGCCGATATGGCCGAACACCTTGGCCGACATGGCCAAACATCTTGGCCGACATGGCCGAACACTTTTACCGACATGGCCGAACACCTTGGCCGACATTGCCGAAACCCTTGGCCGACTTGGCCCAATCCCCTGGCCGACTTGGCCCAATCCCCTGGCCGACATGGCTCAACACCTTGGCCGACATGGCCGACATGGTAGAACATCTTGGCCGACATGGCCAAACATCTTGGCCGAGATGGCCAAACATCTTGGCCGACATGGCCGAACACTTTGACCTACATGGCCGAACACCTTGGCCGACATGGCCCAAACCCTTGGCCGACATGGCCCAACACCTTGGCCGACATGGCCGAGATGGCCGACATGGAAGAACATCTTGGCCGACATGGCCGAACACCTTGGCCGACAAGGCCAAATATCTTGGCCGACATGGCCGAACACTTTGACCGACATGGCCGAACACTTTGACCTACATGGCCGAACACCTTGGCCGACATGGCCCAAACCCTTGGCCGACATGGCCGAGATGGCCGAGATGGAAGAACATCTTGGCCGACATGGCCGAGATGGCCGAGATGGAAGAACATCTTGGCCGACATGGCCGAACACCTTGGCCGACAAGGCCAAATATCTTGGCTGACATTGCCAAACACCTTGGCCGAGATGGCTCAACACCTCAAAATGCCCGAACACCTTGGCCGATATGGCCGAACACCTTGGCCGACATGGCCAAAACCCTTGGACGACTTGGCCCAAACCCCTGGCCGATATGGCTCAACACCTTGGCCGACATGGCCGACATGGCTGACATGGAAGAACATCTTGGCCGAAATGGCCGAACACCTTGGCCGAGATGCCTCAACACCTCAAAATTGCCGAACCCTTTTGCCGATATGTCCGAACACCTTGGCCGACATGGCAAAACATCTTGGCTGACATGGCCGAACACTTTGACCGACATGGAAAGTCATCTTGGCTGACATGGCCGAACACCTTGGCCGACATGCCTGACATCGCCGAACATCTTGGCCAGCATGGCGGAACCTCTTGGCTGGCATTGCCAAACATCTTCGCCGACATGGCCGAACATCTTGGCTGGCATGGCCGACATAGCCGAACACTTTGACCTACATGGCCGAACACCTTGGCCGACATGGCCCAAACCCTTGGCCGACATGGCCCAACACCTTGGTCGACATGGCCGACATGGCCGACATGGAAGAACATCTTGGCCGAAATGGCCGAACACCTTGGCCGAGATGCCTCAACACCTCAAAATAGCCGAACCCCTTTGCCGATATGTCCGAACACCTTGGCCGACATGGCAAAACATCTTGGCTGACATGGCCGAACACTTTGACCGACATGGAAAGTCATCTTGGCTGACATGGCCGAACACTTTGACCGACATGGAAAGTCATCTTGGCTGACATGGCCGAACACCTTTGCCGACATGTCCCAAACCCATGGCCGACATGGCTCAGCACCTTGGCCGACATGGCCGACATGGAAGAACATCTTGGCCGACATGGCCGAACACCTTGGCCGACAAGGCCAAATATCTTGGCCGACATGGCCCAAACCCTTGGCCGACATTGCATAACACCTTGGCTGACATGGCCGACATGGCCGAACACCTTGGCCGACATGGCCGACATGGCCGAACATCTTGATCGACAAAGCTGACATGGTCGAACACCTTTGTCGATATGGCCGAACAACCTCGACGATATGGCCGAAAACCTTGGCCGACATGGCAAAACATCTTGGCCTACATGGCAGAACACCTTGGCCGACATGGCCGTACACCTTGGCTGAAATGGCCCAAACCCTTGGCCGACATTGCCCAACACCTTAGCCGACATGGCCGACATGGCCGAACATCTTGGCCGATATGGCCGACATGGTCGAACACCTTGGTCGATATGGCCGAACACCCTTGACGATATGGCCGAAAACCTTGGTCGACATGGCAAAACATCTTCGCCGACATGGCAGAACACCTTGGCCGACATGGCCGAACACCTTGGCCGACATGGCCCAAACCCTTTGCCGACATTGCCCAACACCTTGGCCGACATGACCAACATGGCCGAACACCATGATCGACAAAGCTGACATGGTCGAAAAACTTTGTCGATATGGCCGAAAACCTTGGCCGACTTGGAAAAACATCTTGGCTGACATGGCAGAACACCCTTGTCGATATTGTCGAAAACCTTGACCGACATTGTCTAACACCTTGGCCGACATGGCCGAACACCTTGATCGACAAAGCTGACAAGGTCGAACACCTTGGTCGATATGGCCGAACACCCTTGTCCATATGGCAGAACATCTTGACCGACATGGCCGAACACCTTGGCCGACTAAGCAATACATCTTGGCCGGCATTGCCGAACACCTTGGCCGACATGGCCCAACACCTTGGCCGACATGCCTGACACCGCCGAACATCTTGGCCAGCATGGCGGAACCTCTTGGCTGGCATTGCCTAACATCTACGCCGACATGGCCGAACATCTTGGCAGGCATGGCCGACATGGCCGAACACTTTGACCTACATGGCCGAACACCTTTGCCGACATGGCCCAAACCCTTGGCCGACATGGCCCAACACCTTGGTCGACATGGCCGACATGGCCGACATGGAAGAACATCTTGGCCGACAAGGCCAAATATCTTGGCCGACATTGCCAAACACCTTGGCCGAGATGGCTCAACACCTCAAAATGCCCGAACACCTTGGCCGATATGGCCGAAACCCTTGGCCGACATGGCCAAAACCCTTGGCCGACTTGGCCCAAACCCCTGGCCGACATGGCTCAACACCTTGGCCGGCATGGCCGACATGGCTGACATGGCTCAACACCTTTGCCGACATGGCTCAACACCTTGGCCGACATGGCTGACATGGCTGACATGGAAGAACATCTTGGCCGAAATGGCCGAACACCTTGGCCGAGATGCCTCAACACCTCAAAAAAGCCGAACCCCTTTGCCGATATGTCCGAACACCTTTGCCGACATGGCAAAACATCTTGGCTGACATGGCCGAAAACCTTGGCCGAAATGGCAAAACATCTTGGCTGACATGGCAGAACACCCTTGTCGATATTGCCGAAAATCTTGGCCGACATGGCAAAACATCTCGGCCGACATGGCCGAAAACCTTGGCCGAAATGGCAAAACATCTTGGCCGACATGGCCGAACACTTTGACCGACATGGCCGAACACCTTGGCCGACATGGCCAAACCCTTGGCCGACATGGCCAAACATCTTGGCCTACATGGCCGAACACTTTAACCGACATGGCAAGTCATCTTGGCTGACATGGCCGAACTCCTTTGACGACATGTCCCAAACCCATGGCCGACATGGCTCAACACCTTGGCCGAACACCTTGGCCGACATGGCAGACATGGCCGAACATCTTGATCGACAAAGCTGACATGGTCGAACACCTTGGTCGATATGGCCGAACAACCTAGACGACATGGCCGAACACCTTTGCCGAATTGGCCCAAACCCTTGGCCGACATTGCCCAACACCTTGGCCGACATGGCCGACATGCCCGAACACCTTGGCCGACGTGGCCGACATGGTCAAACACCTTGGTCGATATGGCCGAACACCCTTGACGATATGGCCGAAAACCTTGGTCGACATGGCAAAACATCTTGGCCGAAATGGAAGAACACCTTGGCCGACATTACCGAATACCTTGGCCGACATGGCCCAAACCCTTGGCCGACATTGCCCAACACCTTGGCCGACATGGCCGACATGGTCGAACACCTTGATCGACAAAGCTGACATGGTCGAAAAACTTTGTCGATATGGCCGAGCACCCTTGTCGATATGGCCGAAAATCTTGGCCGACATGGCAAAACATCTCGGCCGACATGGCCGAAAACCTTGGCCGAAATGGCAAAACATCTTGGCTGACATGGCAGAACACCCTTGTCGATATGGTCGAAAACCTTGGCCGACATTGCCCAACACCTTGGCCGACATGGCCGAAAACCTTGATCGACAAAGCTGACATGGTCGAACACCTTGGTCGATATGGCCGAACAGCCTTGTTCATTTGGCAGAACATCTTGACCTACATGGCCGAACACCTTGGCCGACAAAGCAATACATCTTGGCCGGCATGGCCGAACACCTTGGCCGACATGGCCCAACACCTTGGCCGACATGCCTGACATGCCCGAACATCTCGGCAAGCATGGCGGAACCTCTTGGCTGGCATTGCCAAACATCTTGGCCGACATGGCCGAACATCTTGGCAGGCATGGCCGACATGGTCGTTACCCCTTGGCCGACATGGCAGAACATTTTGCCGAACACCTTGGCCGATATGGCCGAACACCTTGGCCGACATGGCCAAACATCTTGGCCGACATGGCGGAACACTTTGGCCGACATCGCCGAACACCTTTGCCGACATGGCCCAAACCCTTGGCCGACATGGCCCAACCCTTGGCCGAATGGCCCAACACCTTGGACGACATGGCCGACATGGTCGAACGTCTTGGCCGAAATGGCCGAACATCTTGGCCGACATGGCCGAACATCTTGGCAGACATGGCCGAACATCTTAGTCGACATGGCCGAACATCTAGGCCGACACGGCCGAACATCTTGGCCGACATGGTCCAAACACTTTGGCCGAGATGGCCCAACACCTAAAAATGGCCGAAATCCTTGGCTGATATGGCCAAACACCTTGGCCGACATGGCCGAACACCTTGGCCGACATGGCCCAAACCCTTGGCCGACATTGCCCAACACCTTGGCCGACATAGCCGACATGGCCGTCTTAGAAGAACATCTTGGCCGACATGGCCGAACACCTTGGCCGACATGGCCGAACATCTTGGCCGACATGGCCGACATAGAAGAACATCTTGGCCGACATGGCCGAACACCTTGGCCGATATGGTCGAACACCTTGGTCGATATGGCCGACTACCCTTGACGATATGGCCGAAAACCTTGGTCGACATGGCCAAACATCTTGGCCGAAATGGAAGAACACCTTGGCCGACATGGCCCAACACCTTGGCCGACATGCCTGACATGGCCGAACATCTCGGCAAGCATGGCGGAACCTCTTGGCTGGCATTGCCAAACATCTTGGCCGACATGGCCGAACATCTTGGCAGGCATGGCCGACATGGTCGTTACCCCTTGGCCGACATGGCAGAACATTTTGCCGAACACCTTGGCCGATATGGCCGAACACCTTGGCCGACATGGCCAAACATCTTGGCCGACATGGCGGAACACTTTGGCCGACATCGCCGAACACCTTTGCCGACATGGCCCAAACCCTTGGCCGACATGGCCCAACCCTTGGCCGAATGGCCCAACACCTTGGACGACATGGCCGACATGGTCGAACGTCTTGGCCGAAATGGCCGAACATCTTGGCCGACATGGCCGAACATCTTGGCAGACATGGCCGAACATCTTAGTCGACATGGCCGAACATCTAGGCCGACACGGCCGAACATCTTGGCCGACATGGTCCAAACACTTTGGCCGAGATGGCCCAACACCTAAAAATGGCCGAAATCCTTGGCTGATATGGCCAAACACCTTGGCCGACATGGCCGAACACCTTGGCCGACATGGCCCAAACCCTTGGCCGACATTGCCCAACACCTTGGCCGACATAGCCGACATGGCCGTCTTAGAAGAACATCTTGGCCGACATGGCCGAACACCTTGGCCGACATGGCCGAACATCTTGGCCGACATGGCCGACATAGAAGAACATCTTGGCCGACATGGCCGAACACCTTGGCCGATATGGTCGAACACCTTGGTCGATATGGCCGACTACCCTTGACGATATGGCCGAAAACCTTGGTCGACATGGCCAAACATCTTGGCCGAAATGGAAGAACACCTTGGCCGACATGGCCGAACACCTTGGCCGACATGGCCCAAACCCTTGGCCGACATTGCCCAACACCTTGGCCGTCATGGCCGACATGGTCGAACACCTTGATCGCCAAAGCTTACATGGTCGAAAAACTTTGTCGATATGGCCGAACACCCTTGTCGATATGGCCGAAAATCTTGGCCGACATGGCAAAACATCTCGGCCGACATGGCCGAAAACCTTGGCCGAAATGGCAAAACATCTTGGCTGACATGGCAGAACACCCTTGTCGATATGGTCGAAAATCTTGGCCGACATGGCAAAACATCTCGGCCGACATGGCCGAAAACCTTGGCCGAAATGGCAAAACATTTTGGCCGACTTGGCCCAAACCCCTGGCCGACATGGCTCAACACCTTGGCCGACATGGCCGACATGGCTGACATGGCTCAACACCTTGGCCGACATGGCCGACATGGCTGACATGGCTCAACACCTTGGCCGACATGGCTGACATGGCTGACATGGAAGAACATCTTGGCCGAAATGGCCGAACACCTTGGCCGAGATGCCTCAACACCTCAAAAAAGCCGAACCCCTTTGCCGATATGTCCGAACACCTTTGCCGACATGGCAAAACATCTTGGCTGACATGGCCGAAAACCTTGGCCGAAATGGCAAAACATCTTGGCTGACATGGCAGAACACCCTTGTCGATATTGCCGAAAATCTTGGCCGACATGGCAAAACATCTCGGCCGACATGGCCGAAAACCTTGGCCGAAATGGCAAAACATCTTGGCCGACATGGCCGAACACTTTGACCGACATGGCCGAACACCTTGGCCGACATGGCCAAACCCTTGGCCGACATGGCCAAACATCTTGGCCTACATGGCCGAACACTTTAACCGACATGGCAAGTCATCTTGGCTGACATGGCCGAACTCCTTTGACGACATGTCCCAAACCCATGGCCGACATGGCTCAACACCTTGGCCGAACACCTTGGCCGACATGGCAGACATGGCCGAACATCTTGATCGACAAAGCTGACATGGTCGAACACCTTGGTCGATATGGCCGAACAACCTAGACGACATGGCCGAACACCTTTGCCGACATGGCCCAAACCCTTGGCCGACATTGCCCAACACCTTGGCCGACATGGCCGACATGCCCGAACACCTTGGCCGACGTGGCCGACATGGTCAAACACCTTGGTCGATATGGCCGAACACCCTTGACGATATGGCCGAAAACCTTGGTCGACATGGCAAAACATCTTGGCCGAAATGGAAGAACACCTTGGCCGACATTACCGAATACCTTGGCCGACATGGCCCAAACCCTTGGCCGACATTGCCCAACACCTTGGCCGACATGGCCGACATGGTCGAACACCTTGATCGCCAAAGCTGACATGGTCGAAAAACTTTGTCGATATGGCCGAACACCCTTGTCGATATGGCCGAAAATCTTGGCCGACATGGCAAAACATCTCGGCCGACATGGCCGAAAACCTTGGCCGAAATGGCAAAACATCTTGGCTGACATGGCAGAACACCCTTGTCGATATGGTCGAAAACCTTGGCCGACATTGCCCAACACCTTGGCCGACATGGCCGAAAACCTTGATCGACAAAGCTGACATGGTCGAACACCTTGGTCGATATGGCCGAACAGCCTTGTTCATTTGGCAGAACATCTTGACCTACATGGCCGAACACCTTGGCCGACAAAGCAATACATCTTGGCCGGCATGGCCGAACACCTTGGCCGACATGGCCCAACACCTTGGCCGACATGCCTGACATGGCCGAACATCTCGGCAAGCATGGCGGAACCTCTTGGCTGGCATTGCCAAACATCTTGGCCGACATGGCCGAACATCTTGGCAGGCATGGCCGACATGGTCGTTACCCCTTGGCCGACATGGCAGAACATTTTGCCGAACACCTTGGCCGATATGGCCGAACACCTTGGCCGACATGGCCAAACATCTTGGCCGACATGGCGGAACACTTTGGCCGACATCGCCGAACACCTTTGCCGACATGGCCCAAACCCTTGGCCGACATGGCCCAACCCTTGGCCGAATGGCCCAACACCTTGGACGACATGGCCGACATGGTCGAACGTCTTGGCCGAAATGGCCGAACATCTTGGCCGACATGGCCGAACATCTTGGCAGACATGGCCGAACATCTTAGTCGACATGGCCGAACATCTAGGCCGACACGGCCGAACATCTTGGCCGACATGGTCCAAACACTTTGGCCGAGATGGCCCAACACCTAAAAATGGCCGAAATCCTTGGCCGATATGGCCAAACACCTTGGCCGACATGGCCGAACACCTTGGCCGACATGGCCCAAACCCTTGGCCGACATTGCCCAACACCTTGGCCGACATAGCCGACATGGCCGTCTTAGAAGAACATCTTGGCCGACATGGCCGAACACCTTGGCCGACATGGCCGAACATCTTGGCCGACATGGCCGACATAGAAGAACATCTTGGCCGACATGGCCGAACACCTTGGCCGATATGGTCGAACACCTTGGTCGATATGGCCGACTACCCTTGACGATATGGCCGAAAACCTTGGTCGACATGGCCAAACATCTTGGCCGAAATGGAAGAACACCTTGGCCGACATGGCCGAACACCTTGGCCGACATGGCCCAAACCCTTGGCCGACATTGCCCAACACCTTGGCCGTCATGGCCGACATGGTCGAACACCTTGATCGCCAAAGCTGACATGGTCGAAAAACTTTGTCGATATGGCCGAACACCCTTGTCGATATGGCCGAAAATCCTGGCCGACATGGCAAAACATCTCGGCCGACATGGCCGAAAACCTTGGCCGAAATGGCAAAACATCTTGGCTGACATGGCAGAACACCCTTGTCGATATGGTCGAAAATCTTGGCCGACATGGCAAAACATCTCGGCCGACATGGCCGAAAACCTTGGCCGAAATGGAAAAACATTTTGGCCGACATGGCCCAAACACTTTGGCCGAGATAGCCCAACACCTAAAAATGGCCGAAATCCTTAGCCGACATGGCCCAACACCTTGGCCGACATGGCCGAAATGGCCGACATGGAAGAACATCTTGGCCGACATGGCCGAACACCTTGGCCGACAAGGCCAAATATCTTAGCCGACATTGCCAAACACCTTGGCCGAGATGGCTCAACACCTCAAAATGGCCGAACACCTTGGCCGATATGGCCGAACACCTTGGCCGACTTGGCCAAACATCTTGGCCGACATGGCCGTACACCTTGGCCGACATGGCCCAAACCCTTGGTCGACATTGCCCCACACCTTGGCCGACATGGCCGACATGGCCGACATAGAAGAACATCTTGGCCGACATGGCCGAACACCTTGGCCGACATGGCCGAACATCTTGGCCGACATGGCCGACATAGAAGAACATCTTGGCCGACATGGCCGAACACCTTGGCCGATATGGTCGAACACCTTGGTCGATATGGCCGAACACCCTTGACGATATGGCCGAAAACCTTGGTCGACATGGCCAAACATCTTGGCCGAAATGGAAGAACACCTTGGCCGACATGGCCGAACACCTTGGCCGACATGGCCCAAACCCTTGGCCGACATTGCCCAAACCCTTGGCCGACATGGCCAAACATCTTGGCCTACATGGCCGAACACTTTAACCGACATGGCAAGTCATCTTGGCTGACATGGCCGAACTCCTTTGACGACATGTCCCAAACCCATGGCCGACATGGCTCAACACCTTGGCCGAACACCTTGGCCGACATGGCAGACATGGCCGAACATCTTGATCGACAAAGCTGACATGGTCGAACACCTTGGTCGATATGGCCGAACAACCTAGACGACATGGCCGAACACCTTTGCCGACATGGCCCAAACCCTTGGCCGACATTGCCCAACACCTTGGCCGACATGGCCGACATGCCCGAACACCTTGGCCGACGTGGCCGACATGGTCAAACACCTTGGTCGATATGGCCGAACACCCTTGACGATATGGCCGAAAACCTTGGTCGACATGGCAAAACATCTTGGCCGAAATGGAAGAACACCTTGGCCGACATTACCGAATACCTTGGCCGACATGGCCCAAACCCTTGGCCGACATTGCCCAACACCTTGGCCGACATGGCCGACATGGTCGAACACCTTGATCGCCAAAGCTGACATGGTCGAAAAACTTTGTCGATATGGCCGAACACCCTTGTCGATATGGCCGAAAATCTTGGCCGACATGGCAAAACATCTCGGCCGACATGGCCGAAAACCTTGGCCGAAATGGCAAAACATCTTGGCTGACATGGCAGAACACCCTTGTCGATATGGTCGAAAACCTTGGCCGACATTGCCCAACACCTTGGCCGACATGGCCGAAAACCTTGATCGACAAAGCTGACATGGTCGAACACCTTGGTCGATATGGCCGAACAGCCTTGTTCATTTGGCAGAACATCTTGACCTACATGGCCGAACACCTTGGCCGACAAAGCAATACATCTTGGCCGGCATGGCCGAACACCTTGGCCGACATGGCCCAACACCTTGGCCGACATGCCTGACATGGCCGAACATCTCGGCAAGCATGGCGGAACCTCTTGGCTGGCATTGCCAAACATCTTGGCCGACATGGCCGAACATCTTGGCAGGCATGGCCGACATGGTCGTTACCCCTTGGCCGACATGGCAGAACATTTTGCCGAACACCTTGGCCGATATGGCCGAACACCTTGGCCGACATGGCCAAACATCTTGGCCGACATGGCGGAACACTTTGGCCGACATCGCCGAACACCTTTGCCGACATGGCCCAAACCCTTGGCCGACATGGCCCAACCCTTGGCCGAATGGCCCAACACCTTGGACGACATGGCCGACATGGTCGAACGTCTTGGCCGAAATGGCCGAACATCTTGGCCGACATGGCCGAACATCTTGGCAGACATGGCCGAACATCTTAGTCGACATGGCCGAACATCTAGGCCGACACGGCCGAACATCTTGGCCGACATGGTCCAAACACTTTGGCCGAGATGGCCCAACACCTAAAAATGGCCGAAATCCTTGGCCGATATGGTTAAACACCTTGGCCGACATGGCCGAACACCTTGGCCGACATGGCCCAAACCCTTGGCCGACATTGCCCAACACCTTGGCCGACATAGCCGACATGGCCGTCTTAGAAGAACATCTTGGCCGACATGGCCGAACACCTTGGCCGACATGGCCGAACATCTTGGCCGACATGGCCGACATAGAAGAACATCTTGGCCGACATGGCCGAACACCTTGGCCGATATGGTCGAACACCTTGGTCGATATGGCCGACTACCCTTGACGATATGGCCGAAAACCTTGGTCGACATGGCCAAACATCTTGGCCGAAATGGAAGAACACCTTGGCCGACATGGCCGAACACCTTGGCCGACATGGCCCAAACCCTTGGCCGACATTGCCCAACACCTTGGCCGTCATGGCCGACATGGTCGAACACCTTGATCGCCAAAGCTGACATGGTCGAAAAACTTTGTCGATATGGCCGAACACCCTTGTCGATATGGCCGAAAATCCTGGCCGACATGGCAAAACATCTCGGCCGACATGGCCGAAAACCTTGGCCGAAATGGCAAAACATCTTGGCTGACATGGCAGAACACCCTTGTCGATATGGTCGAAAATCTTGGCCGACATGGCAAAACATCTCGGCCGACATGGCCGAAAACCTTGGCCGAAATGGAAAAACATTTTGGCCGACATGGCCCAAACACTTTGGCCGAGATAGCCCAACACCTAAAAATGGCCGAAATCCTTAGCCGACATGGCTTAACACCTTGGCCGACATGGCCGAAATGGCCGACATGGAAGAACATCTTGGCCGACATGGCCGAACACCTTGGCCGACAAGGCCAAATATCTTAGCCGACATTGCCAAACACCTTGGCCGAGATGGCTCAACACCTCAAAATGGCCGAACACCTTGGCCGATATGGCCGAACACCTTGGCCGACTTGGCCAAACATCTTGGCCGACATGGCCGTACACCTTGGCCGACATGGCCCAAACCCTTGGTCGACATTGCCCCACACCTTGGCCGACATGGCCGACATGGCCGACATAGAAGAACATCTTGGCCGACATGGCCGAACACCTTGGCCGACATGGCCGAACATCTTGGCCGACATGGCCGACATAGAAGAACATCTTGGCCGACATGGCCGAACACCTTGGCCGATATGGTCGAACACCTTGGTCGATATGGCCGAACACCCTTGACGATATGGCCGAAAACCTTGGTCGACATGGCCAAACATCTTGGCCGAAATGGAAGAACACCTTGGCCGACATGGCCGAACACCTTGGCCGACATGGCCCAAACCCTTGGCCGACATTGCCCAACACCTTGGCCGTCATGGCCGACATGGTCGAACACCTTGATCGCCAAAGCTTACATGGTCGAAAAACTTTGTCGATATGGCCGAACACCCTTGTCGATATGGCCGAAAATCTTGGCCGACATGGCAAAACATCTCGGCCGACATGGCCGAAAACCTTGGCCGAAATGGCAAAACATCTTGGCTGACATGGCAGAACACCCTTGTCGATATGGTCGAAAATCTTGGCCGACATGGCAAAACATCTCGGCCGACATGGCCGAAAACCTTGGCCGAAATGGCAAAACATTTTGGCCGACATGGCCCAAACACTTTGGCCGAGATAGCCCAACACCTAAAAATGGCCGAAATCCTTAGCCGACATGGCCCAACACCTTGGCCGACATGGCCGAAATGGCCGACATGGAAGAACATCTTGGCCGACATGGCCGAACACCTTGGCCGACAAGGCCAAATATCTTAGCCGACATTGCCAAACACCTTGGCCGAGATGGCTCAACACCTTAAAATGGCCGAACACCTTGGCCGATATGGCCGAACACCCTGGCCGACTTGGCCAAACATCTTGGCCGACATGGCCGTACACCTTGGCCGACATGGCCCAAACCCTTGGTCGACATTGCCCCACACCTTGGCCGACATGGCCGACATGGCCGACATAGAAGAACATCTTGGCCGACATGGCCGAACACCTTGGCCGACATGGCCGAACATCTTGGCCGACATGGCCGACATAGAAGAACATCTTGGCCGACATGGCCGAACACCTTGGCCGATATGGTCGAACACCTTGGTCGATATGGCCGAACACCCTTGACGATATGGCCGAAAACCTTGGTCGACATGGCCAAACATCTTGGCCGAAATGGAAGAACACCTTGGCCGACATGGCCGAACACCTTGGCCGACATGGCCCAAACCCTTGGCCGACATTGCCCAACACCTTGGCCGTCATGGCCGACATGGTCGAACACCTTGATCGCCAAAGCTGACATGGTCGAAAAACTTTGTCGATATGGCCGAACACCCTTGTCGATATGGCCGAAAATCCTGGCCGACATGGCAAAACATCTCGGCCGACATGGCCGAAAACCTTGGCCGAAATGGCAAAACATCTTGGCTGACATGGCAGAACACCCTTGTCGATATGGTCGAAAACATTGGCCGACATTGCCCAACACCTTGGCAGACATGGCCGAACACCTTGATCGACAAAGCTGACATGGTCGACCACCTTGGTCGATATGGCCGAACAGCCTTGTTCATATGGCAGAACATCTTGACCGACATGGCCGAACACCTTGGCCGACAAAGCAATACATCTTGGACGGCATGGCCGAACACCTTGGCCGACATGGCCCAACACCTTGGCCGACATGCCTGACATGGCCGAACATCTTGGCCAGCATGGCGGAACCTCTTGGCTGGCATTGCCAAACATCTTGGCCGAAATGGCCGAACATCTTGGCAGGCATGGCCGACATGGTCGTTACCCCTTGGCCGACATGGCAGAACATTTTGCCGAACACCTTGGCCGATATGGCCGAACACCTTGGCCGACATGGCCAAACATCTTGGCCGACATGGCGGAACACTTTGGCCGACATCGCCGAACACCTTGGCCGACATGGCATAAACCCTTGGCCGAAATGGCCCAACCCTTGGCCGAATGGCCCAACACCTTGGACGACATGGCCGACATGGCCGAACGTCTTGGCCGAAATGGCCGAACATCTTGGCCGACATGGCCGAACATCTTGGCCGACATGGCCGAACATCTTGGCCGACATGGCCGAACATCTTAGTCGACATGGCCGAACATCTAGGCCGACACGGCCGAACATCTTGGCCGACATGGCCCAAACACTTTGGCCGAGATGGCCCAACACCTAAAAATGGCCGAAATCCTTGGCCGATATGTCCGAACACCTTGGCCGACATGGCCCAAACCCTTAGCCGACTTGGCCCAAACCCTTGGCCGACATGGCCGTACACCTTGGCCGACATGACCGAACACCTTGGCCGACAAGGCCAAAAACTTGGCCGACATTGCCAAACACCTTGGCCGAGATGGCTCAACACCTCAAAATAGCCAAACACCTTGGCCGATATGTTCGAACACCTTGGCCGACTTGGCCAAACATCTTGGCCGACATGGCCGAACACCTTGGCCGACATGGCCCAAACCCTTGGTCGACATTGCCCCACACCTTGGCCGACATGGCCGACATGGCCGACATAGAAGAACATCTTGGCCGACATGGCCGAACACCTTGGCCGACATGGCCGACATAGAAGAACATCTTGGCCGACATGGCCGAACACCTAGGCCGATATGGCCGAACACCTTGGCCGACTTGGCCAAACATCTTGGCCGACATGGCCGAACACCTTGGCCGACATGGCCCAAACCCTTGGCCGACATTGCCCAACACCTTGGCCGTCATGGCCGACATGGTTGAACACCTTGATCGCCAAAGCTGACATGGTCGAAAAACTTTGTCGATATGGCCGAACACCCTTGTCGATATGGCCGAAAATCTTGGCCGACATGGCAAAACATCTCGGCCGACATGGCCGAAAACCTTGGCCAAAATGGCAAAACATCTTGGCTGACATGGCAGAACACCCTTGTCGATATGGTCGAAAACCTTGGCCGACATTGCCCAACACCTTGGCAGACATGGCCGAACACCTTGATCGACAAAGCTGACATGGTCGAACACCTTGTTCATATGGCAGAACATCTTGACCGACATGGCCGAACACCTTGGCCGACAAAGCAATACATCTTGGCCGGCATGGCCGAACATCTTGGCCAGCATGGCGGAACCTCTTGGCTGGCATTGCCAAACATCTTGGCCGAAATGGCCGAACATCTTGGCAGGCATGGCCGACATGGTCGTTACCCCTTGGCCGACATGGCAGAATATTTTGCCGAACACCTTGGCCGAATGGCCCAACACCTTGGACGACATGGCCGACATGGTCGAACGTCTTGGCCGAAATGGCCGAACATCTTGGCCGACATGGCCGAACATCTTGGCAGACATGGCCGAACATCTTAGTCGACATTGCCGAACATCTAGGCCGACACGGCCGAACATCTTGGCCGACATGGTCCAAACACTTTGGCCGAGATGGCCCAACACCTAAAAATGGCCGAAATCCTTGGCCGATATGGCCCAAACCTTTAGCCGACATGGCCCAACACCTTGGCCGACATGGCCGAAATGGCCGACATGGAAGAACATCTTTGCCGACATGGCCGAACACATTGGCCGACAAGGCCAAATATCTTTGCAGACATTGCCAAACACCTTGGCCGAGATGGCTCAACACCTCAAAATGGCCGAACACCTTGGCCGATATGGCCGAACACCTTGGCCGACTTGGCCAAACATCTTGGCCGACATGGCCGAACACCTTGGCCGACATGGGCCAAACCCTTGGTCGACATTGCCCCACACCTTGGCCGACATGGCCGACATGGCCGACATAGAAGAACATCTTGGCCGACATGGCCGAACACCTTGGCCGACATGGCCGAACATCTTGGCCGACATGGCCGACATAGAAGAACATCTTGGCCGACATGGCCGAACACCTTGGCCGATATGGTCGAACACCTTGGTCGATATGGCCGACTACCCTTGACGATATGGCCGAAAACCTTGGTCGACATGGCCAAACATCTTGGCCGAAATGGAAGAACACCTTGGCCGACATGGCCGAACACCTTGGCCGACATGGCCCAAACCCTTGGCCGACATTGCCCAACACCTTGGCCGTCATGGCCGACATGGTCGAACACCTTGATCGCCAAAGCTGACATGGTCGAAAAACTTTGTCGATATGGCCGAACACCCTTGTCGATATGGCCGAAAATCTTGGCCGACATGGCATAACATCTCAGCCGACATGGCCGAAAACCTTGGCCGAAATGGCAAAATATCTTGGCTGACATGGCAGAACACCCTTGTCGATATGGTCGAAAATCTTGGCCGACATGGCAGAACATCTCGGCCGACATGGCCGAAAAACTTGGCCGAAATTGCAAAACATCTTGGCCGACATGGCCCAAACACTTTGGCCGAGATGGCCCAACACCTAAAAATGGCCGAAATCCTTGGCCGATTTGGCCGAACACCTTGGCCGACATGGCCCAAACCCCTTGGCCGACTTGGCCCAAACCCTTAGCCGACATGGCCCAACACCTTGGCCGACATGGCCGAAATGGCCGACATGGAAGAACATCTTGGCCGACATGGCCGAACACCTTGGCCGACAAGGCCAAATATCTTGGCCGACATTGCCAAACACCTTGGCCGAGATGGCTCAACACCTCAAAATGGCCGAACACCTTGGCCGATATGGCCGAACACCTTGGCCGACTTGGCCAAACATCTTGGCCGACATGAACGTACACCTTGGCCGACATGGCCCAAACCCTTGGTCGACATTGCCCCACACCTTGGCCGACATGGCCGACATGGCCGACATAGAAGAACATCTTGGCCGACATGGCCGAACACCTTGGCCGACATGGCCGAACATCTTGGCCGACATGGCCGACATAGAAGAACATCTTGGCCGACATGGCCGAACACCTTGGCCGATATGGTCGAACACCTTGGTCGATATGGCCGAACACCCTTGACGATATGGCCGAAAACCTTGGTCGACATGGCCAAACATCTTGGCCGAAATGGAAGAACACCTTGGCCGACATGGCCGAACACCTTGGCCGACATGGCCCAAACCCTTGGCCGACATTGCCCAACACCTTGGCCGTCATGGCCGACATGGTCGAACACCTTGATCGCCAAAGCTGACATGGTCGAAAAACTTTGTCGATATGGCCGAACACCCTTGTCGATATGGCCGAAAATCCTGGCCGACATGGCAAAACATCTCGGCCGACATGGCCGAAAACCTTGGCCGAAATGGCAAAACATCTTGGCTGACATGGCAGAACACCCTTGTCGATATGGTCGAAAACCTTGGCCGACATTGCCCAACACCTTGGCAGACATGGCCGAACACCTTGATCGACAAAGCTGACATGGTCGACCACCTTGGTCGATATGGCCGAACAGCCTTGTTCATATGGCAGAACATCTTGACCGACATGGCCGAACACCTTGGCCGACAAAGCAATACATCTTGGACGGCATGGCCGAACACCTTGGCCGACATGGCCCAACACCTTGGCCGACATGCCTGACATGGCCGAACATCTTGGCCAGCATGGCGGAACCTCTTGGCTGGCATTGCCAAACATCTTGGCCGAAATGGCCGAACATCTTGGCAGGCATGGCCGACATGGTCGTTACCCCTTGGCCGACATGGCAGAACATTTTGCCGAACACCTTGGCCGATATGGCCGAACATCTTGGCCGACATGGCGGAACACTTTGGCCGACATCGCCGAACACCTTGGCCGACATGGCATAAACCCTTGGCCGAAATGGCCAAACCCTTGGCCGAATGGCCCAACACCTTGGACGACATGGCCGACATGGCCGAACGTCTTGGCCGAAATGGCCGAACATCTTGGCCGACATGGCCGAACATCTTGGCCGACATGGCCGAACATCTTGGCCGACATGGCCGAACATCTTAGTCGACATGGCCGAACATCTAGGCCGACACGGCCGAACATCTTGGCCGACATGGCCCAAACACTTTGGCCGAGATGGCCCAACACCTAAAAATGGCCGAAATCCTTGGCCGATATGTCCGAACACCTTGGCCGACATGGCCCAAACCCTTAGCCGACTTGGCCCAAACCCTTGGCCGACATGGCCGTACACCTTGGCCGACATGGCCGAAATGGCCGACATGGAAGAACATCTTGGCCGACATGACCGAACACCTTGGCCGACAAGGCCAAATAACTTGGCCGACATTGCCAAACACCTTGGCCGAGATGGCTCAACACCTCAAAATGGCCAAACACCTTGGCCGATATGTTCGAACACCTTGGCCGACTTGGCCAAACATCTTGGCCGACATGGCCGAACACCTTGGCCGACATGGCCCAAACCCTTGGTCGACATTGCCCCACACCTTGGCCGACATGGCCGACATGGCCGACATAGAAGAACATCTTGGCCGACATGGCCGAACACCTTGGCCGACATGGCCGACATAGAAGAACATCTTGGCCGACATGGCCGAACACCTTGGCCGATATGGCCGAACACCTTGGCCGACTTGGCCAAACATCTTGGCCGACATGGCCGAACACCTTGGCCGACATGGCCCAAACCCTTGGCCGACATTGCCCAACACCTTGGCCGTCATGGCCGACATGGTCGAACACCTTGATCGCCAAAGCTGACATGGTCGAAAAACTTTGTCGATATGGCCGAACACCCTTGTCGATATGGCCGAAAATCTTGGCCGACATGGCAAAACATCTCGGCCGACATGGCCGAAAACCTTGGCCAAAATGGCAAAACATCTTGGCTGACATGGCAGAACACCCTTGTCGATATGGTCGAAAACCTTGGCCGACATTGCCCAACACCTTGGCAGACATGGCAGAACACCTTGATCGACAAAGCTGACATGGTCGAACACCTTGGTCGATATGGCCGAACAGCCTTGTTCATATGGCAGAACATCTTGGCCGACATGGCCCAAACCCTTGGCCGACATTGCCCAACACCTTGGCCGTCATGGCCGACATGGTCGAACACCTTGATCGCCAAAGCTGACATGGTCGAAAAACTTTGTCGATATGGCCGAACACCCTTGTCGATATGGCCGAAAATCCTGGCCGACATGGCAAAACATCTCGGCCGACATGGCCGAAAACCTTGGCCGAAATGGCAAAACATCTTGGCTGACATGGCAGAACACCCTTGTCGATATGGTCGAAAACCTTGGCCGACATTGCCCAACACCTTGGCAGACATGGCCGAACACCTTGATCGACAAAGCTGACATGGTCGACCACCTTGGTCGATATGGCCGAACAGCCTTGTTCATATGGCAGAACATCTTGACCGACATGGCCGAACACCTTGGCCGACAAAGCAATACATCTTGGACGGCATGGCCGAACACCTTGGCCGACATGGCCCAACACCTTGGCCGACATGCCTGACATGGCCGAACATCTTGGCCAGCATGGCGGAACCTCTTGGCTGGCATTGCCAAACATCTTGGCCGAAATGGCCGAACATCTTGGCAGGCATGGCCGACATGGTCGTTACCCCTTGGCCGACATGGCAGAACATTTTGCCGAACACCTTGGCCGATATGGCCGAACACCTTGGCCGACATGGCCAAACATCTTGGCCGACATGGCGGAACACTTTGGCCGACATCGCCGAACACCTTGGCCGACATGGCATAAACCCTTGGCCGAAATGGCCAAACCCTTGGCCGAATGGCCCAACACCTTGGACGACATGGCCGACATGGCCGAACGTCTTGGCCGAAATGGCCGAACATCTTGGCCGACATGGCCGAACATCTTGGCCGACATGGCCGAACATCTTGGCCGACATGGCCGAACATCTTAGTCGACATGGCCGAACATCTAGGCCGACACGGCCGAACATCTTGGCCGACATGGCCCAAACACTTTGGCCGAGATGGCCCAACACCTAAAAATGGCCGAAATCCTTGGCCGATATGTCCGAACACCTTGGCCGACATGGCCCAAACCTTTAGCCGACTTGGCCCAAACCCTTGGCCGACATGGCCGTACACCTTGGCCGACATGGCCGAAATGGCCGACATGGAAGAACATCTTGGCCGACATGACCGAACACCTTGGCCGACAAGGCCAAATAACTTGGCCGACATTGCCAAACACCTTGGCCGAGATGGCTCAACACCTCAAAATGGCCAAACACCTTGGCCGATATGTTCGAACACCTTGGCCGACTTGGCCAAACATCTTGGCCGACATGGCCGAACACCTTGGCCGACATGGCCCAAACCCTTGGTCGACATTGCCCCACACCTTGGCCGACATGGCCGACATGGCCGACATAGAAGAACATCTTGGCCGACATGGCCGAACACCTTGGCCGACATGGCCGACATAGAAGAACATCTTGGCCGACATGGCCGAACACCTTGGCCGATATGGCCGAACACCTTGGCCGACTTGGCCAAACATCTTGGCCGACATGGCCGAACACCTTAGCCGACATGGCCCAAACCCTTGGCCGACATTGCCCAACACCTTGGCCGTCATGGCCGACATGGTCGAACACCTTGATCGCCAAAGCTGACATGGTCGAAAAACTTTGTCGATATGGCCGAACACCCTTGTCGATATGGCCGAAAATCTTGGCCGACATGGCAAAACATCTCGGCCGACATGGCCGAAAACCTTGGCCAAAATGGCAAAACATCTTGGCTGACATGGCAGAACACCCTTGTCGATATGGTCGAAAACCTTGGCCGACATTGCCCAACACCTTGGCAGACATGGCAGAACACCTTGATCGACAAAGCTGACATGACCGAACACCTTGGCCGACAAGGCCAAATAACTTGGCCGACATTGCCAAACACCTTGGCCGAGATGGCTCAACACCTCAAAATGGCCAAACACCTTGGCCGATATGTTCGAACACCTTGGCCGACTTGGCCAAACATCTTGGCCGACATGGCCGAACACCTTGGCCGACATGGCCCAAACCCTTGGTCGACATTGCCCCACACCTTGGCCGACATGGCCGACATGGCCGACATAGAAGAACATCTTGGCCGACATGGCCGAACACCTTGGCCGACATGGCCGACATAGAAGAACATCTTGGCCGACATGGCCGAACACCTTGGCCGATATGGCCGAACACCTTGGCCGACTTGGCCAAACATCTTGGCCGACATGGCCGAACACCTTGGCCGACATGGCCCAAACCCTTGGCCGACATTGCCCAACACCTTGGCCGTCATGGCCGACATGGTCGAACACCTTGATCGCCAAAGCTGACATGGTCGAAAAACTTTGTCGATATGGCCGAACACCCTTGTCGATATGGCCGAAAATCTTGGCCGACATGGCAAAACATCTCGGCCGACATGGCCGAAAACCTTGGCCAAAATGGCAAAACATCTTGGCTGACATGGCAGAACACCCTTGTCGATATGGTCGAAAACCTTGGCCGACATTGCCCAACACCTTGGCAGACATGGCAGAACACCTTGATCGACAAAGCTGACATGGTCGAACACCTTGGTCGATATGGCCGAACAGCCTTGTTCATATGGCAGAACATCTTGACCGACATGGCCGAACACCTTGGCCGACAAAGCAATACATCTTGGCCGGCATGGCCGAACATCTTGGCCAGCATGGCGGAACCTCTTGGCTGGCATTGCCAAACATCTTGGCCGAAATGGCCGACATGGTCGTTACCCCTTGGCCGACATGGCAGAATATTTTGCCGAACACCTTGGCCGAATGGCCCAACACCTTGGACGACATGGCCGACATGGTCGAACGTCTTGGCCGAAATGGCCGAACATCTTGGCCGACATGGCCGAACATCTTGGCAGACATGGCCGAACATCTTAGTCGACATTGCCGAACATCTAGGCCGACACGGCCGAACATCTTGGCCGACATGGTCCAAACACTTTGGCCGAGATGGCCCAACACCTAAAAATGGCCGAAATCCTTGGCCGATATGGCCCAAACCTTTAGCCGACATGGCCCAACACCTTGGCCGACATGGCCGAAATGGCCGACATGGAAGAACATCTTTGCCGACATGGCCGAACACATTGGCCGACAAGGCCAAATATCTTTGCAGACATTGCCAAACACCTTGGCCGAGATGGCTCAACACCTCAAAATGGCCGAACACCTTGGCCGATATGGCCGAACACCTTGGCCGACTTGGCCAAACATCTTGGCCGACATGGCCGAACACCTTGGCCGACATGGCCCAAACCCTTGGTCGACATTGCCCCACACCTTGGCCGACATGGCCGACATGGCCGACATAGAAGAACATCTTGGCCGACATGGCCGAACACCTTGGCCGACATGGCCGAACATCTTGGCCGACATGGCCGAACATCTTGGCCGACATGGCCGAACACCTTGGCCGATATGGTCGAACACCTTGGTCGATATGGCCGACTACCTTTGACGATATGGCCGAAAACCTTGGTCGACATGGCCAAACATCTTGGCCGAAATGGAAGAACACCTTGGCCGACATGGCCGAACACCTTGGCCGACATGGCCCAAACCCTTGGCCGACATTGCCCAACACCTTGGCCGTCATGGCCGACATGGTCGAACACCTTGATCGCCAAAGCTGACATGGTCGAAAAACTTTGTCGATATGGCCGAACACCCTTGTCGATATGGCCGAAAATCTTGGCCGACATGGCATAACATCTCGGCCGACATGGCCGAAAACCTTGGCCGAAATGGCAAAATATCTTGGCTGACATGGCAGAACACCCTTGTCGATATGGTCGAAAATCTTGGCCGACATGGCAGAACATCTCGGCCGACATGGCCGAAAAACTTGGCCGAAATTGCAAAACATCTTGGCCGACATGGCCCAAACACTTTGGCCGAGATGGCCCAACACCTAAAAATGGCCGAAATCCTTGGCCGATTTGGCCGAACACCTTGGCCGACATGGCCCAAACCCTTGGCCGACTTGGCCCAAACCCTTAGCCGACATGGCCCAACACCTTGGCCGACATGGCCGAAATGGCCGACATGGAAGAACATCTTGGCCGACATGGCCGAACACCTTGGCCGACAAGGCCAAATATCTTGGCCGACATTGCCAAACACCTTGGCCGAGATGGCTCAACACCTCAAAATGGCCGAACACCTTGGCCGATATGGCCGAACACCTTGGCCGACTTGGCCAAACATCTTGGCCGACATGAACGTACACCTTGGCCGACATGGCCCAAACCCTTGGTCGACATTGCCCCACACCTTGGCCGACATGGCCGACATGGCCGACATAGAAGAACATCTTGGCCGACATGGCCGAACACCTTGGCCGACATGGCCGAACATCTTGGCCGACATGGCCGACATAGAAGAACATCTTGGCCGACATGGCCGAACACCTTGGTCGATATGGCCGAACACCCTTGACGATATGGCCGAAAACCTTGGTCGACATGGCCAAACATCTTGGCCGAAATGGAAGAACACCTTGGCCGACATGGCCGAACACCTTGGCCGACATGGCCCAAACCCTTGGCCGACATTGCCCAACACCTTGGCCGTCATGGCCGACATGGTCGAACACCTTGATCGCCAAAGCTGACATGGTCGAAAAACTTTGTCGATATGGCCGAACACCCTTGTCGATATGGCCGAAAATCTTGGCCGACATGGCAAAACATCTCGGCCGACATGGCCGAAAACCTTGGCCAAAATGGCAAAACATCTTGGCTGACATGGCAGAACACCCTTGTCGATATGGTCGAAAACCTTGGCCGACATTGCCCAACACCTTGGCAGACATGGCCGAACACCTTGATCGACAAAGCTGACATGGTCGAACACCTTGGTCGATATGGCCGAACAGCCTTGTTCATATGGCAGAACATCTTGACCGACATGGCCGAACACCTTGGCCGACAAAGCAATACATCTTGGCCGGCATGGCCGAACACCTTGGCCGACATGCCTGACATGGCAGAACATCTTGACCGACATGGCCGAACACCTTGGCCGACAAAGCAATACATCTTGGCCGGCATGGCCGAACACCTTGGCCGACATGCCTGACATGGCCGAACATCTTGGCCAGCATGGCGGAACCTCTTGGCTGGCATTGCCAAACATCTTGGCCGAAATGGCCGAACATCTTGGCAGGCATGGCCGACATGGTCGTTACCCCTTGGCCGACATGGCAGAACATTTTGCCGAACACCTTGGCCGATATGGCCGAACACCTTGGCCGACATGGCCAAACATCTTGGCCGACATGGCGGAACACTTTGGCCGACATCGCCGAACACCTTGGCCGACATGGCATAAACCCTTGGCCGAAATGGCCCAACCCTTGGCCGAATGGCCCAACACCTTGAACGACATGGCCGACATGGCCGAACGTCTTGGCCGAAATGGCCGAACATCTTGGCCGACATGGCCGAACATCTTGGCCGACATGGCCGAACATCTTGGCCGACATGGCCGAACATCTTAGTCGACATGGCCGAACATCTAGGCCGACACGGCCGAACATCTTGGCCGACATGGCCCAAACACTTTGGCCGAGATGGCCCAACACCTAAAAATGGCCGAAATCCTTGGCCGATATGGCCGAACACCTTGGCCGACATGGCCCAAACCCTTAGCCGACTTGGCCCAAACCCTTGGCCGACATGGCCCAACACATTGGCCGACAAGGCCAAATATCTTGGCCGACATTGCCAAACACCTTGGCCGAGATGGCTCAACACCTCAAAATGGCCGAACACCTTGGCCGATATGGCCGAACACCTTGGCCGACTTGGCAAAACATCTTGGCCGACATGGCCGAACACCTTGGCCGACATGGCCCAAACCCTTGGCCGACTTGGCCAAACATCTTGGCCGACATGGCCGAACACCTTGGCCGACATGGCCCAAACCCTTGGCCGACATTGCCCAACACCTTGGCCGTCATGGCCGACATGGTCGAACACCTTGATCGCCAAAGCTGACATGGTCGAAAAACTTTGTCGATATGGCCGAACACCCTTGTCGATATGGCCGAAAATCTTGGCCGACATGGCAAAACATATCGGCCGACATGGCCGAAAACCTTGGCCGAAATGGCAAAACATCTTGGCTGACATGGCAGAACACCCTTGTCGATGTGGTCGAAAACCTTGGCCGACATTGCCCAACACCTTGGCCGACATGGTCGAACACCTTGATCGCCAAAGCTGACATGGTCGAAAAACTTTGTCGATATGGCCGAACACCCTTGTCGATATGGCCGAAAATCTTGGCCGACATGGCAAAACATCTCGGCCGACATGGCCGAAAACCTTGGCCAAAATGGCAAAACATCTTGGCTGACATGGCAGAACACCCTTGTCGATATGGTCGAAAACCTTGGCCGACATTGCCCAACACCTTGGCAGACATGGCCGAACACCTTGATCGACAAAGCTGACATGGTCGAACACCTTGGTCGATATGGCCGAACAGCCTTGTTCATATGGCAGAACATCTTGACCGACATGGCCGAACACCTTGGCCGACAAAGCAATACATCTTGGCCGGCATGGCCGAACACCTTGGCCGACATGCCTGACATGGCAGAACATCTTGACCGACATGGCCGAACACCTTGGCCGACAAAGCAATACATCTTGGCCGGCATGGCCGAACACCTTGGCCGACATGCCTGACATGGCCGAACATCTTGGCCAGCATGGCGGAACCTCTTGGCTGGCATTGCCAAACATCTTGGCCGAAATGGCCGAACATCTTGGCAGGCATGGCCGACATGGTCGTTACCCCTTGGCCGACATGGCAGAACATTTTGCCGAACACCTTGGCCGATATGGCCGAACACCTTGGCCGACATGGCCAAACATCTTGGCCGACATGGCGGAACACTTTGGCCGACATCGCCGAACACCTTGGCCGACATGGCATAAACCCTTGGCCGAAATGGCCCAACCCTTGGCCGAATGGCCCAACACCTTGAACGACATGGCCGACATGGCCGAACGTCTTGGCCGAAATGGCCGAACATCTTGGCCGACATGGCCGAACATCTTGGCCGACATGGCCGAACATCTTGGCCGACATGGCCGAACATCTTAGTCGACATGGCCGAACATCTAGGCCGACACGGCCGAACATCTTGGCCGACATGGCCCAAACACTTTGGCCGAGATGGCCCAACACCTAAAAATGGCCGAAATCCTTGGCCGATATGGCCGAACACCTTGGCCGACATGGCCCAAACCCTTAGCCGACTTGGCCCAAACCCTTGGCCGACATGGCCCAACACATTGGCCGACAAGGCCAAATATCTTGGCCGACATTGCCAAACACCTTGGCCGAGATGGCTCAACACCTCAAAATGGCCGAACACCTTGGCCGATATGGCCGAACACCTTGGCCGACTTGGCAAAACATCTTGGCCGACATGGCCGAACACCTTGGCCGACATGGCCCAAACCCTTGGCCGACTTGGCCAAACATCTTGGCCGACATGGCCGAACACCTTGGCCGACATGGCCCAAACCCTTGGCCGACATTGCCCAACACCTTGGCCGTCATGGCCGACATGGTCGAACACCTTGATCGCCAAAGCTGACATGGTCGAAAAACTTTGTCGATATGGCCGAACACCCTTGTCGATATGGCCGAAAATCTTGGCCGACATGGCAAAACATATCGGCCGACATGGCCGAAAACCTTGGCCGAAATGGCAAAACATCTTGGCTGACATGGCAGAACACCCTTGTCGATGTGGTCGAAAACCTTGGCCGACATTGCCCAACACCTTGGCCGACATGGCCGAACACCTTGATCGACAAAGCTGACATGGTCGAACACCTTGGTCGATATGGCCGAACAGCCTTGTTCATATGGCAGAACATCTTGACCGACATGGCCGAACACCTTGGCCGACAAAGCAATACATCTTGGCCGGCATGGCCGAACACCTTGGCCGACATGGCCCAACACCTTGGCCGACATGCCTGACATGGCCGAACATCTTGGCCAGCATGGCGGAACCTCTTGGCTGGCATTAGCAAACATCTTGGCCGAAATGGCCGAACATCTTGGCAGGCATGGCCGACATGGTCGTTACCCCTTGGCCGACATGGCAGTCCATTTTTGTCGAACACCTTGGCCGATATGGCCAAACACCTTGGCCGACATGGCCAAACATCTTGGCCGACATGGTGGAACACTTTGGCCGACATCGCCGAACACCTTGGCCGACATGGCATAAACCCTTGGCCGAAATGGCCCAACCCTTGGCCGAATGGCCCAACACCTTGGACGACATGGCCGACATGGCCGAACGTCTTGGCCGAAATGGCCGAACATCTTGGCCGGCATGGCCGAACATCTTGGCCGAAATGGCAAAACATCTTGGCTGACATGGCCGAACACCCTTGTCGATATGGCCGAATATCTTGGCCGACATGGCAAAACATATCGGCCGACATGGCCGAAAACCTTGGCCGAAATGGCAAAACATCTTGGCTGACATGGCAGAACACCCTTGTCGATGTGGTCGAAAACCTTGGCCGACATTGCCCAACACCTTGGCCGACATGGCCGAACACCTTGATCGACAAAGCTGACATGGTCGAACACCTTGGTCGATATGGCCGAACAGCCTTGTTCATATGGCAGAACATCTTGACCGACATGGCCGAACACCTTGGCCGACAAAGCAATACATCTTGGCCGGCATGGCCGAACACCTTGGACGACATGGCCCAACACCTTGGCCGACATGCCTGACATGGCCGAACATCTTGGCCAGCATGGCGGAACCTCTTGGCAGGCATTAGCAAACATCTTGGCCGAAATGGCCGAACATCTTGGCAGGCATGGCCGACATGGTCGTTACCCCTTGGCCGACATGGCAGTCCATTTTTGTCGAACACCTTGGCCGATATGGCCAAACACCTTGGCCGACATGGCCAAACATCTTGGCCGACATGGTGGAACACTTTGGCCGACATCGCCGAACACCTTGGCCGACATGGCATAAACCCTTGGCCGAAATGGCCCAACCCTTGGCCGATTGGCCCAACACCTTGTACGACATGGCCGACATGGCCGAACGTCTTGGCCGAAATGGCCGAACATCTTGGCCGACATGGCCGAACATCTTGGCCGACATGGCCGAACATCTTAGTCGACATGGCCGAACATCTAGGCCGACACGGCCGAACATCTTGGCCGACATGGCCCAAACACTTTGGCCGAGATGGCCCAACACCTAAAAATGGCCGAAATCCTTGGCCGATATGGCCGAACACCTTGGCCGACATGGCCCAAACCCTTAGCCGACTTGGCCCAAACCCTTGGCCGACATGGCCCAACACCTTGGCCGACATGGCCGAAATGGCCGACATGTAAGAACATCTTGGCCGACATGACCGAACACCTTGGCCGACATGGCCGAACACCTTGATCGACAAAGCTGACATGGTCGAACACCTTGGTCGATATGGCCGAACAGCCTTGTTCATATGGCAGAACATCTTGACCGACATGGCCGAACACCTTGGCCGACAAAGCAATACATCTTGGCCGGCATGGCCGAACACCTTGGACGACATGGCCCAACACCTTGGCCGACATGCCTGACATGGCCGAACATCTTGGCCAGCATGGCGGAACCTCTTGGCAGGCATTAGCAAACATCTTGGCCGAAATGGCCGAACATCTTGGCAGGCATGGCCGACATGGTCGTTACCCCTTGGCCGACATGGCAGTCCATTTTTGTCGAACACCTTGGCCGATATGGCCAAACACCTTGGCCGACATGGCCAAACATCTTGGCCGACATGGTGGAACACTTTGGCCGACATCGCCGAACACCTTGGCCGACATGGCATAAACCCTTGGCCGAAATGGCCCAACCCTTGGCCGATTGGCCCAACACCTTGGACGACATGGCCGACATGGCCGAACGTCTTGGCCGAAATGGCCGAACATCTTGGCCGACATGGCCGAACATCTTGGCCGACATGGCCGAACATCTTAGTCGACATGGCCGAACATCTAGGCCGACACGGCCGAACATCTTGGCCGACATGGCCCAAACACTTTGGCCGAGATGGCCCAACACCTAAAAATGGCCGAAATCCTTGGCCGATATGGCCGAACACCTTGGCCGACATGGCCCAAACCCTTAGCCGACTTGGCCCAAACCCTTGGCCGACATGGCCCAACACCTTGGCCGACATGGCCGAAATGGCCGACATGTAAGAACATCTTGGCCGACATGACCGAACACCTTGGCCGACAAGGCCAAATATCTTGGCCGACATTGCCAAACACCTTGGCCGAGATGGCTCAACACATCAAAATGGCCGAACACCTTGGCCGACATGGCCCAAACCCTTGGTCGACATTGCCCCACACCTTGGCCGACATGGCCGACATGGCCGACATAGAAGAACATCTTGGCCGACATGGCCGAACACCTTGGCCGACATGGCCGAACACCTTGGCCGACATGGCCGACATAGAAGAACATCTTGGCCGATATGGCCCAAACACTTTGGCCGAGATGGCCCAACACCTAAAAATGGCCGAAATCCTTGGCCGATATGGCCGAACACCTTGGCCGACATGGCCCAAACCCTTAGCCGACTTGGCCCAAACCCTTGGCCGACATGGCCCAACACCTTGGCCGACATGGCCGAAATGGCCGACATGGAAGAACATCTTGGCCGACATGACCGAACACATTGGCCGACAAGGCCAAATATCTTGGCCCACATTGCCAAACAACTTGGCCGAGATGGCTCAACACCTCAAAATGGCCGAACACCTTGGCCGATATGGCCGAACACCTTGGCCGACTTGGCAAAACATCTTGGCCGACATGGCCGAACACCTTGGCCGACATGGCCCAAACCCTTGGCCGACTTGGCCAAACATCTTGGCCGACATGGCCGAACACCTTGGCCGACATGGCCCAAACCCTTGGCCGACATTGCCCAACACCTTGGCCGTCATGGCCGACATGGTCGAACACCTTGATCGCCAAAGCTGACATGGTCGAAAAACTTTGTCGATATGGCCGAACACCCTTGTCGATATGGCCGAAAATCTTGGCCGACATGGCAAAACATATCGGCCGACATGGCCGAAAACCTTGGCCGAAATGGCAAAACATCTTGGCTGACATGGCAGAACACCCTTGTCGATGTGGTCGAAAACCTTGGCCGACATTGCCCAACACCTTGGCCGACATGGCCGAACACCTTGATCGACAAAGCTGACATGGTCGAACACCTTGGTCGATATGGCCGAACAGCCTTGTTCATATGGCAGAACATCTTGACCGACATGGCCGAACACCTTGGCCGACAAAGCAATACATCTTGGCCGGCATGGCCGAACACCTTGGCCGACATGGCCCAACACCTTGGCCGACATGCCTGACATGGCCGAACATCTTGGCCAGCATGGCGGAACCTCTTGGCTGGCATTAGCAAACATCTTGGCCGAAATGGCCGAACATCTTGGCAGGCATGGCCGACATGGTCGTTACCCCTTGGCCGACATGGCAGTCCATTTTTGTCGAACACCTTGGCCGATATGGCCAAACACCTTGGCCGACATGGCCAAACATCTTGGCCGACATGGTGGAACACTTTGGCCGACATCGCCGAACACCTTGGCCGACATGGCATAAACCCTTGGCCGAAATGGCCCAACCCTTGGCCGAATGGCCCAACACCTTGGACGACATGGCCGACATGGCCGAACGTCTTGGCCGAAATGGCCGAACATCTTGGCCGGCATGGCCGAACATCTTGGCCGAAATGGCAAAACATCTTGGCTGACATGGCTGAACACCCTTGTCGATATGGCCGAATATCTTGGCCGACATGGCAAAACATATCGGCCGACATGGCCGAAAACCTTGGCCGAAATGGCAAAACATCTTGGCTGACATGGCAGAACACCCTTGTCGATGTGGTCGAAAACCTTGGCCGACATTGCCCAACACCTTGGCCGACATGGCCGAACACCTTGATCGACAAAGCTGACATGGTCGAACACCTTGGTCGATATGGCCGAACAGCCTTGTTCATATGGCAGAACATCTTGACCGACATGGCCGAACACCTTGGCCGACAAAGCAATACATCTTGGCCGGCATGGCCGAACACCTTGGACGACATGGCCCAACACCTTGGCCGACATGCCTGACATGGCCGAACATCTTGGCCAGCATGGCGGAACCTCTTGGCAGGCATTAGCAAACATCTTGGCCGAAATGGCCGAACATCTTGGCAGGCATGGCCGACATGGTCGTTACCCCTTGGCCGACATGGCAGTCCATTTTTGTCGAACACCTTGGCCGATATGGCCAAACACCTTGGCCGACATGGCCAAACATCTTGGCCGACATGGTGGAACACTTTGGCCGACATCGCCGAACACCTTGGCCGACATGGCATAAACCCTTGGCCGAAATGGCCCAACCCTTGGCCGATTGGCCCAACACCTTGTACGACATGGCCGACATGGCCGAACGTCTTGGCCGAAATGGCCGAACATCTTGGCCGACATGGCCGAACATCTTGGCCGACATGGCCGAACATCTTAGTCGACATGGCCGAACATCTAGGCCGACACGGCCGAACATCTTGGCCGACATGGCCCAAACACTTTGGCCGAGATGGCCCAACACCTAAAAATGGCCGAAATCCTTGGCCGATATGGCCGAACACCTTGGCCGACATGGCCCAAACCCTTAGCCGACTTGGCCCAAACCCTTGGCCGACATGGCCCAACACCTTGGCCGACATGGCCGAAATGGCCGACATGTAAGAACATCTTGGCCGACATGACCGAACACCTTGGCCGACAAGGCCAAATATCTTGGCCGACATTGCCAAACACCTTGGCCGAGATGGCTCAACACATCAAAATGGCCGAACACCTTGGCCGACATGGCCCAAACCCTTGGTCGACATTGCCCCACACCTTGGCCGACATGGCCGACATGGCCGACATAGAAGAACATCTTGGCCGACATGGCCGAACACCTTGGCCGACATGGCCGAACACCTTGGCCGACATGGCCGACATAGAAGAACATCTTGGCCGATATGGCCGAACACTTGGCCGATATGGCCGAACACCTTGGCCGACTTGGCCAAACATCTTGGCCGACATGGCCGAACACCTTGGCCGACATGGCCCAAACCCTTGGTCGACATTGCCCCACACCTTGGCCGACATGGCCGACATGGCCGACATAGAAGAACATCTTGGCCGAAATGGCCGAACACCTCGGCCGACATGGCCGAACACCTTTGCCGACTTGGCCAAACATCTTGGCCGACATGGCCGAACACCTTGGCCGACATGGCCCAAACCCTTGGTCGACATTCCCCCACACCTTGGCCGACATGGCCGACATGGCCGACATAGAAGAACATCTTGGCCGACATTGCCCCACACCTTGGCCGACATGGCCGACATGGCCGTCATAGAAGAACATCTTGGCCGACATGGCCGAACACCTTGGCCGACATGGCCCAAACCCTTGGCCGACATGGCCCAAACCTTAAGCCGACATGGCCCAACACCTTGGCCGACATGGCCGACATGGCAGACATGGAAGAACATCTTGGCCGACATTGCCGAAACCTTGGGCGACAAGGCCAAATATCTGGGCTGACATTGACAAACACCTTGGCCGAGATGGCTCAACACCTCAAAATGGCCGAACACCTTGGCCGATATGGCCGAAAACCTTGGCCGACATGGCCAAACATCTTGGCCGACATGGCCAAACATCTTGGCCGACATGCCCGAACACCTTGACCGA